>CM066570.1:30070000-30670000 GCA_033816785.1 Picus viridis | reverse complement strand
TCCTGGCAGGAGACTCCACCACCTCCCTGGGCAACCTCTGCCAGGCTCTCACCACCCTCATGGCCAACAACTTCTTCCTCACATCCAACCTGAATCTCCCAACTTCCAGTTTTGCTCCATCCCCCCCAGTCCTATCACTCCCTGACCCCCTCAAAAGTCCCTCCCCAGCTTTCTTGGAGCCCCCTGCAGATCCTGGAAGGCCACAAGAAGGTCTCCTGGCAGCCTTCTCATGGAGGGAGGTGGGACAATCCCGGTGAGATGAGACTCAGCAGTAACTGTGGCTGGCAAAGTTAGATTTGTCCTTCCCATGTCAGGTCTCATGCATCAGAAATCTGTGCACTGCCTCCACCCTGGCCTGAGGGATCAGCCAGCTGCAGGCTGCACACTGCTGCTCCTTGGGCATTTCTCTACCAGGACAAGGGGGAAAAAAAAACAAACCACTTTTTGAGAGGGTTTAATCTTGGAAACTTGCTGCAAGGTTCCTCCAAGTGGGACAGCTTAGAGACCCACAGTTTAGAGACCCCAGGAACTGGGATGTGCTCTGGGTATGAGCATGAGCCAGCAATGGGCACTGGCAGCACAGAAGGCCAAGGGCAGCCTGGGCTGCATCCAAAGCAGTGTGGCCAGAGCTGGAGAGAGAGGATCCTGCCCCTCTGCTCTGCTCTGGGGAGACCTCACCTGCAGGGCTGCGGCCAGCTCTGGAGCCCTCAGCACAGGAAGGACATGGACCTGATGGAGCAGGTCAGAGGAGGCCACAAAGATAATCAGGGGATGGAGAACCTCTGCCATGAGGGAGCTGGGGGTGTTCAGCCTGAAGAAGAGAAGGCTCCAAAGGGGCTCCAAGAAGGCTGCAGAGGGACTGTGCCCAAAGGCCTGCAGGGACAGCAGCAGGGGCAAGGGTTTGAAAGGAGAGCAGAGCAGATGGAGATTGGCTGTGAGGAACAAGTTCTGCCCCAGGAGGCTGCTGCCACACTGCACCAGGTTGCCCAGGGAGGGAGCTGAGGCTCCATGGCTGGAGCTGTTCAAGGGGAGGCTGGAGAAGGCTGTGAGCAAGCTGCTGTGGTGGAGGATGTCCCTGCTGGGTGCAGGGGTTTTGGGCTGGATGCCCTTTGGAGCTCACTTCCATCCCAGACCATCCTATGGTTCTGTGATTCTCTCCTGCCTGGCAAGGATGGCTAACCACAGAATGTTGCCAACAGTACAGTCAGCAGATCTTGGGCTGTGAGGCAGCTCTTTTCAGCCTGGGCAGTGGGCAGCCCATTGGGGTAGCTCTCATCTGGGCCATTTAAAAGAGCAGAGCAAGAGCAGGCAGTGAGGCTGCTGAGCCTGAGCAGCTTGGTGCTGTGTGCTGCAGCTGCCTGCACGCTGCCTCTCTCCCATCTGTAACAGCCCAGTTTGCACTGCCATCCTGATTGCCTTTCCCTCTTCTTCCCTCAGGGCTTCACAGCCTGGATGAGAGCCTTGACACAAATAGGTTTGCTTCCCAGAAGGATCCATCACACAGGGATGGGAGATGAAAGAGGACCTGTTACAGGAGCTGTGTCAGAGCCTTGTTTGTCCTCCGGCATCTTCGGGAGTTCATAGATTCACAGACTGGTTTAGGGTGGAAGGGACCTCAAAGATCATCCAGTTCCAACCCCTGCCATGGGCAGGGACACCTCCCACCAGCCCAGCTTGCTCAAGGCCTCATCCAGCCTGGCCTTGAACACCTCCAGGCAGGAGGCAGCCACAGCCTCCTGGGCAACCTGTGCCAGAGTCTCACCAGCCTCACTGGAAAGAATTTCTTCCTCCTCTCCAGTCTCAATCTGCCCTCCTCAAGCTTCAGTCCATGCTTCAGCCCTTGTTCTCACAGTCTGTCCCCACAGGGGAGGTTCTCCAGCCTTCTGCCCAGCAGGGCAGGGAGGGGATTCTGCCCCTCTGTTCTGCTCTGCTCTGCTCAGAGTCCACCTGCAGCACTGCCTCCAGTTCTGGGGCCCCCAGCACAAGAGGGACCTGGAGCTGCTGAAGAGGATCTAGAGGAGGCCACCAAGATGATCAGAGGGCTGCAGAACTTCCCCTGTGGGGACAGGCTGAGAGTTGGGGCTGTCCAGCCGGCAGAAGAGAACTTCAGAGCAGCTTCCCAGCACCTGAAGGGGGCTACAAGAAACCTGGGGAGGGACTTTTGACAAGGGCTGGAAGTGATAGGATGAGAGGGAATGGACTGAAGCTTGTGGAGGGCAGATTGGGACTGGAGTTCAGGAAGAAGTTCTTCAGTGTGAGGCTGGTGAGACTCTGGCACAGGCTGCCCAGGGAGGCTGTGGCTGCCTCCTGCCTGGGGGTGTTCAAGGCCAGGCTGGATGAGGCCTTGAGCAAGCTGGGCTGGTGGGAGGTGTCCCTGCCCATGGCAGGGGTTGGAGCTGGATGATCTTTAAGGTCCCTTCCAACCTAAACCATTCTATGAATCTATGAGTCCCCAGCAGGGATGCTCCCAGCACAGCCCTTGGTAAGAGGCTTCTGTAGAGCAGAACTCAGAAGTTGCTTGTGGCAGTGACAGCAAGCAGGGAGCTCTGGCAAAACACAGACAGCCAAATCCATCCCTGACTCTGTCACATCCAGCCAAGTTTTCTAAAGGCAGGGAAACTTTCCTCTTCCAGGAGATACTGAGCAGGGCATCCCACAAAGGGAGCATCTCAGTCCCCTCCCATAGTGTGCAGGGGATGATGTGAATTCTGGGTGGGTCACCAGGTGCAGGCTGCAGCAGGGAGGAGCTGCAGGGCACAGGGATAGCTGCACAGTGCTGCAGTCCCAGGGGAAGGCTTGCAACAGCCCTGGGAAGAGCCTGCTGCAGAGCCAGCAAGAGCAGATTAAATAAATAAGCTTGGAGTTATCAGCAGCCTTTGCATGGCCTTTCTGTGGAGCTAACAGAGCATTTCCTGCCCAGTTAGCCAAGCCCTGCAGAGTGCCCTGAACTTGGCTCTTATCAGCACCCTGCTCTAGACAATAGGGCTCCTGTCACTGCTTCAGGCCTCCTTGCAATTAAAACAAACAGCAAATTAAATATTAAACAGAGAAGTAGGGAAAAGGAAATTAATTGATTTTCCTAGAATCATAAAATGGCTCAGGCTGGAAGGGAGCTCAGAGCTCAGCTCCTCCAAGCTCCCCACCATGCCCAGGAACACCTCTCAGCTCCACTCAGCTGCTCAAGGCCTCAGCCAGCCTGGCCTTCAGCACCCCCAGCAAGGAGGCAGCCACAGCCTCCCTGGGCAGCCTGTGCCAGGCTCTCACCAGCCTCATACTCAACTTCTTCCTCAGCTCCACTCTGCCCCTGCTCTGCCTCAGCTCCAAACCATTCCCCCTTGGCCTGGCTCCAGACCCCCTCAGCCAAAGTCTCTCTGCAGCCTTCCTGCAGGATCCCTTCAGCTGCTGGCAGCAGCTCTGAGGTGCCCCTGGAGCCTTCTCCTCTGCAGGCTGCACACCCCCAGCTCCCTCAGCCTGTGCTCCCAGCAGAGCTGCTCCAGCCCTGGGAGCATCTTTGTGGCCCTCCTCTGGACCTGCTCCATCAGGTCCATGTCCTTCCTGTCCTGAGGGCTCCAGAGCTGGATGCAGTGCTCCAGGTAAGGTCTCACTTTGGTGGCAGAATCCCCTCTCTCAACCTGCTGCCACTGGATTTCTCCTTAAACAAAAATCAATCTCAAGTATGTGGTGGGTTGGGGTCCTCCTAGGAGGCCACAAAGATGATCAGGGTCTGGAGCTGCTCTGCTCTGAGCACAGGCTGAGGGAGCTGGGGGTGCTCAGCCTGCAGAAGAGAAGGCTCCAGGCAGACCTCACAGCAGCCTGTCAGGACCTGAAGGGGCTACAAGAAGGCTGCAGAGGGACTGTGCCCAAAGGCCTGCAGGGACAGCAGCAGGGGCAAGGGTTTGAAAGGAAAGCAGAGCAGATGGAGATTGGCTGTGAGGAACAAGTTCTGCCCCAGGAGGCTGCTGCCACACTGCACCAGGTTGCCCAGGGAGGGAGCTGAGGCTCCATGGCTGGAGCTGTTCAAGGAGAGGCTGGAGGAGGCTGTGAGCAAGCTGCTGTGGTGGAGGATGTCCCTGCTGAGTGCAGGGGGTTGGACTGGATGCCCTTTGGAGCTCTCTTCCAACCTAACCCACTCCATGAGAGTGTAGCTATCACTGTTCCTATCAGCACTGAAAAATGAGCTTAGTTTCAGTTGTCTCCTCAGTGCCTGTGACTTTGTGCTGTGTATTTGATGTAAAAGCAGGGCTCCAGAAACCACTCAACACTTATTTGGACAACTTCAGGCTGCCTCTTGGTCTCAGATCTTCAAATGTTTCCTCTTTGGTGGCTTGGGGACTTGGATCCTTTCCCCTCTGTCTGCTTACTGACCTTGCTAATTAGGTGTTTAGTGCCATGCAAGCTTAGCAGCTGTGGGTTTGCCTCCTGGGTGAAACTGAGAACTGCTATGCAGGGCACAGGAGGCAGCTGAGCTGGGATTGCTCTGTACCTGGCAGCCAGGGCAGCACAGGGGAATATTTTTAAGTGTCTCTCTCTCTCTCTACATGTTGGGTTTTATAGTGGTCACATGCTGAAGAAGCAGGTGGGCTGAGGTATGGAATGCTGCACTTCCACATGGGAATGGTGAGGGGCAAAAAAACCCTCCCCCAAACCCAGAAACTTGGGTCAAGGGCTGCACCTCTCCTTAAAGAGTCAGAGATTCATGGTTGGAATGCTGGAAGGGACCTTGAAGATTATCTGGTTCCAGCCCCAGTGCAGGGCTGGAAATCTCTTACGGATCCTCTGTCTTAACTAGTGGTGTCCCTCAGGGATCAGTGTGGGGTCCAATCCTGTTCAGTATCTGTACTGAGGAGCTGGATGAGGGGATTGAGTCCATCATCAGCAAATTTGCAGATGACACCAAGCTGGGAGCAGGTGTTGATCTGTTAGAGGGTAGAAGGGCCTTGCCAGGCTGGACAGAGGGGCAGAGCCCAACAGGATGACATTCAACAAGTCCAAGTGCCAGGTGCTGCACTTTGGCCACAGCAACCCCATGAAGGGCTACAGGCTGGGGTCAGAGTGGCTGAGAGCAGCCAGGCAGAGGGACCTGGGGGTACTGGTTGACAGCTGGATGAACATGAGCCAGTAGTGTGCCCAGGGGGCAAGGCCAAAGGCATCCTGGCCTGTATCAGGAATAGTGTGGCCAGCAGGAGCAGGGAGGTCATTGTGCTAGGCCACACCTTGAGTCCTGTGTCCAGTTCTGGGCCCCTCAGTTTAAGAAGGATATTGAGACTCCTCTCCAGCAGCCCCAGGTCCCTCTTCTGCTGGGGGCCCCAGAACTGGAGGCAGTGCTGCAGGTGGGGTCAGAGGAGAGCAGAGGAGCAGAATCCTTCTCTTCTCCAGGCTGAACAGCCCCAACCCTCTCAGCCTGTCCCCACAGGGGAGGTTCTGCAGCCCTCTGATCATCTTCATGTCCCTCCTCTGGCCCTGCTTGCCCTGTGATGGTGAGGCCCTCCTGGAGGCAGTGCAGAGCTGTGAGTTCCAGCATAGACATTTTTAGGTCCCACAAGCCATGAGAATCAGTGTGGAAAACAACATTTGCCTGTGCTTTAAAACCAAACAAACCCAACCGAGCCCACAGGCACTTCTTCAAGGTGTCTGATGGTGATAGCTGAGCTCTTCCTCCCCCCATTCAGGTTCTTCCTCTGCCTTCAGGCCTTTTTTCCCCTTTAAAATGGGATTTGGTTGTGTTTTCTACTTTCATCTTTGTCAGTGGGTCCCTGTCTCAGGGTCCAGCCAGGATGCTACTCCCTCAGCTCTCTCATGGCAGCATCATTCTCCTCTCAGTTCTTCTGTTTCTCAGCATTAAATGGGTTTGCCAAGGGCTCATTTCCTGCCCCATCTTCCTCCTCCTTCCCCCCACAGCCCCAGACCATTCATTCTCTAGGAGAACACCAGGAGCTCAGCAAGTTTCTACAGCAAGACAGAAACATCACCAGAAAAGAGCCAGTGGCAAACCCTTGGCTGTGCTGCAGCTGCTGGAGGAGCAAAGGTGCTGGGTTGTGGTGCAGAGACCACGAGGCTTGAGAGCAGCCCTGAAGAAAAGGACCTGGGGGTGCTGGGTGGAGGAGAAGGTCAACAGGAGCCAGCAGGGAGCACCTGCAGCCCAGAGAGCCAAGCAGAGCCTGGGCTGCAGCAAGAGAAGCACAGCCAGCAGGGCCAGGGAGGGGATTCTGCCCCTCTGCTCCACTCTGCTGAGACCACAGCTGGAGCTCTGGGTCCAGCTCTGGAGCCTCTGTTCCAGGCACAATCTGGAGGTGCTGGAAGATGTCCAGAGAAGGGCCATGAGGAGGAGCAGAGGGCTGGAGCTGCTCTGCTGTGAGGACAGCCTGAGAGAGTTGGGGTTGTGCAGTCTGGAGAGGAGAAGGCTCCCAGGAGACCTTCTGGTGGCCTTCCAGGATCTGCAGAGGGCTCCAAGAAAGCTGGGGAGGGACTTTTGAGGGGGTCAGGGAGTGATAGGACTGGGGAGGATGGAGCAAAACTAGAAGTGGGGAGATTGAGCTTGGATGTGAGGAAGAAGTTGTTGGCCATGAGGGTGGTGAGAGCCTGGCAGAGGTTGCCCAGGGAGGTGGTGGAAGCCTCCTGGCTGGAGGTGTTTGCAGCCAGGCTGGCTGTGGCTGTGAGCAACCTGCTGCAGTGTGAGGTGTCCCTGGCCGTGGCAGGGGGTTGGGACTGGCTGCTCCTTGAGGTCCCTTCCAGCCCTGACAATTCTCTGGTTCTATAAATGGCCATTTTGAAAAGAAGGAAGGAGGAATTCTAGAAAAGCAGTCAGGCAAAAAGGACTTTTTCTAATTCCTTCCCAGAAACAATGCCTATTTTTTGAATCCCCCCAGCTTGAATCTGCTGAGCAGGCTCCTCATTGTCTTTATTTTTAGAAACAATTACTCTTAATTTCTTTTATGTTTGTTTGTTTGATTTTTTTTTTCTTAAAGGCTGGCTTAAGTTTAGGTTTTTGTTGTTGTTTTTAATGCTTCTCACTTTCTGCCTCAGGGATTTGATTTTGGTACAAGCCTCATGCCTGCAGGTTTCTGCAGCCAGGCTGGCTGTGGCTGTGAGCAACCTGCTGCAGTGTGAGGTGTCCCTGGCCATGGCAGTGTGGTTGGAACTGGCTGAGCCTTGAGGTCCCTTCCAGCCCTAACAACTCTGTGATTCTATGATATTTTGCTCCTCTCTTTTTGATGCTGGGCCATGCTCTGCCTGCCTGTAATCTGTCTTCAGCCGAGGCTGGGTAAAGGCAACAAACCAAACACAAACACAAACCCTTCGACCCTGCCCTTGTGAAGGTTTTTCTGCACCAACATTTCACAAGATGAGTGAAAATGAAACCCCAACAACTCCAGAAGGCTTCTCCTGAAGGCAGCAGCAGGAGAGGAAAGGCAATGACTCATCTGTTTACTTTAACAAAAAAAAAAAAAAAAAGGAATCCTTCTTAAGAACTCCAATGCTGCTGATAAATTATTAGCATTTTGCTCCCCCCACCCCCCTGCTCCAGCCTCCGCTCTTAACTGCTGGCATGTCTGTAGCCTTGTGCTTGCTGCAGCATCTCGCTGCCAAATCCAGGGATTTACAGGTCTCAGGAGACACTTGGGAGATTTTCTGCTTCCTTGCCTTGCCCATTTTTTAGCCTTTGTTTGTGGTGAGGGTTTTTTTCTTTCCCTTCCCGCTTCCTCTGCCCCCTTTGCAGCCCTGTCAGGCCCACAAACTGTTGTTTTCTGTGTGAGCAAATCGTTTGCGTTGAGTGCCAAAGCCAGCAGAGCTTTTGGTGTGCTCCCAGGCACAGACAGATCCCCAGGCTGGGGCTCCTCACCCATTCCAGTCCTGCAGTGGTGCTGCTCTTCCTGACACCCTCACACTGTCCCTGCATAGAATGGTCTAGGCTGGAAGGGAGCTCCAAAGGTTATCCAGCCCAACCCCTGCACTCACCAGGGAGATCCTCCACTAGAGCAGGTTGCTCACAGCCTTCTCCAGCCTCACCTTGAACAGCTCCAGGGATGAAGCCTCAACCACCTCCCTGGGCAACCTGTTGCAGTATTGCAGCAGCCTCCTGGGGCAGAACTTGTTCCTCACAGCCAATCTCAATCTGCTCTGCTCTCCTTTCAAACCATTGCCCCTGGTGCTGTCCCTGCAGGCCTTTGGGCACAGTCCCTCTGCAGCCTTCTTGGAGCCCCTTTGGGGACTGGAAGTCTGTTCTGAGGTCTGCCTGGAGCCTTCTCTTCTGCAGGCTGCACACCCCCAGCTCCCTCAGCCTGTCCTTGTAGTAGAGATGTGTTCCAGGACCCAAATCATCTTTGTGGCCCTCTTCTGGCCCTCTCCATCACAAACGCCAGGATGCCCTTGGCCTTCTTTGCCACAAGAGCACATTGCTGGCTCAGGGGCATCCTTCTGTCCACCAGCACTCCCAGGACCCTTTCCCCTGTGCTGCTCTCCAACAGGTCAGATGTGGGGAACTGACTCCCTCCCTACTGGCCAGGCCAGCTGGGCAGGAGCACTGCAACAGGTTTTGCCTGCAGGGGAAGAGGAATGAACTGTGTGCAGGTGAAAAAACCTGGATTTGGGGTGTGCTGGTGCTTTCCCATGGTAACAGAGTTGCCACTGGAGGGGTTTCCATGGTGATGATTGCCATGGCAGGATGCACAGCACGCTCGGGGAGCGGCACAGGCGGTGCCAGGCAGAGCGGGCAGCCCCCAGCCCAAGTCTGCTGGCAGCAGAGATGTCTTTATCCTTGGAGATAAAGGCGTTGGCACAGCACCAGTCATTTGCTGCCCTTCTCTGTTTCAGCTGGGGCAGGATGTGAATCGTTGTATTTTAGGAAGCAGGCTGCAGATTTCAGGGTGGTTCCTCACAGAAACCATCTCTGCCCCTTTTCGATTGCCTCTTGCTTGCTGGCTCTCGAGGGTTGTGCTGTCCAAGTCCATTGGCAGTGGCTTTGATATTTATTTAACTGTTGTTATCCTTCAGGTCTTTAATGACTCCAGTGGCTGCTTCCCATCACTGCCTGTGTGGGCAGGGATTTGGGGGCTGCTCTGCTGTTGCCTGCGCGCAGCCGGTTTCAGAGGGTGCTTGCCTCCGAGTCAGTCCCACCAGGGTGAGAAAGGGGCCAAGCACTGCAGAGGGACCAGGACCCATTTGCCCACACGGCAGAGAAGCATTTCTTAGCTGTGATATTTTTAGCAGTGTTTGTTTAGGGCCTTTTGTTGCTGCTGTTGTTGAGTGAAACCAGCGACACAGTCGCTCAGGCTCTGCTGCACGCTGTGGGTAGATGAAGCTTTGTTTAAACACGTGAAATGGATGGCCTGAAGTCCTCCTTTCAGCCTGTGTACTGCTGAAGGGTTTAGGGGAAGGTTTGGGTGCTGGGTGTTTTTTTTTATGGCTGCAGAGACTCTTTGAGGCCTTTTAAATTATCTGTGTTTACTGCTAAATAGAAGTCCCTCCAAACTCTTCGTCCAGCACTCACAGCTGCGTGTGTGCAGCTCTGCCTCTCTCTTGCACACTATCACAGAGCCCTTAAGGCTGATGCCTGCAAGTTGTTTAACAGCTTTTGGGGTGCTGCTGGAGGTGGGGGGAGGGGGAATATCTTTAAAGGGCAAATATTATTGTAAGGAGGAGATTGATGTGGTGCCTAAAACAAAAAAAAAAAGAAAAAACCAAAGCATCTTTCTGGCTTGCAGGCCGAATAATGTGGGTGCCGGCGCCGCTGGCAGCCCGGAGCCGCCGCGGGTCCCGCTGACGGCGATGTGAGAGGCGGCAGCCCTGGCCGAGCCCCGGAAGCCCTGCGAGATGGAGGAGCTGTACAAGGACACCCCCAACCTCCCCATGGACGTCACCAGCCCGCCCTCGGCCATGGCCAACAACAAGCTGGAGAACGGAGTGGCGCAGCTGATAACGGCCGAAGCCTGGAACATCAACTCCGCCGACCTGATGAAGAAGGCTCTGTCGCCGCTGGTGACGGTGCCCGCGCCCTCCATCCTGACGCCGCCGGCCGAGTCGCAGAGCGGGGTGGCCCTGAAGGTGGCCGCCACGGTGCTGCAGCCCATTTGCCTGGGGGACAGCCCGGTGGTGCTGCCCATCCACCTGCAGGTGGCCGGCAGCGCCGCCCCCCGCAGATGCCAGCCGCCGGCGCCTCCACCCCTACGTGATGACCACCCAGGGCCCCGTCCCGCTGCCCGTCCTCCTGGAGCAGCACGTCTTCCAGCACCTCAACTCGCCCCTGGGGCTGCCCCCGGGGCTGCCTGCCCCGCCAGCCCCCTGCACGCCGGCCTCTTCCCGGGGGCCGCCACCCCGGTCGGGCAGCCCCAGCTCCTGGACCCCAAGCCCTCCGGCCAAGCGCAGGAGCCGGTCCTGCCCCCGTCTTTCAAACGCCGGGATTCGCCGCCGTCCTTCAGGACCTCTTTCCCTCGCAGGGCAGCCTGGGCTCTGCCGCCCCTTGCCAGCCTCCCCCCGACTACGCCGGCCTCCCGCCGCAGGCCTTCGGCTCGCCCCTCTCCCCTCTGGTGCCCCCCGCCACGCTGCTGGTGCCCTACCCGGTCATCGTGCCCCTGCCTGTCCCCGTCCCCATCCCCATCCCCGTCCCTATCCCCGTGCCTCACGGCACAGAGACCAAGGCGGCCCCCGACCCGCCCAAGCCGCCGCTCTTCACCCCCACCCCTGCAAGGGGACCCAGACCCCCTGGAGAAAGAAGAGACGAAGCCCCTGGAGCTGCCGCAGCCCCGGGAGCTGCCGCAGCTGAGCCGCCACACCGTCATCAAGATGGGCGGCGAGAACGAAGCGCTGGACCTCTCCATGAAGGGGCCGCCCGCGCCCCGTGCCCCCGAACCTGCCCTGCCGCCGCCCGACGACGGAGCCCTGGACCTATCCCTCACCTCCTGCCGCAAGCCGGGGGACCCCACGGGGAGGCGGCCGGCAGCGGCCCCAGCCCCGCCGCCGAGGCCGGGGCGCACCCCGCGCCGGACAAGCTCGGTCCCAGCCGCTCCCTTCGTCCCCTGCAAGCCGCAGGAGGCTGCGGGCAAACCGGCGGAGGGCAGGGGTCCGGGCGGGGGCCAGGCGGAGCTGCTGCGGCAGCCGCAGAAGTGGCTGATGGAGCAGGCGGGCAGGGCGAGCTGCGAGCCCAAAGCCGGCAACAACATCGAGATCGTCAGCACCTCGCAGACCGCCAAAGTCATCGTCTCCGTCAAGGACGCCGTGCCCACCATCTTCTGCGGCAAGATCAAAGGCCTCTCGGGGGTGTCCACCAAAAACTTCTCTTTCAAAAGGGACCTGCCCCAGGACTCGGTGCTGCAGTGCTACGACGTGAAGAGCCCTCCGGAGCCCCGGGACGGCGCCGAGGCCCTCAGGAAACCGGTCAAAAACAGGAGCGTTAAGCTAAAGAAAATGAACTCCCCGGAGATCCACATCCTGCCGATCAAGAAGCAGCGGCTCGCGGCCTTTTTTCCAAGGAAGTAAATTATGGCTTTTTAGAATTTTAAGATTATTATGAGAAAGAAAAAGAAAAAAAAAATTAAATTCCACAAACAATAATAAATAATAATAATTAAAAAAAAAAAAAAAAAAAGAAAAAAATGCACTTGGGTTTGAAACTCAGTTAAAAACTTTTAAACTTATCTTTGTAAGTTATTTTTTGGGAAGGGAAGGGGGGGGGGGATGGGGGAGGGGGAGGGCAAAAAAAAAACGGGGAGAAGAGGATGGGATGGAGAGGCCGGGGTTGGTTGTTTGGTTTGGGTTGGGTTTTCCCTTCCTTGGTGGTTGGTTTGTTATCAACTTTTGACCTTGTCGGGTCTTGGTTTGGTTTTTCTTCCCCTCTTTGTTCTTTTCTGTCACCAAATTTTGACCTTGTTGGGGTTTGGTTTTCCCCCCCTCCTTGTTAGTTTTTGGTTTGTTACCAAATTTTAACCTTGTTTTGTTTGGGTTTGTTTCCCCACCCTCTCCCCCCCCCATTTTTTGGCTTGGTACCAAATTTTGACCTTGTTTTATTTGTTTTGGTTTTCCCCCCTCATAGAATCATAGAATCATAGAATCAGTCAGGGTTGGAAGGGACCACAAGGATCATCTAGTTCCAACCCCCTGCCATGGGCAGGGACACCCTACACTAGATCACGCTGGCCAGAGCCTCGTCCAGCCTGGTCTTAAACACCTCCAGGGACTGGGCCTCAACCACCTCCCTGGACAACCCATTCCAGGGCTTCACCACTCTCATGGTAAAGAACTTCTTCCTCACATCCAGCCTGAATCTCCCCATTTCCAGCTTCATTCCATTCCCCCTAGTCCTATCACTACCTGAGATCCTGAGAAGTCCCTCCCCAGCCTTCCTGTAGGCCCCCTTCAGATACTGGAAAGCCACAATGAGGTCACCTCGGAGCCTTCTCTTCTCCAGACTGAACAGCCCCAACTCCTTCAGTCTGTCCTCATAGGAGAGGTGCTCCAGCCCTCTGATCATCCTCGTGGCCCTTCTCTGGACACGCTCCAGCACGTCCACATCTCTCCTGTAATATGGGCTCCAGAACTGGACGCAGTACTCCAGGTGGGGTCTCACCAGAGCTGAGTAGAGGGGGAGAAGCACCTCCCTTGACCTGCTGGTCACACTTCTCCTGATGCAGCCCAGGATCTGATTGGCTTTCCGGGCTGCAAGCGCACATTGAGAGCTCATGTCGAGCTTCTCGTCCACCAGCACCCTTTTTGTCTGCATTCTTTTTGTCTGTTTCTCTTGTTTACCAAATTTTGACCTTGTTTTGGTTTTTTTTCCCCTCCTCATTTTTTAGTTTGTTACCAAATTTTGACCTTGTGTGGTTTGGTTTCTTCCCCTCCTGGTTATATTTTATTACCAAATTGTGACCTTGTTTGGTTTTGGTTTTTTCCCCTCCTTGGTATTTTTATTACCAAATTGTGACCTTGTTTGGCTTTGGTTTCTTCCCCCCTGGTTATTTTCATTACCAAATTGTGACCTTGTTTGGTTTTGGTTTTTTCCCCTCCTTGGTATTTTTATTACCAAATTGTGACCTTGTTTGGCTTTGGTTTCTTCCCCCCCCTGGTTATTTTCATTACCAAATTGTGACCTTGTTTGGTTTTGGTTTTTCCCCTTCCTGGTTATTTTTATTACCAAATTGTGACCTTGTTTGGCTTTGGTTTATTTTCCCCTCTTGGTAATTTTTTGTTACCAAATTTTGACCTTGTGCGGTTTGGTTTATTTTTCCCTCCTGGTTATTTTTTGTTACCAAATTTTGACCTTGTTTGGTTTTGGTTTCTTCCCCTCCTGGTTATTTTTATTACCAAATTGTGACCTTGTTTGGCTTTGGTTTATTTTCCCCTCTTGGTAATTTTTTGTTACCAAATTTTGACCTTGTTTGGTTTTTTTTTTCCCTCCTTGGTATTTTTATTACCAAATTGTGACCTTGTTTGGCTTTGGTTTATTTTTCCCTCCTGGTTATTTTTTATTACCAAATTTTGACCTTCTTTGCTTTTATCCTCCCCCCCCCCCGGTTATTTTTTGTTTGGTTTCTTTTCTTACCCAATTCTGACCCTTTTTTTTTGGGGGTGTGTTTTGTTTGGGTTTGTTTTTTTTTTTTTTTCGTTAATTTCGTGGGAAAATGAATTTAAAAGAGATTAAAAAAAGAAGAAGAAGAAGAAGAAGAAGAAGAAGAAGAAAAGCAAAGCTATTTTTCAAGCAGATTGCACATTTTGCAGCTTTAATGGGAAGCAAAGGGATGAGCCAGAAGGGTAAGAGCTATTTTCACTGCCGTCAAGTGCTTTGATGATGTAATTCCTTCATACTGGTCAGAATGGAAGTTTCAGAAATAAATGTTTGTATGTGCTAATCGCAGCTTCTTTTTGGGGGGTGGGGTGCCGGGGGAGGTCAGTTCTGAAGCTGGCAAAAAGTCGGCGAGCTTGGAAAGCACCGCAGCTGACGCGGGAGGGATGGGCCCACAGTGGTTAAGGCAAGAAGCAGCAGGAGGCTGAGGAAGATCGAATAGCTCCCACAGCAGGACGCCAGAGCTGCTAAGGAGGTGCCCACTGCAGGAGTGAGAAGGAGCAAGCGGCGCAGCCTGCTGCACACCTGAGGCCAGCGGCACCCTGAGAGAGCCCAGAGGAAGCTGGCTTAGAATATTCAGTAATGGTATCAGGCACTGAAAGGAGAGAAGCCTGCAAATCATAACAGCACATAACAGCTTAGGCTGGAAGAGACCTTTGAGATCACAGCATCACAGTACATGAGAGGTTGGAAAGGACCTCCAGAGATCATCCAGTCCAACCCCTGCCAGAGCAGGAGCACCCAGGGTAGTCCACACAGGAATGCATCCAGGTGTGTGTGGGGGGGTTGAATGTGTCCAGAGAAGGAGACTCCACAAGCTCTCTGGGCAGCCTGCTCCAGTGCTACTGTTCCATCTACTCCAGAGCTACTGTTTCCAGAGCTACTGTTCCATCTACTCCAGAGCTACTGTTTCCAGAGCTACTGTTCCATCTACTCCAGAGCTACTGTTTCCAGAGCTACTGTTCCATCTACTCCAGAGCTACTGTTTCCAGAGCTACTGTTCCTTCTACTCCAGAGCTACTGTTCCTTCTACTCCAGAGCTACTGTTCCTTCTACTCCAGAGCTACTGTTCCTTCTACTCCAGAGCTACTGTTCCTTCTACTCCAGAGCTACTGTTCCAGAGCTACTGTTCCATCTCCTCCAGAGCTACTGTTCCAGAGCTACTGTTCCATCTCCTCCAGGGCTACTCTTCCAGAGCTACTGTTCCATCTCCTCCAGGGCTACTGTTTAATCTACTCCAACCCCCCTGCCAGGGACAGGAGACACCTCTCACTTAGACAATCAGCAGAAGTCACTTGTTGGGTGGGTGGCAGTGGAAGGCCAATCTCATTTTCCCCCCATCCTGATACATGACCAAGCTGCTGGTGGTGTCTTCTGATGGCTGAAACCACCCCAGATAAAAGAGCAGAACCTGTGGAACATCATCCCTCAGCAGTGTATGAGCTGCCCACACGATGGGAATGGACCATAGAAACCAAAGCTCTGGCAGGTGACAGCTTTGCACTCGGTGCATGGAAAGGACCTGGAGATGCATTTCTGGCTGGTGGCTTCTCACATACCCACAGCTGGCTTGCACAAAGCCATCCCAACAGGAGGAGGGACCTGAGAGCAGTTTGTGGCTGTCAGTGGTTAGGGGGAAAAACTCATTTTGGGTTAATGTTGCAAAAGATTTGTTCCCATCCCTACCCCACTGCTGTCTGAATAAACACAGCCATTGTCAACCCATCAGCTGGGTGCCCCTTGCATGCTAACTCTACCTTCCTTTACCTAGCTGCAGCTGAGCCACAGCTTTGGGAAGTTTCTGAAGTTGTTCATGGCCAGCAGGTTGAGAGAGATGATTCTGCCACTTTGCTTTGGTTAAGACCTCACCTGGGGTGCTGTGTCCAGCTCTGGAGCACTCAACACAGGAAGAACATGGACCTGATGGAGGAGGCCCAGAGGGGGCCATGAAGATGATCAAAGGATGGAACAGCTCTGCTATGAGGACAGGTTGAGGGAGCTGGAGGTGTGCAGCCTGGAGAAGGCTCCAGACAGACCTCAGAGCAGCCTTCCAGTACCTGAAGGGGACTACAGAAGGCTGCAGAGGGACTGTGCCCAGAGGCCTGCAGGGACAGCAGCAGGGGCAAGGGTTTGAAAGGAGAGCAGAGCAGATGGAGATTGGCTGTGAGGAACAAGTTCTGCCCCAGGAGGCTGCTGCCACACTGCACCAGGTTGCCCAGGGAGGGAGCTGAGGCTCCATGGCTGGAGCTGTTCAAGGGGAGGCTGGAGAAGGCTGTGAGCAAGCTGCTCTGGTGGAGGATGTCCCTGCTGAGGGCAGGGCTTTGGACTGGATGCCCTTTGGAGCTCCCTTCCAGCCCAAACCATTCTAAAAGAGCAGCTGTGCAGAGAGGCAGCTGTAGGGCTAGCAGTGTCATCCCATCCTCAGGCACTGCTACCATGCCAACATCTCCTGAAACTTTTGGTGCCAACAGACACCAATTTGCTCTTCAGCAAATGCAGCTGCAGGAGGAGGTCAGCAAAGGCATTTCTTGGGCTTAGGTAGCAGACAGGGGCCTTGCACAGAAGCACAGCATCAGATGCAGTCAGAGCCTTGCTTTTAAAGCCTTCTTTTCCCCCCTCAGCTGGCAGCACTGACACTGCTCAGAGGAGTGTGAAGTGGTGATGGCTTCATTCAGCTTTAGTTCTCTGCCTCTGCTTCTGACAAGAGTTCTTTCCTCAACTGAAAATCCTCTCTGCTACTTTGGTTTTTGCTCCTTCCAAGAAGCAGTGCTGATGAAATGTGGCAGCCTCTGCTGGGTGTACTGCAGAGGCTCAGGGTTTCAGCATCCCGTGGGACCAGTTGGCACTGCCCCACTCTGCTTCAGCTGAACCCCTTCCAGAGTGTAAAAAATAACCCCAACAACAGCCAAGCAACCTTCTGAAAAATGTCCTTTCTCCCAGGGCTACCCCAGATGATTTAAGGAGGAGGTCACCCCTTAGCTGCTGTCATTTTCATTTTGTGGCTGACAGAAACCTTCAAAAGAAGTTTCTGGGATTAAGTTTTTGGTTTAGTTTGTTTTGTTTTGTTTTGTTTTAAGTCATTTTAAGAAAACCACAACTTGTGCTTCTCACACTGCTGGGTGCTCTTCCTGCCACCCTTTGTGCAAGCATCTTCCCCCACAGCAGCCTCAGCAGCGGTGGGGAGGGCACCCAGCCTCTGCAGACCTCTCCTGCCAGCACCCACAACAGGCAGGGCAGTGCCCAGCAGTGATGCTGGCTGCAGCTTGAGGAGGTTTGCTCCTCCTCTCCTGCCTCAGCTTTGGTGCTCCCAGGTTAACTTCAGCACCCAGGCTACCTCCCAGCCTGCTCTGGGCTGGTGAAACTGAATTTAGGCCACAGAAAGCCCAAGCACAGATGAGGTTCAATCAGCTCAATGCCACTACAAAGCCATACGAGCACTTTCCAAACCCCCAGTGCCTAGGGGTAACTCATTCACTTTCAAGCTAACTGGTACCAGTTGCAAAGGCAGAGCAGAGCAGCAGGCATGCAGATCCATCTTCCCCCAGGCCACCAGAAGATTAACTGCAACCTCCTCTCTCTGAAACAATGTTGAAGAAAACCAGAGCAGGCACCAAATGTCCTAGCATCCCCTTTGCCTTGCCCACAGCTGGTCCTCCCCTGGCTTTGTGGGGCTGCCTACAGAAGGACCAAGCTGCCCAGTGCTGCTGATCACCGTGGATGTTCCCCACAAGGCTGAAGACACCCTACTAGAATCACAGAATTGTCAGAGTTGGAAGGGACCTCAAGGTTCATCCAGTTCTGAGCCCAGGAACCCCGGGGACACCTCACACTACAGCAGGCTGCTCACAGCCACAGCCAGCCTGGCTGCAAACACCTCCAGGCAGGAGGCTTCCACCACCTCCCTGGGCAACCTCTGCCAGGCTCTCACCACCCTCATGGGCAACAACTTCTTCCTCACATCCAATCTCATTCTACTCATTTCTAATTGTGTTCCATTCCCCCTACAGACTGGGCTCACCTGCCCCACCAGCTACAGGGCTTCCCCCTGCTTAAACTGCAGTGGCAGGAGAGATAGTCACAGAATCAGCCAGGTTGGAAGAGACCTCCAAGATCATCAAGTCCAACCAATCACCCAACCCTATCTAATCAACCAGACCATGGCACTGAGTGCCTCATCCAGGCTCTTCTTGAACACCTCCAGGGACACTGACCCCACCACCTCCCTGGGCAGCCCATCCCAATGGCCAATCTCTCTTTCTGGAAAGAACTTGCTAAGATCCAGCCTGAACCTCCCCCTGCACAGCTTGAGACTGTGTCCTCTTGTTCTGGTGCTGGGTGCCTGGGAGAAGAGACCAACCCCCACCTGGCTACAACCTCCCTTCAGGGAGTTGCAGAGAGCAAGAAGGTCTCCCCTGAGCCTCCTCTTCTGCAGGCTAAGCAAGCCCAGCTCCCTCAGCCTCTCCTCACAGGGCTGTGCTCCAGACCCCTCCCCAGCTTTGTTGCCCTTCTCTGGACACCTTCCAGCAGCTCAACATCTTTCCTGACCTGAGGAGCCCAGAACTGGACACAGAACTCAAGGTGTGGCCTCAGCAGTGCTGAGCACAGGGCACAATGACTTCCCTGCTCCTGCTGGCCACACCTGATGCAGGCCAGGATGCCCTTGGCCTTCTTGGCCCCCTGGGCACACCTCTGGCTCATGTTCAGCTGCTGTCCACCAGTCCCCCCAGGTCCCTCTCTGCCTGGCTGCTCTCCAGCCACTCTGACTCCACCCTGTAGCACTGCATGGGGTTGCTGTGACCAAAGTGTAGAATGCAGCACTCAGACTTGTTCAATCTCCTGCCCTTGGACTCTGCCCATCTGTCCAGCCTGGCAAGGTCCCTCTGCAGAGCTCTTCTACCCTCTAACAGATTGATTCCTGCTCCCAGCTTGGTGTCATCTGCAAACCCTGCTACCCTTTCATGTCAACCCAGCCTCACTGGCTGTGCCATGCAAGGAGGAGCCACACCCTGGCACCTCTCCTGAGGCTTAATCCTGTAGGGCAATTGACACTAAGCAGAAGCTGTTTGCCTTCCACCCTCCCTTGCATGTCCCTATATCCCCTTGGCATGGGGGAGAAGCAGCCACAGAGCAAGGCACTTAATTACACCAAGACTGAGCACTTCCACCCTCTCCTCCTCCTTGCCTCTAGCAGCAATTAGAGATTTTGTACCTTGGGCCATTAATTTTCTACAGGGCTACATCTGAACTGCACCTCAAACTTGTGTGTGAGGAGAAAGGCAGAGCAGCAGCCCTGATAGATGGAGCTTCCCTTGCTGCTGGCTGTTAATGGAGACATTAATACCCTCCTGTGAAGCTGAAGGGAAAGGCATTAAGCCATAATGGTGGGAGGAAGATATTTTACACTGATGGGGACATGTAAGGCAGAGGAGCAGAGAGGGAGAAGAGGTCCTGCAGACCATCAGGGGCATCCCTTGTTGACTCCAAGCTTTGGCTTGCACTTTGGGAGTGGGCTTTGATTAAGGGAGGTGGGGGAGAGTGGTATGAGTGGATTACCCTTCCCCTCTGCACTCTTTCTCCACAACAGGCCTGCAAGGGCTTTGCAGAAAGGCAGACACTGAATCCAAAGAGGGGAGGAGCAGGGCTGCAGACCACAGGTACTTGGTGGCCTCAGGGGTAGGAGAGCTCAGAATCACCAGCTCAGAGCTTTCCTCCAGGGGACAGCCTCCCCGCTCTGCTGCCCAAGGCATGGCCCTGGGCTCCAGGGGAGCACAGCTAAGGCTTTGGCACATGAATGAATCCCAGAGAAGAAGGAGCAGATTCTCAGCCAGAGAGCTCACCTGGGCTGTGCAGGTTTTAGGCTGGGAACAGAGAAGCAGTTAGGCAAGATGCAGACAATTGTGAGTATGAGGAGAAGGAGGAGATTACAGTCGACAGTGGAAGCCAGGAGCCAGCCAGAGAATGAAAAGGAGAACCAAAGCTGTGGCCCTTGGCCATCAGACAGAGGAGAGGAAGATGCTTGCCTCAAAGACAAGGCTCCAGAAAACTGGAAAGAAAGGTGAGCAGAGAGTGCTGGGAGAGAAAAGCTTTCTGGAGCAGAAGGCAGCTGAGGAGTGAGAGCAGGGGGAGACCATACATCAAATCCCAACATGCAGAGCACACAAGGCAGTGTGGCCCTGCTGCTGCTGTCCTGGCAGGGCAGATGATGGAGGAGAGCAGCAGCACAGCCAGCCTGGCAGGAAGGGGAAGGGGAACAGCCCAGGCATCCATTTCTGCACAGCACACACCTGGGCAGGCATGGCCCAGGCTCTCCCACCACCCATGCTCCTCTAATGGTGACACACCAACATGCTCCTGATCACAGACTCATGCAGTCATGCAGCTTGGGACAGACCCTCAGGATAACCAAGTCCAACCATCAACCCTGCTCTACCAAGGTCACCACTAAACCATACCCCAAGCACCACATCTGAACCACTTTAAACACCTCCAGGGATGGTGACTCCACCACCTCCCTGGGCAGCCTCTGCCAGTCCTTGACCACTCTTACAGGGCAAAATACCTTTCCTAACGTCCAGCTTACATCTCCCCTGGTGCAACTTGAGGCTGTTCCCCCTTATTCTCTCACTAATTCCCTGTGAGAAGAGCCCAGCACCAACCTCTCTACGTCCTTTCAGGTAGTAGTAGAGGGCAATAAGGTCTCCCATCAGCCTCCTCCTCACACTAAACATTCCCAGTTCCCTCAGCTGCTCTTCATCAGGCTCATTCTCTGGGCCCTTCACCAGCTTAGCTGCACTTCTCTGTGCCCACCCCAGCCCCTCAGTGCCAACTTTTCCTTTTTAACCACTCCTGCCCATTTCCTGCCCAGCCGCCCCTTCCCCCCCCCCTGCCCCGGGAGCCAGCAGGACGTTTTCAGCTCCTCACACATCCTGGCAAAGGTCTGCCCCACGAAGGTTCCACCACCTCTTGCATGCAAAAAGCCTTCAGGGGCAAGTGGCTGGCACAGAAAGTGGCCCCTGAGCAGCAGAGGCAGCGATTCAGAGCAAGTCTGTGTCCCCCTGGCTGGCAGAGGCACCTCAGGACAGCGATCTGCCAGCAGCAGAGGAGCTGTTAGCAGAAGAGCCCCGCTGAAGGCTCCCAGACAATGCAAATAGCATAAACCAACATTGCACAATATCCTGCTGCCAGATGGTTTCGTTCCTTGGTTTGTTTTATTTTCCTGCTCAAGTTTATAAAAACATGCTGCAGGGCCCCCCAGCCCTCCTCCTGCTCTGCCCGGGATCAGCTCCTGCCCTCCCCCGAGCAGCCAGCCTGCCACCACCACAGCCACCGCCTTACCACCTTCCCTGCTGCAGTTCCCTTTGCCTCTCACCTTCCACTTCTCTTCCCCCCTCCTCTTATGTGCAGCTGCATTTTCCTTCGACTCTACCCCAGGCTCTAAATGCTGAAGTCTGCAGCTCAGAGCACTCTGGGGCAGTCATGGCGTGGCTCAGGCTGGAAGGGACCTCAGAGCTCATCTCCTCCAACCTCCACACTGTGCCCAGGGACACCTCTCAGCTACACTCAGCTGCTCAAAGGCCTCATCTAGCCTGGCCTTCAACATCCCCAGCAAGGAGGCAGCCACAGCCTCCCTGGGCAGCCTGTGCCAGACTCTCACCACCCTCACACTGAACAACAGCTTCCTCAGATCCAGTCTCAGCCTACTCTCCCTCAGCTTCAAACCATTCCCCTTCAGCCTGTCTCCAGATACCCTCAGGATAAGTCTCTCTGCAGCCTTCCTGCAGGATCCCTTCAGCTACTGACAGGCAGCTCTGGAGCTGAAGGCAGCTGAGGAGAGCAGGGGCAGACCATGCAGAGCACACAGGGCAGTGTGGCCCTGATGCTGCTGTCCTGGCACAGCAGGTGATGGGGGAGAGCAGCAGCACAGCCAGGTCCCCCTGGAGCCTTCTCTTCTCCAGGCTGAACACCCCCAGCTCCCTCAGCCTTTCCTCACAGCAGAACTGCCCCAGCCCTTGGATCATCTTTGTGACCTCCTCTGGACTCACTCCAGCAGCTCTGTGTCAAACCATTCCCCTTTGTTCTACTGCTGGAACCCCTTCAATCCCGCTCCCACTCAGCAGACAGAAGGAGATGCTCCTATCTTTTGGACCAGGTTCACACATCTAATGTTGGAATCCAATGCTCATTCCAATGTTCATTTCACTCTGTGATAGCCACCCAAGCTTCTGCAAGCTGTCAAAAGCTGCCACATGCCAGGTGAGAGCTCCCCTTGCCTCCACAAACGGCACTCACCCAGGGACACAACACCAAAAAGGGACAGCCACAGCCATGAACCAACTCTTTTATTTGCTGCTGACAGATGAGAACATCCCATAAGAAAATAAAGCATAACCCCCCCCCCCCCCCATCTCCCTGCTACAACACTGGCAACCCTTGGACCTCAGGCTATAGCACCCAGAGAAATCCTGGTGCTGCCAAACATCACAGTGGCTGCACAGAAAGCCTGCAACAGATCTGGTGATGCCCATCACAGTGTGCCATGGACAACAACAACAAAAGGACAGGAATTTAAGCCTCTCTGGTTTTAGCTCTGCCAATGGTTAAGGTGAAAAATGAAAACCTTTCCCAGTCAATTGTTTCCACTTCAAGCATAGGAGATCATTTGGGGTTTTTTTAATGCGCTCAAATCCAGCATAATAAAATGTGGAAGAAGTAAGGTACAGAGAAGACACTGAGCATGTGGGGCATGATGTTTTCCTCCTCATGCAGCTAACTGTTTGCCCCAGCAATCCAGCATAATAAAATGTGGAAGAAGTAAGGTACAGAGAAGACACTGAGCATGTGGGGCATGATGTTTTCCTCCTCATGCAGCTAACTGTTTGCCCCAGCAATCCAGCATAATAAAATGTGGAAGTAAGGAACAGAGAAGACACTGAGCATGTAGGGTATGATGCTTTCCTCCTCATGCAGCTGTTTGCCCCAGCAATCCAGCATAATAAAATGTGGAAGTAAGGTACAGAGAAGACACTGAGCATGTGGGGCATGATGTTTCCCTGCTTATGCAGCTAGCTGTTTGCCCCAGCAATCCAGCATACTGCTGGCCACAGCAAACTGCTGGCTAAGCTGTCAGCTAGTGGCTTGGACCGCCACACTATGAGCTGGGTTAGGAACTGGCTGGAGGCTGAGCCCAGAGAGTGGTGGTGAATGGTGCCACAGCCAGCTGGAGGCCAGGCACCAGTGACATCCCCCAGGGATCAGTGTAGGCCACATCCTCTTTAATATCTTCACTGATGATCTGGATGAGGGGATTGAGACAGTCATCAGCAAATTTGCAGAAGACACCAAGCTGGGAGCAGAGGTTGGTCAGCTAGAGGGCAGAAGGGCTCTGCAGAGGGACCTCGACCGACTGGACAGATGGGCAGAGTCCAACAGGATGGCATTCAACAAGTCCAAGTGCCAGGTGATGCACTTTGGCCACAACAACCCCATGAAGGGCTACAGGCTGGGGTCAGAGTGGCTGGAGAGCGCCAAACAGAGAGGGACCTGGGGGTGCTGATTGACAGCCGCCTAAACATGAGCCAGCAGTGTGCCCAGGTGGCCAAGAAGGCCAAGGGCATCCTGGCCTGCATCAGGAACAGTGTGGCCAGCAGGAGCAGGGAGGTCATCATGTCCCTGTACTCTGCATTGGTTAGGCCACACCTTGAGTCCTGTGTCCAGTCCTGGGCCCCTCAGTTTAGGAGGGACATCGAGACACTTGAAGGTGTCCAGAGAAGGGCAACAAGGCTGGGGAGAGGCCTTGAGCACAGCCCTGTGAGGAGAGGCTGAGGGAGCTGGGGTTGCTTAGCCTGGAGAAGAGGAGGCTCAGGGGAGACCTCACTGCTCTCTACAACTACCTGAAAGGTCGTTGTAGCCAGGAAGGGGTTGGCCTCTTCTCTCTAGCAACCAGCACCAGAACAAGGGGACACAGTCTCAAGCTGTGCCAGGGGAGGTTTAGGCTGGAGGTGAGGAGAAAGTTCTTCACTGAGAGAGTCATTCATCATTGGAATATGCTGCCCAGGGAGGTGGTGGAGTCACTGTCCCTGGAGGGGTTCAAGAGGGGACTGGACGTGGCACTTGGTGCCATGGTTTAGTCATGAGGTCTGTGGTGACAGGTTGGTCTCAATCTTTGAGGTCTCTTCCAACCTTGGCGATACTGTGATAATAAAATGTGGAAGAAGTAAGGTACAGAGAAGACACTGACCATGTGGGGCATGATAGTTTTCCTCCTCATGC
The DNA here is from genome assembly GCA_033816785.1 of Picus viridis. Lineage (NCBI taxonomy): Eukaryota > Metazoa > Chordata > Aves > Piciformes > Picidae > Picus > Picus viridis. The sequence goes on along the minus strand of CM066570.1, from coordinate 30,646,179 downwards.
AGCTAACTATTTGCCCCAGCAATCCAGCCTAATAAAATGTGGAAGAAGTAAGGTACAGAGAAGACACTGACCATGTGGGGCATGATAGTTTTCCTCCTCATGCAGCTCACTGTTTGCCCCAGCAATCCATCCAGGATTTTCCTCCAAGAGGAAAAACCTTCAGCTCCTCCACTCTTCCTACCAGCCAGAGCCCGCTTGTGGCATTCACCCAAGCACAAGATGCACCACAAAAGATGTGCCAACCAAACTAAAAGGAGGTGACTCTGAGCATCCAAGGCCTGACGGTGCCACAACAAAAGCAACCCTCCGGGTCCCAGTGACTTGCTGAATTCAAATGGCATCGCAGCCACTTGGGAGCCACACAGAATGATACTGCAGCAGCATCTCCAGTGCTGGCACCTGAGCAGCAGCAGACTACTGGGAAAGGAATTTGGGGGGGGGGGGCGGAATACATTTAGACTGTTATGTTTTCATATCAAAAGGCTGTTAAGAAATACAATAAACTATTTTAGGGCTCCACCTTCCCTTAGCACCACCTTCCCTTTTTACCACCTGGCTGTTGCAGTACATTCAGTTTCCTACACCCAAAGTAGAGTTGCTTGTCCCTGATGCACACCACACTTGGCAGTGACAATAAAACTGCTTCACTATCACTACTCAGGCTTGCAGCTGATACAAAGAGCAACAATTTTACACACACACCCCCTTTAAAAAGCACCAAACAACTTATTGGTTCCACAGTAGCACTTCCTTACTGACAGTGTAAGCCCCCAAACCCCATCAGAACCAAAGGTTCTGAGGCTCAGCGTTAAGGGATGAATAACCAAGAGTATTGCATAGGTACAGGGATCTCAGCTGCAGGAAGAAATCCACTCTTTGATTGTTTGTCACCTTCTGACTCTCCATGGATGGGCAACCAACCCAGCAGGTGCTAATGAATCTGGAAGCAGTACACTAAACTACACTGACCTGGTTAAAAAGAAAACACCCAGGAATTGTGCAGATCTCTCTCTGGCACAGTACAAAGTCCACATCAAAACCACTGAGCACACCAAGGGCAGGGTCTGTGGGTTTCTGTCTCTCTGGTATGTGGATTTGCCCTGCACGTCCACATGGAGACAGAAAGAGGAGGAGTGCTCAGAGCCCTGCCAAACTCAGCCAGAAACAATGGAATGTTTAAAATGTGGCTGTGTTGTTCCAGTTTAATCAGTTTGGCCCAGAAATCATGGCTGTTTGTACAGCCAGTGTGTCCTTCCATGAAACAGGAACCACAGGATCACAGAGTGTCAGGGGCTGGAAGGGAGCTCCAGAGAGCATCCACGCCAAGCCCCCTGCCAGAGCAGCAGCACCCAGGGCAGCTCACACAGCAACACCTCCAGCTGTCTTTGCAAGGCCTCCACACAAGGAGACTCCACAACCTCTCTGGCCAGCCTGCTCCAGCCCTCTCACACCCTCACAGCCAAAAAGCTTTCCCTCCTCTTCCCCTGCCACCTCCTCTGCTCCAGCTGCCACCCAGTGCCCCTTGGGCTGTCCTTGCACAGCCCTCAGCACAGCCTGGCTCCCTCCTCCCCACACTGCCCTGCACCTCTTGAGCCCCAGCACTGAGGGCAGCCCTCAGGCTCCTCTGCTCCAAGCTCCAAGCCCCAGCTGCCTCAGCCTGGCCTCCCAGGGAGATCTTCCACTGCCTGCAGCAGCTTGGGGGCTCTGGGATGGACTCTCTCAAGCAGGGGCATCCTTCTGTCCACCAAGACCCCCAGGTCCTTTTCCAATGTGCTGCTCTCCAACAGCTCAGTCCCCAACCCATCCTGCTCCATGGGGTTGCTCTTTCCAGATGCTAGACTCTACCCTTGGCATTGTTGGATTTCACTCAGTTTCTCCCTGCCCAGCTCTGCAGCCTGTCCAGGTCTCACTGAATGGCAGCACAGCCTGAAACATTTATTGCTTGCATAAACTGACAACAAAGTGGACATCTGCCCCCACAACTCACCAAGGGCCTGAGAACTACCCTTTATAAAAGATCATATTTGTATTCAGCCCTCTCCTCCATAACCCTTCCCTCCAGCCCCCTCCCTCCCACCCCTATTTCATATGGCTATTCCCCTTTCTGGAAATCTAGGAAGAAAAAATCTAGAGTAACACCCCAGAGTATGCCCCTGTGGGAGGACCAGAGCCAGGATCCACTACAGAGCTGAGGTCATCTATTTTCCAGTTTTCTTACAATAATAACAGTTTCCACCCCCACCCACCCCCCAAAACCACAATTAATGATTAACACCTGATGCTGGTTTGTTGGATTCCCTTTTTTTTTTCCTTTGGGATTCAGCTGTTTTGGTTCTGAACAGGAGCACCTTGGCTGAAGCCTGTACCAGGAGCACACTTCTCAGGATTCAGAGAGCTTTGGTACCCAACCTCCAGGTGGTTCCTCCACCCCCAGTGTGATGAACTGTCCTTCAATGCACACCTGGCTGAGACAGTTTGCAAACCAGCAGAATCCAACACAGATTTCTTTCCCTTCCCCCCTCCCCACTCCCCCCCCCCAAAAAAAAAATCTGTATCTTTTTACATGTTGAGAGCACTTTCAAAAAAATAAAGATGATTTAGATCAGCAAAATACTTTCAGACAAAGGCAATGGCTGTGAACCTGAGAGCTTAAGTAGTGTGGTACCCACACACCTGTTTGTGGCCTCCCCCCTTGGTCAGTACTTTCCTTGTTTCAGTCTTTCAATGTGGTAGCACAGCTTGAGGGCAGGCCCCAGCTTCAGTCCCATGTATTTCATGATCATGTCACTCCTCAGCAGGAGCAGTGCCTTCCCATCAATCTCCTGCAGCAGGAAGAGAACAAACACAACAACAACACACAGCTGCTTTAACAAGCTGCAGGGCAGACCTGGAAAATTAATTCTATTTCTTTATATTGGGGTAAAAAAAAATATCTCTTACAGATAGATTCATAGAATGGTTTAGGTTGGAAGGGACCCCAAAGATCATCTAGTTCCAGTCCCCTGCCATGGGGAGAGACACCTTCCAACTAGCCCAGGCTGCTCAAAGCCTCATCCAGCCTGACCTTGAACACCTCCAGGCAGGAGGCAGCCACAGCCTCCTTGGGCAACCTGTGCCAGTGGCTCACCAGCCTCACTGGAAAGAATTTCTTCCTCATCTCCAGTCTCAATCTGCCCTCCTCAAGCTTCAATCCATTCCCTCCCATCCTATCTCCTCCAAGGAAGGGGCATCCACGACCTCCCTGGGCAGCCTGTTCCAGTGTCTCACCATACAAAGCAGTAGCTTTCCACCCACCTCTGATGCCCCCACCTCTGAATCTTTCCACCCACCTCTGATGCCCCCACCTCTGAATCTTTCCACCCACCTCTGATGCCCCCACCTCTGAATCTTTCCACCCACCTCTGATGCCCCCACCTCTGAATCTTTCCACCCACCTCTGATGCCCCCACCTCTGTATATCTCCATATTTGACCCCTACAACTCTCTCTATTCCTGTATTTGATCCCTCTAACTCTGTATATTCACATGTTTCATCCCTACAACTCTGTACATTTCTGTATTTGATCCCTGAGGGCCAGTGAAAATGAGTTCAGTTTAGGCTTATGGTTTAGAGTTTGGTTTAGTATTCTGAAGGCAGGATTCAAATATTGAAGGTGCTAAAAAAAATAGAGAGAGAGAGAGAGGGAGTAAAAAGAAATTGACCAAACAGGCCTCAAAATTAGCTACTAACAGGAGAAAAATGAAGTTAATGGGACAAGGTGGGGGAGAAAAGGAAGCTGCAAAGGAAGGTTGGTGCAGTTAGAGATGAAATGATCCAAGCACTGAGGCCCTGCACTGAACCTTGACCACAGCACACAGTCACTCAGAGGAAGGGGCTCCAGAGCACATACATCTGCAAAGTAAGAGAGGTCTGTGTGCAGGTTACACCAGACAAGATTGCCAGGAGCAAGAGCAGGGCCAAATGAATCACAGAATTGACAGGGTTGGAAGGAACCTCAAGGATCATCCAGTTCCAACCCTCCCCAGGCCCTAACCAGGCCACTCTCCAGAGGTACAAGGGATAATGGAAGCACCAGGGATGCTGATCATCAGAAGTTGGATGCTTCCAGTAGTGCATTATTCCAGGTAAGGTGGCAAGCAATGGGTGGTTGCCTTAGTGTAAGAGGACTGATATAGGAAGGACATGGACCTGATGGAGGGGGTCCAGAGGAGGGTCACAAAGATGATCAGGGGTTGAAGCACCTCTGCTACAAGGACAGGCTGAGGGAGCTGGGAGTGTGCAGCCTGGAGAAGAGAAGGCTCCAGGCAGACTTCACAGCAGACTTCCAGTCCCCAAAGGGGCTCCAAGAAGGCTGCAGAGGGACTGTGCCCAAAGGCCTGCAGGGACAGCAGCAGGGGCAAGGGTTTGAAAGGAGAGCAGAGCAGATGGAGATTGGCTGTGAGGAACAAGTTCTGCCCCAGAAGGCTGCTGTAACACTGCAACAGGTTGCCCAGGGAGGTGGTTGAGGCTCCATCCCTGGAGATAGAATAGAATAGAATAGAATAGAATAGAATAGAATAGAATAGAATAGAATAGAATAGAATAGAATAGACCAGACCAGGTTGGAAGAGACCTTCAAGATCATCGTGTCCAACCTATCATCCAACACCACCTAATCAAGGTAAGGCTCAACAAGGCCCTGGGCAACCTGCTCTAGTGGAGGATGTCCCTGCTGAGTGCAGGGGGTGTTGGACTGGATGCCTTTTGGAGGTCCCTTCCAGCCCAGAGCATTCTATGATTCTAAGACAGGAACAGAGAGAATATAAACTGCAGGAGGACTTTCAGGAGGAAACCAAATTGCCAGTCTCCCTCTGACACACGAGCAGAGTCTATTCTACCTTCAGTTCCAGAGTGACAGACACAAAAGCTGTATTTGGATGAAGACAAGCCACAATCTACCAGCAGAGAATGGATTATGCATCATACATGTCTCCTGAAGAGTTCTGCATGTGGAGCCAGGGCCTGGGGGTCAGCTTCTTTCACAAAGCGCATCACCTCCTCGATGGACCAGGTGGAAGGATCCTTAGTCAGCATCCTTGAAGGTTCCCTCTTCAGTGAAGTCAGATCTGGCCCAGTCGTGGAACTAGCAGCTTGCAGCAGGGAAAAAAAACATATGGTGGAAGGAAAAAGCATCACTAGACAGAGACAGCACACTGCATTCGTTTTACATCACCACTGAATGCTGACAGGAGGGACTTCATGAGCCATTCACTGCAATATGTTAATAGAATCATAGAAGAGAATAAACCAGGTTGGAAGAGACCTTCAAGATAATCGAGGCCAACCTATCATCCAACACCATCTAATCAACTAAACCATATCACCAAGTGCCTCATCCAGTCTCCTCCTAAACACCTCCAATGATGGGGACTCCACCACCCCCCCGGGCAGCACATGCCAACGGCCAATCTCTCTCTCTGGGTAGAACTTCTTCCTAACCTCCAGCCTAAACCTCCCCGGGCACAGCTTGAGACTGTGTCCTCTTGTTCTGGTGCTGGCTGCCTGGGAGAAGAGACCAACCCCCACCTGGCTACAACCTCCCTTCAGGTAGTTGTACAGAGCAATAAGCTGGACATGTTCCAGCAAGTCAACATCTTCCCTAAACTGAGGGGCCCAGAAGTGGACACAGGACTCAAGGTGCGGTCTAGCCAGTGCAGTGTACAGCGGCACAATGACTTCCCTGCTCCTGCTGGCCACACTGTTCCTGATGCAGGCCAGGATGCCCTTGGCCTTCTTGGCCACCTGGGCACACTGCTGGCTCATGTTCTCTCTACCATCGACCAGTACCCCCAGGTCCCTCTCTGCCTGGCTGCTCTCCAGCCACTCTGACCCCAGCCTGTAGCACTGCCTGGGGTTGCTGTGGCCAATGTGCAGCACCTGGCACTTGGATGTGTTCAATCTCCTGCCCATCTCTCCAGCCTGTCGAGGTCCCTCTGCAAAGCCTCTCTACCCTCCAGCAGATCAACTCCTGCCCCCAGCTTGGTGCCATCTGCAAATTTACTGATGATGGACTCAATGCCTTCATCCAGATCATCAATAAAGATGTTAAAGAGCATGGAGCTAGGATTATTTGCTTTCAGTTTTTTTTTCCCTCCAAGAAACACTGAACTCTGCCATTTGCCTTTAAATACCTCACACAACTGTAAATGTTTACACAGCAGCATAAACATCAGCACTGTGGCATGTCTGGAGGGAGCTGCTCCACTCCTACCCGGCCTCTGGGTCCCAAGGTGCCATTAACTGGGGATGTGGTAAAGGCAAATTAAGCTGCTGTGCAGACAGAGGAGGGACAGCAGGAAACTCTATCCCCCTTATTCCAGCAGCAGAGTAATAGATGATAACACAATCAGGAAGTGAGCTGCAGCAAAACAGCCCCCCAGTCTGGCCTGCTGCAGGCTTCAGAACAGCAGGGAGAGGAACGTGCAGCAAGCAAGATCCCTGCACTCACCTCCTTGCAGCACAGGACTGGTTCTGCCAGGCTTAAGTTCTGCACTTGCAGCTACAGATTCAAAGAATGCATTCATAGAATGGTTTGGGTTGGAAGGAACCTTAAAGATCATCCAGTTCCAACCCCCCTGCCATAGGCAGGGACACCTCCCACCAGCCCAGGTTGCTCAAGGCCTCATCCGAGTACTGTGTCCAGTTCTGGGCCCCTCAGTTTAGGAAGGACATTGAGACACTTGAACGTGTCCAGAGGAGGGAAACAAGGCTGTGAGAGGCCTTGAGCACAGCCCTGTGAGGAGAGGCTGAGGGAGCTGGGGTTGTTTAGCCTGGAGAAGAGGAGGCTCAGGGAGACCTCACTGCTCTCTACAACTACCTGAAAGGTGGTTGTAGCCAGGAAGGGGTTGGTCTCTTCTCTATAGCAACCAGCACCAGAACAAGAGGACACAGTCTCAAGCTGTGCCAGGGGAGGTTTAGGCTCAAGGTAGAGGAGGAAGTTCTTCATGGAGAGAGTCGTTCACCATTGGAATGTACTGCCCAGGGAGGTGGTGGAGTCACCATCCCTGGAGGTGTTCAAGAGGGGATTGGATGTGGCACTTGGTGCCATGGTCTAGTCATGGGGTCTGTGGTGACAGGTTGGACTCGATGATCTTTGAGATCTCTTCCAACCTTGGTGATTCTGTGACACTGGGTGCCAGCCTGGCCTTCAACACCTCCAGGGAGGAGGCAGCCACAGACTCCCTGGGCAACCTGTGCCAGTGTCTCACCACCCTTACTCCAGATGATTTGTTCCTCATCTCCAGTCTCAATCTGCCCTCCTGAAGCTTCAATCTATTTCCTCTCATCTTATCACTCCCAGCCCTTGGCAAAAGTCCCTTCTCAGCTTTCTTGTAGCCCCCTTCAGGTACTGGAAGGCTGCTCTGAGGTCTCCCTGGAGAATTCTCCAGGCTGAACAACCCCAACTCTCTCTGCCTGTCCCCACAGGGGAGGTTCTCCAGCCCTCTCATCATCTTGGTACCCTCTCCAGCAGCTCCAGGTCTCTCTTTTGCTGGAGGCCCCAGAAATGAAGGCAGTGCTGCAGGTGGAGCCTCAGCAGAGCAGAGGGGGAGAATGCCCTCCCTGTGCTGCTCCTCTCCCTGCTCTGGCTGCAGCTCAGCACACAGCTGCCTGCTGGACTGCCAGGGACCACTGCTGGCTCCTGGGGAGTTTGTCACCACCTGACACCCCCAAGGCCTTCTCCTCCAGGCTGCTCTCAGCCATTCCTGGCCCAGCCTGGATTTGTGCTTGGGATTTCCCCGACCCAGGTGTAGGAGCTTGCACTAGGCCTTGTGTCAGCAAGCACAACAATCCACTCGCTCTACAAGCTTTCCCACAGAAATGACCACCTTTTTCTCACAGCTGTTGGGTTGTGTGAGATAACAAAAGCAGTCAGGTAGTTGGGAAGGTGGCAGTGCCACAGCATACCTTCAATCCTCCTCTGTATTCGACTCCTGCTGACTTCATAGTAGCCACTGCTGCCAGCAGAGCTCAAGGAGAGCCTGCGCAGGAGCGGGGCTGAGCTTGAGGTAGCAGTCCCTGAGTGCAGGGAGTTCCTGTAGCCCGCTGCGCTCCCTGCAGCACGGAACTCCACGGAGTTCCGGCGGGTCGGGCTGCAGGGGTTGGCAGAGCTGAGTGCAGAGTCCAGACAGTCCTCGGGAAATCGGTGTCCTTTGGAAGTGCTGTGCTCTTCCCCAGGCAATGTTTCTGCTGCAGGGAAAAAACAAGCAGGAAAATGTTCCCAGGGACAGGAACTACACCTTTGCTGTTCAGAATCACAGAAGTGTCAGGGTTGGAAGGGACCTCCAGGAGCAGCCAGTCCCAACCCCCCTGCCATGGCCAGGGACACCTCACACTGCAGCAGGTTGCTCACAGCCACAGCCAGCCTGGCTGCAAACACCTCCAGGCAGGAGGCTTCCACCACCTCCCTGGGCAACCTCTGCCAAGCTCTCCCCAGCCTCATGGGAAAGAACAACTTCTTCCTAACATCCAAGCTCAATCTCACCACTTCTAGTTTTGCTCCACCCCCCCAGTCCTATCACTCCCTGACACCCTCCAAAGTCCCTCCCCAGCTTTCTTGGAGCCCCCTGCAGATCCTGCAAGGCCACAAGGTCTCCTGGGAGCCTTCTCCTCTCCAGACTGCACAACCCCAACTCTCTCAGTCTGTCCTCATAGCAGAGGAGCTCCAGCCCTCTGCTCATCCTCGTGGCTCTTGCTACCTTCTCTTCAAGATACTGAGGGATTGGAAACCTCTTAACAGGCTTACTGCCAGGCCACTGCTGCTGCTAAATGCTTGTCCCTTCTCCTCAAGTCATCTCTGGGCTCTTGTTGGACTTTGAAAGCAAATTTTTGGTAGCAAAATATTTACACTACAAGGTTGAGACAGTCTTCCAGAAATCACCTCCACTGTATTTGCTAAATGCTGAGCACAGGGAAGGGACTCTCATGCTGAGTGGCAGCTGTTTCATTTGTTCTTAACAGCAGAGGGAGTCACTAACGTCAGGAACAAAAGAAGGGGACAGTTTTATCTAGATGCCAGTGAAAGAAGGGGACAGTTATCTCTACATGCTCATAAATTCATCATTAAAGGCTGCTCAGGTTGCAGGCAAAGCCAGAGAAGGCTGTGAGAGGGAGGAGGGGAGGAGAGGGAGGAGAGGGAGGAGAGGGAGGAGAGGGAGGAGAGGGAGGAGAGGGAGGAGAGGGAGGAGAGGGAGGAGAGGGAGGAGAGGGAGGAGAGGGAGGAGAGGGAGGAGAGGGAGGAGAGGGAGGAGAGGGAGGAGAGGGAGGAGAGGGAGGAGAGGGAGGAGAGGGAGGAGAGGGAGGAGAGGGAGGAGGGAGGAGAGGGAGGAGAGGGAGGAGAGGGAGGAGAGGGAGGAGAGGGAGGAGAGGGAGGAGAGGGAGAGGGAGGAGAGGGAGGAGAGGGAGGAGAGGGAGAACATGGAAAGGAAGAAAAAATTGAGAAAAATACAAAAGAGAAAAGCAAAAGAGGGGGAAAGAAAAGAGGGGGGGGGGAAAAGAGGAAAATAAGGAAACAAAAATGAAAAAAGAGTAAAGGGGCAAAAAAATGAGGTGTGAGGAAGAGAGTATAGAGCAGCATTCCACTTTCCAGTTCGTATCACCTCTCAGTTCATTTCTACTGTGCAGAACACAACCAAGGCTGCTCAAATCTCCAGAGCCTGCCAAGAGCCTTTCCGTGCCAGCTGAGCTTTGCTCAGCAGTTCCCTTTCCCTGTGCCACGACACCAGAGCCAGGCTCCCCTGAGGACGGCAACTGCCACTCTCAGACAACCAAATTCAGGTCTGACTGACACATGCTATGTGAGAGGCATAAAAACCCCACCTCAGTGAGAACCCCACTGCATTCTCTAGCAAGCAGAGGTATTCTGTGTGCACCAAGCCAGCACCTAGCCTGAGGGAGAAGCTGGAAGAAGGATGATCAGAGGGCTGGAGCTCCTCTGCTATGGAGACAGCCTGAGAGAACTGGGGCTTCAGGTACCGGAAGGCTGCTCTAAGGTCTCCCCAGAGCTTCCTCCAGGCTGAACAGTCCCAACACTCTCAGCCTGTCCCCACAGGGGAGGTTCTCCAGCCTTCTGATCACCTTTGTGGCCTCCTCTGCCCCTCTCCAGCAGCTCCAGGTCCCTCTTGTGCTGGGGGCCCCAAAACTGGAGGCAGTGCTGCAGGTGGGGTCTGAGCAGAACAGAGGGGCAGAATCCCCTCCCTGTGCTGCTGCTCTCCCTGCTCTGGCTGCAGCTCAGCACACAGCTGCCTGCTGGGCTGCGCTCTCACGAGAGGCTGCAGATCTCCTCACACATTTCTTTCCCTCCAACTGGAACACCATAATTTGAGCATAATTAAGTGCTCTACCCTGATTAAGTTACCTCTCTGAAAGATCTGACTTTGGTGTCCAATATCTCTGGGAAATGAAGGCAGCCCTTCTTTTGAGAAGAGACAGAAATCAATAACCAATGCAGAGCTGCATTTCCTGCTGCTCTTCTTACACACAGGGAAGTGAACATGCTCTGTATGTGTAAAAGAATAAGATGTACCATCTGAAATGAGGTGGAACATTTAAATTTGATGTCCTTTGCTGGTTTGATTGTAGCCCTAGGAGCTGTTAATCTGCACAGCAGAAAGGATCCTGCTGCTCTCACTGATGTTAACAGGCAGAATAACGACCCTGGGATCAGAGAATCACAGGGCTTGGAAGGGACCTCAAAAGATCATCTGAGCCACCCAATAATATAAAAGGATAACTAATCCCCACCACATTTCCAATCCCCACCACATTTGGAAATGTTGTGCAAATGTCTTGCAGCCAGAGCAAGTATGCAGCAGATTGGATGAGTCAACACCAACGAGCTGGTTCCCACGGCTTAACAAGTAGCAAATGCAGAGTAAAAAAACCTCAGATTTTGCTAGGTTTCTCTCACTGAATCACAGAATTGTCAGGGCTGGAAGGGACCCCAAGGAGCAGCCAGTCCCAACCCCCTGCCATGGCCAGGGACACCTCACACTACAGCAGGTTGCTCACAGCCACAGCCAGCCTGGCTGCAAACACCTCCAGCCAGGAGGCTTCCACCACCTCCCTGGGCAACCTCTGCCAGGCTCTCACCACCCTCATGGGCAACAACTTCTTCCTCACATCCAATCTCAATCTCACCACTTCTAGTTTTGCTCCATTCTCCCCAGTCCTATCACTCCCTGACCCCCTCAAAAGTCCCTCCCCAGCTTTCTCGGAGCCCCCTTCAGACACTCCAGAAGGCCACAAGAAGGTCTCCTGGGAGCCTTCTCTTCTCCAGACTGCACAACCCCAACTCCCTCAGGCTGTCCTCACAGCAGAGCAGCTCCAGCCCTCTGCTCCTCCTCATGGCCCTTCTCTGGACACCTTCCAGCACCTCCAGATCCTGCCTGGCACAGAGGCTCCAGAGCTGGACCCAGAGCTCCAGCTGTGGTCTCAGCAGAGTGGAGCAGAGGGGCAGAATCCCCTCCCTGGCCCTGCTGGCTGTGATTCTCTTGCTGCAGCCCAGGCTCTGCTTGGCTCTCTGGGCTGGCTCCTGTTGAGCTTCTCCTCCACCATCACCCCCAAGTCCTGAGATTCTTTACTTCACATCAGAGAGAGACTGAAGGTAGCCATGTGCTCAGTTACTGCTGTTCATTAGTAGCTAAATCAGCCTACAAGAGAGCTGGCACAGGGAGGCTTTGCTGCTCCTACAGCTGCATTTGACTCAGCCCTTCCCTGCACTCATCCAAGTCTTTGGTGAGTCAAAGCCAGAGAAATAAACTGCAAACTGCTCTTCACCAAAATGTCTTCTGTGCTTTTGCTCACTAGTTCAGCTCCACCACCCAGCTGGGCAAAGAATAACCTAAACAGGTCCAAAATGGATAAGTGCAGAGTCCTGCACCTGGGAAGGAAGAATAGACTGCAGCAGGACAGGTTGGGAGGGGATCTGCTGGAGAGCAGCCCCAAGGTCGAAGGACCTGGGAGTGCTGCTAGGCAGCAAGTTCTGCATGGCACAGCAATGTGCCCTGGGGGCCAAGAAGGTCAATGGGGTCCTGGGGGCATTTTGAGGAAAGTGCCCAGCAGATCCAGGGTGGTTCTCCTCCCCTCTGCTCTGCCCTGCTGAGACCTCCCCTGGAATATTGCATCCAGTTGTGGGCTCCTCAGTTCAAGACAGGGATCTGCTGGAGAGAGTCCAGCAGAGGCTGCAAGGATGCTGAAGGGACTGGAGACGGCCTGGGGAGGAGAGGCTGAGAGCCCTGGCGGTGGTTAGTTTGGAGAGGAGAAGGCTGAGAGGGGATCTGATCAATGTCTATCAAGAGCTGAGGGCTGGGGGTCAGGAGGGAGGGGACAGGGACAGGCTCTGCTCAGCTGCAGCCTGGGATAGGACAAGGGACAATGGATATAAACTGCAGCACAGGAGGTTGCAGCTCAACATGAGGAGAAACTTCTTCCCTGTGAGGCTCACAGAGCCCTGAAACAGGCTGCCCAGAGAGGTTGTGGAGTCTCCTGCTCTGGAGCCTTTCCAGCCCTGCCTGGATCTGTTCCTGTGCAACCTGTCCTGGATTCTATGGTCCTGCTCTAGCAGGGTTGTTGGACTGGAAGCTCTCCAGAGGTCCCTTCCAACCCTGTAAGCCTGTGACCCACTTCAGGGGCAGCACAACTTTAAGTGGCAGCTAGCCAGAAACTCAGCTGAATTGTCTCATTGAGCTACACCCTTACTCCACGGCCTCAGCCCAGAGTCATTAAGAGTTGCTTCCAACTTAGCTCCTCTTCCATTTCAGGGCAATTGGTTTTCTGCTAAATAGCCAGATATGAAGCAGGAGCCTTCATCCATCACTTATGTGCCTGAGGTCTTTCACAAATGCAGGCTAGCAGGTTTCAGGAGGAGGACTGCTGGAACTTGCAGTAGATCTTCCCTAAGCGCAAAGCCCGCGCCAGGGATCAATAATTAACACCACTTCCACCCTGACCTGTCAAAGGCTAGAGACAAGCCAGACACATACCTTGAACTTGGTCTTTTATTCCTTTTTTTGATTGGAAGCACTGAAACCATAAATAACCCTCAGATAGAAGCCTGACATCAATGTAATTACCTTCAGATGGATGAGCATCGTTTCGGGGAAGCTTAGGGGAAAGAGGAGCAGGATACGGTGGAGAGTCCTGAGAGCAGCATTTGGCCCTCCTGTTCTCAGGGCTTTCTTCTTTTGCTGTCAAGAGGAAAGCCACCACCTATTATTCTAGCAGAAAGCTGCTGCTGGGGGAAAAGTCCAGGGACAAAAGCAAAGCCACACATCAGCCATTCACCAGGCCCTCAGCCATTTTATGGCAGGCTTTCAAAGCCGAAGCACAGCTTAGTTCATGCTGTCAGCACCTGAATGGCCTCCACCTTGGCTCCTTCTGCACAAGGAGTTAAACCTAATGGCTTTCACTGACAGGTTATAAAGATCATTTCTCAGACTCTTTGATTTCCTAAAGGAGCTCCTGGAGGACAAGGCTCAGCCATCATCAGACAGCTGTGAGGAAGCAGCCTACAAGAAAGCTGAGGAGGGACTTTTGAGGGGGTCAGGGAGTGATAGAACTGGGGGAACAGAGCAAAACTAGAAGTAGGGAGATTGAGACTGGATGTGAGGAAGAAGTTGCCCATGAGGGTGGTGAGAGCCTGGCAGAGGTTGCCCAGGGAGGTGGTGAAAGCCTCCTGGCTGGAGGTGTTTGCAGCCAGGCTGGCTGTGGCTGTGAGCATCCTGCTGCAGTGTGAGGTGTCCCTGGCCATGGCAGGGGGTTGGGACTGGCTGCTCCTTGGGGTCCCTTCCAGCCCTGACAATTCTGTGATTCTAAGTTCCACAGCCAGTATGAACCTCACCAACCTGCTCTGACAGAGTCACAGAATCATTGAGGCTGGAATGGAGCTCTGAGATCACCCAGCCCAGGTATGACCTAACACCACCACATGGACCAGACATCAAAGTTTCCTCGGCTAGGGCCCCTGCTAACCCTGGCAATTGTAATACAATGCTCTCCAAACAACCTGATGGGGTATCTTGAGTAGGTGATGCTTTCCCTTCACCCTGCATTCTGTGTCCCACAAAGATATTTGTCTCACACAAAATACATCACAAGCAGCAAGCCAAACCTTTCCTTCTAGGAGACTGAAATGTCCAATTTTTGGAGCCCCCCACCTTCACTGACTGAGTTGAATACAGAGGGAGGAAAGCACCTTTTACTGGTCTGGGAAGGGCTAGACTGAGCTCCCTTGCAAGGCAAGCTCCTTTCCATGAGGCAGCATGCTTATTTTATAGGTTTATTTTATGGTCCCCACATCAATGTAACAACTGAATGGTGTAGTTCTGAGCTTGTCGTTCGAGCAGGATCACAGTTGTACAAGACACATGTTTCCTGGCTTGACTCCAAGGAGGAGTCTTCTGAACAAAATGATTTCTGCACATGTGGCATGAGCTAGCCCCATCCTGTCAGAGCACTGCTGCCCTGGAACCAGTCCAGGGGGAACTGAAGAAAGAGACTTGGGTGGAAAGACTGATGGGAAGCTCACCATGAGCTGGCACTGCACTCATGAAACCCAGCAGGCAGCTGTGTGCTGGGCTGCAGCCAGAGGAGTGTGGGCAGAGGGCAAGAGAGGGGATTCTGCCCCTTGGCTCTGCTCTGCTGAGACCTCACCTCCAATCCTGCCTCCAGCTCTGGGGTCCCCAGCAGGAGAAGGACACAGAGCTGCTGGAGTGAGGTCAGAGGAGGCCACAAAGATGATCCAAGAGCTTGGAGCAGCTCTGCTGTGAGCATAGGCTGAGGAAGCTGGGGATGTTCAGTCTGGAGAAGAGAAGGCTCCAGGGGCACCTCAGAGCTGCCTGCCAGCAGCTGAAGGGATCCTGCAGGAAGGCTGCAGAGAGACTTTGCTGAGGGGGTCTAGAGACAGGCCAAGGGGGAATGGTTTGGAGCTGAGGCAGAGCAGGGTGAGAGTGGAGCTGAGGAAGAAGTTGTTGAGTGTGAGGGTGGTGAGAGTCTGGCACAGGCTGCCCAGGAGGCTGTGGATAGACATCCACAACCTCCCTGGGGGTGCTGAAGGCCAGGCTGGATGAGGTCTTAGAGCAGCTGAGTCTAGCTGAGAGGTGTCCCTGGGCATGGCAGGGAGATTGGAGGAGATGAGCCCTGAGCTCCCTTCCAGCCTGAGCCCTTCTAGGATCCTCTGAAGTGGATTCAGCTTAGGCAGCTCAGCTCACAGGCAGATTCGACAGCTGCATTTCAGAAAGCCGCCGTCAGCACTGCCCCCTAACACCAGCACCTACAGAGAAGAGCTGTGTACCGGTACCTGGTTTGCTCCTGTCATAGTCAGTGGGACTGTGTGCACAGCCCATGTAAGGGCTGAAAGGTTGGCTGCTGAAGAGGTTATCACACTGCAGGCTGTGGCAGAGCTTCTCCAAGAAGCGCAGGACGAACGAGGCGCTGTTCACGGCAGGGAGGTTGATGGAGTGCTTCTCCCCATCAAAGGCAGCTGGGAAGAAGAAGAGGAGGTCAAATACCACCCAGGCACCATGAAGCATAGGAACACACCATCCTTAACTTAAACAGGTTATTAAGTTAATAAATAAAGTTAAAAACCTGATGGCTCAGCTTGGTTCTTCTTGCTGAGTGCCACCTAACCCACTCCACCTACCCCACCGCCACTGGGGACCTCGTTTTCTTGTTGTTTCCACCCAAAAAGTCATGGGAGGATGGGTGGTAGACCTCCATTTGGGTGCCTCCTACTCCAACCCACATGGAGTATCCTTGCTATCAACACAGACTGGGGGATGAGGTGTTGGAAAGCAGCCCTGAGGAAAAGGACTTGGGGGTGCTGCTGGATGAGAAGCTGGACAGGAGCAGGCAGTGTGAGCTTGCAGCGCAGAAGGCAAATCACAGCCTGTGCTGTATCCACAGCAGCGCCGCCAGCAGATCCAGAGAGGTGACTCTGACACTCTGCTCTGCCCTGGTGAGACCTCACCTGGAGTACTGTGTTATGGTCACCTGGCAAGCTTCTCTTCCTCAGGTAAAAAGGATCAAAACAAACTTATGTCCTTCTGTTTCCATGGCCCCTCCTCTGCTCCAGCTGGCACTGAAACTTTAATTCACATCCAACCTAACCCTCCCCTGGCACAGCTTCAACCAATTGCCTCTCATCCTGCTGCTGGTTACTTGGGAGAAGAGACCAGCCCCAGCCTCACTCCAGCCTCTTTTAAGGGAGCTGTAGAGAGCAATAAGCTCTCCCCTCAGCCTTCTCTTCACCACACTGAACACCCCCAGCTCCCTCAGCTGCTTCTCATATGATGCCCTCCAGACCCCTCCCCAGCCTGGTTGCTCTTCTCTGGACACTCTCCAGCCCCTCAATGTCTTTCCTGTGCTGTGGCACCCAGAACTGAACCCAGTGCTCAAGCTGTGGCCTCACCAGAGCTGAGTCCAGAGGCACCAGCACTGCCCTGCTCCTGCTGGCCACGCTGGTTTGATCCAGGCCGGGTTGCTGTTGGCCTTCTTGGCCACCTGTGCACACTGCTGGCTCATGTTCAGCTGCTGTCCACCAGCACCCCCAGATGCTTTTCCCCCAGACTGCTTTCCAACCACACTGCCCTAAGCCTGTAGCTGCTTGGAGTTGTTGTGACTGAAGTGCAGGACCCAGCCCTTGGCCTTGTTAAATCTCATTGCATTGAGCTCAGCCCATGGATTTAACCAGCCCAGATCTCTCTGCAGAGCCTTCTTCCTACCCTTGAGCAGATCAACACTTGGTGCTGGCTGCAAACCTGCTGCTGGTGCACTCTTGAATCACTAAAGCTGATATTTCCCTTGTACTAAGTTTACTCCCCAAGCACTTGGCTGCAGCTGCTGAATGAGGTTGCAGAGGCTCTGATTAGTACAAGAATCCAACTGTACTGTGCAGATGCCACTTAACTCTGCTGGTGTTGAACTCTGGAGAGCAACCCTGTGGAGAGGGACCTGGGAGTGCTGGGGGATAACAAGTTATCCATAGGACAGCAATGTGCCCTGCTGGCCAAGAAGGCCAATGGGTTCCTGGGGTGTATTAAGAAGAGTGTGTCCAGCAGATCCAGGGAGGTTCTCCTCCCCCTCTACTCTGCCCTGCTGAGACCTCATCTTAAGTATTGCATTCAGTTTTGGCCTCCCCAGTTCAAGAGGGACAGGGATCTGCTGGAGAGGAGAGGCTGAGGGACCTCGGGCTTTTTAGGCTGGAAAAGAGAAGACTGAGAGGGGATTTAGTAAATGTTTATAAATATCTGAGGGCTGGGGATCAGGAGGGAGGGGACAGGCTCTGCTCAGCTGCACCCTGGGATAAGACAAGGGGTAATGGAGAAACTCCAGGAGGTTCCAGCTCAACATGAGGAGGAACTTCTTCCCTGTGAGGCTCCCAGAGCCCTGGAGCAGGCTGCCCAGAGAGGTTGTGGAGTCTCCTTCTCTGGAGCCTTTCAAGGCCTGTCTGGATGTGTTCCTCTCTGACCTGAGTTAGATTGTATGGTCCTGCTCTGGCAGGGGGTTGGACTGGATGATCTCTTTGGGTCCCTTCCAACCCCTAACATCCTGTGAAGTGCTCAATGCATTCCCTTCCCCAGAAAGACTGACTACACACCACCAGTGCTCTCCTCCCAAAGCAACTCACATCTGTGCTTAAATAATCACACAACCTCACTGCAGACACTTCAGTTCTTCTGCCCTAACTCAAATCCATTGCCCAAGTGAAGACCCAGAAGAAAGCAAGCATCCCCACATACCAGTTATCATTTCCCCTCCGTGATGGCCAGATTTCAGAAACCCAAAGACTGTTTTGGATTGATAGGCACAATCCACACAGGCCTGCACAGCCTGCTGAAGCACCACATTGACAGGACCTGGGCCAAAGTGATCAGGAAGCTGCTGAACCTTCTTCTTCTCCAGGTGTGGCCCAGAATTTCCATGCTTGTTGACATAAACACACACTGAAAAACATGCAAACAAATAAACTAAAGCTCTGTTGACTGATGAGGAACTAAAACAGGTCCTCAGTGGTAGGACAGCAAACCATCTTTTTAGGTTTAACTTTGACTATGTCCAGCTCTGCAGCCCTGGACCTGATGGAGCAGGTCCAGAGGAGGCCATGAAAATAATCAGGGGTTTGGAACACCTCTGCTACAAGGACAGGCTGAGGGAGCTGGGGGTATTCAGCCTGCAGAAGAGAAGGCTCCAGGCAGACCTCAGAGCAGCCTGCCAGGACCTGAAGGGGCTCCAAGAAAGCTGCAGAGGGACTGTGCCCAAAGGCCTGCAGGGACAGGATGAGGGACAATGGTTTGAAATGAGAGCAGAGCAGATGGAGATTGGATGTGAGGAACAAGCTCTGCACCGTGGGGGTGCTCCAACACTGCAACAGGTTGCCCAGGGAGGTAAATTGAAGCCTCATCCCTGCAGATACTCAACATTAGGCATCCACAGCCTCCCTGGGCAGCCTGTGCCAGTGTCTCACCAGCCTCACTGCAAAGAATTTTTTCCTACTCTCCAGCCTCAATCTGCCCTCCTCAAGCTTCAATCCATTCCCTCTCATCCTATCACTCCCACCCCTTGGCAAAAGTCCCTTCCTGGCTTCCTCCTAGCTCCCTTCAGGTACTGGGAGGCTGCTCCAAGGTGTCACTAGAGCCTTCTCTTCTCCAGGCTGAACAGTCACAACTTTCTCAGTCTGTCCCCACAGGGGAGGTTCTGCAGCCCTCTGATCACCTTTGTGGCCTCCTCTGGACCCTCTCCAGCAGCTCCAGGTCTCTCTTCTGCTGGGGGCCCCAGAGCTGGAGGCAGTGCTGCAGGTGGGGTCTGAGCAGAGCAGAGGGGCAGAATCCCTTCCCTGTGCTGCTGCTCTCCCTGCTCTGGCTGCAGCTCAGCACACAGCTGCCTGCTGGGCTGCCAGGGACCAATGCTGGCTCCTGGGGAGTTTGTCACCACCTGACACACTCAAGGCCTTCTCCTCCAGGCTACTCTCAGCCACTGCTCACCCAGCCTGGATTTGTGCTTGGGATAGCCCTGACCCAGCTGCAGGAACCTTGCCCTGGTGCTTGTTGAACTTCACGAGGCTGGTTTGGGTTCACCTCTGTAGCCTGCTCAAGTCCCTCTGGATGTCATCCCTTCCCTCCAGCATGTGAAATGGACCAGAGAGCTTGGTGCCTGACCTGTCAGAAGCCCCAGCTATGATGCAGACATTAAAATACTACCTCTGCAAGGTAAAGCTGTCACACCTACAAGGAGCTTTAACAAAATAAGGCAGCTGGATAATGATTGATAGTAGTAAATTTGGAGCACATTTCCCATCAAATGATACAAGCAGCTTGCTTGAAGCTTGGGAGGAGAACAGGCTTCAAAATAGACAGAACCAGGTAAAAACAGGGGAATAAGAAAAGCTCTAATTGAATAATCACTACAAAGAGAAGGAGATGGAAGGTATAAAGCAGGGCATGAAGTACCTCACACTGCTAGTTTGCTTTGAAGCCATTTCCATGTAATTCAGTTTTGTTCTTTGTCTTTTACCTGTGGATATAACTGCTGCAGTTGCCCCAGGCAAACTGACTCCATCTTTAACTATCTGTGTAGTGCCACTGTCCCCCTCAGGAGAAGAATGAGGAGCAGGAGATGCAGGAGTCTGTTGTTCTGGCAAGATTTTTTTCTAGTTAGAGAGGAAAACAGAACAACAAACAAACAAAGGCACAATTGGTTAGCATTTTCTACCAGGCAAAACTTTCTGCTCTCAGTTATCATCTTACTGAATGGCTGCAGCTCCTTGTTGCAAACATACTTCACACAGAAAAGATGAAGTCCAGGAAAGGAAGACCAGGAACTGCTAGTCTGTATCTACAGCTACTTAAATAAGGCAGTGAAAGACCAATGCCTTAAAAAGGAAGCCACCTCTATCTAAAGAGGGTGAAAAGAATGAGGTTTGTATACTAATTTACGACCCTAATACATCTTGGAGAGCACTGAAGAAGCATTTTGGATGATGTTCCTTTCCATACCCTTCCCATCACCTGGGTTACAGAGTTAGCTCATGGAATAGCTCTGGCTGGAAGGGAGCTCAGAGCTCAGCTCCTCCAACCTCCCCACCATGCCCAGGGACACCTCTCAGCAAGACTCAGCTGCTCAAGGCCTCAGCCAGCCTGGCCTTCAGCACCCCCCAGGGGGAGGCAGCCACAGCCTCCCTGGGCAGCCTGTGCCACACTCTCACCACCCTCACGCTCAACAACTTCTGCCTCAGCTCCACTCTGCCCCTGCTCTGCCTCAGCTCCAAACCATTCCCCCTTGGCCTGGCTCCAGACCCCCTCAGTCTCTCTGCAGCCTTCCTGCAGGATCCCTTCAGCTGCTGGCAGACAGCTCTGAGGTGCCCCTGGAGCCTTCTTTTCTGCAGGCTGCACACCCCCAGCTCCCTCAGCCTGTGCTCCCAGCAGAGATTCTCCAGCCCCCTGATCATCTTTGTGGCCTCCTCTGGACCCTCTCCATCAGCTCCATGGCTTTCCTGTGTTGAGGTCTAAAGAGCTAGATGCAGTACTCCAGGTGAGGTCTCAGCAGAGCAGAGCAGAGGGGCAGGACCTCCTCTCTCAACCTGCTTTTGCTGCAGCCTATTTAGCAGTGCTCCTCCTTAGCAGGTTTAGAAGCAGCACATTTTCTAAGCAATATATTGAAAGCAATGCAGAAAGCCGCCAAAATATTCACCTGCCTAAGAGCAGCAGTGCTGAACTTCTTCACAACATCCATAAAGATCCAGCTTTGTCTGGAGAAACTCCCTGGCAAGATGGCACTGGGGTGCAATTGCCATCAACAATAAAAATCAGGCTGCCAAGGCTTGGCAGTGCCTTGTGAATGAGGCTAGGTGACACATGGCTCATCCCCTCCAGCTTCCCTGAAGGGAGCCTCCAGGAAGGCTGCAGAGGGACTTTTCCTGAGGGTGTCTAAAGACAGGACAAGGGGGAATGGTTTGAAGCTGAGGGAGAGCAGGGTTAGAGTGGAGCTGAGGACGAAGTTTTCCACTTCAACATGAGGAGACACTTCTTTCTGGTGAGGGTGGCAGAGCCCTGGAGCAGGCTGCCCAGAGAGGTTGTGGAGACTCCTTCTCTGGACACATTCCAAAGCCAGCTGGATGTGTTCCTGTGTGAGCTGCCCTGGGTGCTCCTGCTCTGGCAAGAGGTTGGACTGGATGCTCTCTGGAGGTCCCTTCCAACCCCTCACATTCAGTGATTCTGTGCAATCTAACCATGCCTAAATTCTGCAACAAAGCCCTGACAATTCCTAATCCTTTGTTTCTAAACAACAACCCAAACCATTCCATTTCAAATATCAAACTGACACAAAGTCTATACATGGTTCCTAGAACCATCACAGAATCATAGAATTGTCAGGGGTGGAAGGGACCTCAAGGAGCAGCCAGTCCCAACCCCCTGCCATGGCCAGGGACACCTCACACTGCAGCAGGTTGCTCACAGCCACAGCCAGCCTGGCTGCAAACACCTCCAGCCAGGAGACTCCACCACTTCCCTGGGCAACCTCTGCCAGGCTCTCACCACCCTCAGGGGCAACAACTTCTTCCTCACAGCCAAGCTCAATCTCCCCACTTCTAGTTTTGCTCTGTTCCCCCCAGCCCTATCACTCCCTGACCCCTCAAAAGTCCCTCCCCGGCTTTCCTGGAGTGCCCTTCAGACACTCGGGAAGGCCACGAGAAGGTCTCCTGGGAGCCTTCTCCTCTCCAGCCTGCACAACCCCAACTCCCTCAGGCTGTCCTCACAGCAGAGCAGCTCCAGCCCTCTGCTCCTCCTCGTGGCCCTTCTCTGGACACCTTCCAGCACCTCCAGACCCTTCCTGGCACAGAGGCTCCAGAGCTGGACCCAGAGCTCCAGGTATGGTCTCAGCAGAGTGGACTCAGTAAGAAAACAACCCAGACTATGAGCCTAAAAGCTTCCCTGGCTCTGGGAATTTTTCTGGAAATGGGTATTCCAGAACACTTCCCCCACCCCCAACACTAATAACTTGTCCACAAATAAATAAATAAGGAATTATGCTCTGGAATAAAAATCATCCACAGAGGTCTATCCTGAAATATTCCAGAACAGCTATTATAGACTCTTTCTTGTAATCAGTTGCTGCAAACAGTAAAGCCCTGAAGGCTGAAGACAGAGAATTAAATAACAGGGAGAGGGAGGAAAGGAGAGGGAGGAAAGGGAGAAGGGAGGAAAGGGAGAGGGAAAGGAGAGGGAGGAAGGAGAGGGAGGAAGGGAGAGGGAGGAAGGGAGAGGGAGGAAGGAGAGGGAGGAAGGGAGAGGGAGGAAAGGAGGGGAGGAAAGGAGAGGGAGGAAAGGAGAGGGAGGAAAGGAGAGGGAGGAAAGGAGAGGGAGGAAAGGAGAGGGAGGAAAGGAGAGAGGGAGGAAAGGAGAGGGAGGAAAGGAGAGGGAGGAAAGGGAGAGGGAGGAAAGGAGAGGGAGGAAAGGAGAGGGAGGAAAGGAGAGGGAGGAAAGGAGAGGGAGGAAAGGAGAGGGAGGAAAGGAGAGGGAGGAAAGGAGAGGGAGGAAAGGAGAGGGAGGAAAGGAGAGGGAGGAAAGGAGAGGGAGGAAAGGAGAGGGAGGAAAGGAGAGGGAGGAAAGGAGAGGGAGGAAAGGAGAGGGAGGAAAGGAGAGGGAGGAAAGGAGAGGGAGGAAAGGAGAGGGAGGAAAGGAGAGGGAGGAAAGGAGAGGGAGGAAAGGAGAGGGAGGAAAGGAGAGGGAGGAAAGGGAGGGAGGAAAGGAGAGGGAGGAAAGGAGAGGGAGGAAAGGAGAGGGAGGAAAGGAGAGGGAGGAAAGGAGAGGGAGGAAAGGAGAGGGAGGAAAGGAGAGGGAGGAAAGGAGAGGGAGGAAAGGAGAGAGGGAGGAAAGGAGAGGGAGGAAAGGAGAGGGAGGAAAGGAGAGGGAGGAAAGGAGAGGGAGGAAAGGAGAGGGAAAGGAGAGGGAGGAAAGGAGAGGGAGGAAAGGAGAGGGAGGAAAGGAGGGAGGAAAGGAGAGGGAGGAAAGGAGAGGGAGGAAAGGAGAAAAGTTATCTCACTAGAAAATGTTGCAATACAAGGTGAAGCAGTAGAGGTGAACTAACCTTCTTTCCAGGTTTTAAACTTTTTTTTCCTTGTTTTAAGATTTTCAGTGTGAGAGCTGCTTTTTGTCAGAGGGGTAGTTTTAGGAGACCTGCCCTTCTTGGGAGCTGCAGACTGGCCAAGGGGTTTGCCCTTGCCTGCCTTCCTGCCCCGTGGCGCCGGTACGGGAGCAGCTTTCTGTGGAGACTGCATTGAACGTCTGGTCACTTTGGAAGGGGAGGACTGGATTTTGGCACTGCTCTTTGGGATGGGAACTGAGGAAAAAACAAAACAAAAAGGAGAAAAAAATGGGAAAAAACAAAGCAAAACAACCCAAAACGATCCAACCAAACAAACCCAAACCAAATCAAACCGAACAAACCCAACGCCAAACCCACCCCACCACACACCCAACCCACCCGAAACCAAACAAACCCAACCCCACCATCCCAAGCCAAGCCTGAGCCAAGCCGGCCCCACCACTCCAGTGAGACCTCAGAGCTGCCTGCCAGGACCTGAAGGGGCTGCAAGAAGGCTGCACAGGGACTGTGCCCAAAGGCCTGCAGGGACAGCACCAGGGGCAAGGGTTTGAAAGGAGAGCAGAGCAGATGGAGATTGGCTGTGAGGAACAAGTTCTGCCCCAGGAGGCTGCTGCCACACTGCAACAGGTTGCCCAGGGAGGTGGTTGAGGCCTCAAGCCTGGAGCTGTTCAAGGTGAGGCTGGAGAAGGCTGTGAGCAACCTGCTGTGGTAGAGGATGTCCCTGCTGAGTGCAGGGGATTGGACTGGATAACCTCTGGAGGTTCCCTCCAGCCTCAACCATTTTATGATTCTATGTGCCTGATTTAACTCCTGTGACCTGCTCATGAGCAGAAGCTGGATGCACTGAGAGCAAAATGAAACCTCCAACAGAAGGGAATTGTAGCAAGGCAGCACTTGGGTTTCTTCTGTAATGAAGCTTGAGAATGCCAACACTTAACTGATTTATTCTGGGCTACTTTCAACAACTCAAGATTCTTTCTTCACAGACCCTCAGCCCACTTCTCCATCCTCTCCAGGTCCCTCTGGATTGCATCCCATCCCATCCTGGTGTCAGCCATCAGTGCCTGAACCAAACATTCTAGCAGACCAGTGGAGCACAGCAGACTGCTAACAGTTAGTTTCCTGTATCTTTTATTAATTTGGAATATTGGTAAGCAAATAACACACAAAAGTAAAACTCCCAGACACATGGAATCATTGTTTTGGAAGAGACCTCCAAAGGGCATCCAGTCCAACCCCCTGCACCCAGCAGGGACATCCTCCACCACAGCAGCTTGCTCACAGCCTTCTCCAGCCTCACCTTGAACAGCTCCAGGCATGGAGCCTCAGCTCCCTCCCTGGGCAACCTGGTGCAGTGTGGCAGCAGCCTCCTGGGGCAGAACTTGTTCCTCACAGCCAATCTCCATCTGCTCTGCTCTCCTTTCAAACCCTTGCCCCTGCTGCTGTCCCTGCAGGCCTTTGGGCACAGTCTCTCTGCAGCCTTCTTGTAGCTCCTTCAGGTCCTGGCAGGCTGCTGTGAGGTCTGCCTGGAGCCTTCTCTTCTGCAGGCTGAACACCCCCAGCTCCCTCAGCCTGTCCTCATAGCAGAGGTGCTCCAACCCCTGATCAAACCAGATCTTGAGAGAAGAACATACTTAAAGACTGTGTAACAATTTTCTTGCCCAGCTCTACAAATGCCACTCACAGCACTTAGCACACCCCAGCACTTAGCTTTACCTCTGCTACTTTAACTCTGAATTTTTCTACAGGAGTTAACTGTTACTAAGCATTTGCAGTAGAAATGTCAACAGTAAGTTGAAATGCAGCCTGCAAACAGGCTTCTTACAAAAGAGAAGCACTGCTGAGACAGTTGGAAGGCTGTAGGAGCATTTCCATCCCTTGCTGTTTGTCTGATTTGGTTGCTAATCCAATATCAGAAGAAATCTCTTCATTAGGGCTGGTTGCCATCCTGATACATCAAATAGAGACATCCTATCCCTAGGTATCTGAAAAGGACTTTCCTGGCTCTGAGGTAATCACTTGCTCTTTCATTATGCATGCCAGAAGTTCTTCTCTTATGCAATGACATCTTACAAGTAAGATGAACAGGATTTTAACCCAGTGCTGGCACTGCACTGTTCTGATGCTTCCAAATTCCAGAATGCTAAACTTTGCCTGCCTGGAAAGCAAAGCAGTACCAACTGGATGCTGCCACTGCACCTTGTGTCCTGTATTACAGAATTCAGAATTATCCAGGTTGGAAAAGATCTGAGAGATCATCAAGTCCATCCAATCACCCTACACCATCTGATCAACTAACCCATGGCACTGAGTGCCTCATCCAGGCTCTTCCTAAACACCTCCAGGGATGGTGACTCCACCACCTCCCTGGGCAGCTCATCCCAATGGGCAATCACTCTCTCTGTGTAGAATTTCTTCCTCACCTCCAGCCTAAACATCCCGTGGTGCAGCTTGAGACTGTGTCCTCTCCTTCTGCCACTGCTTGCCTGGGAGAAGAGACCAACCCCATCTGGCTACAACCTCCCTTCAGGGAGTTGGAGAGAGCAAGAAGGTCTCCCCTGTGCCTCCTCTACTCCAGGCTAAGCAACCCCAGCTCCCTCAGCCTCTCCTCACAGGGCTGTGCTCCAGACTCCTCCTCAGCTTTGTTGCCCTTCTCTGGACACCTTCCAGCAACTCAACATCTTTCCTAAACTGAGGAGCCCAGAACTGGACACAGGACTCAAGGTGTGGCCTAACCACTGTTGTGTACAGGGTAGAATGACTTCCTTTTCCTGCTGGCCACACTATTGCTGATGCAGGCCAGGATACCATTACACTTCTAAAATGCAGCTATTTGTACTGATCTGGTGCCACACAACTCTGTGTTTGACTACACTACCACTACCTGATAAACAAATGCTGGCTTCACCAATTCTTTGTGGCTCTTGCCCACACTGAAACCTACCAAATGCATCTCCATCCTCACCAGCAGAATCACAAAAATCACAGAAACATTCAGGTTGGCAAAGCCCCTCAGGGTCACCAAGCCCAACCATTCACCCTGCTCTGCAAGGGTCACCCCTAAACCAGAGCCCCAAGCACCACATCCAAACCACCTTGAAACACAGCCAGGCTTGGGGACTTCACCACCTCCCTAGGCAGCACATTCCAGTCCCTGACCACTCTTGCTGGGAAAAATGTTTCCTACTGTCCAGTCTAACCCTTCCCAGTCACAGCTTGAGGCCATTCCCTCTTGTTCTGGCACTAATCACCTGGGAGAAGAGACCAGCAGCAGCCTCTCCACAACCTCCTTGCAGGTAGTTGTAGACAGCAATGAGGTCTCCCCTCAGCCTCCTCTGTTTCACACTAACCATCCCCAGCTCCTTCAGTTGCTGTTCATCAGATTTCTTCTCCAGGCCCTTCCCAGCGTCCTTGCCCTCCTCTGCCCTGGCTCCAGCACAGCTAAGGTTACACTCACAACTAAATGCAATGCCAACAGGTTCTCAGGAGCACAGGTATGAATTTCAGGACACTTGGGCTATCCCCTGCTCCCTTCCAGAAGGACATTCAGCAGACAAAGAGTATCAACCCCAAACAGCTCCAACCACTTCAGGCTGCCCTCTTGAACCACACGCATCATCCAGTCCCCTTTAGCTCAGCATCTTCCTACCTGTGCACGCCAGAGGACCAAATATTAGCAGCATTAACCATTAAGGGGGAAAGGGGTTGTCAGGTCTCATTTGGTATTGTTTGTCCCCTTCAGCCTAGGGCTCAAGCAGCTGTTTTCAATAGGCAGGCCTGCAACAAAAGCCCACGCTGCCCGGGCAGCCTCTGGGAGATAGCAGCAAATGAGGAGGCTGCTATTTGCATTTGTTGATTTAAAGAGAGGAATGGGGAGGGGGAGCAGGAGGGAGTGGGAAGACTGCTAAAGTAATTCCCCATATTGTCTGCAGGCTGTACTGACAGTGATCATCAGTCACCTGCTCATACTTCCTTCACCCCAGCCTTCAGAGGGAGACCAAAGGTTACGCTGGGTCAGAGGATCTGGAGGGAAATGAAAAGCCATGCAAATGGAAAACAAAAAACAAGGGGGAAAGAAAGAAGGGGAAAAAAGAGCTGCCAACCCCACTGCATCTGCAGACAGAGTTATCCCCACCAGGCCACATGCTCCAAAATCTGAGAGGTTCTAATAGTCTCCTGAGAACTTGCTAAAAGAGACGGATGAAGAGAAGAGGGAGAGGGGAAAAGCCGAGCTCTGCTGGCAAGTACTGCAGTATTTAGCTGGGGATGTTTGCAACCAAAAAACACCCCCAACAAAACCCCCAAAAAAGGCACATTTGCCTTGTCAGGATGCTGCTTTGCATCACAAAGAGCTGCTCATTTGCACGAGCAAAATCAAGCTGTTTGGGGCTGCTGCTCTTCTACACACACGCACAAGATTAGCCGCTGCTCCCGTTGGAGGAGCGGGATGCACTGCGTGGCACCGCCTTCCCCTCAAGGCTCTTACCCCCAGAGCTGCAGCAGCAGCTGAATGGCAAGGAGCATGGTGAGCCAACAGCCTTCACCACAGCGAGGTTAGCAACTGAAGTGCTGTGTTTCAAAGCTCACAGAGCATTAGCCACAGTCATGCCAGTGAGGGCTGGAGGTGATCACAGAATCAGGTTGGCAAAGCCCCTCAGGGTCACCAAGCCCAACCATTCACCCTGCTCTGCAAGGGTCACCTCTAAACCAAAGCCCCAAGCACCACATCCAAACCACCTTGAAACACAGCCAGGCTTGGGGACTCCACCACCTCCCTGGGCAGCCTCTGCCAGTGCCTGACCACTCTTGCTGGGAGAAATGTTTCCTACAGTCCAGTCTAACCCTACCCAGTCACAGTTTGAGGCCATTCCCTCTTGTTCTGTCACTAATCACCTAGGAGAAGAGACCAGCAGCAGCCTCTCCACAACCTCCTTTCAGGTAATTGCAGACAGCAATGAGGTCTCCCCTCAGCCAGCCTCCTCTTCCTCAAAGTAAATAGCTCAACACACAAACAGCTTTCAGACTTCCACTTACTTCTCATGGAAAACATTCTTTTTTTCCCCTTCCTTTTCTTTTTCCCCACTTCCCCCTCCCAACCCTCCCCAGCCATTCTGTGAGAATCCCTACGAACTCTGTATCCAATACATAGGATAAGAGAAACCCCAAAGCCAATACCTTAGAACTCACATAGGATAAGAGAAACCCCAAAGCCAATACCTTGGAACTCACATAGGATAAGAGAACATAGGAACACATAGGATAAGAGAAACCCCAAAGCCAATACCTTGGAACTCACGGCCTAAAGATGCTGAGTCCTCATTCCCAGCAAGCAGATCCCACTGCAGTCAGCTGAGCTCATTTGCATGAGAAGGACATGAAAGATTAGACTTTAGATGAGGGACAAATTCTGCTTGCAGAGGCAGAAAAGCTGCCCAGGCTCATGACAGGACTGCACAATTGCACCCCAGAAGGTATTCCCAAGATCTCCTGGCAGAGCAAGTCAGATATTTAAGGCAACTGTGAAATTGGGAGCCACCGAAAACCTCTGCTCTTGGGTAGGGGATGGGACAGATGACAGCTCAGGAGCCTAAATTCTCTCGTGCAGTTCTAATCAGTAAAATTCCCTCAAAATAATCCACAGTGACAGTTTTGCTCCCTGTTTTTCTGGGAAGCAAGAGGCGGGGGGGGAAGATGTTCAGGTTGGTGATATACTAGCATTAGCAACCTACCATTCAAGTTAGTGTCTGAGAGCAGCAACCACAAGGCAAGACCTAGAAAAGCTGAAGTGAAATGACAGGAAGCAAGGCAGGGGTTGCCCTACACTCCCTGAACACAGCACTGCAACCTGAATGTGCTGCTTGGGACAGCACAAACGGCAATTCAGGGTTTTAAACAGCATTTAGAATCTGGAATGGCTTGGGTTGGAAGGGACCTCAGAGAGCATCTAATCCAACCCCTCTGGGACACCTCTCAACTAGCCTTGCCTCTCATCCTGCGCCTGCAGGCCTTTGCAAACAGTCTCTCCCTATCCTTCCTGTAGCCCCCTTCAGGTACTGGAAGCTAGCTCTGAAGTCACCCCTGGAGCCTTCTCTTCTCCAAGCTGAACACCCCCAGCTCCCTCAGCCTGGCCTCGTAGCAGAGCTGCTCCAGCCCTTGGAACATTTTCCTGGCCCTCCTCTGGACCCTCTCCATCAGGTCCATGTTCCTCCTGTGTTGAGGGCTCCAGACCTGCGCACAGTACTCCAGGTGAGGTCTCCCCAGAACAGAGTGTCAGAATCACCTCTCTGCTGTCACCGCTGCTTTGGATGCAGCCCAGGCTGCCATTGGCCTTCTGTGCTGCAAGCTCACACTGCCTGCTCCTGTCCAGCTTCTCATCCAGCAGCACCTCCAAGTCCTTTTCCACAGGGCTGCTTTCCAACACCTCATCCCCCAGTCTGTACTGGCAGTGAGGATTGCTCTGGCCCACTGATGGCCCCAGACGCCCACCATTGAAGCCCAAGTGGACAGCAGAGGGAGGAGCACACAGACAGCTTGCAGGAGAGGCAGCAGCCAAGGCTGAGCCAGAAGAGGACCTGCTCCTCTCCTTCCTGTTGCTCTGCTCCTCCCTTCTCCTTTCCTGGGCTGATCCATTTTGGTGTTTGGTTTTCTTTTCTCTTTTTCCTTTGCTTTGCAGGCCCTGGATCTGGTGATGGGGGCAGATGTGTGCTAGCACAGCACCACGATGGGTAGGGCAGCAGCAGCAGCACCTGAGCAACCAGACTGGAGGCTTCAGGCTGTCTTTCCAGACAGAAATGACTCTGTTTGTACTGTGGTATTTCTCCTATGCCCCTCCTGAAATGCAAGCCGAGTTTTCTTCTGAGAATAGCAAAACCTGTCCCACCCCCAGATAAAAAGAAAGCCATGAGGCAAAGAGGTTTAACAATTTACCCTAAATCCATGGGAGCATTCCACAGCAGACCTAATGGAAATACACCTCCTGAGCTCCAGCCTGGCATTTCAAGTAGGAAATGAACCTTTTTGAATACAGCAAGATATTACCATGACAGTTTTGACAACTGGCAATGTGAGGTGGAAAAGATTAGCAATTTTTCACAACAGCTTACTGCCAAGGATTATAAAACTTTATGTCCTTATGTCTCCATTCAACAAGAGAGCCACACATAAGCTCCAGGATCTGTACTACACCACCAGCTCTGCCCAGCAGTGCTGCCATTACTTCTGCTTCAAAGGTAGCTGTGAGATACTAACTGGTGAGACCTCACCTGCAGGAATATGTCCCGCTTTGGAGCCTTCAGCACAGGAAGGACATGGACCTGATGGAGTAGGTCCAGAGGAGGAACATGAACATGATCCAAGGGCTAGAGAACCTCTAATATGAGCACAGGCTGAGGGATCTGGGGGTGTTCAGCCAGCAGAAGAGAAGGCTCCAGGTAGACCTCACAGCAGCCTGCCAGGACCTGAAGGGGCTCCAAGAAGGCTACAGAGGGACTGTGCCCAAAGGCCTGCAGGGACAGCACCAGGGGCAAGGGTTTGAAAGGAAAGCAGAGCAGATGGAGTTTGGCTGTGAGGAACAAGTTCTGCCCCAGGAGGCTGCTGCCACACTGCACCAGGTTGCCCAGGGAGGGAGCTGAGGCTCCATGGCTGGAGCTGTTCAAGGTGAGGCTGGAGAAGGCTGTGAGCAACCTGCTGTGGTGGAGGATGTCCCTGCTGGGTGCAGGGGTTGGACTGGATGCCCTTTGGAGCTCTCTTCCAGCCCCAAGCATTCTAGGATTCTATGATTTCACCTGATTTAACTCCTGTGACCTGCTCATGAGCAGAAGCTGGCTGCACTGAGAGCAAAATGAAACCTCCAACAGCAGGGAATTGTAGCAGGGCAGCACTTCGAGGGCTTTTCTGCAATGAAACTTAAGAATTCTGATGTTTATCTGAGCAACCTGAGCTAGTGTGAGGTGTCCCTGGCCATGGCAGGGGGGTTGGAACTGGATGATCCTTGAGGTCCCTTCCAGCCCTGACAATTCTATGACTCCATCTGATTTCTTTTGGGCTACTCTCATCGACACAGAATCTCTTTGCAGATCCAAGCAGAGCTCTGCCTAATTTTCCAACACTTCCTTTGTTTCATCAGCAAATGCAGAGAGCAGCCCTTAATTTTATGTTAATGTGGCAGTTCTGTGTAAAACCAAGCTGAAAATACAGCACAGGAAGCTTGACACAATGCCATCATCCACAACAGAAAAGTGCATCTCCAGCAGCCAGCCTGGCAAAAAACCAACTGCACGAAGGAAGCATGGACTGGATCTTAGGAAGATCCAGTACAAGGGTGGTGAGACTCTGGAACAGGTTGCTCAGAGAGGTTGTGGATGATTCCTCCCTGGGGCTGCTCAAGGACAGGCTGGATGAGGCCTTGAGCAGCTGAGGCTAGTGGAGAGGTGTCCCTGCCCATGGAGGAGATGATCTCCAGGGTCCCTTCCTACTCAAGCCACTCTATGATAGCTGTGAGTCTTCTGTGAGTCATATTGCTGGAGCCATGTCCTGAAGCACTGTATGTGCAACTGTGGGTAAACAACCTGAGGTACTAAATTTGACCAGAAAATGCAGTTCAGGCAATCAGAGCAGAAAAAAAAACCCACAAACGTGTGTAAAGACTTGGTTGTATCACTACCCTGGCAAGCAGAGTCTGGAAAACCATAGTGGCTTTTGTTCAGCATATTGCCAGCTTCTCTCTTAGACTCTAAAATGTTTGTGCCTGCAGAATTTCTCCAGATCTTGGTAGAGTTTTCTGCATGAGCAAGGTCTGCAAGATATGATATTCTACTAGTGTCTGTACCTTTTGAGATGCATCACTGCTTCATTCTGAGGGGATTCTGTGATCTTGGAGGTCCTTTCTGGTCTGTGATTCTCATAGAATCATAGAATTGTCAGGGCTGGAAGGGACCTCAAGGAGCAGCCAGTTCCAACCCCCCTGCCATGGCCAGGGACACCTCACACTGCAGCAGGTTGCTCACAGCCACAGCCAGCCTGGCTGCAAACACCTCCAGCCAGGAGGCTTCCACCACCTCCCTGGGCAACCTCTGCCAGGCTCTCACCACCCTCATGGCCAACAACTTCTTCCTCACAGCCAAGCTCAATCTCCCCACTTCTAGCTTTGCTCCATTCCCCCCAGTCCTATCACTCCCTGACCCCCTCAAAAGTCCCTCCCCAGCTTTCTTGGAGCCCCCTGCAGATACTGGAAGGCCACAAGAAGGTCTCCTGGGAGCCTTCTCTTGTCTAGACTGAACAACCCCAACTCTCTCAGTCTGTCCTCACAGCAGAGCAGCTCCAGCCCTCTACTCATCCTCATGGCCCTTCTCTGGACACCTTCCAGCAGCTCCAGACCCTTCCTGGCACAGAGGCTCCAGAGCTGGACCAAGAGCTCCAGCTGTGGTCTCAGCAGACTGGAGCAGAGGGGCAGAATCCCCTCCCTGGCCCTGCTGGCCACACTTCTCTTGCTGCAGCCCAGGCTCTGCTTGGCTCTCTGGGCTGCAAGTGCTCCCTGCTGGCTCCTGTTGAGCTTCTCCTCCCCCAGCACCTCCAAGGCCTTTCCTTCAGGGCTGCTCTCCAGGCACTCCCTGCCCAGCCTATATCGGTGCCTGGGATTGCCCCGACCCAGCTGCACGACCTTGCACTTGCTCTTGTTGAACCTCCTGAGGCTGTCATGGGCTCACCTCTCCAGCCTGTCAAGGGGCCTCTGGATAGCCATTCTGGATGGATTCTGTGAAAAGCAGTGTGACCAAAGCCAGACCTCATGAACAGCAGGTACCTGCTCAAAAGGAGTTTCCATCTGAACTCCAGATGAATTTGAAGCCAGTGCATTGGACACAGACACTGACACCCCCACAGGTCTGGCTGAAGAGAAGGGGAGGAGCTGTGTTTGCCGTGATGCAGACACAGGGGCCTGTCCTAGGTGTGACTCTGGCTGTGTTTTTAAAGTGCATTTGCAGGTGGAGAGTGTCTCTGGCTGGGGTTGTACACTTCTCCTTGAGGGGTCCTTCCCTCCTGCAGGTGGGGGTGAAGAACTGCTTTAGCTCCAGAACAAGCTGGTGGAGATGGTCTAGTGTTGACCCTTCACTGCTGGGTCAAGGGTTGGACTGGATGACCTCTGAGGTCTCTTCCAACCAGATATATTCTGTGACTGTGTGAGAACACATCTGAAAATTCAACTAAACTAACATAACTCCTAAACCAGACAAATAAGAGACTTTGGAGTCTCTGCTTGAGCCTGGACTGCTCTTATTGCTGCAGACAGCTTTTGAAGGAGACCTTCAGGAGCAGGGGCTGATTAGTGTAATGAGAGATGATTGCTCTCCCTGACAGTAAAGGCACTGAATGGGGAGAGAAGCAATGAGGGAACATAGTGTGGAAGGGCACAGGTAGAGGAAAAGAGGAAGAGGACTAAGGATAAAAGCCACAGGGTGCCACTTTTTACTCAGGTTGCTACATCAGGTCCCTTTGGTCACCCAAATTATCTCCTGAGCAGTACAAAGAGAAGTTCACTCTTCATGAGTTCTTGCATCACCTTTATCCATCAAAGATATCTCAGTCTGGAGGAGAGGAGGCTGAGGGAGACCTCATTCTCTGTACAGCTCCCTGAAGGGAGGCTGGAGTGAGGAGGGGGCAGCCTCTGCTCCTTGGTGGCAAGAGACAGGAGCAGAGGAAATGGTTCCAAGCTGCACCAGGGGTGGTTCAGGCTGGATCTCAGGAAATATTTCTTCCCTGGAAGGGCTCTCAGCCATTGGAATGTTCTGCCCAGGGCAGTGCTGGAGTCACTATCCCTGGGGGTGTTGCAGCAGTGTCTGGAGCTGGTGCTTAGGGACATGGTTTGGTGCTGACCCTGCAGTGCTGGGTTGAGGGCTGGACTGGATGAGCTTGGAGCTCTCTTCCAGCCAGACAGACTTTGTGATTCTGTGAGAGAAAATGGCCTTGAGTTGCACCAGGGGAGGCTTAGATTGGATATTAGAGGAAACTTCTTCACTAAAGCCATTCTCAAACACTATAACAATTCTCCAGAGAGGTGGTTGAATTCCAATCCCTATCCATGGAAGTGTTCAGAAGCAGCATAGATGTGGTGCTAAGGGACATGGTTTAGCACCAGACTTGGCAGAGTTAGAGAATGGTTGGACTCTCAAGGATCTTAAAGACCTTTTCTAACCAAAACAGTTCTGTGATCCTGTGATGATTCCAAGCCTGTGGGGATCAGGGATATATAGAAACTGATCCCTCTCCAGATGCTGCCCACATCTGGATGACAGATGCTACTTCATTCTGAAAGCAGCCTTTGCAGGTGGAACTACTTCTCCTTGTCCCCAGTTGTTCCTTTTGCTTTCTGGTTTTTATGGGCCAGGTTTGACTTCTATTATCCATTAAAAAAAGAGTGAGTTGCCTAAAGTAACTGCTGCTGACTGAACAGTAAAATGAATGTGCAGAGAAGCAGCAGCTCTGACAATCTCCAGTCAGCTGCTGTCTACTTCAAATCATCAGCCTCAGCCACAAGTGGCTACAGTGCAACACAAGAATATTCTTAGGCACAGCAACAGCTTTCTTCTGTTGTCCAACTGAGGCAAATCAAAATTACAGCCTGTGAAAGTTAAACAGCAAGCACAAGGTTTGGCCTAGAAAGAGAGCCAACAGCAAAACATCCAAAAGACATCAAGCTTTAAAGCCTTCTTTTAAAGCATATTAAAAAAAGCCTTAAGTTAGGTGGGCCCAGGAGATGAACAAAATCAGGAGGGGATCTGCTGGAGAGCAGCCCCATGGAGAAGGACCTGGGAGTGCTGCTGGGCAGCAAGTTCTGCATGGCACAGCAATGTG
The DNA here is from genome assembly GCA_033816785.1 of Picus viridis. Lineage (NCBI taxonomy): Eukaryota > Metazoa > Chordata > Aves > Piciformes > Picidae > Picus > Picus viridis. The sequence goes on along the minus strand of CM066570.1, from coordinate 30,611,192 downwards.
CCCTGGGGGCCAAGAAGGCCAAGGGGGTCCTGGGGGACATTCAGAGGAATGTGGCCAGCAGATCCAGGGAGGATCTCCTCCCTCTCTACTCTGACCTGCTGAGACCTCACCTGCATCCAGTTCTGGACTCCCCAGTTGAGGAGGGACAGGGATCTGCTGGAGAGAGTCCAAGGGAGGGCTGCAAGGATGCTGAAGGGACTGGAGACTGCCTGGGGAGGAGAGGCTGAGAGCTCTGGGGAGGGGGCTAGTCTTGAGAGGAGAAGGCTGAGAGGGGATCTGATCAATGTCTATCAAGAGCTGAGGGCTGGGGGTCAAGAGGGAGGGGACAGGGACAGGCTCTGCTCAATTGCAGCCTGAGATAGGACAAGAGGCAAAGGATATATACTACAGCATAGGAGGTTCCAGCTCAACATGAGGAGGAACTTCTTCCCTGTGAGGGTCACAGAGCACTGGAGCAGGCTGCCCAGAGAGGTTGTGGAGTCTCCTTCTCTGGAGCCTTCCAAGGCCTGTCTGGCTGTGTTCCTGTGTGACCTGTGCTGGATTCTATGGTCCTGCTCTGGCAGGGGGTTGGACTGGATGATCTTCTGAGGTCCCTTACAACCCCTAACATCTTGTGAGCCTGTGATCCATAAGGAAATGCTGGAGAAAGCCTGCTAGAGCACATGGTCCTTCAGGTTGATCCAGCACAGACATTACCATGCCAGCTTCTTCCCCCAGCACAATGATCCCTGAGTGCCAAGTTACCTCTAAAAGTACTTCAGTGACCAAGAGACACAGCAAAAACCAAACTACTGCATCCTTGAAATATGAAGCCTGGGCCAGCAGGCCTGGGCAGCACCAAGCACTTCTGTCCAATCCCACAGCACACAAATTACTATCAGCAGAGAGATTTCTAAGGAAGCAAACCACAGTATGGGCTAGGCACAGCTTCTACTACTATAATTCCACTGCACACATCCCCTGGCATCCAGCCAGGTCCACTCAAGTCACATTTTCTGATAAGGACCCAAAGACAAAACAACAACATGGAGATTAAAGCCTAAATACTGAAAACAGTGGTCCAATCCAACTTTTTGCCTGCCTTCTCCATTTTATCTTCTCTAAACTGTGTCTCAGTTCCTGAGCTTATCTGTCTGAACCCAATGTGAGTTCCAGAAGATATGGCTATAAAGAGTAAATGTACCAAGTAATTCAGTCTGAGTACATTCACCCCTATCTAAGCAGCCTGTGTTTAGACAGCTCTTGAAAACCTCCCATGACACAGGTCCTGCATTCTTGCTGGGCATCCTAAATAGCTAAGCCAGGAAATGGTTGAAATGAAATCATAGAATCAAGGAAGAAAGATAGCTCTGAATGTAATCCCTCTGCTGCTCTGGGGATTCTGTCTTCCTGTGGAGTAAGACTTCTCTGTCAAACTGTTTGAGCTCTTGGGTCCTCACTCCCACACATCTGACAGAATTCAAAGAATCATGGAATGGTTTGGGTTGGAAGGAACTTCCTAAGCTCACCCAGTCCGAGCCCCCTGCACTGAGCAGAGACATCCCCACCTAGATCAAGTTGCTCAGAGCACCATCAAGCCTGACCTCCAATACTTTCCAGGGAGGGGGCCAACAGCACTGTTGCAGTGTTGCAGCAGCCTCCTGGTGCAGAACTTGTTCCTCACAGCCAATCTCAATCTGCTCTGCTCTCCTTTCAAACCATTGCCCCAGGACCTGTCCCTGCAGGCCACTGCAAACAGTTTCTCCCCAGCCTTCTTGTAGTCCCTCCAGGTCCTGGCAGGCTGTTTTTAGGTCTGCCTGGAGCCTTCTCTTCTCCAGGCTGCACACCCCCAGCTCCCTCAGCCTGTGCTCACAGCAGAGCTGCTCCAGCCCTTGGATCATCTTTGTGGCTCTCCTCTGGACCTGCTCCATCAGGTCCATGTCCTTCTTTTTTGAGGGCTCTGGATCTGGACCCAGCCCTGCAGGTGAGGTCTCCCCACAGCAAAGCAGAGGAGCAGGATCCTCTCTCTCCATCTCTGGACACACTGCTTTGGCCTTCTGAGCTGCAAGTGCCCATTGCCAGCTCAGATCCAGCTTCTCACCCACCACTCAGCAGGGACATCCTCCACCAGAGCAGGTTGCTCACAGCCTTCTCCAGCCTTACCTTGAACAGCTCCAGGCTTGAGGCCTCAACCACCTCCCTGGGCAACCTGTTGCAGTGGTCTCAGTCTGAATGTTAGGAACAAATCCTTTACCACTGCAACAGGTTGCCCAGGGAGGGAGCTGAGGCCCCGTCCCTGGAGATCTTTAAGGTGAGACTTGAGAAGGGTCTGAGAAGCTTGCTCTAGTGGAGGATGTCCCTGCTGAGTGCAGGGAGGTTGGCCTTGATAACCTTTGGAGGTCCTTTCTGACCCAACCCGTTCTATGGCCCAAGGAACAGAGGGAAACAAAGAGTTGGATTTTCTCCAAGGACCATTTCCTAGAAAGACAAACAAGGCAACACAAGCAGCCAGCTGCAGATGAAGCCAGGAGGAAAACCACACTGTGAGAGAGGCTCTTTGATCCCAGTCATCAAAAACTCCTCCATCAACCATGCAAGGTGAGGCTGGAGAAGGCTGTGAGCAACCTCTTCTAGGGGAGGATATCCCTGCTGAGTGCAGGGGGGTTGGACTGAATGCCCTTTGGAGCTCCCTTCCATCCCAGACCATTCTATGACCCCATGATTCCTGTCAAATGTGAAGGCAGTGAGGACCCAAGAGCTCAAGCAGTTTGACAGAGAAGTCTTACTCCACAGAAAGAGAGAATCCCCAGAGCAGCAGAGGGATTACATTCAGGGCTATCCCTCTTCCTTCCATTTCTCTTCTCTGCTAGCAAGCTGTACATTATAAAGCACAGTGGCTCTCAGTTAAAGGGACTCTCTACCCCTATCTACCAACATCCTCAGGAAGAGTTGTTAGCCATTGGAATGTGCTGCCCAGGGAGGTGGTGGAGTCACCATCCCTGGAGGTGTTCAAGAGGGGATTGGATGTGGCACTTGGTGCCATGGTTCAGCAGTCAAGGAGGTCTTGGGTGACAGGTTGGACTTGATGATCTTTGAGGTCTTTTCCAACCTTATTGATTCTATGATTCTAAAGGATGATGAAGCCTTCAGAACAGGCAGCTTCAAGGCAGAATGTTGTATGAAGAAAGAAACACTGAACACACAGCTTGAGCATCACAGAAGCAAAGACTCCTTCACTTTCTCAGTAGTTAGCTTAATACAAAAGTGCTGCTCCCACCAGTACCTCCCTGTCCTTAAACAGCAGCATTTCACCATCTGTAACACAAACAGCAGATCTGGCTGCACTTGAAGCCTCTTCACAAACCCCCAAAACACACAAAAATTAGACATGATCAAAAGCCTTCCTAATAGCATTAAATAAAACACAACCACAGAGCTCCTGTGAGCAGGCACAAATTGTTGGCCAGACACTATTCTGTTAGCTTTAAACTGCAGAGAGAACACTGAGCAGCATTGTCATCCCCCTCAGCTCCTCACAAATCAAATCTCCAGCCCCTTATCTGCATGCAGCCAGCTGGGGTTTTAAAATCCTGCTGTAATTGGGGGGGGGGGTGTGGTGGAAAATAATGAAACAATATTATTAGTCATCTTACCATTGTTCCCTGGTGGCTGTAATGCATCTCCTGTCAAGCTACACCATCCAACAGGAAAATATCTCGAGAGTCACATCTGCACCAGTAGTCAAATGCTCCTCTCCAGCCATCAAAGGTCACAAAAACTTCATCTCCTTTCACATCTCCAATGGTTGCTGGGCAAATCATGTAGGGGTTCTTTCTGTCTATAGCTTCCAGCTTCATTCCAACCTTAAAGCAGTTTGGCACAGGTTTGGGGGTTCCTAGGGAAAGCAGAGGGGCAGAATGTTGCTTTGCTATCACCTCTTAAAACACACAAAGAGAAGCCTCTGTTTGTCATCAACATCACAGCATCACAGGACATTAGAGACTGGAAGGAAGGGACCTCCAGAGGTCATCCAATCCAAGCCCCCTACCAGAGCAGGAGCACCCAGGGTAGTCTGCACAGGAATGCATCCAGGTGGGTTTGGAATGTGCCCAGAGAAGGAGGTTCCACAACCTCTCTGGGCAGCCCACTCCAGAGCTCTGCCACCCTCACTGTACTCCTCATGTTGACCTGAAACCTTCTGTTCAATTTGTCTCCATTGTTCCTTGGCTTATTGCTGTGCACCACCCAAAAGAGCTTGGCCCCTCCACTTGACCCCCACCCCTCAGCTACTGATATTGATCAGATCCCCTCTCAGCCTTCTCTTCTCCACACTAAACAGTGCCAGGGCTCTCAGTCTCTCTTCACAGGGGAGATGCTCAAGTCCCCTAAGCATCCTCATGGCTCTCCCTTGGACTCTCTCCAGCAGGTCTCTGTCTCTCTTGAACTGGGGACCCCCAAAATGGACACAGCACTGCTGGAGTGGTCTTAGCAGGGCAGAACAGAGGGGCAGAAGAACCTCCCTAGCCCTGCTGGCCACACTTTGCTTGATACATCTCATTGGCTCTCTTGGCCCCCAGGGCACATTGCTGTCCCATGCAGCACTTGTTGCCCAGCAGCACTCCAAGGTCTTTCTCCATGGAGCTGCTCTCCAGCAGCACAGCTCCTAACCTGTCCTGGTGCCTGCTGTTGTTCCTCCCCAGATGAAGGACCCTGCACTTGTCCTTACTGAACTCCATAAGGTTTGCCTGCACCCAGCTCTCAGCCTGTCCAGATCCTTACTGCTCCTACTCACCACCCTCAAAGAAGTTACAGCAGAGAGTGAAGGAAGCTCCCTCCTCTTTCAAATTTGCTTTTCTCTTCTGTAACATAAAAGTTCTGCAACACAAAAACCCTCTTCCCACCAACAGAGCTGTGCTAATTAGCAGAACTCTCCACTGACTGTAAGACCCAGCTAGGAGTATTTACAACAGGCAGTGGTTGCACCCCATCCATTAGTGCCTGGGCAGCAAGACAGCAGGAGGCACTAAAATGAAATTATGACCTGCTAATAAAGGAAGGGCAGGCTTGCAGGCAACAGATATTTCTGGGGACTGATAACTGTCTGGTAAAAGCTTCACACCCCACCCCCCACCCCCAGTTAATCCATGAAAAATTCATTAGCATTAGACATTATTTACAGGCTTCTGTTAACTCAAACTGGGCTGAGACCAAGTCCAAGGGGACAAAAGTAAAACCAAACATCAAGGCAATGCAACCAGCAGCAGGGTAGCCACAGAGAAGCAGCTCAGACCAAGAGGAGCACAAATTACCACCTCAGCCTCTGGAGGCTCTGCACCATGAGGGTGCTGCAACACTGCAACAGGTTGCCCACAGAGGTGGTTGAAACCTCATCCCTGGAGATATTCAAGGTGAGGCTTGACAGGGCTCTGGGCAACCTGATCTAGAGAAGAGCAATGAGGCTGGGGAGGGGTCTGGAGCACAGCCCTGTGAGGAGAGGCTGAGGGAGCTGGGGTTGCTTAGCCTGGAGAAGAGGAGGCTCAGGGGAGACCATATTGCTCTTTACAACTACCTGAAGGGAGGTTGTAGCCAGGTGGGGGTTGGTCTCTTCTCCCAGGCAACCAGCACCAGAACAAGAGGACACAGTCTCAAGCTGTGCCAGGGGAGGTTTAGGCTGGAGGTGAGGAAGAAGTTCTTCCCAGCAAGAGGAATTAGCCTTTGAAATGTGCTGCCCAGGGAGGTGGTGGAGTCACCATCCCTGGAGGTGTTCAAGAGGGGCTTGGATGTGGCACTTGGAGCCATGGTTTAGTTGTCAGGAGGTGTTAGGTGTTAAGTAATAGGTTGGACTTGATGATCTCTGAGGTCTTTTTCAACCTGGTTGATTCTATGATTCTAGTGGAGGATGTCCCTGCTGACTGCAGGGGGTTGGGGTGGATGAGCTTGGGAGGTCCCTTCCAACCCAAACCATTCTATGGTTCTATGAAGCTCACTGTGTCATCTCAGCCATGCTGGAGGCTGGCAGAGGGTAGTGTGACTCACAATTTATAGAACCTTAGAGAAAAAAATGATACAATCAAGTTAGCAGGCAAGCAATGTGATTGTAGGGCTGAACCCAACTGTCTGATTTGCTGACAAGCCTGTCAGTGTCCTACAAGGCCAGGCTGAGGGAGCTGGGGGTGTTCAGCCTGAAGAAGAGAAGGCTCCAGGCAGACCTCAGAGCAGCCTGCCAGGACCTGAAGGGGCTCCAAGAAGGCTGCAGAGGGACTGTGCCCAAAGGCCTGCAGAGACAGCACCAGGGGCAAGGGTTTGAAAGGAGAGCAGAGCAGATGGAGATTGGCTGTGAGGAACAAGTTCTGCCCCAGGAGGCTGCTGCCACACTGCACCAGGTTGCCCAGGGAGGGAGCTGAGGCTCCATGGCTGGAGCTGTTCAAGGGAGGCTGGAGGAGGCTGTGAGCAAGCTGCTGTGGTGGAGGATGTCCCTGCTGGGTGCAGGGGGTTGGGCTGGATGCCCTTTGGAGCTCCCTTCCAACCCAAACCATTCTATGACTCCACTATTCTCAGTATCAAAAATGAAGCCACTCAGTGTGCAGCCAGCAGGGCTTTACCCCCTTGACAAGAGAATTGAAGCAAGAAGTCATTTTACTCTCACTGCTGCCTTTATCTCATTTCCCATGTTTCACAGGAACTCCCTCAAGAACCATGTTCAAAACACTCAGCAGCTTCTCTGCTGCTTTCAATACTTTCTCACTACATTTATATCAGCAACACACCAGACATGGAAGTCTCAACTCTGCTTCTAGTCTATCTGAATGGACTAGAAGCAGAGCCCTCCCTGCCTGTCTTTGCAGCTTGCCAGCAGCAGAGCCCTCCCTGCCCGTCTTTGCAGCTTGCCAGCAGCAGAGCCCTCCCTGCCCGTCTTTGCAGCTTGCCAGCAGCAGAGCCCTCCCTGCCCGTCTTTGCAGCTTGCCAGCAGCAGAGCCCTCCCTGCCCGTCTTTGCAGCTTGCCAGCAGCAGAGCCCTCCCTGCCCGTCTTTGCAGCTTGCTCAAAGTCATTTGAAGTACCAGCCTTGCTTCTTTGTAGCTTGCTCAAAGTCATTTGAAGTACCAGCCTTGCTTCCTGCTGCTGCAGACAGCAGGGGGAAATCTTGGCCTCCTCATTAAGCAATGTACCCAGGCACCAGCTGAGAATTGGTCACCAGCAGTCCCTTTCTTCTTACCTTCTTGAAGAATGCTGTAGGTGCCATTTCTGCTCCATTCAGAGTTCTTAACAGAAACATTGGCCAAGAAGAGGCATTCATCTGGAACCCTGAGCAACAAACAAACATCAGGTTCAATGTGGCAAAATGCAAGGTCCTGCAGCTAGATCAGGGCAACCCTAGATAGCAGTTCAGGCTGGGGGGGTGATGAGATTGAGAGCAGTCCTGAAGGAAAGGACTTGGGGGTGCTGGTGGGCGAGAAGCTGGACAGGAACCAGCAGTGGGCACTTGCAACCCAGTAGGCCAATGGCAGCCTGGGCTGCATCAGAAGCAGCACAGCCAGCAGGTCAAGACAGGTGATTCTGCCACTCTGCTCCGGTGAGAGCTCACCTGCAGTTCAGTGTCCAGCTCTGAGATCCCCTAACATAAGAAAGGGGCTTGGAGCTGCTGGAGCAGGTCCAGAGGAGGGCCACAAAGATGATAGTAAGGCTGGACAATCTCCCCTGTGAATACAGACTGAAAGAATTGGGGCTGTTCAGACTGGAGAAGAGAAGGCTCCAGAGAGACCTTAAAGCTACATTTCAGTATCTGAAGGGGACCTACAGGAAGGCTGGGGAGGGACTGTACAGAAGGGCTTGGAGTGATAGGACAAGGGGCAATGGTTTTAAAATGGAGCAGGGCAGATTTAGGTTGGACATAAGAAGTTCTGCACAATGAGAGCACAGAACAGGCTGCCCAGGGAGGTGGTGGAGTCATCATCACTGGAGATGTTCAAGAAGCTGTAGCTGTGGTGCTTCAGGATATGGTTTAGTGGTCATGGTAGTTGGGTTAGGGTTGGACTCAATGATCTTGAAGTCTTTTTCCAACCTCAATGACTCTATGATTCTATGAAAATAAATAAACAACCTTAAAAGTATTTTAATAAAAGCAGGGAACGTATTAGAAGACAAACTGGATGATCATAGAATCATAGAGTGGGTTGAGTTGCAAGGGAGCTCCAAAGGTCATCCAGCCCAACCCCCTGCACTCAGCAGGGACATCCTCCACCACAGCAGCTTGCTCACAGCCTTCTCCAGCCTCCCCTTGAACAGCTCCAGCCATGGAGCCTCAGCTCCCTCCCTGGGCAACCTGGTGCAGTGCTGCAGCAGCCTCCTGGGGCAGAACTTGTTCCTCACAGCCAATCTCCATCTGCTCTGCTCTCCTTTCAAACCCTTGCCCCTGGTGCTGTCCCTGCAGGCCTTTGGGCACAGTCCCTGTGCAGCCTGCTTGTAGCCCCTTCAGGTAGTGGAAGGTCAACATCCTTCATTAATGAGGGAGTGAAAAGCACAAATGATCATCAGATATTTAGGTGAACTACCCCATTCAAACAGAACAAGGGTTTGGCTGCCAACATTCTCATTCCAGATTAATCTTCTCTCAGAATGAAATATTTTCTATAGAAAAAGAAACCAAAATGGAAACAACAACAACAAAAAATAACCAAGAGCAAAACCACAACTTTTTCCTTTCTGTGCTTTCCAAAAGAATGTTTCAAAGTACTCAGTAAGGTAACAGTATACAGAATTAAGCGGGTTGGAAAAGATCTCAGAGATCATCAAGTCCAACCTACCACCCAACACCATCTAATCAACTAAACCATGGCACTGAGAGCCTCATCCAGGCTCTTTTTAAACACCTCCAGGGATGGTGACTCCACCACCTCCCTGGAAGGCTCATCCCAATGACCAATGTCTTTCTGTGAAGAACTTCTTCCTAACATCCAGCCTGAACCTCCCATGGCACAGCTTGAGACTGTGTCCTCTTGTTCTGGTGCTGGTTGCCTGGGAGAAGAGATCAACCCCCACCTGGCTACAACCAAGGTCAAGGGAGGTGACTCTCCCCCTCTACTCAGCTCTGGTGAGACCCCACCTGGAGTACTGCTTCCAGTTCTGGAGCCCCTATTACAAGAGGGATCTGGAGGTGCTGGAAGGTGTCCAGAGAAGGGCCACGAGGATGAGCAGAGGGCTGGAGCACCTCTCCTGTGAGGACAGACTGAAGGAGTTGGGGCTGTTCAGTCTGGAGAAGAGAAGGCTCCGAGGTGACCTAATTGTGGCCTTCCAGTATCTGAAGGGGGCTTACAAGAAGGCTGGGGAGGGACTTCTCAGGATCTCAGGTAGTGATAGGACTAGGGGGAATGGAATGAAGCTGGAGGTGGGGAGATTCAGACTGGACATGAGGAGGAAGTTCTTCACCACGAGAGTGGTGAAGCCCTGGAATGGTTTGTCCAGGGAGGTGGTTGAGGCCCCGTCCCTGGAGGTGTTTAAGACCAGACTGGATGAGGCTCTGGCCAGCCTGATCTAGTGTGGGGTGTCCCTGCCCATGGCAGGGGGGTTGGAACTGGATGATCCTTGTGGTCCCTTCCAACCCTGACTGATACTATGATGCTATGACTCTAGAGGAGTTGTTCAAGCCTGAGGAAGAGAAGGCTCCAGGGAGACCTCAGAGCAGCCTTCCAGTACCTGAAGGGGTCTGCAAGAAAGCCAGGAAGGGACTTTTGACAAGGGCTGGGAGAGATAGGATGAGAGGGAATGGATTGAAACTTGAGGAGAGGAGATTTAGAGTGGATATTGGGATGAACTTCTTTGGAGTGAGGGTGGTGAGACCCTGGAACAGGTTGCCCAGGGAGGCTGTGGCTGCTCAAGGCCAGGCTGGATGAGGCCTTGATCACCCTGGGCTGATGGGAGGTGTCCCTGCCCATAGCAGTGGAGGTTGGAACTGGATGCTCTTTGCTTCCAACCTAAAGCATTCTGTGAATCTATGAACCTATGAAATCTTTTGCAAAGGAATCATGCAGGCAGATGCAGCTTTTAAATCCTTGTCAGCCTAACAGATCCTTTTTCCACCCTAACTTAGCCTGACAATTCTATTTTTCTATGATTCTACTCATTAAAATAGGTTTTAAGATCAATAGATGATGTTTAAGATGATGTTTGGGATCCCTTCCAACCTAAACCATTCTATGAACCTATGAAATCCATGAGCTGATTATTAGTCCTGGTCTTTCTACAACCTGTCCACGAGTGGTGACTCAAACATCAGACAGATTTGCCAGACAGAGGAATGACAACTCAGCAACAGTTTGAATTAACTTCCTTTGGCCTTTCACTCACCCTGGCAAAACCAGAGAGAAAGGTTATCCTCAGTGCAATTTGTTGAGGACATTAAGGTCTCAAACCTCCCCCTCTGCTCTGCCCTTTTGAGGCCCCACCTGGAATATTGCATCCAGTTCTGGGCTCCCCAGCTCAGGAGGGACAGGGATCTGCTGGAGAGAGTCCAAGGGAGGGCTGCAAGGAGGCTGAAGGGACTGGAGACGGCCTGGGGAGGAGAGGCTGAGAGCCCTGGGGGTGCTTAGTCTGGAGAGGAGACGGCTGAGAGGGGATCTGATCAATGTCTATCAAGAGGAGGGAGGGGACAGGGACAGGCTCTGCTCAGTTGCACCCTGGGATAGGACAAGGGGCAATGGAGAGAAACTCCAGCACAGGAGGTTCCAGCTCAACATGAGGAGGAACTTCTTCCCTGTGAGGCTCCCAGAGCCCTGGAGCAGGCTGCCCAGAGAGGTTGTGGAGTCTCCTTCTCTGGAGCCTTTCCAGCCCCATCTGGATGTGCTCCTTTGCGACCTGTGCTACATTCTCTGGTCTTGCCCTGGCAGGGGGCTTGGACTGGAAGCTCTGCAGAGGTCCCTTCCAGCCCTGAAGATCCTGTGAACTATGAGGAACTGAGGCTGGAACAGGAACCCTTTGCTGTATTAATTACTTTCTCAAACCCCTTATGCCACATGCATAATTCTACCTAGGCAAAAATCAGGTAGGAGGGACTGTCTCAGCTGGTTATTAGGACAGAAGCAGAACATTAACATTCAGAAGGTTCCCTACTACTCAGAAGAGGAAAAAAATAGAAAAAAAAAAAGAAAAGAAAAAAAGAAGATAAAAGAAAAAATCAGTTGCTTAAATGTCTTAACAGGAGGTAATTACACACCCAATTAGCTCCCAGCTCTGCCCAGGAACAGGATGCTGTACCAGTGCCAAAAAGGCTTTCTCAGAAACGTACCTAGGTGTGCCAGAATGTTTGATTGCTGGAATTCAGCCTAGCTCTAGAAAAATGTAAGGCAGGAGGGACAAAATAATGGCACTGGAATTCTGGGGACCTTAAAGATCATCCAGTTCCAACCCCCACTGCCATGGGCAGGGACACCTCCCACCAGCCCAGGGTGATCAAGGCCTCATCCAGCCTGGCCTTGAGCACCTCCAGGGAGGAGGCAGCCACAGCCTCCCTGGGCAACCTGTGCCAGAGTCTCACCAGCCTCACTAGAAAGAATTTCTTCCTCATCTCCAGTCTCAATCTGCCCTCCTCAAGCTTCAATCCATTCCCTCTCATCCTATCACTCCCAGCCCTTGGCAAAAGTCCCTTCCTGGCTTTCTTCTAGCTCCCTTCAGGTACTGGAAGGCTGCTCTAAGGTGTTCTTGGAGCCTTCTCTTCTCCAGGCTGAACAGCTCAAATTCTCTCAGCCTGTCCCCACAGGGGAGGTTCTCCACCCTTCTGCTCAGCCTTCTGGCATACTCTGGACAGCCCCAACCCTCTCTCTGCTCCTCAACAGTGAATGAATCACCTGTGAAAAACACTCTTTGGCCAACAAAGCAACGTGGCTGACCCCCCCAAGGAAGCCCCACGCAGAAGCTCTGCTGCTTACCCAGGGGAGGCTGGAGCATGCCCCCTTTCTTTTCACAGGTCCCGATGGGCTGTATGTCTGAGGAATCCACCAGCCTCCAGAAATCATTTTTGTTGTCACTGCCATCCAGCCTCAGCCTGAGCCTGGCCCCCGAGGTGCCAATGACCGTGGCGATGCAGACCGAGGTGACGTTGCGAGGGTCTCGAGCCTCCAGCTTCATGCCCACCTTGAAATCGTTGCTAGGGGGAACTCTGGACTGCAAGGGAAGGCAAAGAACAGGACTCTCTCTGGTGGCTGTCAGCAGTGCCACACTGCCCAGCCCGCTTCAGCACACAGCTTTCAGCCAGCCAAGCAAGGGAAGGCAAAGAACAGGACTCTCTCTGGTGGCTGTCAGCAGTGCCACACTGCCCAGCCTGCTTCAGCACACAGCTTTCAGCCAGCCAAGCAAGGGAAGGCAAAGAACAGGACTCTCTCTGGTGGCTGTCAGCAGTGCCACACTGCCCAGCCTGCTTCAGCCCACAGCTTTCAGCCAGCCAAGCAAGGGAAGGCAAAGAACAGGACTCTCTCTGGTGGCTGTCAGCAGTGCCACACTGCCCAGCCCGCTTCAGCACACAGCTTTCAGCCAGCCAAGCAAGGGAAGGCAAAGAACAGGACTCTCTCTGGTGGCTGTCAGCAGTGCCACACTGCCCAGCCTGCTTCAGCACACAGCTTTCAGCCAGCCAAGCAAGGGAAGGCAAAGAACAGGACTCTCTCTGGTGGCTGTCAGCAGTGCCACACTGCCCAGCCTGCTTCAGCCCACAGCTTTCAGCCAGCCAAGCAAGGGAAGGCAAAGAACAGGACTCTCTCTGGTGGCTGTCAGCAGTGCCACACTGCCCAGCCCGCTTCAGCACACAGCTTTCAGCCAGCCAAGCAAGGGAAGGCAAAGAACAGGACTCTCTCTGGTGGCTGTCAGCAGTGCCACACTGCCCAGCCTGCTTCAGCCCACAGCTTTCAGCCAGCCAAGCAAGGGAAGGCAAAGAACAGGACTCTCTCTGGTGGCTGTCAGCAGTGCCACACTGCCCAGCCCGCTTCAGCACACAGCTTTCAGCCAGCCAAGCGTGTCACAGAAACGGCCAAAGAGAAGCTGCTGAACTCCCAAGCCCTACCAGGACAGGCTGAGGGAGCTGAACCACATGCATGCTACCTGAGTCCACTTTGACTAGAGCTCCTCTCACCCTGCAGAAGAGGGAAGATGAGACACAAATACACTTTCTTGCCCCACCTCGAAGTATCACAGTATCACCAAGGTTGGAAGAGACCTCAAAGATCATCAAGCCCAACCTGTCACCACAGACCTCATGACTAAACCATGGCACCAAGTGCCACGTCCAATGCCCTCTTGAACCCCTCCAGGGACGGTGACTCCCTTCCCTGGGCAGCACATTCCAATGGCTAACAACTCTCACAGAACAAGAAGTGATTCTGCCACTTTCCCGTGCTCTCATGAGACCTCAGCTAGAACACTGTCCAGTTCTGGGGCCCCCAGCAGAAGAGGGATATGGAGCTGCTGAAACAGGTCCAGAGGAGGCCACCAAGATGATTAGGGGGCTGGAGAACCTCCCCTGTGGGGACAGGCTGAGAGAGTTGGGGCTGTTCAGTCTGGAGAAGAAAAGGCTCCAGGCAGACCTCACAGCAGCCTGCCAGGACCTGAAAGGGCTACAGGAAGGCTCCAGAGGGACTGTGCCCAAAGGCCTGCAGGGACAGCACCAGGGGCAAGGGTTTGAAAAGGAGAGCAGAGCAGATGGAGATTGGCTGTGAGGAACAAGTTCTGCCCCAGGAGGCTGCTGCAGCACTGCACCAGGTTGCCCAGGGAGGGAGCTGAGGCCCCATGGCTGGAGCTGTTCAAGGGGAGGCTGGAGAAGGCTGTGAGCAACCTGCTGTGGTGGAGGATGTCCCTGCTGAGTGCAGGGGGTTGGACTGGATGCCCTTTGGAGGTCTCCTCCAATCCAAACCATTTTATGACTCTAAGTCAGAAAAGGCAGATGGATAATCAATTCCCCAGGGAGATGGTGGGGTTGACATCCCTGGAGGTGTTTGACAAAAGCCTGGATGAGGCACTCAGTGCCATGGTCTGGCTGATTAGATAGGGTTGGGTGATTGGTTGGACTTGATGATCTTGGAGGCCTCTTCCAACCTGCCTGGCTCTGTGATTCTCTGATAACCTACCAAAAGCTACCATTTCACAGACTTGATGAAGAAAAGAAGAAGAAAAAGGGAAGAGGAAGAAAAGAAGAAAAACTTCCAACTCACAGGAAGAAGACAGGAAAAGGAGTTAATGTGAAGAGCATTTTACAGAATGACAGTAGGCAGTCCCAGAGCCACAGAAAACTTCTGTGATGAGACCAAAGTGGCAGCTTGTGCTTCTGCATGGAGAACTGAATGCATTGGTAGACACAGCAGGAAATGCCAATTAGCAGAGGGAAGGCAAGCTAAAGATGAACAGTGCCCAGTTCTGGGGCCCCAGCAGAGGAGGGACCTGGAGCTGCTGGAGCAGGTCCAGAGGAAGTCACAAAGATCGTCAGAGAGATGGAGAACCTCCCCTGTGGGGACAGGCTGAGAGAATTGGGGCTGTTCAGCCTGGAGAAGGGAAGGCTCCAAGAACACCTTCGAGCAGCCTGCCAGTACCTGAAGGAAGATACAAGGTGAAAAAGGGACTTTTGCTAAGGGCTGGAAGTGATAGGATGAGAGGGAATGGATTGAAGCTGGAGGAGGGCAGACTGAGACTGGAGATGAGGTAGAAATTCTTTCCAGTGAGGCTGGTGAGAGTCTGGAATAGGTTGCCAGGGATGCTGTGGCTGCCTCCTCCCTGGAGGTGCTCAAGGCCAGGCTGGATGAGGCCTTGATCACCCTGGGCTGGTGGGAAGTGTCCCTGCCCTTGGCAGGAGAGTTGGAAATGAATGACCTTCAAGGTGCCTTCCAGCATAAACCCCTCTATGAATCTATGTCTCCCCTTGCAGGTATGCAGGTGCACTTGTTACCATACACCCCAAACCAACAGCAGGATTCCTGGAGGAGCCCGAGCTCCAAAAACAAATTGGGAAGCAACACTCAGTGTACACTGAGTTAGGCAGCAGGCTGCCTGAAAGGGGAGCCTGAGCACAAGAAATTTAAAGGGCAATTCAATTTCAGGGTGCTGCTTGTCAAGCTTGAACATCTCTCCTGTGAAAAGAGCCTGAGAGCCCTGGGGCTGTTTAGTCTGGAGAAGAGAAGGCTGAGAGGGGATTTGATCAATGCCTATCAATAGCTGAGGGCTGGGGGTCAGGATGCAGGTGTCAGGCTCTATTTGGTGGTGCCCAGTGCCAGGACAAGGAGCAGCAGGGACAAGCTGGGGCACAGGAGGTGCCACCTCAACAAGAGGAGACACTTCTGTGTGGTGAGGGTGATGGAACCCTGGAGCAGAGAGGCTGTGGAGTCTCCTTCGCTGGAGACACTCCAAAGCCAGCTGGATGTGTCGCTGTGTGAGCTGCCCTGGGTGCTCCTGCTCTGGCAGGGGGCTTGGCCTGGGTGCTCTCTGGAGCTCCCTTCCAACCCCTGACATTCTGTGATCCTGTGATTCCAGAACCATGAAAAGCAGCTGAAATTGAGAATCTGGGGAGTTTGGTTGGCTGTAAAAAGGGTGAACTTGTTTAGAAGCTTACAACTCAAGTCATCCTACCTAAGAAACTCCTCCATGCCAGTCCAATCCTTGCAGCAACCTACCAAACCTTGCTCATTAACAGCCTTGCTTTAAGCTCTGCTCCAAGCACAAGGGACTGAGCTGCTTTGTTTTTTACTTGAAACTTGCAGATTTCCAGCTCCTTAGACACAAAACCAGCACCAAAACACAGCTTCAGAGAGCAAGGGACGTGGAACGCATTGAAACTTCCAGCAGTAATTAAACCCAAGCAGATAAACCACCTCCCAAACGAAGATAAACCCTTGAATCAATTTCCCCTCAGCTGTCTGTGCTGGTATCTTAATTTATGGCAGAAGCTTTTCATTTATTGCTCCCCAGGTCATGTTTAATTACTACAAAATCTGCAACTTTGTAGAATCCCCACAGGCCACAAATGCTGGCTGGGTAATTGTTCAGATGATGCTTCTCCCTGCTCCTTGTTTTCTGACTGGCCCCAGCAGTGTGTTTCATAGTCACAGAACTCTTTCAGTTGGTAAAGACCTTCAAGATCATTGAGTTCAACCATTCTCTACCAAATCTGGTGCTAAACTACGACCCTTGGCACCACACAGCTCGATGGCTTTTGTGGTGGGTTGAAGATGCGGTGCCAAGGGCTGTGGTTTAGCACAGCCTGGAAACCCCGACAGGGAGGGAGACTTCACCACTGTCCTGGGCAGCCTGGGCCAAGCCTTGACAACACTCAAGGGGAAGAAATTATTCCTCATGCCCAACCTAAAGCTCTCCTAGGGCAACCTGGGGCCAGTTCCTCTCATCCTATCACTTGACATTAGGGAGAAGAGACTGATCCCCCACCTGGCTTCATCTCCTTTCAGGGACTTGTAGAGCAATGAAGTCTCCCCTCAGTCTCCTCTTCTCCAGGCTGAAGGCCCCCAGTTCCCTCAGCTGCTCCTCACCAGCCCTGTTCTCCAGACCTGTCACTTGCTTCCTTGCTCTTCTCTGGACTTGCTCCAGCCCCTCAACGTCCCTCTTGGAGTGAGTGGCCCAGAACTGACCCCAGGATTGAAGGTGTGGCCTCTCCAGTGCCCATAACTGCACATCCAATTCACCTCAAACCCAATCTACATGAAGCTCAAGCACTTCAGTGTCTGAAACCTGCAAACATTCTGCAGCTCTGCACTAATTGACACTGCAGATCACTTTCTGCTGAAAGGTCAACTCTCAGCAAAACTGAAAGCCTGCAGCTGTAAATTGCTTTGAAATTGGCTATGCAGAGCAGTGAAGGCTCTGCTCTCCAACCCACACAGGGAGCAAGGCAGGTGAGAGGGAAATGGAATGGGTTGGGCTGGAAAGGACCTCCAAAGGGCAACCAGTCCAACCCCCTGCACTCTGCAGGGACATCCTCCACTAGAGCAAGCAGCTCAAAGCCTTCTCCGGATTCACCTTGAACATCTCCAGGGATGAGGTCTCAACCACCTCCCCTGGACAACCTGTTGCAGTGTGGCAGCAGCCTCCTGGGGCAGAACTTGTTCCTCACAGCCAATCTCCATCTGCTCTGCTCTCCTTTCAAACCATTGTTTCTCATCCTGTCCCTGCAGGCCTTTGGGCACAGTCCGTCTGCAGCCTTCTTGTAGCCCCTTCAGGTCCTGGCAGGCTGCTCTGAGGACTGCCTGGAGCCTTCTCTTCTGCAGGCTGCATACCCCCAGCTCCCTCAGCTTGTCCTCATAGCAGAGGTGCTCCACCCCCCCAACCATCCTCATGGCCCATCAGGTCCATGTCCTTCCTGTGCCGAGGGCTGCAGAGCTGGGCAGAGACCACTCATGTTTCTGTTTCAGCCAGTGCACAGCACTTCAGCATCTTTGGGGTGTTAGCTGGTTGCTCAGCTTGAACCTCTTGAACATAAACAGGGAAGATGCAAGACAGGAACACACTGAAAGGCTTCTGAAGAGCTTCCTGCAGTAGCTCCATCTCTCAGGAGGGTACACTGTGGCCATGGTGGTCTATGGTCTCTGAGCATGGCATTAACCTCAGAGTCACCCAATACACTGTTGGCTCTACCCAAGCAGAGGTTAAATACAAAGGCAAGGTATTCCTTTTGGAATCTCACCTCACACAGGTCTGCACATTGCAGTTCTGAGCCAGTTCTCATTGAAAGCTGCCTGTGAGGGGACTGTCCCCTATCCTCAGCTGCAAAAGCAAGCTTACATTCAAGGTTTAGGACAAGGAGATGCTGCCACCTGAATTTCTCTCTCCTTATTCTCCATGCCTGCAACTATTTCACATCCACTGAGTAACAGGTCCTCCCCCTGCCCCCAGACTATGTTTCTTTTCCTTTGGTCCCCACTGGAGGCCAGTATCACTCACAGTACCATCCAGCTACCAAGAACTCCTAGAGGACACCTTTCTGAAAGTGCCCAATCCACTGCTTGCCACACCTGTTACAGTTCTGTCATTCTGAACTACCCAGTTCCTTCAGCATCACTCTTCCTAACACACCTGCAGACCGAAACACACCCTATTTGAACAGCTGAGGTACTCCTCAACTCAGGAAAACACTGGCCCCAGCTCCCTCTACAGAGAGAAAGATGCCAGCAGAAGTCAACTCAGTCTCCAGAAGGCTGGAGGCCTGAGTTCTGAAAATCCACATAAGATTCGTGGATTACAAGGGGTTGGAAGGAACCCTCACAAAGATCATCTTGTCAAACCTCCCTGCAGCCAGCAGGGACACTTCCAAGAGGCTGAGGGAGCTGGGGTCGCTTAGCCTGGAGAAGAGGAGGCTCAGGGGAGACCTTCTTGCTCTCTGCAACTCCCTGAAGGGAGGTTGTAGCCAGCTGGGGGTTGGTTTCTTCTCCCAGGCAACCAGCACCAGAACAAGAGGACACAGTCTCAAGCTGCGCCAGGGGAGGTTTGGGCTGGATGTGAGGAAGAAGTTCTTCCCAGCAAGAGAGATTGGCCATTGGAATGTGCTGCCCAGGGAGGTGGTGGAGTCACCATCACTGGAGGTGTTTAGGAAGAGACTGGATGAGGCACTTGGTGCCATGGTTTAGTTGATTAGATGGTGTTGGGTGATAGGTTGGACTTGATGATCTCAAAGGTCTTTTCCAACCTGGTTAATTCTATTCTATTCTAAAGGCAGGACAGCCAGGGACACACCAAGGCTGATTTTGAATGTCTCCAAGGACCTCAAACCACATCCCTGGGCAGCCTGTTCCAGTATTTCACTGCTCTCAGTGTGCAGAACTTCCTCCTGATGTCCAACCCAAACCTCCCCTGCTCCAGTTTCAAACCTTTGCCCCTTGGTGGATGTAAACCTCATCTGCTAGCACAGAGCAAGCCATCAGCTGTGGGGCAAATCCAACTTGTAGGGCACAATGTGAAATATGAAGCAGTACATTAAACTCCCTTCATTATACATCCAGTGTTGCCTTTGTATTCCCAAATGTACCCCTTGATTTCTTTACCTTTTAACTTCAATATCTCTTACTCCTTAGTTAAGAGCCCAGAAAATGTCAAAATTAACCATATTGGAGAGAGCTAGGGGGCAAAAAAAAAAAAAAGATGAATTAATTCTACTATACACACACAGAGATCTTGCAGCTGAGTTGAAATGACCCTTTCAGGAATGGAGCAGCAGAAAGGCTTCTCTGATGATCAGCCAAACCTGAATTCTCACTCAAGGCACTACAGCCCTGAGACTGCTGAACAACAAACAGAAAACACTGCTGAACTCTGATAAAACTACCTGATTGCATGACTTCTTGTTTTCAGAAGGATCACACAGGCTCACAGGATGTCAGGGGTTGGGAAGGGACCTCTGAAGATCATCCAGTCCAACCATTGCTCTGGGAGAAGAAGTTGGATCAATCTGAAGGACCACATGCTCTAGTAGGCTTTCTCCAGTCTTTCTTTATGGATCACAGGATGTGAGGGCTTGGAAGGGACCTCTGCAGAGCTTCCAGTCCAAGCCCCCTGCCAGGGCAAGACCAGAGAATGTAGCACAGGTCACAAAGGAGCACATCCAGATGGGGCTGGAAAGGCTCCAGAGAAGGAGACTCCACAACCTCTCTGGGCAGCCTGCTCCAGGGCTCTGGGAGCCTCACAGGGAAGAAGTTCCTCCTCGTGTTGAGCTGGAGCCTCCTGTGCTGGAGTTTCTCTCCATTGCCCCTTGTCCTGTCCCAGGGTGCAACTGAGCAGAGCCTGTCTCTGTCCCCTCCCTCCTGACCCCCAGCCCTCAGCTATTGATAGACATTGATCTGATTCCCTCTCAGTCTTCTGTTCTCCAGACTAAACAGCCCCAGGGCTCTCAGCCTCTCCTCACAGGGCAGTGCTCCAGTCCCTCAATCACCCTTGTAGCCCTCCCTTGGACTCTCTCCAGCAGGTCCTTGTCCCTAAAGGAAAAACAGAGTCCAAAACTACAGTTGCAATGAAACCCTCAACACTTGGCTTGAGGCACAAACTGAGAATGAAAGACTTCCAGGAGTTCACATTTGCCAAAAACTGCAAGCAGCTGATAACCAGAGATCAAAAGAAGTCAAATGCAAAGCTTGCAAGCAGTCTGAAACAGCACAGTTCCTCTAGCATCATCACCCTGGGACATGCATCCACAGACACACACACACACACACTTGCAAAAGAGCATCTGCCATACCTGTCTGAAACAATGCAGAGGGGCAGCTACTGATTCAGTCTCTTTCAGATAATCATCCCAATTAAACTGTTCTGCAAGACACAAGATAAGAAACAAAAAAGACCACACAGGCAGTTTTTAAAGGGAACTTCAATGAAAAGGGGGATGGGGAAAAGAAAGGGACACAAAGTCCCCTCCAGCAGTCTTGTAGAGGGCTTCGTTTATTTCGAGAACATGGCAGCCATAGGGATGGCTCAGGTTGGAAAGGACCTCCTCATAGCTCATCTGCTCCAACCTCCCCACCATGGCCGCTCAGCTACACTCAGCTGCTCGAGGCCTCATCCAACCTGGCCTTGAACAACCCCCCAGGGAGGAGACCTTTGGAAAACACACAACCCTTGAAGGAGTGTTAAGAAATAGCATCAATTGCCAGGGGTGATCAGGCAGAAATCAATACAAACCTTCCCCCAGTGATTTGGTTTGGTTGTTGCTGTGGTGCTCCACGTACAAAGAGACCAGTCAGGATCTATCCAGACTCAATTCCCTGCACAAGGACCTCCCAGGCCTCCTTGCACCAAATCTCTTTCTGTAGTTCCCCTAAGAGCAGGGCAGGTGTGAGAGTCTCCTAGCAGCACTGAGGTAGCACATGTTGTACACACAGACATCTAGGTGCTGCTGAATATAACACCCAGAACCCACTGAAAGCAACAGATCTCATCCTTCCAGCTGCAGCCTTGTCTCTTTGAAGCCTGATGAGGTTTCTCTGCAGTGTAAGTAAGCTACAGACTTGGGGATGCGTGGTTGGAAAGGTGCTACTTGCACAGGGGCCTGGGGGTGCTGGCTGGCAGTTACTGAGCAAGAGCCAGCAGTGCCCAGGTGGCCAGGAAGGCCAAGGGCATCCTGGCTTGGATCAGAAACACTGAGGGAAGCAGGAACAGGAGGTGAACATACCCCTGTGCTCAGCACTGCTGAGGCCACACCTTGAGTGTTGGTCAGCTCTGGGCTCCTCACTGCAGGAAGGACATTGAGGGGTTGGAGTCTGTCCAGAGAAGGACAATGAGGCTGGAGAAGGGCCCTGGAGCACCTGGGCTAGAGGAGGGGCTGAGGGAGGTGGGGGTGTTCAGGCTGGAGAAGAGGAGGCTGAGGAGACCTCACTGCCCTCTACAGCTCCTTGAAGGGAGGTTGGAGTGAGGAGGGGGCAGCCTCTTCTCCTGGGTGGCAAGGGACAGGAGCAGAGAAAATGGCTCCAAGCTGCACCAGGGAAGGTTCAGGCTGGATGCTAGGAAATATTTCTCCACTGGAAGGGTTCTCAACCATTGGAATGTTCTGCCCAGGGCAGTGCTGGAGTCACCATCCCTGGGGGTGTTGCAGCAGTGTGTGGAGCTGGTGCTTAGGGACATGGCTAAGTGCTGGGTTGAGGGCTGGACTGGATGAGCTTGGAGGTCTCTTCCAGCCAGCCAGATTCTGTGGTTCTGGGAACATTCAGCAACAGGATCAAGGTCTTTTTTCCAGTGCTAGCCTTGGCATTGCTTATGGGTGAGTGTAGTCTGCATTTGAGTAAGTCAGTGCCATCACTTCTGCAGGAATGGAAGAGCATGAAGCACTACCATCCAAGAAAAGCAAGCATTACTTCAATTAATAGAAAGCACAAGAGAAAAACCACAGCTAATGTCTTTGTTCCTGCACTCATTGAGTCAGCTCTTTTGCTTATTTTCCTTGGTTGGGCAGCTGGCATCTTCCTGATATTGCTGAAGAGTAAAACCACCCCAGAACGCTGCAGTGATGCCACCCAGAGGCTCAGCAGTGGCCACTCACACAGCCTCTACCAAAACCCACCCTGATGATGGAAAGGTTGCACCAAATCTATCACTAATCCTTCCCCCAGAAAACACCCCTGGGCACAGGTAAACTCCTCTCTGCAACTTCCAGGAGTGGAGAAGCAAACAGGCAGAGAATGGAAGCATTTCCAGCACTTGCCACAGCACAGCCTTCAGAGCAGCCGTGCTCAACCCCAGGGTCTGCCTGCATGGGCACCGAATGGAGATGAAAACACACACACTGCCTCCAAGCAGAGGAGAATCAACCCTTTGACCTCCTCAGAGCCTCTATTTTTGGGCACAGCAGGCTCAGAAGTGTAGAAGTGATTTGTCCTTGGCACTGCAGAGGCCATGGAGCTGGTTTTGCTACATAACAAGTCCAGAAAACCCCCAAAGGTGTTAATGTGGTGCAGGCAGGCTGGGAACAAAGAGCTTTCCACACAACCTCTTAGATGTCTGCCTCCTCTGGAATGAAAGTTTGATTTGCACATTTAGAGAGCTCCATCACAAAAGGCAGGAGACACTAATTTAAGCATGGCCTGGAAATGGCTCTTCAGAGTTTTCTCCAGCAAGCAGCCTCCAGATCCATTCCTCTTTTCATGGCCAGGCCAGGGAGGCTGCAAAAAAATCAAACATGATGAACTGCTGTGATGAAGTTTTGTCCTGCAACAAATCTTCTTTGAGTCTAATGATGCCATAGTCACTTGAGGCTGACTTCTGATCTAAAAATCAGAGTTTGCCTTGCTAAACCAATTCAATAAAAACATGAAACATGGCCTCAAGCTTGGGATTGAGACTGGAGATGAGGAAGAAATTCTTTCCAGTGAGGGTGTTGAGACTCTGGCACAGGTTGCCCAGGGAGGTAGTGGATGTCCCCACCCTGGAGGTGTTGAAGGCCAGGCTGGATGAGGCCTTGAGCAACCTGGGCTGGTGGGAGGTGTCCCTGCCCATGGCAGGGGGGTTGGAACTGGATGATCTTCAAGGTCCCTTCCAACCTGAATCATTCTATGAATCTTTGAAAACTATCAGAAAGCAAATGTTAGCCACATCCCAGCTGCCTCAGATCCAACATGATGTAAAAGCTGTAACCATGACTGAGACCCTCACTGTCCTCAGGACCATAAAAAGGTAGATACCTCAGAACCAGCACCTTTCACCAGGAGAAAGACCTACCTACCTGCTCTGAAAAAAAAAATCTCTATAGAGCAGCACTGCCCAAATGAACCCAAATGTTATTGCAGGACTGGAAGTCTGCAGGGGATGAGGTGACAGAAAGCAGCACTCTGGAAAAGGACTTGGGAATTCTGGTGGATGTGATGAGCTAGCAGTGTGCACTTGCAGCCCAGAAAGCCAGTGGCAGCCTGGGCTGCATCCAAAGCAGTGTGGCCAGCAGGCTGAGAGAAGTGATTCTGCCACTTTGCTCCTGTGAGACCTCACCTGCAGTGCTGCATCCAGCTCAGGAGCCCTCAGCACAGGGAGGACATGGACCTGATGAAGAGGCTCTAGAGGAGGGTCATGAGGATGAACAGGGGGTTGGAGAACCTCTGCGACAAAGCCAGGCTGAGGGAGCTGGGGCTGTTAAGCCTGGAGAAGAGAAGGCTCCAGGCAGACCTCACAGCAGCCTGCCAGACCCTGAAGGAGCTACAAGAAGGCTGCAGAGGGACTGTGCCCAAAGGCCTGCAGGGACAGCACCAGGGGCAAGGGTTTGAAAGGAGAGCAGAGCAGATGGAGATTGGCTGTGAGGAACAAGTTCTGCCCCAGGAGGCTGCTGCCACACTGCACCAGGTTGCCCAGGGAGGGAGCTGAGGCTCCATGGCTGGAGCTGTTCAAGGGGAGGCTGGAGAAGGCTGTGAGCAACCTGCTCTGGTGGAGGATGTCCCTGCTGAGTGCAGGGGGGTTGGCCTAGATGACCTTTGGAGGTCTCTTCTGACCTTGGAGGTCTCTTCTGACCCAAGCCATTCTATGACCTAAGGAACAGAGGGAAACAAAGAGTTGGATTTTCTCCAAGGACCATTTCCTAGAAAGACAAACAAGGCAACACAAGCAGCCAGCTGCAGATGAAACCAGGAGGAAAACCACACCGTGAGCGAGGCTCTTTGATCCCAGCCATCAAAAACTCCTCCATCAAGCAGAAATGACCTGAAGTTTAAATTAGAACTTCTCCACCTGTGTAAGGTTCACTGCATTAAAGTCAAGCTCCCTGAGATGGTGCTAATTAGCATTTAATTAGTGCAGCCATAGAAACAGGAGAGGAATGGATGCTTGTAATGTGCAAGATGCATTGCAATGATGAAAAAAGACCTCTCAAGGCCAAAAGCTTCTCTGTGTTCTCAGGGGGCACAGGTAAAGGAGGAGTTATTTTAGATCTGTTTCTACTTCTGAAGAGATGCACCAGAGAAAAGAGAAATCCTTCAGAAAATTAGCTTGTGCATTTCTCTTCTCCTTCAAAGCTGAAGGCTGAATCAAATAGCTTAAGAAAAAGAAGCCCACAACATTATGCAACAAAAGCACAACTTTAGAATCCAACAGCAGAGGGGGAAACTGCAAAGGATTTTTTACACTGAAGAATAAATCAGCACTGACTGGAGACAAGAAAACAAAACCAAGCCATCAAAATATACCAGAAGGTAACTAGGAGCATTGATAAGGGATATTAAACAGTTTGAAACCAGCACAGCAGAGAGATGCTAACACAGGGCTTCAAGGCAAGCAGCATGGGGCAGCAGCCTGGCTGATCTGTAAGTGGAGGAAATGTGTTCAGTCCATAGTGGCCTGCAGCACTGGTTCAGGAAATCACAGATTGGTTTAGGTTGGAAGAGACTTTAAAGATCATCCAGTTCCAGATCTTAAAACCTATTTTAATGAGTAGAATCATAGAAAAACAGAATTGTCAGGCTAAGTTAGGGTGGAAAAAGGATCTGTTGGGCAGGCAAGGATTAAAAAGCTGCCATCTGCCTGCATGTTTCCTTTGCAAAAGATTTCATAGGTTCATAGATTCACAGAATGCTTTAGGTTGGAAGAAACCCCCAAGAGCATCTAATTCCACCCACCTACCATGGGCAGGGACACCTCCCACCAGCCCAAGTTGCTCAAGGCCTCATCCAACCTGGCCTTGAGCACCTCCAGGCAGGAGGCAGCCACAGCCTCCCTGGGCAGCCTGTGCCAGAGTCTCACCAGCCTCACTGCAAAGAATTTCTTAATCATCTCCAGTCTCAATCTGTCCTCCTCAAGCTTCAATCCATTCCCTCTCATCCTATCACTCCCAGCCCTTGGCAAAAGTCCTTCCCCAGCTCTCCTGTAGTCCCCTTCAGGTCCTGGCAGGCTGCTCTAAGGTTTTTTTGAAGCCTTCTCTTCTCCAGGCTCAACAGCCCCAACTCTCTCAGCCTGTCCCACAGGAGAGGTTCTGCATCCCTCTGATCACCTTTGTGGCTTCCTCTGGACCCTCTCCAGCAGCTCCAGGTCCCTCTTGTGCTGGAGGCCCCAGAACTGGGGGCAGTGCTGCAGGTGGAGTTTGAGCAGAGGGGCAGAATCCCTCCCTGTGCTGCTGCT
Source organism: Picus viridis (assembly GCA_033816785.1). Taxonomy (NCBI): domain Eukaryota; kingdom Metazoa; phylum Chordata; class Aves; order Piciformes; family Picidae; genus Picus; species Picus viridis. The sequence continues at coordinate 30,585,670 of CM066570.1, read as the reverse complement.
CTCCCTGCTCTGGCTGCAGCTCAGCACACAGCTGCCTGCTGGGCAGCCAGGGACTACTGCTGGCTCCTGGGGAGTTTGTCACCACCTGACACCCCCAAGGCCTTCTCCTCCAGGCTGCTCTCAGCCACTGCTCACCCAGCCTATACTTATGCTCGGGATTGCCCCAGCCCAGGTGTAAGAGCTTTTTTCCCCTCCATTTTGTTTCTTCTCACCCTTCCACTGCACCTCAGAGAAAAGCCTGGCTCTGTCCCCACTCCAACCACCTGTCAGGTAGCTGAAGACATGACCTCTCTCTTCTTTCAGCTGAAGAAACAGCTTCTCTGCTTTCAGCCTGTGTACTCTGGTTACACAGCAGCACAGAATGGTTTGGGTTCCTCCATCTCAGCTCCCTCCTTTTTTTGCTGGACTGCAGCCAGCTTGCTGGGGAGCTCCTAACTGAGCACAGTAGTCCAGACACAGTCTCACCAGTTCTCCAGAGCAGCAAATCCCTTTTCTCAGCCTGCTGCCTACAGCCTGGATGGCATTCCATATGCACTTCAGGTCTCTCACCACAAGAGCTCACTGCTGCCCCGCGCTCAGCTTGCTGCCTACCAGCACTCCAGAGCCTCTCTGCTCTCCAGGCAGCCTGGGCTGCTGCAAGACTGCCAAGGTGCCAGAGGAAATCTCTTATTTGTCTTTGACTCTTATGAGATTCCATTAAATTTAAATAATGAGTTAATAAAATAAAAATTGAACATAAAGAAAGAAATAATAAAATTCAAGTTCCATTACAAATAAAATTCAATGCAACAGAATTAAACCAAATAACAAACCAAGCCCAAACAGCCCCAGGAGCCAGCACCATCCAGACCCCCGCTCTTTCCTGCACGGTCCCTTAGCTACCACCCTGCCAGCTGCAGTGCCTACCACTTTTTAAGGGCTGGTTGTTTGCCTGCTGTTTCTGTCCACCTTTCTCTTTTTTAACAGTCTTTGAATCTAAAAGAGAAGATCCCATCACACAATAAATGTAACATTCACAGCAGGGCCAGGGCCAGCATCCCACAGGCGGCGTGCACCCAGCACAGAATGCTTCCCGCCAAACAGCGACTGCCTTGCATTGACTTCAGGGCACCCCCAAGGTGGGGTTGGTACTGCAAAGGGAATCACTGAGCTCTTCTTCTTTCAAAGTAGATGGAGAAGTAGAGCATGAAGCTCTGCACTGCTTTGTGTTACGTTATCTGAACACAGCTAAGGGCAGAAAATGCCCATGGGATTAGCTCCACAGAGGGTCAACCCTCTCACACAGTCAGAGGCATGGAGCCATAAAGCCAGAGAGCCCATAGGGACATAGAGACTTTGAGCCATAGAGCTATAAAGTCACACAGACATCGATCATAGAGTCCTAGATCACAGAGGCACAGAGCCATTAAGTCACAGAGAGCTTCAACACCTCCAGGAAGGAGGCAGCCACAACCTCCCTGGGCAACCTGTGCCAGTACCTCACCAGCCTCTGTCTCCTTTCCCTTCTTTCTGAGGATATCAAGGCAGAGTGATCATGAAGAATTTCTTCCTCACCTCCAGTCTCAATCTGCTCTCCTCAAGCATCAATCCATTCCCTCTCATCCTATCATTCCCAGCCCTTGGCAAAAATCCCTTCCTGGCTTCCTTCTAGCTCCCTTCAGGTACTGGAAGGCTGCTCTGAGGTCTCCCTGAAGCCTTCTCTTCTCCAGGCTCAACAGCCCCAACTCTCTCAGAGCGACCCCACAGGGGAGGTTCTGCAGCCCTCTGATCACCTTTGTGGCCTCCTCTGGACCCTCTCCAGCAGCTCCAGGTCCCTCTTGTGCTGGGGGCCCCAGAGCTGGAGGCAGTGCTGCAGGTGGGGTCTGAGCAGAACAGAGGGGCAGAATCCCCTCCCTGTGCTGCTGCTCTCCCTGCTCTGGCTGCAGCTCAGCACACAGCTGCCTGCTGGGCTGCCAGGGACCACTGCTGGCTCCTGGGGAGTTTGTCACCACCTGACACGCCCAAGGCCTTCTCCTCCAGGCTGCTCTCAGCCACTGCTCACCCAGCCTGGATTTGTGCCACGTATACCGATGTAGCCTATATGACATACAGACCAAACACTTCTTTTCAAAGCCCATGAATGACTGATTTTTTCCCCTCAAGATTACACAGCATACACTACAATTACAAAAGCAGCAAATTCTGTTGGTCACCGACTTTTCCTGCAGGGCACTTCTTCAACTAAAGCTGCAGATGCAAGACAAGACTAGAGGAAGAATAGATTTAACATAGAGCTTTCTGTTTACTGCTCCCAAATTCCACGGGCTTCCACTGCTGCCACCCTATCTGCAACCACAGAATTCTTCTGCTGATAAGATTACTCAGCACAAGGCAGGCAAAAGCAACCACATCCATCATGCGAGAGAAATGGGAGACAAGGAAGAAAAAGGACAAAGCTATCCTGAGTGACACCAAACAAACAAACAACAGCAAAGCTAATCAGTAAAGGCACCTTCAGAATCTAAGGTCTGCTAAAGATATGTGCTTGCTGTCCAGTGTGGGGGAAGAGCAGTTCACAGCCACGCTGCTTTGGAGGTTTCTGCAGCTGTTTCTTAGCCACCTTAAGGTCTTCAGTCCCATCAGGCGTTCAAAACACAGCAGGAGACTACTTCTGTCAAAGAACCACAGAATGGCTTAGGTTGAAAGGGAAGTCAGAGATCACCTGCTCCATGGGCAGGGACATCTCTCAACTAGATTCAAGCTGTTGAAGGTCTCATCCAACCTGGCCTTGAACACCCCCAGGGAGGAGGCAGCCACAGCCTCCCTGGGCAACCTGTTCCAGAGTCTCACCACCCTCAATCTAAAGAACTTCTTCCTAATCTCCAGTCTAAATCTCTGCTCCTCAATAGTGAATGAAGCCCTTGGGATAAGATCAAGTCTAACTCCGCTCTCCCTCAGCTTCAAACCATTCCTCCTTGTCCTCTTTGTAGACACCCTTATGAAAACCATTTGTCTCTACCTGATGGAGGGGAAATAACTTTGGGTGACACAAACAGATGAAGCCTACTAAGACAAGCACAAGACTTAGCCTTGCTCAGGGAAGGGCCTTCTTCACTCCCTATCACACAGGGGTTTGAGCACCTTTTAGCTACCCTTCACCAAATCTCAGGGGACATAGTTGAGGATATCAAGGCAGAGTGATCATGAAATGTCTCCTTTCCCTCCTTTCCCAGGATATCAAGGCAGAGTGATCATGAAATGTCCCTTTCCCAGGATATCAAGGCAGAGTGATCATGAAATGTCTCCTTTCCCTCCTTTCCCAGGATATCAAGGCAGAGTGACCATGAAATGTCTCCTTTCCCTCCTTTCCCAGGATATCAAGGCAGAGTGACCATGAAATGTCTCCTTTCCCTCCTTTCCCAGGATATCAAGGCAGTGATCATGAAATGCCTCCTTTCTGAGGATATCAAGGCAGAGTGATCATGAAATGCTTCCTTTCTGAGGATATCAAGGCAGAGTGATCATGAAATGCTTCCTTTCTGAGGATATCAAGGCAGAGTGATCATGAAATGCCTCCTTTCTGAGGATATCAAGGCAGAGTGATCATGAAATGCCTCCTTTCTGAGGATATCAAGGCAGAGTGATCATGAAATGTCTCCTTTCCCTCCTTTCCCAGGATATCAAGGCAGAGTGACCATGAAATGTCTCCTTTCCCTCCTTTCCCAGGATATCAAGGCAGAGTGATCATGAAATGTCTCCTTTCCCTCCTTTCCCAGGATATCAAGGCAGAGTGATCATGAAATGCCTCCTTTCCCAGGATATCAAGGCAGAGTGACCATGAAATGTCTCCTTTCCCTCCTTTCCCAGGATATCAAGGCAGAGTGATCATGAAATGTCTCCTTTCCCTCCTTTCCCAGGATATCAAGGCAGAGTGATCATGAAATGCCTCCTTTCCCAGGATATCAAGGCAGAGTGACCATGAAATGTCTCCTTTCCCTCCTTTCCCAGGATATCAAGGCAGAGTGACCATGAAATGTCTCCTTTCCCTCCTTTCCCAGGATATCAAGGCAGAGTGATCATGAAATGCCTCCTTTCCCAGGATATCAAGGCAGAGTGACCATGAAATGCCTCCTTTCCCAGGATATCAAGGCAGAGTGACCATGAAATGTCTCCTTTCCCTCCTTTCCCAGGATATCAAGGCAGAGTGACCATGAAATGTCTCCTTTCCCTCCTTTCCCAGGATATCAAGGCAGAGTGACCATGAAATGTCTCCTTTCCCTCCTTTCCCAGGATATCAAGGCAGAGTGATCATGAAATGTCTCCTTTCCCTCCTTTCCCAGGATATCAAGGCAGAGTGATCATGAAATGCCTCCTTTCCCAGGATATCAAGGCAGAGTGATCATGAAATGCCTCCTTTCCCAGGATATCAAGGCAGAGTGATCATGAAATGTCTCCTTTCCCTCCTTTCTGAGGATATCAAGGCAGTGATCATGAAATGCCTCCTTTCCCAGGATATCAAGGCAGAGTGATCATGAAATGCTTCCTTTCTGAGGATATCAAGCAGAGTTCATGAAATGCTTCCTTTCTGAGGATATCAAGGCAGAGTGATCAGAAATGTGAGGATATCAAGGCAGAGTGATCAATGCTTCCTTTCTGAGGATATCAAGGCAGAGTGATCATGAAATGCTTCCTTTCTGAGGATATCAAGGCAGAGTGATCATGAAATGCTTCCTTTCTGAGGATATCAAGGCAGAGTGATCATGAAATGCCTCCTGAGGATATCAAGGCAGAGTGATCATGAAATGCCTCCTTTCTGAGGATATCAAGGCAGAGTGATCATGAAATGCCTCCTTGCCCTTTTTTCTGAGGATATCAAGGCAGAGTGATCATGAAATGTCTCCTTGCCCTTTTTTCTGAGGATATCAAGGCAGAGTGATCATGAAATGTCTCCTTGCCCTTTTTTCTGAGGATATCAAGGCAGAGTGATCATGAAATGTCTCCTTGCCCTCCTTTCTGAGGACATCAAGGCAGAGTGATCATGAAATGTCTCCTTTCCCTCCTTTTTTGCTCCCCTAAGGGGATTTTTATCTTATCTGCCCAGAACTGGGTGTCTCTTTTAGTATACTCAGACAACAGCCATGCAGAAAACATACAAGAGAAGGGAGCAGACTTCCTCCATAAACCCTTGGTGGAACAATTAAACGATGACTTCTGCCACTGCAGAAACTCTCTTACAGCAAAAAGGCAATCATTTACCAAGGGAGTGCTCAAGCTCATAAAGCATCTTAGGCTGGAGGTTGAAAGCTCAAGGAAAGCATAGAAGTGCCAGCAGCCTTTTCTCGAGGTAGGGGCTACCCATCTGGAAGCTCTGAAAGGCAACAACCCAGTTTCAGAGGGATAGCCTTTGCATCTTCATGTTCTTTTTGCTTCACCAACCCAACCATCCTTGTTTCTTCTGAAGTCTCACTCTTTATTTCAACAGTTAACTTCTCAGCTGTGACTTCTCAGCTGTGCTCTGGTGGATGTGTTTCCTTAAGAAATGTTCATTTTCTCTTCAGGAAGGCAGCTGCCAGTGCCATTGGCAGTGATGAAATCTGACTCCTCATGCTACTTCAGTTATTGTCCTGCTGTATGCAGTTCCAGTCGATTTCACGTCACACCTGGACACACACTGCCATTCTAGAGCACTGCAGTGGCTTCAAGGCTGGCACAGGACAAAATTGCTTTGGCTGAACTTGTAGAACTCCCAAGATAAGCCAAATTCAGCCTGCTCACTCCAACCCAATGTGAAGTTTGGTCTTACCTGTGCTCAGAGCATATCATAAGCTGTCTTCTTTAATCTAACAGCACAGTCAAGGTATACCCCACTACCTTCTAAAAGCAAATGCAGCAGGTTCTCTATTTTCTTGCCTCTTGGATAAAAGCTACCAGGCCTTACCTTTAGTCGCTGTTCTCCCCATGGTAACACTTCTGTGATCTTCCCTCTCCCAATACAAAGGCTGAAGTTGAAAGACCACTTAATTCTTCCTTTCAGCACAACTGTTTCCTGTGGAGTAGCAATACAACAAAAGTTAGGGGGAGGCTGTTGTCAGGCTTTGAGTTTGGTTGGGGTTTTTTTGGAAAGGAGGATTGGGGTATTTGGGGGGTATTGCTGCTGGTTCCATTGTCTTGCTGGTTCCAGTGGCAAATGTTTGACAAGCTCTGTGTTGAAGCAGCACCTAAACAGTGTGTAACCAACAGATATATCCAAGCAGCAAGGGTAAAGAACCCAAACCTTTATTTCATTGCTGTAAGACAGTTCACTACTGTCAAATGCCTTAGGATGATCTCTTCCTACCTAAGCCATTAGGTTGGAAGAGGGAACCTAAGCCAGTAAGTCACTTCCATGAAAATCAGGTGGTTTTCCACTCCACAGCAGCACTGATAGCATCAGTGGGAGCAGGATTAAGAACAGGAATTCCCTTTTTAAGCCACCAAATCAGTTTTCAATCCCTGAGACTTTATTTCATAGATTCCTGCATGCAAAAAAACCCCCAATCCTAATAAAACAAAATAATAAATTCCAAGCTTTTCTGCTGCAAGTAATAAACTGTGAAAGAATAAACTGTTTATACAAATCACTTTATCTTTTGGGGGGGGTGGGGGGTGGTTTATGTTCCGAGGACCAGATTGCACTTGGTGCCGCAATAAAGATTCCAACCCCACAGTTGATAGTCATCAAGTTTAGCACAAGAGGAACGTCTGTCAGGACATGAAAAGGATTCCAGCTTTTCATGAGCCTGTGTTCTACCAGAGAGGCTATTTTATAGCATGCCCAACCACTGCCTGAAAGATAGAAGACAGCTGAAAAGTTCTCCAAGGTGCTGGTTGAAAAGGGGCAAGGCCAGCTGCAGGAGCGCAATGTGTCCCTGTGGTGAAGAGGGGCTGCTTTCCAACTCAGCTACTCCTCAGTGTTGGATTTAGAGCTGCTAGTAACTGAGCTTGTAGATAGTGCTGTTTGTCACAGAAAACATGCAGCAACAGTGCCTCTGAGCTCCTGTCTGACAGCCACTACATGCTGCTGGATTGCAGCAAAAGCTGCATTTCAATATCTGAAGGGGACCTACAGGAAGGCTGGGGAGAGACTGCTAGAAGGGCTTGGAGAGATAAGACCAAGGGCAATGGTTTCAAACTGAAGTAGGGGAGATTCAGGTTGGACATCAGGAAGAAGGTCTGCACAATGAGAGTGGTGAAATACTGAGACAGGCTGCCCAGGTAGCTGTAGAGAGCAACAAGCTCTCCCCTCAGCCTTCTCTTCTGCACACCAAACACCCCCAGCTCCCTCAGCTGCTCCTTGTACAAGAAGACTGGGGAGGGACTTCTCAGGCTATCAGGTAGTGATAGGACTAAGGGGAATGGAATGAAGCTGGAGGTGGGGAGATTCAGGCTGGAGGTGAGGAGGAAGTTCTTGACCATGAGAGTGGTGAAGCCCTAGAATGGGTTATCCAGGGAGGTGGTTGAGGCCCCATCCCTGGAAGTGTTTAAGACCAGGCTGGATGAGGCTCTGGCCAGCCTGATCTAGTGTGGGGTGTCCCTGCCCATGGCAGGGGGTTGGAACTAGATGATCCTTGTGGTCCTTTCAACCCTGACTGATACTATGATACTATTGTATGATGCCCTCTAAACCCCTCCCCAGCCTGGTTGCTCTTCTCTGGACACACTCCAGTACCTCAATGTCTTTCCTGTGCTGTGGCATCCAGAACTGAACCCAGTGCTCAAGTTGAGGCCTCACCAGGGCTGAATACAGGGGCACTGTTTTGCCTCCTACACACCTCCATTATTCTTCTCAGTGTAGGCAAGGCATTCAAGTAAGCCAAATGTCCTGAAGAAACCATTTAGGACTTCCCAGTGCAAGTTTATCTTGACAGCACATCTGCTTATGCAAATACACAGCACAGAGTTATCCTAGAATGGCTCAGGCTGGAAGGGAGCTCAGAGTTCATCTCCTCCAACCTCCCCACCATGCCCAGGGACACCTCTCAGCTCCACTCAGCTGCTCAAGGCCTCAGCCAGCCTGGCCTTCAACACCCCCAGACAGGAGGCAGCCACAGCCTCCCTGGGCAGCCTGTGCCAGGCTCTCACCAGCCTCACACTCAACAGCTTCTGCCTCAGCTCCACTCTGCCCCTGCTCTGCCTCAGCTCCAAACCATTCCCCCTTGGCCTGGCTCCAGACACCCTCTGCAAAAGTGCCTCTGCAGCCTTCCTGCAGGATCCCTTCAGCTGCTGGCAGGCAGCTCTGAGCTGCCCCTGGAGCCTTCTCCTCTGCAGGCTGCACATCCCCAGCTCCCTCAGCCTGTGCTCCCAGCAGAGCTGCTCCAGCCCTTGGATCATCCTTGTGGCCTCCTCTGGACTTGCTCCAACAGAGATTTGATCCAAGTTGGACTCCCTTTAGTTCACTTTCTTTGTAACAAAACAAAACCCAAACACACACAAAAATTACTCCACCCAAACAAGAAAAAAATTAAAAAGCCAAACAAATAAACTCACTCAAACAGAAACCACCAACAAATAAAAGAAAACAAACTAAAAAGAAACCAAAACAGAACCCCAGCCAAACCCAACCCACCAAAAGAGCAATTACAAGAAGAAAAGGCAAGATTCTTTCAAGGAAAGCAACTTCAGCTTCCAGGTTTTCATCCAGCATAACTCTTAATGAGCTGCTAGCTGAACCCCTTTCTCTTCTAGCTGATAAAAACAAAGCTAAGAGAGAGAAGGTTTCATCCAATGCTTGGGCTTTCAAAAGAGCAAATATTGGTTAAAATACTACAACTAGTTAAGTCTGAGCATTTCTTCAGTTGTTGAAGGAAAAGAGCAGGTCCTCAGACTTTACAAATCATAGAATCATAGAATTGTCAGGGCTGGAAGAGACCTCAAGGAGCAGCCAGTCCCAACCCCACTGCCATGGCCAGGGACACCTCACACTGCAGCAGGTTGCTCACAGCCACAGCCAGCCTGGCTGCAAACACCTCCAGGCAGGAGGCTTCCACCACCTCCCTGGGCAACCTGTGCCAGTTTCTCACCACCCTCATGGGGAACAACTTCTTCCTCACATCCAAGCTGAACCTCCCCACTTCTAGTTTTGCTCCATCCCCCTCCCCATCCTATCCCTATCTGACACCCTAAAAAGTCCCTCCCCAGCTTTCTTGGAGCCCCTTCAGATACCAGAAGGCCAAAATTAGGTCTCCTCAGAGCCTTCTCTTCTCCACACGGGACAGCCCCAGCTCCCTCAGTCTGTCCTCACAGGATAGGTGCTCCAGCCCTCTGCTCATCCTCGTGGCCCTTTCTGTGCTGGTCAAAGCTCCTCAGCAAGTCACCAGGAGTGCACTGCTCATTAGCATGAAGCAAAACACTGCCTGCCGGTGTCCTGCCCTCTCTCCAGGTGAGTTTACAACCTGCTCTGCACCGTGAGCAGCTGTAATTACAGTCAGTCAGGCATTTCAAGGCTACAGAAAGCTCCCTGAACTCTCATAACCACACACTAAGTGGATTATTATTATTATTATTAGGTCCAGAGCTAGGCATTGTGTGTTTTAAAAAGCCACACTGGCTAGGTTGAGACCAAAGCTCTGTCCCCAGAACTCCTGAAACAAATAAGGAAAAGCAGCTGAATTAAACAGCATCAACACACACCACAAACAACTCGTGGCATGGAGCTTCAACGTTTTTATTGACCTGACAGTAAGGTTAAAAATTGAACTCCAGAGCTGCTCTCTGGCTACCAGCAGAAAATAAAAATAGCTTCTCTCCCCTTTCCCTCCCTCTCCATCCTGCTTTCAAAGTCAGAAGATGTGAGGTTGTAAAAACCTGAAAAAGGAAATGGGGATGTGTGAAGTCAGCAGTTCAGCAAAGCAAAGAGGGCTGGCCATTAACAGCTTTCAGTCTGCTGAAGATGCCAGCCTGCCCCACATGAAAGGGGATCTTAATGTGACATTCAAACAAATAAAAGGCCCAAGCTCGCAGCACTTCCATTGCTACCCTCAAAGTGCCAGCTTTAGTGGTTTCTCAGTACATATTTACAGTGGCACAAGAGCATGACAAATTGGTGAGGCACTCTGGTGAGCTTCAGCTCACAAAACCCTCTGTGCTCTTTCCCACTTCCCCCTTCAAGGCTGGAGGACACTTCCTGCAAACATTCATCACCACTAATCAGCCTGGCTTTATTCAAATGCCTAACTCGAACTTCCTTCAGCACTAACTAAACTCCTTCAACGATGCACAAAAAAAAAAAGCCTCCAAAGATTTTTGGAGACACCCAAGAGCTTTGCAAGAAATTCTCTCTACACCCAGATATCTCTCTCCTCTGCCTTCAGCTCAGCCTCTCTTGACACAGAAGAGAGCTCCCAAACTGTTTGCTCTGTGAGGCACCAAAGCATACTTTTAGCACAGTGTAAACACAGCAGGTAAGGGAGAAAAGAAATTGCTGCTGCAAACCTGGTAAGAGATGCCCAGATGCTAGAGATCCCTGCAGACCTTTTCTGTGCTTGCCTCTGGCAGACAACAAGCAGCATCACCAGCTTTAAAAGCAGCAGAGAGCATAAGTGTGGACAAGGGAGAGAAGGACAAGCAGAAAAAAGATGGTGGGGAAAGGGTTTTACAGTCTCTTAGGGATCCTTGGCTCCCTCTCATCTACTTTGCCTTCAGACTTGAAAAGAGCTGTGGAAGCTCAGTTCAGATAGGATCTAACAAAGTCCTCTCCACATATCCCTGAGGTCCAGGGGTTTTATTCAGCCAACACAGCAGCCAGAGAAATGCAAACACCTGTAGTCTGATCACGAAATCAAAGAGAGTCCACAATTTCTTTCTTTTCTTCATGGAAGGCACAGAGAAGAGACTTGGGGCATTTCTGCACAGGATCAGCTTGCTGCCAGCAACTCAGCTGGAGTTAGCTTGTTCCAGAGCAATGCACTTTGCCTCCCCTGGCTTGCACTCGGTGCCAGCAGCAACGCACTTCGGCTGCCATCCTCCTGTCAGTGCTTCAAGTATCTGTTTCAACTGGGACCACTTCTGTTTAACATCTTTATTGATGGCCTTGATGAAGACATAAACGCAAATGACACCAAGCTGGGTGGCAGTTTTGATCTTCACGAGGGTAGGGAGGCTCTATAGAGGGATTTAGATAGGTTGGATCCATGGTCAACATTACCAAGATGAGCTTCAACAAAGCCAGGGCCTGCACTTGGGGCACAACAACCCCAAGCAAGGCTACAGGCTTGGGGCAGTGTGGCTGGAAAGCTGCTGACAGAGAGGGACTTGGGGGTGCTGATGGACAAGCAGCTGAAGAGGAGCCAGCAGTGTGCCCAGGGGGCAAGAAAGCCAAAGGCATCCTGGCTGGGATCAGCAATGCTGTGTCCAGCAGGAGCAGGGAGGGGATTGTCCCCTGGCACTCAGCTCTAGTGAGACCACACCTCAAGTGCTGTGTCCAATTTTGGGCACCTCAGTACAAGAGAGATGTGGAGGTGCTGGAGCCAGGGCAGAGGAGGGCAAGGAAGCTGTGAAGGGTCTGGAGAATAAATCTGATGAAGAGCAACTGAATGAGCTGGGGAGCTGAAAGGAGGTTGTGGAGAGGTTGGTGCTGGTCTCTTCTCACAGGTCATTAGTGATAGAACAAGAGGGAATGGCCTCAAGCTGTGACTGGGTAAGGTTAGACTGGACAGTAGGAAGAATTCTTTTCCTGCATGAGCAGCCAAGAATTGGAATGTGCTGCCCAGGGAGGTGGCTGAGTCACCAACCCTGGATGTGTTTAAAGGTGGTGGGGATGTGGTGCTTGGGGATATGGTTCAGGGCTGAACCAAGTAGAATAGAGTTAATGGTTGGACTTGGTGATCCTGAGGGTCTGTTCCAACCTGAATGTTTCTGTGATTCTGTGAACTCCTGAGAACCTGAACACCAGGTTGCTGGCTGGGGCTCCCTGCCACTCTGCATTAACCAAGCCAGAACTTGCCTCACTGCCCCCTGCTGCTGCAACAGTCCACCGTGTACCCCGGCTTGTACAACTACACTGGTCCCACCTGCTCGTGTCTAATCAGGGCACAAAAACAAACCACCCACAACTGAACAAACCCTGAAGCAATTTCCTGATAGCTCCCCCTCCCAGGGGCTGTTTCTGCAGGGAGAAAACATGAGGGAGCTGCTCGCAGTCTCTCTCCAGGCACAGCCACCTCCCTGGGCTGGGCTCAACCTGCACTGCTGACATTGGTGGCTGTGCTGTTTGCCCAGTTTCTTATTTTTCTAGCTGAGAGAGAAAATCCTTCTTTTATCCCCTCACACAAGGGAGAGTATTCATCCTCCACACAGATGCCACCAAAAATATTTGTCCACCTCTTTGGACAAACATTCACAAGCACCACTCAGCGCTGCTAGACATTTCTGCAGCTAGCCAAGTGCTGCCAGGTCAGAAAAGCCAAAACAACTCTTAAGTGCTCAAAGGACATCTGCAAATACACAGCTGTGGTATTTGCTGCACTCTTCCAAAAGCCAAGAAGAAGAAGAAAGACCCAAAGCATCAGGAACCACAGGACCACAGGATGTCAGGGGTTGGAAGGGACCCAAGGAGATCATCAAGTCCAACCCCCTTGCCAGAGCAGGACCATACAATCTAGCTCAGGTCATAGAGGAATGCATGCAGATAGGTCCTGAAAGTCTCCAGAGAAGGAGACTCCACAACCTCTCTGGGCAGCCTGTTCCAGTGCTCTGTGACCCTTACAGTAAGGAAGTTCCCCCTTGTGTTGAGGTGGAACCTCCTGTGCTGCAGCTTACATCCATTGCTCCTTGTCCTGTCACAGGGTGCAACTGAGCAGAGCCTGTCCTTTCCTTCCTGACACCCAGCCCTCAGATAAATATTTATTAAATCCCCTCTAAATCTTCTCTCCACACTAAAGAGCCCCAGGTCCCTCAGCCTCTCCTCACCAGGCAGTCCTCCAGTCCCCTAATCATCCTTGTCTTCCCTTGGACCCTCTCCAGCAGATCCCTGCCCCACTTAAACTGGGGAGCCCAAAACTGAACACAGTACTAAAGATGAGGACTCAGCAGGGCAGAGTAGAGGGGAAGAAGAACCTCCCTGGATCTGCTGGACACACTCTTAATACACCCCAGGACCCCTTGGCCTTCTTAGCCCTCAGGGCACATTGCTGGCCCATGCAGAACTTGCTGCCCACCAGCACTCCCAGGTCCTTCTCCACAGGGCTGCTCTCCAGTAGATCACCTCTAACCAGTACTGCTGCAGTTTATTCTTCCTCCCCAATACTATCCACAGCAAATCCATTTCTCTTTCCCACTTCCCAGGCCAACTTTCCAATAATGAAAGATAAACCACAAGAGGTGAAGCAGGCTGCAATGGAGCAACCTCCTCCACCTCTCCCTCAGCACAGCTGCCTCTGGGTGCGTGGCTCCAGCCCAGGACAGAGGCACAGCAGCACCTACTCTGCTGCTTCTGGAGATCACCTTCCTGGAGGTGATACCTTCTCTGGATGAGGGCATTGAGTCCAGCATCAGTAAATTTGCAGATGACACCAAGCTGGGGGCAGGAGTTGATCTGCTGGAGGGTAGAGAGGCTTTGCAGAGGGACCTCGACAGGCTGGACAGATGGGCAGAGGCCAAGGGCAGGAGATTGAATGCATCCAAGTGCCAGGTGCTGCACATTGGCCACAGCAACCCCAGGCAGTGCTACAGGCTGGGGTCAGAGTGGCTGGAGAGCAGCCAGGCAGAGAGGGACCTGCAGGGACTGGTTGAGAGTAGGCTGAACATGAGCCTGCAGTGTGCCCAGGGGGCCAAGAGGGCCAATGGCATCCTGGCCTGCATCAGGAACAGTGTGGCCAGCAGGAGCAGGGAGGTCATTGTGCCCTGTGCTCAGCACTGGTTAAGCCACACCTTGAGTCCTGTGTCCAGTTCTGGGCCCCTCAGGTTAGGAAAGATGTTGAGCTGCTGGAAGGTGTCCAGAGAAGGGCAACAAAGCTGGGGAGGGGTCTGGAGCACAGCCCTGTGAGGAGAGGCTGAGGGAGCTGGGGTTGCTTAGCCTGGAGCAAAGGAGGCTCAGGGGAGACCTTCTTGCTCTCTCCCAACTCCCTGAAGGGAGGTTGTAGCCAGGTGGGGGTTGGTCTCTTCTGCCAGACAAGCAGCACCAGAACAAGAGGACACAGTCTCAAGCTGCACCAGGGGAGGTTTAGGCTGGAGGTGAGGAAGAAATTCTACACAGAGAGAATGACTGCCCATTGGAATGGGCTGCCCAGGGAGGTGGTGGAGTCACCATCATTGGAGGTGTTTAGGAGGAGACTGGATGGGGTGCTTGGTGCCATGGTTTAGTTGATGAGGTGGTGCTGGATGACAAGTTGGATGTGATGATCTTGAAGGTCTCTTCCAACCTGGTTTATTCTATTCTATTTTCCCTCTTTCAACCACTGCTCACACCACTGAGGACAAGGACCTAGGTATCATTTTCTTACAAGCTGAAAAATAAACAAATGAGACATTACATACAAACTTTTCCAGCTACTTAAAACTCTGCTTATATCCTTTTTAAAACTGGTTCCCATCTTCTGACCTTCCCAGAACATCAGTCTGCCTCTTCAGAGGTCTCCAGTGCAGGGTACACACACAGTTTTGGTATGACAAGTGTCATCAAACATGGAATTACAGAATGGGTTGAGTTGGAAAGGGCCTCCAAAGCCTATCCAGTCCAAACCCCTGCACTCAGCAGGGACATCCTCCACCACAGCAGCTTGCTCACAGCCTTCTCCAGCCTCCCCTTGAACATCTCTAGGCATGGCGCCACAACTCCCTCCCTGGGCAACCTGGTGCAGTGTTGCAGCAGCCTCCTGGGGCAGAACTTGTTCCTCACAGCCAATCTCAATCTGCTCTGCTCTCATTTCAAACCATTGCCCCTGGTCCTGCCCCTGCAGGCCTTTGCAAACAATCTCTCCCCATCTTTCTTGTAGCCCCTTTCAGGTACTTGAAGGCTGCTATAAGGTCTCCCGAGAGCCTTCTCTTCTCCAGGCTGAACACCCTCAGCTCCCTCAGCCTGTCCTCATAGCAGAGGTGCTCCAGCCCCCTGTCATTTTTGTTTCCCTCCTCTGGACCTGCTACACCAGGTCCATGTGCTTCCTGTGCTGAGGGCTCCAGAGCTGGACTCAGTACTCCATGTAAGGCCTCCCCAGAGCAGAGCAGAGGGGCAGAATCACCTCTCTCCATCTCCAGCTGTTTAATCTCTAAGCCCCTTACAGGTGGCAATGACAACAGAGTTCCACCAAACTTAGCAGGTCTGATGCCCTTTCCCACTCCTCTGTGTACACGACACTGCTCCAAACTCTGCCTTTTCAGGAAGCTTTCAAAGTGCCCCAAGAATTGCACTGCTTCCACTGACCCTTCCTGCACTCATCTCTGACAGGTTGCATGCAGCACGTCAATAATGGTGCATGCTTCGTTTGAGGGAAGCACCTCAAGAAAATGCTGCTACCCTCCTGAAGGCTTTATAAACTTCAGGTGCTCCCTCAACTGCTGTATTTTCCTGAGATGAGGACACTAACTAGAGAATCACAGAAGTGTCAGGGTTGGAAGGGACTTCAAGGATCAGCCAGTCCCAACCCCCTGCCATGGCCAGGGACACCTCACACTAGCTCAGGTTGCTCAGATAAACATCAGAATTCTTAAGTTTCATTACAGAAAAGCCCTCGAAGTGCTGCCCTGCTACAGTTCCCTGCTGTTGGAGGTTTCATTTTGCTCTCAGTGCAGCCAGCTTCTGCTCATGAGCAGGTCACAGGAGTTAAATCAGGTGAAATCATAGAATCTTAGAATGCTTTGGGCTGGAAGAGAGCTCCAAAGGTCATCCAGTCAAAGCCCCCTGCACTCAGCAGGGACATCCTCCACCAGAGCAGCTTGCTCACAGCCTTCTCCAGCCTCACCTTCCCTGCTGGGGACTCATAGATTCATAGAATGGTTTAGGTTGGAAGGGACCCCAAGGAGCAGCCAGTCCCAACCCCACTGCCATGGCCAGGGACACCTCACACTGCAGCAGGTTGCTCACAGCCACAGCCAGCCTGGCTGCAAACACCTCCAGCCAGGAGGCTTCCACCACCTCCCTGGGCAACCTCTGCCAGGCTCTCACCACCCTCATGGCCAACAACAACTTCCTCACAGCCAAGCTGAATCTACCCACTTCTAGTTTTGCTCCATCCCCCCAGTCCTATCCCTCCCTGACCCCCTCAAAAGTCCCTCCCCAGCTTTCTTGGAGCCCCCTTCAGATACTGGAAGGCCATAAGAAGGTCTCCCGGAAGCCTTCTCTTCTCCAGACTGAACAACCCCAACTCCCTCAGTCTGTCCTCACAGGAGCATTGCTCCAGCCCTCTGCTCATCCTGGTGGTCCTTTCTGTGCTTGTCAAAGCTTCTCAGCAAGTGCAGTGCTCACTACTGATGAAGTCATTAGCATGAAGCAAAATACTGCCTGCCAGTGTCCTGCCCTCTCTAATCCAATCTAATGGCAGAGGAGCTCCAGCCCTTGAGAAGACAACAGACTTCAGACTTCCATCAAGGAAGTTCATCCCTTTCATGCAGACTGAATTCCCTTGGTATCTGGAGCAGAATGGAAGCTGATTTGTGAAGCTGGAAGCCTAGAATCAAATCAGTTCAGCAGCACATCTAAGTTTCATGAAATGGCTTTAGATGACAACATGCAGCTGGGCAGCTACACAGAAAAATATTTCATTTATAGCTTAGGAGAAGGAAAAAAAAACAACAGTCCAAAAGACTCTTCATACTGAAGTTGCACACAGCACTGCTCTAACAAATCCAAAGCAGCAGAAGTACTTCAGGATGAGTCTGGACACAAGGCATCTAGACAGCATCTTACCCATTGAGCAGAAAAGCCACACCCCTGCTGATGAAAATGGAAAAGCAGAGAAGCACATCCTGGCCTTATCCAAAGCAGCATTGCCAGCAGATACAGAGAGGTGATTCTTGCCACTCTGCTCTGCTGAGACCTCACCTGGAGTTCTCTGTACAGGTCTGGAGTCCTCAGCACAGGAAGGACATGGACCTCATGGAGCAGGTCCAGAGGAGAGCCATGAGAATGATCAGAGGATTGGAGCACCTCTGCTACAAAGTCAGGCTGAGGCAGCTGGGGGTGTTCAGCCTGCAGAAGAGAAGGCTCCAGGCAGACCTCACAGCAGACTTCCAGTCCCCAAAGGGTCTACAAGAAGGCTACAGAGGGACTGTGCCCAAAGGCCTGCAGGGACAGCACCAGGGGCAAGGGTTTGAAAGGAGAGCAGAGCAGATGGAGATTGGCTGTGAGGAACAAGTTCTGCCCCAGGAGGCTGCTGCAGCACTGCAACAGGTTGCCCAGGGAGGGAGCTGAGGCTGCATGCCTGGAGCTGTTCAAGGTGAGGCTGGAGAAGGCTGTGAGCAAGCTGCTGTGGTGGAGGATGTCCCTGCTGAGTGCAGGGGAGGTGGACTGGATGCTCTTTGGAGCTCCCTTCCAACCCAAACCATTCTCTGATTCTAAGCACTAAAATTCTGTTCAAGGCTTTTGTATTTCAGAAATACTTTGCTACAAGGCTCTGAGCTGATTCAGAAAGGCAGGAAGAGAGCACACACCTAGTACTGCAATCATTTGGATCCAAAATGATCAACTACTACCCATACAGAAGGCATCTTTGTGGAAGTCCAGAACTATCAATCAGCCTTGAATCTCCCCTGCTGAAATGAGAGCCATGCAACTTGCCACCATGAAGCAGAAGTGCACACTGCTGCAGCTCATTTGGATCTAAGATAAGCAAATACTCCATCTTTGGTCCTGTTCCAAGGACATAGAAATTAAAGCTCTGACTCTTTGTGACAGGGATCTTGGGAGGACAGTTGCTAAGGGTAGGAGGCAGCAGATGCTGTATCCAGTATATACCTGTGCTAAACAACCACTGCCTACAAGAGCAGGCATCAAAGCAAGCCCAAATAAGAAAGAAAAGGGCACAGCTGCTGCTTTCTGAATGGCTGAGACACAACTCCTGCCTTGCCCCCACACCGATGTCTTTCTTGACCAGGGAAAGAGACACAAATGCGTCTGAGAGTCATCACCACCATTTTTGCATTGCTCACTCTCTGTCTGTGCACCTGCTGTGCCAAAAAGGGAAGACCTTAGGTAGGTAAGTAGGTAGGTAGGTAGGTAGGTACATACGTACCTGAGCACCGTTGGCTCAGGTACCAGAAGCCATTCCTCCACCCCTACAGGCCCCCTTCACCCATCCCAAAAGACAACAGCCAGACAGATTTGAGGAGACCACAGACACAAAATACAGGTTGTAGGCAATGTGAAGAGCTGACAGACACTCACCTGTGGGCTGGCCACTTGCCACATCACCTCTTGCTACACCCAGGAGCAAGAGGCAGCAGTGCTGATCCATGGCAAGCACTGCTAGAGTGGGCAAGAGCTGGATACACACCCTTAGCCCTCATTGCCCATGCAGATCAGCCCAGCTGGCAGGTGCTGAAGGCACAAAAATGGCACTCACGCAGAAATGTACACTTGAAATAAACTAAAACTCACTTAAGGACTTATCTGCTGCACTTTTTAGAGCCTTTAGCTCAAAGAAATGATTCACCTCTCCAACAGTAAAGCTGTTTACACACACCACATATGTTTCACCATTACCAGTCATCACCACAAAGCAAAAATAAATTTAACTGCATATAATATTGATGCTTGCTACCACTGCATAGAATCATAGAATCAATAAGGTTAGAAAAGACTACACAGATCATCAAGTCTAACCTATTACCTAATACCCAACACCTCCTGATAACTCAACCATGGCTTCAAGTGCCATATCCAATCCCTTTTTGAACACCTCCAGGGATGGGGACTCCACCACCTCCCTGGGCAGAACATTCCAATGGCCAATTACTATTTCTGGGAAGAACTTTCTCCTCACCTCAAGCCTAAACTTCCCCTGGTGCAGCTTGAGACTGTGTCCTCTTGTTCTGGCTGCCTGGGAGAAGAGACCAACTCCCTCCTGGCTACAACCTCCCTTCAGGGAGTTGGAGAGAGCAAGAAGGTCTCCCCTGAGCCTCCTCTTCTCCAGGCTAAGCAACCCCAGCTCCCTCAGCCTCCCCTCATAGGGCTGTGCTTCAGACCTCTCACCAACTGAGCAGCCAGGCAGAAAGGGACCTGGGGGTACTGGTTGACAGCAGCTGAATGTGAGCCAGCAGTGTGCCCAGGTGGCCAAGAAGGCCAAGGGCATCCTGGCCTGCATTAGGAATAGTGTGGCCAGCAGAAGCAGGGAAGTCATTGTGCTCCTGTACTCAGCACTGGGTAGGACACACCTGGAGTCCTGTGTCCAGTTCTGGGCCCCTCAATTTAAGAAGGACATTGAGACTCTTGAATGTGTCCAGAGAAGGGCAACGAGGCTGGGGAGGGGTCTGGAGCACAGCCCTGTGAGGAGAGGCTGAGGGAGCTGGGGTTGCATCCCGATATCACTGCAAGTATAAAACACTGGGACCTTCAAAGAAGTCCTCAAAGAATTCAGGCAAATTTCATTAGTAAAAACAATTATTTGATTAGTAAAAAAAAAAAAAAAAAAAAAAAAAAAAAGCATACCAAAATGCAAGTCACAGTAGGAAAAAAAAAAAGGAGAAGAATCATTCATCCAATGGTATCAGAATGCTAACAACTACTCTGGGACTTGAAATTGCCTCCAGTCAAAGCACAAACAAAAGTGTTTGCAAAACCACCAGGACTAGCAGGGTGCAATGAAAACACCTGGAACACTCCACCACTAATAATTTTCCATTTCACATCTCTGCTGCTGCTCTATTAAGCCTCAGCCACGTCCTGTCAGATCTTCTGGCTCTTCTTTCACGCAGCCTAGAAAAAAACCCCAAGGTTTTGTGCCATTTATGCTGCACGTCTTGCACTACAGAGAACACAAACGGGGGAAGTCCTTCACGTTGAAGATTTTAATCTCTGGAAAGAGCAATCAGCACTAAGGCTGAGTGCCTAAGGCTATTTCTTTCAAACAGGAATAAACAGAAGTTTAAAAGCCCTACAGAGGCGGAGGTCAAGACGTTGTTAACAGCCTGCCTTGTGTAGACTCCTTGAAGCTGTGTCTTGCTCCCTATCTGCAATTTGTTCTATGCTTACATTTAAGGAAACATTACAGTAGAGTGTCAAATGGCATTTTCAAACTGTGGGCTTCACCCATCCTTATCTGAGGTAGCTGCAGCCAAGCAAATATGAAAGCCAGCTGCAGCTCCTGGGCACTTGATGACAAATGTCATTTCCCGCTAAGGATGCTATTGAATATCAAGTGACAGTTACCCAGGACTTCATTTTTCCCCCATTCATTCCCATTACGGATCGACTGCAACAGTAAAGGGAGTGATCAGGGCTCACCCCACAGCTCACGATCCCATCGGAATGGTAACAAACACTGAGGCAAAATCCCGAGGAAGACACTTAAGCCTAGAGGGCAGAAGGAGCCAGGCGTTTGCTCCAGGCTTTTTCACATTCTCCTTAAGCAAAGGAACGTCACCGGGTTTACATGCACAACTTTTAGATGGGTATTGGAATTAATGCTTCCTCAGTAACTGTGAATTTCATGCCAGAGCAAACAAAGTTGCGCTTGGTTTGTGAAGGAAACACTCTCCAGTGCCTCTTCTGAGCACAAACAGCTACTTCAGAAGACAACGTCTCTCCCTCACCAGAGTTTGGACACAGCAAAGGCAAAAGGCACGTCGAAAGCAGGACTGCAAAGTCTGAGGAAACATCTTTCAGAGGACTGCCAACCTTGCTCATCAAGATCTACACTTCACATATGAGTGAATTTTGAGAACAAATTAGAGAGTTATGTTTAGAATCAGAGAATTGTCAGGGTTGGAAGGGACCTCAAGGATCGTCTGGTTCCACCTCTCCCCACCACCATGGGCAGGGACACCTCACACTAGATCAGTTTGCTTACTACGTGACTTCTGATCAGTGTGAAAGTAGTTTGGACTTGCAGCTATATCCCATAATCAAACGCCAGCGTTTGCTTTTGCTCAGCCTGAAAACTGCCCTAAAAGTAGACAATACCGAGTAACCCCAAAGACGCTACACAAATGTTACTAACTTATTGCACAAATATTTCCAGAGATTTACACCAAATAGAATACTAAAAGCATCAACCCCATCAGCTGAGTCTCAAAGCCAGTAAACTCCGCTACGATACTCACGATGAGACAGTGTTAAACCTAAAGGCCACCCAAGTGCATCCACATCTCAGCTTCAGTTTTACCATTTGCTTTCCCGCTGGCCCCCGCTCGCGTTGCTGAGAAACCTCCCCCGTACATAAAGTCCCGACGTGCTTTTTCTTTACACCAATTCACGTAGCACCATCCTTAAACGGGACTCGCATTTTACGACCCCCTTAGGGAGGAAAGCCAGCTCCCCCTGCCACCCCAGGCAGGCAGGCTGCTTGCGGGAGTGATTTCCGCGGAGACGCCGCCAGCGAACCCTCCGCCTGCACGGGGTGCGCCTTGCCGCGGGCTCCACGGTGGCCCGCGGAGAACTGGCGCACTGCAATCCATCCACACCCCCTCTTTATGCCCTGATGTTAACGTGACAGCTTTAAACATATCCCTAACGCCGCGAATGCCTTCCTGCCGCTGCTCTGCCCCACCGCACAAGCCCCGCGGCGGCTGTTACCGCGCCCCTGCCTCGCCGTCCGCTTTGCCCTGCCGCTTCCCGAGAGCGCAGCGTGAAAGCTTTAAAACCCGAAAGGTTTATGGCTGCTACTCTGAATAGTAACAAATTCACAGCCGGCCAGACCCGAAGAGCTGTTTGCAAGTCGGATATAGTTCCTCTGAAAAGCCACCACCATCAAGTCTACAAAGTCTATGCTTTTAAAGCTTTAATCACCAAGCCTACATCACTTGTCCCTGCCCATGGCAGGGGTTGGAACTGGATGATCCTTGGGGTCCCTTCCAAGGCTAACAATTGTATGATTCTATGACTTAAGAGTCACAAGTGAGGTTCACAGCATTCGAACGAAGATATCAATATTTCACCTCCTCATTAAACCTTTCAGGCTTTAGGATTATTTTTGGCTCTCTCCTGTAGCCTAATTAATCAGCGAGAAATTGAAAAACAGCTGTAGGGAAAGGCATCAACTTATCAACTTCAAATTGCAGTTAAGTAGCTACTTCGAAATAAAAACAACAAAACCAAACCAAACACACTTGAAGCATCTATTGCTAAAACTAAGCATAAAAATTCAACTAGGATATTCACTTAATAACTACAGCATTGCAATCTGCTTTTGCAGTTTGTCCCAGCAGCTAAAGGCAGCGATGGTAAGTGCTACTGTAAGCACGGAACTTCTCATACCACGTTTAACTACTTTCTTCGGACCACCACGCTTAAGGCGGAGAAGACGATTCCCCGTTTAGCTGTAAAGAAAACGGAACCGGTGCCGC
Organism: Picus viridis; assembly: GCA_033816785.1. Classification (NCBI taxonomy): domain Eukaryota; kingdom Metazoa; phylum Chordata; class Aves; order Piciformes; family Picidae; genus Picus; species Picus viridis. The sequence continues at coordinate 30,563,221 of CM066570.1, read as the reverse complement.
TGCGCATCGCAAGCCGACAAGTGCCCCCAGCCAGCCGCACCCTCCACCGAGCAGCCTTCCACAGCAGGACCCCTACCTCCACCTTACCGAGCACAAGGGCACGCTCCAAAGCGTTTTAATTTTTATCGCGTATCCGGTTCGCCAAGTTAAGCATCGCTACCAAGCACTTCGCCAGCCTCAGCGCTCCTCAGGCGGCGCGGGCAGCGAGGAGCGGGACAGCGGCTGGCGCACTGCCCCCTGCCCCGGCCAGCAGGGCGGGCAGGGTGCGGAGCCGCCGCCGCCACCGGGGAGGCAGCCGGGTGGCAGCGGGGCGGCCCCGGGCAGGGGAGGCGTGTCCTCTCCGCACTCCTGTCAAACGCCGCTGTGGCCCCGGCAGGGAGGGGGCCTCTGTCGGGCGCAGTCCCGCTACATAGGCACTGGCATGGCGGGAAGCCAGCGGCTCAGGGGTCAGCGCCCCCGGCACGGCTGCTCTGGGCCGCTCGGGGTCTTCTCCTGCCGCCCTTGCTCACCGGAGGTTCCGCTGCTTGGGCGCTGCGACCCTTCCTCCCCGCCCCCTCCCCGGAGAAGAGCTTTGTTGATGCCAGGAGCCGCCTGGGGACCGGTTCTCGCCGCGCCGCCCTCCCAGCTGCTCCCCCTGCCCCAGTGGCTGGCGGGCTCCGGCGAAATGCAGCGCGCTGAGAGCGCAACCCGCCGGGGAGAGAAGCGGGCAGCTTCAAGGAGCCCGGGGCAGCCCCGTCTAGAGCTGCTGCCGCCTACAGCGAGGCAGAGCTGGCGAGAGGAAGCAGCCGGAGGCACCCCATAAAAGAAGGAAAAGGACAAGGATGAGGGGACGGGGCAGCTGCCGCTCTCCTTACACCGTGGCGGCCGGTCCGGCCACGGTGGGCAGAGGTCACGGTGGGAGCTCGGAGAGGGGGCGCAACCCCCGTCTCGCCTCCCTCTGCTTCCCCGCTTCTCCCTCCGCCGTGGGAAGCACTGCCGCCACTCACCGGAGAACGGGGCGGGCGGGAAGCGTATTCTCAGCGTCCTGCGGAGGCTCCCGTGCCTGTCAAGCGGCTCCTGCCGTCGCCCGCCTCACGACGCCGCCATGTTCTGGGGGCAACGCGCATGCCCGGCAGCGGCACCGGGGGCGCCGGCCTCCCCCCGCCGACCCCTTCCGCCCGCCCCGGGAGAAGCGGAGGCGCGGCCCGAGGTCCTGCGCTTCTCGTCAGTGTAGCCCACGCTGTACGGGTCCAGGGCTGCCGGCATCCTCCGCAGCTCGCCCATGCCAGCGGGGGGCGGCCTCGCCCGAGCGGGCGCTATAGGGTCCGAGCACGTTGCGGCCGGCATCGCCCTGCCCGTTGGCTTCCGCTGCCTCCCCAGAGAAGGTAGCGAATTCAAACCTGGCGCCGTCCCCTCGCGGGGAGAGAGGCTGGCGGGGACTCCCCGCTGCTCCGGAGCCATCTTGCGGCGGGGCGGGACGCAGCCTGCCCGGGTCCGGCTGCCCTGCCCTTCGCCTCACCCACCCCAGGGCAGAGTGGCGCCCGGGGCTGCAGGGGCTTCAGTGGAAATGGGAGCAGTCGCCGCATCGGTCGTCATCCTCTTGCTGCGGTGGGAAGAAGTGAGAGCCGGGAAGGAGTGGTGTCGGCGGGCGCTATGCTGTCCTGCGCCCCGCAAGCGGGACCGCCATATGCGGGAGAAGGATTACCTGGCGGTAGATGTTTACGTGGGGGACCCCGGTGTGAGCTGCCTGGAAAATGCGCTGGGAACTGAAGGGAAGCGTCCCGGCACCCGCCGCAGCCACACCTGCCGCTGCCGGCGGTCCCCCCGCGGCTGGCGGCCGTGCGAAGGCAGCGCCGTAGGGACCCAGCCAGCTGCCTGCAGCAGCGTTGGACCCCCACGTCTGTCAGGGCTGGAAGGGACCTCAAGGATCAGCCAGGTCCAATCCCCCTGCCATGGCCAGGGACACTTCACACTACATCACGTTGCCTAGAGCCACATCCTACCTGGCCTTCAAAACCTCCAGGGATGAGGTTTCCACCACCTCCCTGGGCAACCTCTGCCAGTGTCTCACCACCCTCATGGGGAAGAACTTCTTCCTAACATCCAAGCTGAATCTTCCCACTTCTAGTTTTGCTCCATGCCCCCCAGTCCTATCAGGTAGTGATAGGACTACCCTAAAAGGTCCCTCCCCAGCTTTCTTGTAGGCACTTTTCAGATACTGGAAGGCCACAATAACTGTGAAGAATCAAGCAAATCATTGCTCCTGCATCAAGCAGAACTGGAAGGTTTTTGACAGCTAATGCTGAGAGCAAAGCTTCTTAATATTTTTGCATCTAATTTTGATATTAAATATTATTTTTTTTTACTGTCAGCCATTATTGATACTTGGAAAAACAGAATGCATTTCAGATTTGCCTCTCAAAGGACAAAGTGAGAAATTATTCAGTCAAAATTTACTGCTTTCTTATCAGCTGGACTTGAAAGGACTGGCTGCTGAAATCTCAGTGAAAAGAGATAGACAGCACTGTTGAAAGGAAAAGAAACAATAGGAAGCTGCATCCCAATCTCTTCAACTGCAGTGCCCAGAAAAGGTATTGGAGCAAGTAAACTATTTTTAAGCACTCAAAACCAGCAACAGCCAACACAGCTCTGTCAAAACACAAAAGCTGTCAAACAAATCTGATCTCTTCTGCCACAACCACCAGAGGAGGAGAAATGTTGGATGTCACTTTAGGAAGATTTTTGACGTTCTTTCTTGTGCTCTTCTTGAAGTAAACAAGGGAAACAATGTAGATGAAGGTATTTAGGGAGCTAGTAGGAGCAGCTCCTTGTCAGAGGGATGTAAATGAACTCAGGGATGGTTCAGAAAAGATGTTTGCATAACTGCAGATTATAGCAGGCTGGGAGGTTTTAGCAGGACAGAGGTAGGATTAGCTCTGCTGTGAACACAGGTTCAAAGAATTGGGTTCGTTCAGCCTGAGAAGAGAAGGCTCCGGGGAGACCTCAGAGCAACGTTTTAGTACCTGAAGGGGACCTACAGGAAGGCTGGGGAGGGACTCTTTAGAAAGGCTTGGAGTGATAGGACAAGGGGCAATGGTTTGAAACTGGAGCAGGGCAGAGTTAGGTTGGACATAAGGAAGAAGTTCTGCACAGTGAGAGTGGTGAAATACTGGAACAGGCTGCCCAGGGATGTGGTTGAGGCCATGTCCCTGCAAGGAAAAGAGCTGCAATACTGTGTGGTACTGTAATGATGTGAAACAGGGGGGGGGGGGGAAGGGGCAAAAAATGCTATAAGGTTATGTGAAGAACTTCTGCTATGAGGGCAGGCTGAGGGAGTTGGGGGTGTTCAGCCTGGAGAAGAGGGGAGGGGAAAGGAGGGAAGGGGAGAAGAGACTCTGGGGGCACCTTAGAGCTGCCTTCCAATACCTGAAGGGGTCCTAGAGGAAGGCTGCAGAGGGACTTTTCATGAGGGTGACTAGCAACAGGACAAGGGGGAATGGTTTGAAGCTGAGGGAGAGTAGGTGCAGTCTGGATCTTAGGAAGGACAAGGCTTCACATATTTATGAGCTCTAGAGGTCCCTTCTGACCCCTAACATTCTGTGATTTCGAGAGTTAAAATATCCATCTTTTGAGTTTTTTTTTGTTTTGTGTTCTATCTAGCTCTAGGAATGGCAGAAAATCTACCCCTTTACTGAAGACTTATTTCACAGCAGCAGAACTACTTGTGTGAGTATAGTAGGAAGCTTTCCAACTAGTCTAAAACACATGAATAAAATGGGAAGGAAAACCCCAAACGTTGTAGGGACTGGAAGTAAACATGGGGTTTGAAATAAAGCAACAGCATCAGGAAACAAAACTTCTACCTCTGGTTCATAATCATCCACCTCAGTGATTTGTATTTGTATATAGCATTTGTATTTGTATTTGGGGGCAAATGCAAAAGCTGCAGTGCACCCCTTAAGGCACCCAGCCCTAGGCATTAACAAATATTTTAGCAATGCACTTAACTCAAATTCTTACTCATTTTGCAACAGTTCAAATCCTTCATTGTTGTCTTTCAGTTGAGGTGCTCCAGAACAGAATATGGCAGGTGGCATCATTTCCCCCTTCTGTTTTCTCTGCATGTTTAGGCAAGAATGAATCTCCTCAAGGGGTGTTGCTGGCATCATCCAACAGGAGGGTAACAAATGTGATGATAGGATGAGGGGCAACGGCCTCAAGCTAGAGCAGAGCAGAGTTAGAGCGGATGTGAGGAACAAGTTCTGCACCAGGAGGCTGCTGCAATACTGCAGCAGGTTGCCCAGGGAGGTGGTTGAGGCCCCATGCCTGGAGATTTTCAGGGTCAGGCTGGCCAAGGCTGTAAGCAACCTGATCTAGTGGAGGATCACAGAAACATTGGGGTTGGAACAGACCCTCAGGATCACCAAGTCCAACCATGTACCCTACTCTACAGATCCTCCCCTAAACCATATCCCCAAGCACCACATCCAAACCACCTTTAAACACATCCAGGCTCAATGACTCCATCAACTCCCTGGGCAGCCTGTGCCAACACCTGACCATGATGTCCCCGCTGACTGCAAGGGGGTTGGACTGGATGACCTTTGGAGGTCCCTTCCAACCCAGACCATTCTGTGATGATTCCGTGATTCTGCCACAGAGGAAGTATTCTGGCTTCAGCTTCACATTGTGACAAAGAAAAGCAAAATCTCCTTTGACTTAGTAACATTTCTCCTTTGGATGCTCTGTCAAAGTGCAGAGGAAATGGAAGCACCCTCTGCCCTGAGAGAGAGAGAGAGCAAACGAGACTGAATGCTCATAATCCCTGCTTTTGAATTCAGTGGTTGGTGCTAATGCTGCTGGGGCTCATCCAGCTGTCCCAGGGCATCACTGGCCAGCACAGTCCCAGGCATATGTTGGAGATGGCCATCTGGCAAGGCTTGACAGCTCTTGGGGTGTTTACCAATCCAGCTTTTCCAGCTGTGGGAAAGCCTTGAGCAAACTCACTACTTGAAGGCAATGCACTGTCATGTCTCAGTGTTTTATGCACTGTCACAGTCACACAGACACCTGTGTGGCTTCATTTTCTCTCATACACAGCCCTTGGATCTCGTGATCCCACAGCTTCCAAATCCAGCACTGTTTCTGTGATGCCACTGAGCCAAGCACTTCTGCCATGGCATTTGCCAGGTTGATATCCTGACGTTTTCTTTTGTCTCCTTGCCCTGATGGCACCTGCTGGCAGCTCCTCCTGGCCCCTCAGCTCTGCTGGTGCTGGGGGGAGGGAGAAGGGAGGCAGAAGGGAGCCAAGGCACTGAGTGCATGAGGTAGTGAGGGGGAGCCCATCTGGTGAGCGGGGAGGGGAGTGAGCCAGAAGCAAAAGCTGCCACTGCCACTTCAGGGCAGGGTGTCAGCTGTGACCTGGAAGAGCCAGGGAAAGGAGCAGCTCCTGTTGGCAACAGGATCCCAAATTTGCCATCAGTCAGGCCTCTGAATTATGGCTATGTGAGTCCTGACTCTGCTGTACCCCTTGGTGCTGTACCCCATGCCCCAGATGAAATGCAGGCAATAGAGAATGCCATGGGTGGGCAAGGGGCTGACTGCTAAACAAATGTGCTGCCTACACATGAAGCCAAAACTTGGCCTTTTCTGGAGGCTGGGCATTTCAGGGCGTTTGAATCACAGAATCACAAAATGTTAGGAGTTGGAAGGAACCTCCAAAGATCATCTAGTCCAATACCTTCCCTGCCAGAGCAGGAGCACCCAGGGCAGGTCACACAGGAACACATCCAGACAGGTCTTGAACGTCTCCAGAGAGGGAGACTCCACAACCCCCCTGGGCAGCCTGTTCCAGGGCTCTGCAACCCTCACAGTGAAAAAAAAAATTCCTCCTATTTCCATGGAACTTCCTATGCCTCAACTTCCACCACTGCCCCTTGTGCTGGCATTGGGCATCACTCAGCAGAGCCTGGCTCCATCCCCTGGGTACTCACCCTGCACATCATTATCAACATGAACGAGGTGACCCTTCAGGCTCCTCCTCTCCAGGCTAAGTAGCCCTCAGCTCCTTCAGTCTGTCCTCATAAGGAAGATGTTCCACTCCCTTAATCATCTCTGTGGCTCTGTCCTAGACTCTCTCAAGCAGTTCCCTGAGGTCCTTCCTGAGCTGAGGGGCCCAGAACTGGACACAAGATTCCAGATGCAGCCTCACCAGGGCAGAGCAGAGGGGCAGGAGAACCTCTCTCAACCTACTCACCACAGCTCTTCTAATCCACCCCAGGATGCCAAGGGCACATTGCTGGCTTGTGGTCAACCTCCCATCCACCAGGACCTACAGGTCCCTTTCCCCTGTGCTGCTCTGCAGCAGGTCAGTCCCCAACCTATCCTGGTCCATGGGATTGTTCTTTCCCAGGTGCAAAACACTTGTTGAATTTCAATGAGCCAGACTGCTCTCATTTTCAATGAGTTCCCTAAGATCAAAAGAGGAGTTAACTGCTAACAGCACTGTGAAAGCAGCCTGGCAAGTTGAGTTTCAGGCCATCAATTGTTGGGCATGATGTGACCAACCATGGACATCCTGCAAGGCCACTGCAGGCATGGAGAATCTGGCAGATGCCATTCTTTGTGCAAACAATGCTCACTGCCACCTCAGTGCAGTGAAACCTGAGATGCCAGAGTGCTTGATCCTATTCTGTTACCAGCCAGGCAGAGATCTGTCAGTGTGGTGTTTTCAGATGATGACAGAAGCAGTTTGCTTGCAGCTCGCAGGCTCACAGGATGTTAGGGGTTGGAAGGGACCCAAGGAGATCATTGAGTCCACCCCCCCCTGCCAGAGCAGGACCAGAGAATCCAGCACAGGTCACACAGGAACACATCCAGACAGGGCTGGAAAGGCTCCAGAGGAGACTCCACAACCTCTCTGGGCAGACTGCTCCAGGCCTCTGTGACCCTCACAGTGAAGAAGATCCTCCTCATGTTGAGCTGGAACCTGCTGTGCTGGAGTTTATATCCATTGCCCCTTGTCCTGTCCCAGGGTGCAACTGAGCAGAGCCTGTCCTTGTCACCCCCTCTTGAACCCCACCTCAGCTATTGATAGACATTGATCAGATCCCCTGTCAGCCTTCTCCTCTTCAGACTAACCATCCCCAGGGCTCTCAGCTTCTCCTCACAGGGCAGTGCTCCACTCCATCATCCTCATTATCATATTCTTGTAGGCAGGGGGGAAAGGTAGGAAGATGACCTGAATGCAGTCATTCATAGCCACTCCTTTGAGGAGAACTTCCATCCAAATCCCCACTGACACTTCTAATCTCAGGTCATTCCAGGAACAACCCAAATTCACTCTTCAAATCCCTCATGGAAAAGGGAAGAGAGTAACTGAGCAGAGGAGGAATCCAGGCATCCAGAATCCTGGCACCAGCAGCTGGTTTAGACTCTCAAATGTCCCCATGCTTGCAAGCTCACAAACGCCAGTGGCAGCTGCTGTCCTTCCAACACTGCTCTTTGGAAACACAAGAGCTTGGGTGAAACAGGATGCAGGAGGTGCTGGGTAATTTCTTCAGCTTCCCAAGCATTTATTTATTCACTTATTTATTGTTTAGTTTATTTGGCTCTGTTAGCAATAGATGCTTCTGCCCAGGAGGGTGCTCAGCGTGGGTGCTGGTGGTGTGCAGGGGGCTCTGCCAGGCATAGCCTGTCTCAGCTTTCTGGGGATGAAGCCCTGCCAAGCACAGAAGACCCCAGGGTGTACCATTGCTGCTGGAGGGCATGGAGGTATTCTTACAGAGCTAGAAACCCAATGTGTTTTTCCAAGAGAAGCATAGCCAGCAGGTCCAGGGAGGTGATTCTCCCCTTCTGCTCCACTCTGGTGAGACCCCACTTGGAGCACTGTGTCCAGGTCTGGAGCCTCTGTTCCAGGAAGGATCTGGAGGTGCTGGAAGGTGTCCAGAGAAGGGCCATGAGGATGAGCAGAGAGCTGGAGCTGCTCTGCTGTGAGGACAGACTGAGAGAGTTGGAGCTGTTCAGTCTGGAGAAGAGAAGACTCTGAGGAGACCTTGTGGCCTTCCAGTATCTGAAGGGGGGCACAAGAAAGCTGGGGAGGGACTTTTTAGGGTGTCAGATAGGGATAGGACTGGGGGAAAATGAGCAGAACTAGAAATGGTTAGATTCAGATTGGATGTTAGGAACAAGTTTTTCCCCATGATGGTGGGAAGACACTGGCACAGGTTGCCCAGGGAGGTGGTGGAAGCCTCCTGCCTGGAGGTGTTTGCAGCCAGGCTGGCTGTGGCTGTGAGCAACCTGCTGCAGTGTGAGGTGTCCCTGCCCATGGCAGTGGGGTTGGGACTGGCTGCTCCTTGAGGTCCCTTCCAGCCCTGTCAGTTCTGTGATTCTGTGATTCTAAAATGGAAAAATGATCATGGATTCAGAGTAAAGAAGGATATGAGCACAGAGAGAAAGAGAAAACCTTTCCAGATGAAGCCCTCTGTGCTTGCATCTGGTTATTGGTCCAGAGCTTGATGTTCCCATCACAAGCAGAGTTTCCACAGAAGCAATAAGGGTCTCTGTGCTTGGTGATATTCCCATCATAGAGTTTCTATATGTGCAATAAGGATCTCTGAGCTCTGCCACTGACTTGCATGCATGGGTGGAGAATTTTTACAAGAGGAACAGCAGCAGTGCTATATAGGGATGTAGATATCAGATGTATGTATGCATAGCATAACACATTTGGTGGCTTAGATGTGTAAATCACACTTAAAATTAGAGGGAGCTAGGAGAGATTGGAGTTGGGAATGGCTGGGAAGTGAAATGGAAAATAAGAAATGGAGAAAGTGTGGCATGAATACATCCCATGACATGAAATAAGATGCAGAATGGTTTTGCAGTGCTAAATCTGCACCCAGCCCTGGTAGCATTACCTGGTGTGTGCAGCCTGTTGGAGCCTGCCAGCCACTTCTGCCTCTCATGGCAGTATCTGTGAGCAAAGCACCCCCAGACTCTAACTACCTACTGGTCAGCACTCTCCCCTCCAGATAGGAGCTCCAGCTGGGATTTGGACCCACTGATGAGGCATTTCTTTGTGTATAGCAGAGGAGTTTGGCTCATTACCTGTTTACAGGACCCCAACCTCTCAGAAGGAATGTGAAGTATTAGCCCCTTGGCCATGAGCTGGTCAGAGATGCGTTGGTCTCATCACTCTTGCCAACCATCTGTGTGAAACAGCCTGAGAGGGAGCTGAGCATGCCTGGACACAGTTTGGACATTTTTTTTGTGCTAGGAATTGTCTGATCCACCCAAGAGGCAGTGCACTAAAGGGGTGCCCCTAAGTCAAGCAGTAGTTGGGATCCTATACCTGTTGAAGGTCTTTCCCTACCTCTGTGGAACGCAAGGAGTTAACTTCTGGAGGTCTTCCCTCTCAGCTTAACCTTAGCCACTAGCTAAGGAAAGAAAAATGGTTTGCCTTCAAAGAGTTCAGCTGACCTTAGACATTTATCACTTTACAAGATTTCATTTTTCAATGGGCTCTATTGTTCCAACACCATTACCTCCACTTTTAGCAAAGACAGTTGCAGGGCCTTTATTTGTACACCAGAGACACATTGCTTGGATTCTCACATTCTTTCCACCTCACATAGTTCTGTTACAAAACAGTTGTTTGTCTCAAGCAAACAGGTCTTCCCCCACATACCCCCCCATCCCCCCCCAAGCTGTACTTAGAAATACTCAAATGTCTTTTCATTTGCACAAGACAAAGACTTTTTTCACTGTGACAAGTGAAGAACAAATTTGGGTAATGCTCTGACAAGACATGGATTTCTCAGTGAGTGGCAGACCCCTGCCTGGACACTCTGGGGTGGAGACTTTGGGGTTTTTTCTCTCTTTGCTGGGCTAAAAAAAATATCTTTCATAGAATCAATAAGGTTGGAAAAGACTTGAAAGATCATCAAGTCCAACCTGTCACCCAAGACCTCATGACAGCTAAACCATGGCTCCAAGTGCCACGTCCAATCCCTTTTTGAACACCTCCAGGGATGGTGACTCCACCACCTCCCTGGGCAGCACATTCCAATGGCCAATTACTCTTTCTGTGAAGAACTTTCTCCTCACCTCCAGCCTAAACTTCCCCTGGCACAGCTTGAGACTTTGTATGTAATGTCTCATTTGTTTATTTTTCAGCTTGTAAGAAAATGATACCTAGGTCCTTGTCCTCAGTGGTGTGAGCAGTGGTTGAAAGAGGGAAAATAGAATAGAATAAACCAGGTTGGAAGAGACCTTCGAGATCATCATGTCCAACCTGTCATCCAGTACCACCTCATCAACTAAACCATGGCACCAAGCACCCCATCCAGTCTCCTCCTAAACACCTCCAATGATGGTGACTCCACCACCTCCCTGGGCAGCCCATTCCAATGGGCAGTCACTCTCTCTGTGTTGAATTTCTTCCTCATCTCTAGCCTAAACCTCCCCTGGTGCAGCTTGAGACTGTGTCCTCTTGTTCTGGTGCTGCTTGCCTGCCTGGCAGAAGAGACCAACCCCCAGGTGGCTACAACCTCCCTTCAGGGAGTTGGAGAGAGCAAGAAGGTCTCCCTGAGCCTCCTCTTCTCCAGGCTAAGCAACCCCAGCTCCCTCAGCCTCTCCTCGTAGGGCTTGGGCTTGAGACCTCTCCCCAGCCTTGTTGCCCTTCTCTGGACATGTTAAAGTGACTCAATATCCCTCTTAAATTGAGGACCCCAGAACTGGACACAGGACTCAAGTACTTTCTACCAGACTGCTCTTGTAAATGAGTAGCAAATTCATGGATTCATAGATTCATGCATTCATAGATTCGTAGATTAGATTCACAGAATGGATTAGGTTAAAAGGGACCCCAAAGATCATCCAGTTCCAATCCCCCTGCCATGGGCAGGGACACCTCCCACCAGCCCAGCTTGCTCAAGGCCTCATCCAGCCTGGCCTTGAACACCTCCAGGCAGGAGGCAGCCACAGCCTCCCTGGGCAACCTGTGCCAGAGTCTCCCCAGCCTCACTGGGAAGAATTTCTTCCTCCTCTCCAGTCTCAATCTGCCCTCAAGCTTCACTCCATTCCCTCTCATCCTGTCACTCCCAGCCCTCAGCAAAAGTCCCTTCCCAGCCTTCTTGCAGTCCCCTTCAGGTACCGGAAGGCTGCTCTAAGGTCTCCCTGGAGCCTTCTCCAGGCTCAACAGCCCCAACTCTCTCAGCCTGTCCCCACAGGGGAGGTTCTGCAGCCCTCTGATCATCTTTGTGGCCCCCTCTGGACCTTCTCCAACAGTTCTGGGTCCCTCTTAGGCTGGAGGCAGAACTGGAGGCAGTGCTGCAAGTGCGGTCTCAGCAGAGCAGGGGGCAGAATCCCCTCCCTCATTCTCACAGGGCTTTAGGCAAGTAAAACACCAACATGTCCATAGGATTGATAACACAGATGTCCTGATGTCCAAATGGCAGGAACAGCTATTTGCTTGGGAAAAGCAGTCAAGGCTCACCACTTGAAAACACTCTTTTGTTACTAGAGCTGTGGGCCTCCCACACTGTCACCTTCAACCCCAAATCTGGTTTTATTTGTAGCACAAAGATTTTGTTAAAGAAAGGGAAGCAACAGATTTGTTGTGCTGAAGTTGCAGGATTCTTGAGCACAACATTCCAGCCCCCCAAACTTTCATCAGATGAATATGGCAGTGATTTTGCCCTCCTCAATCTTCAATCCATTCCCTCTCATTCTATCACTCCCAGCCCTTGTCAAATGTCCCTTCCTGGCTATCTTGTAGCCCCTTCAGGTAATGGCAGGCAGCTCAAAGGTTTCCCTGGAGCCATCTTTTCTCCAGGCTAAACAACAACAGCTCTCTCAGCCTGTCTTCATAACAGAGAAGCTTCAGCCCTCTGACCATCTTTGTGGCCCTCCTCTGAACCTCTGCTCCTGCCTCTTGCCACCAAGGAGCAGAGGCTGCCCCCTCCTCACTCCAACCTCCCTTCAGGGAGCTGTAGAGAGCAATGAGGTCTCCCTCAGCCTCCTCTTCTCCAGCCTGAACACCCCAAGCTCCCTCAGCCCCTCCTCTAGCCCAGGTGTGACAGCAGCACTCTGAGCTGGGTTAAGAACTGGCTGGAGGCTGAGCCCAGAGAATGGTGTGGAATGGTGCCACTTCCAGCTGGCAGCCAGGCACCAGTGGTGTCCCTCAGGGATCAGTGCTGGGCCCCAGCCTCTTCAATATCTTTATTGATGACTGGATGAGGGGATTGAGCCCATCATCAGTAAGTTTGCAGATGACAGCAAGCTGGGGGCAGAAGTTGATCTGTTAGAGGGTAGGAGAGCTCTGCAGAGGGACCTTGCCAGGCTGGGCAGATGGGCAGAGTCCAAGGGCAGGAGATTGAACACATCCAAGTGCCAGGTGCTGCACATTGGCCACAGCAACCCCATGCAGTGCTACAGGCTGGGGTCAGAGTGGCTGGAGAGCAGCCAGGCAGAAAGGGAGCTGGGGGTGCTGGTTGAGAGTAGGCTGAACAGGAGCCTGCAGTGTGCCCAGGGGCCAAGAAGGCCAAGGGCATCCTGACCTGCATCAAGAATAGTGTGGCCAGCAGGAGCAGGGAGGTCATTGTGCCCTGTGCTCAGCACTGGTTATGCCACACCTTGAGTCCTGTGTCCAGTTCTGGGCTCCTCAGTTTAGGAAAGATGTTGAGCTGCTGGAAGGTGTCCAGAGAAGGGCAACAAAGCTGGGGAGGGGTCTGGAGCACAGCCCTGTGAGGAGAGGCTGAGGGAGCTGGGGTTGCTTAGCCTGCAGAAGAGGAGGCTCAGGGGAGACCTTCTTGCTCTCTGCAACTCCCTGAAGGGAGGTTGTAGCCAGGTGGGGGTTGGTCTCTTCTCCCAGGCAAGCAGCACCAGAACAAGAGGACACAGTCTCAAGCTGTGCCAGGGGAGGTTCAGGCTGGATGTTAGGAAGAAATTCTTCCCAGCAAGAGAGATTGGCCACTGGAATGTGCTGCCCAGGGAGGTGGTGGAGTCCCCATCCCTGGAGATGTTCAGGAAGAGCCTGGATGAGGCACTTGGTGCCATGGTTTAGTTGATTAGATGGTGCTGGGTGATAGGTTGGACTCGAAGATCTCTGAGGTCTTTTCCAACCTGGTTAATTCTGTATGCTGTATAAAGGACTGCATTGAAAATCAGCTACTGAACTAGATCCCAAAGATGTATGTATCCACAGGGAGGATAATTGGATCCAGCCCAAACCCATTTTCTCTCTCTTATAAAGCAGGACTGGGGCAATGTGGTCTCAAATAATACTGACTCTGAATCACATTGCTCTGAACAACTCCCACAGAATCTCAGCCCTGACAAGCATGGTACAGGTCCTGGTGACCTCACCTTCAGTCTAAGTGAACCCCTGAGAAAAAGAGATTTCTACAAGGAGGGGGTTTGTAACTGTAGCTGTATCTGAAATGGATGTGCCACAGTAGAGTTTCATTTATATCAACCATTTTATTTCTTGGTATTTTTTACTGCATCCAGTTCTGGTGTCCCCATCACAGGAGGGGCATAGATCTGTTAGAACAAGCCCAGAGGAGGCTACAAAGGTGATCCAAGGGCTGGAGCAGCTCTGCTGTGAGGACAGGCTGGGGCAGCTGGGGGTATTCAGCCTGAAGAAGAGAAGGCTCCAGAGGAACCTCAGAGCTGCCTGCCAGGAGCTGAAGGGATCCTGCAGGAAGGCTGCAGAGGGACACTAACAAGAGTGTCCACTGATAGGATAAGGGGAAATGGATTTAAACTGAACAAGAAGAGGTTTAGACTGGATTTTAGGAAGACATTCTTCCCTATGAGGGTGGTGAGACACTGGAACAGGTTGCCCAGGGAGGCTGTGGATGCCTCCTACCTGGAGATGTTCAAGACCAGGTTGGATGAGACCTTGAGTAACCTTTTCTAGTTGAGAGGTGTCCCTGCCCATGGCAGGGAGATTGGATTAGCTGATCTCTAAGGTCTCTTCCAGCCTAAGCCATTCTATGACTGGGTTGGAAGGAACCCTCAAAGGTCATCTTGTCCAAGCCCCTGCAGTCAGCAGGGACACCTCCAATGGGATCAGGTTGCCCAGGGACACATCCAGGGTGATCCTGAATGTCTCCAGGAACAGGACCTCAACCACGTCCCTGGGCGGCCTGTTCCAGTGTCTCACCACCCTCCTTGTGCAGAACTTCTGATGTCCAACCTAACTCTGCCCTGCTCCAGTTTCAAACCATTGTGGGCCTATCACTCCAAGCCCTTCTAGCAGTCTCTCCCCAGCCTTCCTGTAGGTCCCCTTCAGATACTGAAATGCAGCTTTTGCTGCAATCCAGCAGCATGTAGTGGCTGTCAGACAGGAGCTCAGAGGCGCTGTGGCTGCATGTTTTCTGTGACAAACAGCACTATCTACAAGCTTAGTTACTAGCAGCTCTACACTGAATACAGCTCAAATTCTTTCAGCCTGTCCTCATAGAAGAGGCTCTCCAGCCCTCTGATCATCTTGGCAGCCCTCCTCTGAACCCAGACCAGCAGGTCCTTGTCTCTGTTATGTTGAGAGCCCTAGAGCTGGATGCAGTACTCCAGGTGAGGTCCACTAGAGCAGAGGGGGCAGAATCCCCTCCCTCCATCTCTGGCCACACTGCTTTCATAGAATCATAGAATTGATAAGGTTGGAAAAGACCTGAAAGATCATCAAGTCTAACCTGTCACCTAACACCTCATGACACCAACCATGGCACCAAGTGCCACATCCAAGCCCCTCTTGAACACCTCCAGGGATGAGGACTCCACCACCTCCCTGAGCAGCACATTCCAATGGCTAATGACTCTCTCTGGGAAGATCTATCTCCTCACCTCCAGCCTAAACTTCCCCTGGCACAGCTTGAGACTGTGTCCTCTTGTTCTGGTGCTGGTTGTGCTATTTGAGACCACATTGCCCCAGTCCTGCTTTATAAGAGAGAGAAAATGGGTTTGGGCTGGATCCAATTATCCTCCCTGTGGATATATCTTAGCTGGAAGAGATACATCTTTGGGATCTAATTCAGTAGCTGATTTTCAATGTGGTCCTTTATACAGCATACAGAATTAACCAGGTTGGAAAAGACCTCAGAGATCTTCGAGTCCAACCTATCACCCAGCACCATCTAATCAACTCAACCATGGCACCAAGTGCCCCATCCAGGCTCTTCCTGAACACCTCCAGGGATGGGGACTCCACCACCTCCCTGGGCAGCACATGCCAATGGCCAATCTCTCTTGCTGGGAAGAATTTCTTCCTCACCTCCAGCCCAAACCTCCCCTGGCACAGTTTGAGATGGTGTCCTCTTGTTCTGGTGCTGGCTGCCTGGGAGAAGAGACCAACCCCCACTGGGCTACAGCCTCCCTTCAGGGAGTTGTAGACAGCAAGAAGGTCTCCCCTGAGCCAGCCTCCTTCTCCAGGCTAAGCAACCCCAGCTCCCTCAGCCTCTCCTCACAGGGTTGTGCTCCAGACCCCTCCCCAGCTTTGTTGCCCTTCTCTGGACATGTTCAAGAGTCTCAATGTCCTTCTTAAATTGAGGGGCCCAGAACTGGACACAGGACTCAAGTTCAATGCAGCCCAGGCTGCTCTTGGCCTTCTAGGCTGTAAGTGTGGACTGTTGGCTTATCAACCAGCTCCCCCAAGTCCTTTTCTGCAGGGCTGCTCTCAATTTCACCATCCCCCAGCCTCTATTGATATCAAGTCCAACACATTGCTTTCCATGAGAGGGGTGCCATCAAAAGAGACTTCATGAGCCAGTAATGAACATGACTCCATAGGAAGGAAAGGAAAACAAAGAGAGGGTAACCTTGATTAAAAATATCCTTATCCAACAACACTTCTGTTTTCCTGCAGTCAAGGACAAGATGGCTCAGAAGTATTCATCCACCAGCATCTCCCTGGCATTCCTCCCAGAGCTTTTCAGGGTCTGCTTGGCATAAAATATGGAGCTGAATAATTTTAGTGTACTCCACAGCTCTTGCTCCATGCTTTGCAGTCATCTTCCCAGAAGCTTAAGGTGTGGCAGCAGCAGCAACCTCCATCTTTCAGCTTGCTCAGTGATGAGAAGGAGTCACTGACAGCCTCTGAGGCCATTACTTAACGTTGCAGGCTAAGTTAAGTGTTAGATAGCCTGAATCATGCATGTGTGGGTGCAAAGAGGAAGGGATCCACATATGACAGAGCAGAGGCAGCAACCCTCATCACTTGGCATTGATAATCAGTTCTAGAGAGGGATAGGAATAGAGCAGGGTTAATGGTTGGACCTGATGATCTCAAGGGTCACAGAATCACAGAAACATTCAGGTTGGAACAGACCCTCAGCATCATCAAGTCCAATCCAGAAACCTGCTCTACAAGGTTCTCCCCTAAACCACAGCCCCAAACACCACATCCCAACCACCCTGAAACACAGCCAGGCTTGGAGACTCCACCACCTCCCTGGGCAGCCTCTGCCAGTCCCTGACCACTCTTGCTGGGAAAAAATTCTTCCTTATGTCCAGTCTAACCCTACCCAGTCACAGCTTGAGGCCATTCCCTCTTGTTCTATCCCTAATGACCTGTGAGAAAGGACCAGCACCAACCTCTCCACAACCTCCTTTCAGGTAGTTGTAGACAGCAATTAGGTCTCCCCTCAGCCTCCTCTGTTTCACACTAACCATCCCCAGCTCTCTCAGTCTCTCTTCATCAGATTTCTTCTCCAGGCCCTTCCCAGCTTCCTTGCCCTCCTCTGCCCTGGCTCCAGCACCTCCACATCTCTCTTGTATTGAGGTGCCCAAAACTGGACACTGCACTTGAGGTGTGGTCTCCCCAGAGCTGAGTCCCAGGGGACAATCCCCTCCCTGCCCCTGCTGGACACAGCATTGCTGATCCCAGCCAGGATGCTATTTGTTTTCTTGCCCCCCTGGGCACACTGCTGGCTCCTCTTCAGCTGCTTGTCCATTAGCCCCCCAAAGCCTTTTCCAACCTGAGTGATTCTCTGCTTCTGTGATTCCATTGGTTGCAATCCACAAGCCCCAGGCCAGCAATGGTTAACTCCCATGCCAAGGTCTATTTCCACATCTCACCCTTCAGGCTGCATGTTGTTATTTCTTTCCACACCTTCACGCCTGCTCACTGCCAATTTAGGAGCTGTTAGTCTCAGTTCATAGCAATTGTGAGAAAAATAAAGTTCCATCTGCTTCTGTCAGGAAAAGGAAAGATATGGAAGGGAATGAGAGAACCAACAGAAAATTCCACTTGCTAGACAGCCTTTGCTGCTAGCTGGTACTTTCCCATAGGATGCCTGGCTCAGCTGTATTGCACCAAGCACCTTGCACTTAGCCCATGCCCAGGAGTTGAATTGTATGTATACCCTGAAATTCAACACTTCCAAGGCTGTCATGCCAAGCACTGTCCTTCCACTGCTCACCTAAATCCATAGATATTACTCCCATGTGCAGATAGTGCCACACAGAACTCTTTGCCTAAGAAGCAGCTCGAAGCCCGATTTTCCCTCCCCGGGTTTTCAGCCCCAGACACATTTGTTAGAGTAATGTGTAGGAACCTGTGCCAGGGTTGTTAAGCATAACAGCAGAAAAAAAAATAATAAATCAGGCTTCTGGCTTTGCAATCTGGCTCTGCAATAGCTTTTGGAATGGCTCAGAGGTGAAAAATAATGAGGAGAGGGAACCCAGAGAGAGAAGGGGGAGTGAGACCCGAGAGTGAAGGGGGAGTGAGACCCACACGCTCAGACAGAAGCAGAGAGATTTAGGCTGAAGAGCCAGTAAGAGTTAAATGATCTGCAAAGATGAAAGCCTTGACATTAAATTTCACTCAATATCATATAGGAGGTTTAAGAGTGGTGTGTTAGAAGAGGCTCCTTTCATGAAAATGCAAATAGCAGCAAGCTGGTTTAATTATAGGCTGGAGGTGTTGCATGCTGGGAGACTTGAAAGAAATGTAGGGGGGAAAGCAGAAGCATAAAACCTTCCCTTCAGTGTTTGCAGGTCTTTTTCAAACAGTCATCTCAATCAAGCAACATTCTGCAGCTCCATCATACCTTTTCTTCCCTGGCTCGTTGATAGTTTGCCATGGGATTTCTTCTGCTTGGAGAGATCCCTTCCAGGAGGGTCTTGCAACTCAAGGGACAAAATGCTCTCAGCTTCAGAAGGGTGGAAGTGCAGGCAGGAATCCAAATTTCCTCCTCAACCACAGAGCTGCAACCACTGCTGTCAGTGGGAGGATGATTAGATCCCATATTCCAGTCCCCTGGAAGAAAGAGAGGAAGTATCCAGGTGGAGCAGATACAGACCACAATCCTTCACTAGTAAAAACAAGTGGCTGCATGTAACACAGGTCATGAGTTAATCAAAACAGGGGTTCAGGTTGATTTCCAGGATAAAATAGTGCTTGCTGGCCAGAGGAGAGCATAAAATAACACATCATCATAGACTCATAGACTGCTCTAGGTTGGAAGGGACCCCAAAGATCATCCAGTTCCAACCCCTGCCATGAGCAGGGACACCTCCCACCAGCCCAGCTTGCTCAAGGCCTCATCCAGCCTGGTGCTGAACACCTCCAGGGAGGGGACAGCCACAGCCTCCCTGGGCAACCTGTTCCAGTGTCTCACCAGCCTCACTGAAAAGAATTTCTTCCTCATCCCCAGTCTCAATCTGCCCTCCTCAAGCTTCAATCCATTCTCTCTCATCCTATCACTCGTAGCCCTTGTCAAAAGTCCCTTCCCAGCTTTCCTGTAGCTCCCTTCAGGTACTGGAAGGCTGCTCTAAGGTATACCTGGAGCTTTCTCTTCAACAGGCTGAACAGTCCCAACTCTCAGCCTGTCCCCACAAGGGGAGGCTCTCCAGCCCTCTGATCATCTTTGTGACCTCCTCTACACCTGCTCCAGCAGCTCCACGTCCCTCTTATGATGACAGGCACCAGAACTGGAGGCAGTACTGCAGGTGGGGTCTCAGGAGAGCAGAGCAGGGGTAAAATCTGTAGAGGGGGTTGGACTAGATGATCTTTGGAGGTACCTTCCAACCCAGACCATTCTATGGTTCTATGATTCTATGAAAATCCCCTCCCTCATCCTGCTGGTCACACTGCTTTGGATGCAGCCCAGCACATGGTTGACCTACTGGGCTTCATGCAGCTCATGTTGAGTTTAGCATCCACTGACACCCCCAGATAGCCTCTACCTAGAAGTAATACAAATGCAAGCACTTCACCCTAACAGCAGAAGTGACCCCTGTCATTGTCCTTTCCATCTCTTCCCACCCACTAAGGCACAGAGCTCTGTCTGAACACCGTGGACCCCTGCTAGCCCCCTGAATTCTAATCATTCCCTTCCTTCACTGAGAAAAAAAAATATCCCTTCACTTCCATTTTCAAATGGAGAACAAAGTAAAGCACAGCCTTTCAGGAACTAAATATCTGCATACAAAAGAAGCAGTGAGCTGTGGGTTTGTTTAGTCATTGTGGTGCTGGATTCCAGGCAGAGAAGAACAGCTCTGTAATATGGAAAGAGAAAACCTGAAGGTGCTGATTGACAGCTGGCTGAACATGAGCCAGCAGTGTGCCCAGGGGGCCAAGAAGGCCAAGGGCATCCTGGCCTGCATTAGGAACAGTGTGGCCAGCAGGAGCAGGGAAGTCATTCTGCCCCTGTACTCTGCACTGGTTATGCCACACCTTGAGTCCTGTGTCCAGTTCTGGGCTCCTCAGTTTAGGAAAGATGTTGAGCTGCTGGAAGGTGTCCAGAGAAGGGCAAGAAAGCTGGGGAGGGGTCTGGAGCACAGCCCTGTGAGGAGAGGCTGAGGGAGCTGGGGTTGCTTAGCCTGGAGAAGAGGAGGCTCAGGGAGACCTTGCTGTCTACAACTCCCTGAAGGGAGGTTGTAGCCAGGTGGGGGTTGGTCTCTTCTGCCAGGCAGGCAAGCAGCACCAGAACAAGAGGACACAGTCTCAAGCTGTGCCAGGGGAGGTTCTGGCTGGATGTGAGGAGGAAGTTCTTCACTGAGAGAGTTGTTGGCCGTTGGAATGTGCTGCCCAGGGAGGTGGTGGAGTCCCCATCCCTGGAGGTGTTCAAGAGGGGATTGGACGTGGCACTAGGTGCCATGGTTTAGTAGTCAGGAGGTGTTGGGTGACAGGTTGGACTTGATGATCTCTGAGGTCTCTTCCAACCTTGGTGATTCTGTGATTCTGTGATTTAGAAGTGCCTTCAAGCCTGGATGGTTGCACATACAAGAGAGGCTACTGCTGCTTTCCTCAGGCTCTTTTTTGCTTTCCTTCAGTAGATGTCACTGCAGCACAGCCTAACCAGTTCCCACACAGCATTGGGGATGACATTAGTTTCACCAGGGAGTGGTCCACAATGCAGAGCAGAAGCCTTCTGCTTTCAGATTTTCAGCAGCACTGAGCATCAATCCTCACAGTCATTTTTTTTTTTTCTTTTGCTGGCTGGAATCAAGCACAAGAAACTATTCACTGTTGTTAGGGTTGGATGCAGCTGAAATCACATCAGAGAAGCTAATCTGGGACAACCATCATTTGAAACCAAAAGCAGCCTTCATGCCCTTCAGTCATCCTGCTTCTGAGGACTCAAATCAGAACCTGCTCTCTGATGTAGCCTCCAATCAAATTAATAATCCCACAGCTAGAAAACAAAATGAATTCATTGAAGCATACCAAGAAAATGGGAGATGAATTCATACAATGGCTCAGGTTGGAAGGGACCTCAGAGACCATCTACTCCAACCTCTCAACTAGACTCAGCTACTCAAGGCCTCATCCAGCCTGGCCTTCAACACCCCCAGACAGGAGGCAGCCACAGCCTCCCTGGGCAGCCTGTGCCAGGCTCTCACCACCCTCACACTCAACAACTTCTTCCTCAGCTCCAAACCATTCCCCCTTGGCCTGGCTCCAGACCCCCTCAGCAAAAGTCTCTCTGCAGCCTTCCTGCAGGATCCCTTCAGCTGCTGGCAGGCAGCTCTGAGGTGACCCTGGAGCCTTCTCTTCTCCAGGCTGAATACCCCCAGCTCCCTCAGCCTGTGCTCCCAGCAGAGCTGCTCCAGCCCTTGGAGCATCTCTGTGGCCTCCTCTGGCCTCACTCCAGCAGCTCTGTGTCCTTCTCCTGCTGGGAACATCAGAAATGGAGGCAGGATTGGAGGTGAGGTCTGAGCAGAGCAGAGTCAAGGGGCAGAATTGCCTCTCTTGCCCTGCTGCCCACACTCCTTGGGCTGCACACAGCTGCCTGCATGAGGGCACTGCTGGCTCCTGCAACCAAAAGCCCTAAGTCTCCTTCCTTCAGAGCTATTCTCAACCCACTCTGCACCCAGCCTGGATTTGTACCTGGAATGTGAGCATCCTTAAACTGTGGAACTGCATTTTTTCCATGATGCCTCCGACAGCTGATGTGTGCCTGGAAGTGGCAGCTGAAAATGGCCTCAGCTGTGAACTGTGTTTGCAGTTGGTGTGAGCAAAGCTGCACAGTGCAGGCCTTTACAGGCATCATCTGATCAAGATCTAAACTCTTCTCTCTGCATTTTTTGCTGTAGCTTGAATGCAAAATGCCTACCAGATTAGTTTTCCCTTTTTCTGGTTCGAGAAGAGGAGGCTCAGGTGAGACCTTATTGCTGTCTACAGCTACCTGAAGGGAGGCTGTAGCCAGGAGGGGGTTGGTCTGTTCTCCCGGACAACCAGCACCAGAACAAGAGGACACAGTCTCAAGCTGCACCAGGGGAAGTTTAGGCTGGAGGTGAGGAGAAAGTTCTTCCCAGCAAGAGAGATTGGCCATTGGAATGTGCTGCCCAGGGAGGTGGTGGAGTCACCATCACTGGAAGTGTTTAGGAAGAGCCTGGATGAAGCACTTGGTGCCATGGTTTAGTAGTCAGGAGGTGTTGGGTGACAGGTTGGACTTGATGATCTCTGAGGTCTTTTCCAACCTGGTTAATTCTATTCTATTCTATTCTATTCTATTCTATTCTATTCTATTCTATTCTATTCTATTCCATTCCATTCCATTCTATTCTATTCTATTCTATTCTATTCTATTCTATTCTATTCTATTCTATTCTATTCTATTCTATTCCTTTCTACTCTATTCTATTCTATTCCTTTCTATTCTATTCCTTTCTACTCTATTCTATTCTATTCTATTCTATTCCTTTCTACTCTATTCTATTCTATTCTATTCTATTCCTTTCTACTCTATTCCTTTCTATTCTGCTCTGTATTTCGCTCTTGTGGTGGCTTGGCTGTTTATGCACTAAACCCAGCTGTTGGGTTTTTACCAGGGTCAAGGGGTTTGACTTTAAATAAGAAATCTTCAGATGTTAGCCAACAAGGAATTGGGGTGGGGGTAAAAATGTTTACTGAATTGCAAAAAAACCCTCCATTTAAAAATATTCCTGGAAGTGCCTGCATGTCCAACAAGGAAGGGCTGGAGCTGAAAAGGGAAAACAACAGGATGTATGTGAGAAGCAGCATCAGAAACTGAAGAGGCTTTCACAAGATTAAAACCCATAATTTCAGCAAGCTGAGGTGCAGTTAGGGAAATGCAGTTGCTGACAAAGTCATCAGAATTTAGTCAGAGCCTATAAACTCCTCCTCTCTTAGTCATTCCTAGAAAACAGAGCAGAACTGCAGCCTGCCCTGGCTCCCGAGCCTAACAACCAAATCCCTGCTCAGAAAGAGGCAGGAGAAGGCTTCTCCTGGAAACAGGCTGTGTGCTTCTGGGATCTTTTATAGGCACAATGACTGAAATACTAATGCTGGTTGAAGGCACCTTGGTGAGCATGAAAGAGATGAGACTAACAGACCCTTCCCTGGCATGGGAGGAGGGTGCAGAAGCCTTCACCTGAAGAATCATAGAACTGTCAGGGTTGGAAGGCACCTCAAAGATCCTCCAGTTCCAACCCCCTGCCATGGCCAGGGACACCTCACCCTACAGCAGGTTGCTTACAGACACATCCAGCCTGGCTGCAAAAACCTCCAGGCAGGAGGCTTCCACTCTGGGCAACCTCTGCCAGTCTCTCACCACCCTCATGGGGAACAACTTCTTCCTCACATCCAATCTCAATCTCCCCACTTCTAGTTTTGCTCCATTCCCCCCAGTCCTATCACTCCCTGACCCCCTCAAAAGTCCCTCCCCAGCTTTCTTGGAGCCCCTTTCAGATCCTGGAAGGCCACAAGAAGGTCTCCTGGGAGTCTTCTCCTCTCCAGAATGAACAACCTCAACTCTTCTCAGTCTGTCCTCATAGCAAAGCAGCTCCAGCCCTCTGCTCACCCTCGTGGCCCTTTCTGAAGGAAGCTGAGTTTGCTGCATTATTGCAAGGAGTGAGCTGTGCACAGATGGGTCCCAGCCCAAAGCTCTGCAGTGCATGCAGAAACACACACTTTGGATTCCACAGAAGCCAAGGCTTCGTGCTGGGGACATTACAAGTAACTCATTGAGCCAGTGGGTGGGGAGGAAGCTCCCTTTTGATCTCTGGGTGTGGTTTTATGGAGCACTCCCTGCACAACCCCAAACTCCAGGTGGCAGGAGCATGGAGAAGCAGCATTGCTCACACCCAGGAAAAGAAGCTATCACTTGCAAGGAGAGCTCACACTAGTAGTAGTTTGCATGGCTGCTGCTAATTTGGAGACACAGGGAAGTCCCTAAGATGGAACCCAACACTATTATCATGCACTGGAGCCCTGCACTGCAGACTGCTGAAATAAACCTGGTCTTGGCCAGGATGCATCCAGGCTCAAGTCGACGTGAAGCATCAGTACAGACATCACCCAGCCAGGGCTGCCAAGTGGTGAAACAGGAAGACCTACATTTGTTTAGGAATGATGCTGTTAACATCCAAGCCTTTCCTCAGCTAAATCAATCACCTGCTGCCTTCTTAAATATGATTCCTGAGAGCCTTTCTACCAGCCAGATGACCACATGGAGCAGGAGAGAGTAGGAATCAGAGGTTCATTTCCCTCTGCCCTCCCCAGAGCAAAGCCCACACATCTAAGCACCTATTTGAAGATGATCTCCACAAAGAGAAGAGAATGTTTGGATAGACTGTGTGTTAAAGCCACTTGCTAGTGCCATGGCTAACCAGAATTTAGGACCACCCGAGGTTGAAAATCTTGTCTTGCTTTATGCTACATCTTCCTTTCTTGCTGCTTCTACCTGCCTCCTTTCACAGCTTCAGATTTCACACCCACACCCTTCTTTCCTCCCACTTTCTTTGTCTCTGTAAAACAACCCTGTCAGCCAGGACTTCTTCTTATGTCACTCCCTCCAGCCTCACTGACTCCTGGATCCTTCTGGTTCTCTTCCTTCTCTTTCAGAGCTTTCTCTCTTCCACGAATTTCTCCACCCAGCTTCATTTCATGGCAGTCACACTGGACTCCTGCTCTCTCCTTGCCTGTGCACCTCCCTGGCTACCCCACTTAAACTCTTCCTCCATTTTGAGCAGCATTAAACTTCACTTCCCCCTATCATTTTCTTGCTGTCTGCTCTCCATGCAGCTGTTTGTCTTCAGCTTTGTCTTTGGATTTCAACTCCAGGCACTATTTTATTTTCACTGTACCCCAAGTAAGTCTTTGCTGATGCATCCAATGCCTTTGCTGCAAGAGTCCCACATCTCCTTTCTGTGTTCAGTTGGCATTCCTCCTTCAGCTCACCCCCGTTCCAAAGCTTGCTGTCTTCCACTGATGGTCTTCAGCCATATGCTCAGATCTCTGAAGGTGTGTTCCTCCCTTTTAAACAATGATCATACCTCTTTCAGCTGCATACTTAAGGTCTTCTTCCCCCTCATGCTTGGTCACTCAGTCTTGCCACAATCCCCAGACCACTGGTAGTTAGCAGTATTTGTGTCCCTTCTATTTTCCCACATTTCTTCTTTCCTTTCTCCTTATGTCTCAAAGATTGTTGTTCATCCTCTACCTGTTTCACTTCTCACCCAAGAGCAAGTTTGGTTTATCCCCCTCCAGTCCTTCCAGTTTCCTAGTTAAGTAATTCTCCACTTTCCAGTTGGAGAACATCTGTCATCTCAAGTACCCTGAATCATCCTCCCTCTTATCCTGCTTCTGCCTCTGCTCCACTTTCCACATTGGGATCTCACCAATGCCATCCACATGAAGACATATGCTTTCCATCACTTCCCTTTCTGTAACTCCTTTCCTTCTTCCATGTCATGTATTAAGAACTTCTCTTTCCCAACTCCTCTGTTTGCTTCAGTTCTTCCACCCTGAGCAAACTGTTCACTCCTCCTTCCTTCCTCACACTCCCACAAACCCCACCCTTTTTTCTGGTCCCCTTTTCCCACCAGCTTACAGAAAGCTCTGCTCCTTTTTCCCAACTCCAGGCTCAGGAAGCATCTCTATTCTCCACTTTCATCCCAGAACCTCTGTCAACCAGCCTTCTCCCTTTAGACACACCACCATATGCTCTCACCTGTGTCTCTGCTTGGTTCTGAACTGAAGCAAAGCTGGAAAAAATAATAACACATCACTGAAACCTTCTCCTAAAGTTTCCCTGCCTGTCTTTGTGGTGTGTGTTATCCCTCTGTGCATCCATCCATTACCACTTCATGCCATTTGGAGGCCTTTCAAGACCCATCTCCAGCATTTCGGATGATCTCAGCCCTATGATGATCGCATTATTACTTGAACATTCATCTCTTCCCTCCAGATCTGCCTGTTTGTTCTGAGGGAAGTCCCATCAAATCTGGCCCAGATTTGTTCTGCAGGGACATGACCCCAGAACAGTTGTGTTTAAAACAACATTTCCACTTGCACCTTCTTTGCAGTCACCATGACAAATAATCTCCAGCCTTCCACTTCACTACACTTTCCACCTCCATCTTCTTTCTCATGGCTAAATTATGCTCTCATCCTGACAAGACTTTTTTTTTTTCCTTCCCTAGCACTTCTAGTGGAAGCCTTTTTGCATTTATCTGCATATTAAAAACCTATCCCAATTTTCCTTGTGCCACACACTGATTGCTGCAACATCTGTTTCCTTACCCTTGCCATGCACTACCTTAATAATTCATCATCATCCATGGAGATGCTAAGTTCTAAATCTCCCTCTTATTACAGCCTCTTTGTTCTCCCCATCTTTACCAGCAGCAGTATGCACTGCCTTCATTTTCCATTTGTAGTCCAGCCCCACCAGATCACAGTATCACAGAATCACCAAGGTTGGAAGAGACCTCAAAGATCATAGAGTCCAACCTGTCACCACAGACCTCATGACTAGACCATGGCACCAAGTGCCACATCCAATTCCCTCTTGAACACCTCCAGGGATGGTGACTCCACCACCTCCCTGGGCAGCACATTCCAATGGCAAATCTCTCTTTCTGTGAAGAACTTTCTCTTCACCTCCAGCCCAAACTTCCCCTGGCACAGCTTGAGACTGTGTCCCCTTGTTCTGGTGCTGGTTGCTAGAGAGAAGAGACCAGCCTCTTCCCAGCTACAACCACTTTTCAGGTAGTTGTAGAGAGCAATGAGGTCACCCCTGAGCCTCCTCTTCTCCAGGCTAAGCAACCCCAGCTCCCTCAGCCTCTCCTCACAGGGCTGTGCTCAAGGCCTCTCACAGCCTTGTTGCCCTTCTCTGGACACGTTCAAGTGTCTCGATGTCCTTCCTAAACTGAGGGGCCCAGAACTGGACACAGGACTCAAGGTGTGGCCTAACCAATGCAGAGCACAGGGCACAATGACCTCCCTGCTCCTGCTGGCCACACTGTTCCTAATGCAGGCCAGGATGCCCTTGGCCTTCTTGGCCACCTGGGCACACTGCTGGCTCATGTTCAGGCAGATGTCAATCAGCACCCCCAGGTCCCTCTCTGTTTGGCAGCTCTCAGCCACTCCGACCCCAGCCTGTAGCTCTGCATGGGGTTGTTGTGGCCAAAGTGCAGCACCTGGCACTTGGACTTGTTGAATGTCATCCTGTTGGACTCCACCCATCTGTCCAGTCGGTCGAGGTCCCTCTGCAGAGCCCTTCTACCCTCTAACTGACTAACACCTGCTCCCAGCTTGGTGTCATCTGCAAATTTGCTGATGACTGTCTCAATCCCCTCATCCAATCATCAGTGAAAACATTGAAGAGGATAGGGCCCAGCACTTATCCCTGGGGACACCACTGGTGCCTGGCTGCCAGCTGGCTGTGGCACCATTCACCACCACTCTCTGGGCCTGGCCCTCCAGCCAGTTCCTAACCCAGCACAGAGTGTTGCTGCCCAAGCCACGAGCTGACAGCTTAGCCAGCAGTTTGCTGTGGGGGATGATGTCAAAGGCCTTGCTGAAGTGCAGGCAGACCACATCCACAGCCTGCCCCACATCCACCAGACTGGTCACCTGGGCATAGAAGGAGATCAGGTTGGAAAGGCAGGATCTGCCCTTCCTAAATCCATGTTGGCTAGGCCTGATCCCTTGGCCATCCTTCAGATCTTTCAGTCTGCAGAAGAGGAGGCTGAGGGAAGACCTCACTGCTCTCTAGAACTCCCTGAAAAGAGGTTGGAGTGAGCCTGGAGCTGCTCTCTCCCCTAAATAACCAGTAACAGGATGAGAGGCAATGAGGTGAAGCTGTTCCAGGGGAGAGTTAGGTTAGACATGAGGAAAAACTTCCTGAGAGAGTGGTGAGGGGTTGGAACAGGCTGCCCAGGGAGGTGGTGGAGTCAGCACCCCTAGATGTGCTTAAAGGTGGTTTAGATGTGGTGCTTGGGGATATGGTTTAGTGGTGACCTTGGTAGAGTCAGGTTAATGGTTGGACTTGGTGATCTCGAGGGTCTTTTCCAACCTGAATGATTCAACCATTCTATGACTCTTGAAGTACAACAGTGATGATAACACAGTACCATAGTATCACAGAACATTAGAGGTTGGAAGGGACCTCCAGAGATCATCCAATCCAACCCCCCTGCCAAAGCAGGAGCAGCCAGGGTAGTCCACACAGGAATGCATCCAGGTGGGTTTGGAAAGTCTCCTGAGAAGAAGACTCCACAACCTCTCTGGGCAGCCTGCTCCAGTGCTCCATCACCTTCACTGTATAGAAGTTTCTCCTCATGTTGAGCTGAAACCTTCTACGTTCAAGCTTGTACCTGTTGTTCCTTGGCTTATTACTGTGCACCACCCAAAAGAGCTTGGCCCCTCCACTTGACACCCACCCCTCAGATACTGACAGACATTGATCAGATCCCCTCTCAGCCTTCTCCAGACTAAACATATTGTTGCATACTTTAAGCCAGCTGCCTATAGATTTAGTCTCATAGTTTATTTTAAAATACAATAGGCAGAAATTGTGAGATCTCAACAAGCCAGGGGGCAAGGTGGCATGATTGCAGGGTGCATTTCTGCTGCAGCAATCTGTGTCTTCAGCTCTGAAGGCAATTCCTAAGCATCTAGAGCCATCTGCGCTGCAGTCCTCAGCTCACCTCGGAAAATGGTACTGGCATACAGCATTGTCTGGCGAGACTCTGGCACAGGCTGCCCAGGGAGCCTGTGGATGCCTCCTCCCTGGGGGTGTTCAAGGCCAGGTTGGATGAGGCCTTGAGCAGCTGAGTATACTTGAGAGGTGTGGGTGGGTTTGAGGAGAGGTTGGAGTCGATCGTCTCAGAGGTCCCTTCCAACCTGAGCCATTCTCCCTAGCCCTGCCGGCCATACTTTTCTTAATGCACCCCAGGATGCCCTTGGCTCTCTTGCCCTCCAGAGCACATTGCTGTCTCATGCAAAACTTGCTGTCCACCAGCCCTCCATGGAGCTGCTTTCCAGCAGGACAACCCCTAGTCTGTACTGGTGCCCAGATGCAGGACCCTGCACCTGTCCTTATTGAACTTCATGAAATTCCCCTTCATCCAGCCCTCAGCCTGTGCAGATCTGGTTGGATGGCTGCACAGCCTGACAGGTGTCAGCTACCCCAACCCGTTTGGTATCACCAACAAACTTGCAGAGGGTCCACTCACTCCCCTCACCCAGGTCACTGATGAGGATATTGTACAGTTCAGTGTGAGGAAGATGTATACTGCTTCGAAATGTCTAAATTACAGCAGTCTGCAACGAAATCTGATTTAACTTTACCCTCTGAGCTGTCTTCTTGTCAGGGAGAAGTTATGTAAACACCCTGACTTCAGGAGCATGAAAGAACAACAGAAGTGGCTTTCCTTTGCTGCTAGTCAATTGGCTTGGTAAGAAAACACAAAGCCAATTGATGGCTTGCACAGGTCGGTTGTCTTCCTCAGGTACCACGATTATCACAAGCACAGTGAAAAGTGGCCTGAGCTCAGAATATCTAAACAAACTAAATGTCAACAACTTAATTATTCATCTTCACTTCTGCAAGTCAAAACAGTCACATTCTGATCTTGCAGGTTATAATTAGGCTGAGTCTTGGCTCTGTAAAAGCAGAATGAGTATCTAGCAAGCTACCCACATATGTTTAGGAAGCCAGAAGAAAGGGCAGTGGCAATGCCTAGGAGGAGAATACAGCAGGTGGCTAAGCAGCACAGAAAGCCTATTTTTAAAGCAAGAGGCAAGAGAGTAGGTAAGCTCCAGCTCACTGGCACTTTTCATAGCCTAAACAAGTCTTGTTAAAGAAGACAGAATAACTATGGCTTCCAGACACAGCACTGGCACTCCACCCCTCCTGAAAGGGCTCTGTTTGCCTTACAAGTGCTGGGCAGTCCAGCCGCTGCTTTGGCGTGGGGACGTGCACAGAACTCTCATCCTTGATGTATTCCACCAGAGATCTGTACAGGAAAATGTGAACCACTTCCCATTACAGAGAGTCACAGAATGGCTCAGATTGGAAGGTACCTCAGAGCTCATCTCCTCCAACCTCCCCACCATGCCCAGGGACACCTCTCAGCTACACTCAGCTGCTCAAGGCCTCATCCAGCCTGGCCTTCAACACCCCCAGACAGGAGGCAGCCACAGCCTCCCTGGGCAGCCTGTGCCAGGCTCTCACCACCCTCACACTCAACAACTTCTTCCTCAGCTTCACTCTAACCCTGCTCTGCCTCAGCTCCAAACCATTGCCCCTTGGCCTGGCTCCAGACCCCCTCAGCCAAAGTCTCTCTGCAGCCTTCCTGCAGGATCCCTTCAGCTCCTGGCAGCAGCTCTGAGCTGCCCCTGGAGCCTTCTCCTCTGCAGGCTGCACACCCCCAGCTCACAGCAGAGTTGCTCCAGCCCTTGGAGCATCTTTGTGGCCTCCTCTGGCCTCACTCCAGAAGCTCTGTGTCCTTCTCCTGCTGGGGACCCCAGAGCTGGAGGCAGGATTGGAGGTGAGGTCTGAGCAGAGCCCAGGGGCAGAATCCCCTCTCCTGCCTTGCTGCCCACACTTCTCTGGCTGCAGCCCAGCCCACAGCTGCCTGCTGGGCTGCATGAAGGCACTGCTGGCTCCTGGGGAGCTGCTCAGCACCCAACACCCCCAAGGCTTTTTCTTCAGAGCTGCTCTCAACCTACTCTGCACCCAGCCTGGATTTGTGCCTGGGATTGGCCTGCTCCAGCTGCATTCAGTGTGGAACATTTGCAGCACTCACCAAATGGAGGAGGAAAACACTGGTGTGTAGCCTTTGCATGGGAATGAGTGCACAGGGAGGAATAAAGCCATAACTGTGTGATCATGAGCCCAGTCTTCAAAATGAGATCCTGCCACTCAAGAGCAATACTTGGAAATGACACATTTTAAAATGGAAGTTTCAAGAAAGGCTTTGTAAAAAGGCTCAGTCAATGCAGCTAGAGCCAATTCCACCACCAGAGAGCTGTGACTTGCTGACTTTTATTCCATGTACTAAACACCCAGCACTGTAGGGGAAATTCATGATAAGTTTTAATTCTTTTCCTTCTTTCTTTTTTTTTTTTTAATTACTGCTTGCTCAGCTGAGAGCTTGGATCCTGGGAAAAGCAACAAGCCAGTTTGTAGAGAATAATAAACCCAGCATCACTCCCTTTTGTTGCATTGTTTTGTCCTCTCAAGGTCCTAGGAAAGGAACAATATCTATTCACTTCATGGGGCTGGTTGCTTGTGTATGGGTGGTGGGTTTAGACTGTGCCTTTAAAAGTTTTTCACAGCTCTTGAAGAGAAAGCAGTAGAATGCAAATAAATCACCATGGGGTGTGAAAAGGAAAATAAGGCTAGTTCTAAACAATCCCACTGGAGAGACAAGGGACTTCAGCTAGGAATGTAAACCACTTCTCTCTCTTCTTGCTTCCACAGCTGGGAGATCATAGAATCAACCAGGTTGGAAAAGATCTCAGAGATCATCAAGTCCAACCTATTTCCTAACACCTCCTGACAACTAAACCATGGCTCCAAGTGCCACATCCAAGCCTTCCTTGAACACCTCCAGGGATGGTGACTCCACCGTCTCCCTGGGCAGCACATCCCAATGGCCAATTCCTCTTTCTGGGAAGAACTTTCTCCTCACCTCCAGCCTAAACCTCCCCTGGCACAGCTTGAGACTGTGTCCTCTTGTTCTGGGGCTGGCTGCCTGGGAGAAGAGACCAACCCCCACCTGGCTACAACCTCCCTGCAGGGAGTTGGAGAGAGCAAGAAGGTCTCCCCTGAGCCTCCTCTTCTCCAGGCTAAGCAACCCCAGCTCCCTCAGCCTCTCCTCACAGGGCTGTGCTCCAGACCCCTCCCCAACCTCGTTGCCCTTCTCTGGACACATTCAAGTGTCTCAATGTCCTTCTTAAACTGAGGGGCCCAGAACTGGACACAGGACTCAAGGTGTGGCCTAACCAGTGCAGAGTACAGGGGCAGAATGACTTCCCTGCTCCTGATGGGAGATACTAACTTTGTGCTTCTGTTGCCTTCTACTTGACTTGGCTGCATTGTTTTGGCTAAGTTCTAACTTCTCTGTCCTTCCTCTTGTCACTTTTGTGTACAGGGTGGGGGCAGAGGGGTGTGGGGAGGAAGAAGCTATTAGCTTCCCCTGGTCTTTGGCCAGGGGGGCTTTGTGCTGTTAATTGTAAAGCCCTGTAAATATTGTAACTATTGTATATTTTGGTGGTAGTTTTAGGCTATGCCTTCAAAATTTTTCACAGATCTTGAGCAGAAAAGTAGTAAAATGTAAATAAATCACTGTTGGGTGCGAAAAGGAAAACAAAGATCATCCTAAACAATCCCCTTGGAGAGATCAGGAACTTAAACTGGTTGTACCAAGATAATTTTTCTCTTCTCTTCTTGCTTCCTCACTCTGGAGACAGCCTAACTTGCTTCTGTTTGACCTTGGCTGCATTGTTTTGGTCAAGTCTAACAGCAACTTTCTCTGCTCCTTACTCTTCTCCTTTCTGTACAAGGGGAGGCAGAAAAGGAGAAGCTGGTAGCTTCCCCTGGTCATTGACCAGGGGGCTGCTTGTGCTGTTCATTGATTGTAAACACCTGTAAATATTGGGAATCCTGTAGATTTTGCACCTATTCACTGTATTCCATTATAAATTGTAGTTTTCCTTATAAATGCAGCTTTCATTTGCTTCCAGCTCAGCTGGTCTGGCAAATTTAATGCTGGGGGGGTGTGGAATTTTCAACCCACCACAGTATGTAATGAAATGTCACTGCAAGAAAAAGTTAATAATCTGCCCCTATCTGTCTGCCAACTCCTGCACTTCTCAGCCAGGCAAACCTCCCCTGGATTTCCCCCCCCTTATTTAAATGCTCTTCTAAAATGCCTCAATAGTGTCTTGCCCCATGTTATTTACAGTGATACCTATCAGGCTGTGCAGCCATCCAGCCAGATCTGGACAGCCTGAGAGCTGGGTGCAGGTAAACCTCATGGAGTTCAAAAGGCACAAGTGCAGGGTCCTGCATCTGGGCAGGAATAACAACAGGCACCAGGACAGGATAGGAGCTGCCCTGCTGGAAATCAGCTCTGTAGAGAAAGACCTTGGAGTGCTGGTGGGCAGCAAGTTCTGCATGGGACAGCAATGTGCTTTTGTGGCCAGGAGAGCCAATGGCACCCTGGGGTGCAGCAAGCAAAGTGTGTCCAGCAGATCCAGGGAGGTTCTTCTCCCTCTCTGCTCTGCCCTGCTGAGACCACACCTGCAATACTGTGTCCAGTTTGGGGCTCCCCAGTTCAAGAGAGACAGAGACCTGCTTGAGAGAGTCCAAGAGACAGCCAGGAGGATGATTAGGGAACTTGAGCATCTCCTCTGTGAAGAGAGACTGAGAGCCCTGGGGCTGTTTAGTGTGGAGAAGAGAAGTCTGAGAGGGGATCTGATCAATGCCTATCAAAAGCTGAGGGCTGGGGGTCAAGTGGAGGGGGCAAGCTCTTGGGTAGTGCACAGTAATAAGCCAAGGAACAATGGAGACAAACTTGAACAGAGAAGGTTTCAGCTCAACATGAGGAGAAATGTTCTTTGCAGTGAGGGTGGCAGAGCCCTGGAGCAGGCTGCCCAGGGAGGTTGTGGAGTCTCCTTCTCTGCACATTCAAATCCCACCTGGATGCATTCTTGTGCAGGCTACCCTGGGTGATCCTGCTCTGGCATGGGGGTTGAACTGGATGACCTCTGGAGGATCCTTCCAAAGTGATACTCTGATCTAAACCCTGTGGTTAACTCTACTTACTCGCCACCCTCTTAGCACCTACTGCTGCTCACATCAGACTTGTGTGAACCTTTACAAACCAGGCATGGTATGGAGGCCAAGTGCTTTTTTATCTTCTGAGATGCACATCAGGGTGTATAAGAGAGATTGTGTTTTGAGGACCTAGACTAGACTCACCAAGTGACTAAAATAAATGCAGGGAAAAAGTAGAATTTACCAGGTAAAACCGATCAAAAGCAGCAGCAAGCCTCATTCATAACAAGATACTGGGTTTAGATATTTTTCCCATAGAAAGGAGGGGAAATGCCCAAGTTTGGGCCACCTTAATGTTGTGTTTTTTTTTTCCAGGGCAACCTGATCTAGTTGAGGATGCCCCTGCTTACTGCAGAGGGGGTTGGACTGGATGACCTTTGGAGGTCCCTTCCAACCCAGACCACTCTATGGATTCTCTGATTTATTCCTACCTGGCTGCCGGTGCCAATGGTGTGCTGGGGCTGCAGTGGGTAAGCAGCACTTTCCTAGCCAGCCTGTGTTCCACTGGTTAGCCATCACATCACACCAGCTAGCTGCTGAAATGACTCACAGGAGCTCCTGGAGACGATGTGTAGGACTTGGCACTTCACGGCGCTCCGAGCAGAACAGATCAGACTGCTCTGATCCGCGCTGGAGGGCCAGCCTGACACCAAGCCAGCTACTCTGGGGCACCAAAAAAGGAAGCCCAGGCAATCTGCCTGCTGCCTTCAGGTGTTTGTCTCTAGCCTAGATCATTCCACAGCCCCCCCCACTTAGGAGTCCCTGGGTAAATAAAAACATTAAGGTTGTCCAAACTGGGGCATTTCCCCTCCTTTTTATGGGGGGGGATACATCTAAAAATAGTAGCTTGTTATGAGTGAGATTTGCTGCTTCTGTGGATCAGTCATAGATGCTTCTTTTACCTGGTAAAGGCTATTTTTACCTGTGTTTATTTTAGTCACTTGGTGAGTCTAGTCTAGGTTCTCAAAACAAAATCACTGTTGTACACCCTGACGTGCATCTCAGGAGATAAAACGGCTCTTGGCCTCCACACCATGCCTGGTTTGTAAAGATCACAACAGAAAGTTTCATCTCTTTCAGAGAACCAGAGTGTTAGGGGTTGGAAGGAACCTCCAGGCACCAGCCAGTCCAACCCCTTGCCAGAGCAGGAGCACCTAGAGTAGGTCACACAAGAACATATCCAGGTGGGTTTGGAAAGTGTCCAGAGAAGGAGACTCCACAGCCTCTCTGGGCAGCCTGCTCCAGGGCTCTGTTTTGAGTTGAGTGAAAGCAGCCTGAAACTTCTGGATGCAATAAACCAAAAAACTCTTGTATTCTGGCATTACTGTTACGAGATCAGGGAGAAAAAATATTATGATGACTACTGCAGAAAGCCAGAAGGAAAGCGACCTCTGATGCTTGATTTCAGGCATGTGAAATTACAGACTACTGACCTTTTTGAAGCAAAGCTAAAGATCAAAGTTTATCATAAATTGGTTTATCTTCTTTATCAGATAGCATATTAGGAGAAACATCCAAAACAAGGCAGATCATAGAATCACAGAATGGCCTAGGTTGGAAAGGATCTTAGACATCAACTGCTCCAACCTCTCCACCATGGGCAGGGACACCTCTCAACTAGACTCAGCTGCTCAAGGTCTCATCCAGCCTGGCTTTCAACACCCCCAGGGAGGAGGCAGCCACAGCCTCCCTGGGCAGCCTATTCCATAGTCTCACCCACACACACACTGAAGAACTTCTTCCTCAGCTCCACTCTAATCCTGCTCTGCCTCAGCTCCAAACCATTCCCCCTTGGCCTGGCTCTAGACACCCTCATGAACAGTGCCTCTGCAGCCTTATTGCAGGATCCCTTCAGGTCCTGGCAGGCAGCTCTGAGGTCCCTCTGGAGTCTTCTCCTCTCCAGGCTGCACACCCCCAGCTCCCTCAGCCTGTCCTCACAGAGGAGCTGCTTCAGCCCTTGGATCATCTTTGTGGCCTCCTCTGGCCTCACTCCAGCAGCTCTGTGTCCTTCTCATCCTGGGGACACCAGAACTGGAAGCAGGATCGGAGGTGCAGGCTCAGCAGAGCAGAGGGTCATAATCGCCTCTCTTGCCCTGCTGCCCACGCTGCTCTG
Organism: Picus viridis; assembly: GCA_033816785.1. Lineage (NCBI taxonomy): Eukaryota > Metazoa > Chordata > Aves > Piciformes > Picidae > Picus > Picus viridis. The sequence goes on along the minus strand of CM066570.1, from coordinate 30,527,581 downwards.
GATGCAGCCCAGGGCATGATTTGCATTCTGGGCTGCTGATCTCAGTAAAAGCAAGCAACTACACCATGTCAGTGCATGACACTGCTTACCTGTGAGAGCTGCAGGAGAAGGAAACCCATTTCATGTAGGATACAACCACACAACTCCAGTCCTCTGCTCGGATTTTGCCCCAGCAGTGCTTCTGTCTATGCCTTCTGATAAAAAAAACCAACCCTGGTTGTACTCCATCACTCACAATCTGGCCTCAGATTAAAGTGACAGGATACACTGAGAGGAAAAAAATTGTTTTAATTGCTCAGCATATGCTGCCGGAAATTGATGTCGTTATTTTAAAGCATTAAAGCATCACCCAGTCGTTTGTCTTCATTCTGCACTTGTAGCATCACTGCCTTCTACCCTGGAATCAGTTATGGACCACAAAAGCCACTGGCAAGATCTGGAGTAGAACCTCTGGTAGCAGGTTTTCTACCCCTGTCACATCTTGACCTTCACAGAATCACAGAACCTATCCGGTTGGAAGAGAGCTCCAAGCCCATCCAGTCCAAGCCTTGACCCAGCACTGAAGAGTCAGCTCTAAGCCATGTCCCAGAGCACCAGCTCCACACATTGCTTGGACACCCCCGGGGATGGTGACTCCAGCACTGCCCTGGGCAGACCATTCCAAGGGAGTTATTGGCACAAAAGATTACGCAGGAGAAAACCTCACCTCACTGAATTTCTTGATAGCCACAATTTCATGTGTCTCCTGCAACACAAAAAACCCCAAAGAATGGGAAATGAGCAACATTTGGTGCATCTCCTTTCTAAGGGGTTTGATTTCATGCATCTCCTGTAAGCTCAACATTTGGTGCCTCTCCTTTCTTACCTTTTGTTTTTTTAACCCCCAGACAATGGGAAACAAAAAATCTAGAGACATTTCACAATGCAAAACAAACTTAACCAAAAACCTGGTAAATGCCTCAGTGACCAGGCCAAACACAATTCAGAATCACAGAATCTACCTGCTTGGAAGAGACCTCCAGGATCATCAGGAACAGAGGAACTAGAGTGTGTGGTGAAAGAACCTAAGAGGCCCTTTCCCCAAATACAGATTAACAGAATATATCTGCCTGGAAGAGACCTTCAATCACCAGTCCAACCCTCTACCCAGCACTAAAGGGTCAATACTAAACCATGTTCCTAAGCACCAGCTCCACACACTGCTGCAACACCCCCAGGGATGGTGACTCCAGCACTGCCCTGGGCAGAACATTCCAATGGTTGAGAGCCCTTCCAGTGAAGAAATGTTTCCTGAGATCCAGCCTGAACCTTCCCTGCTGCAGCTTGGAACCATTTCCTCTGCTCCTGCCACCAAGGAGAAGAGGCTGCCCCCTCCATGTCCCAGCCTCCCTTCACGTAGTTGAAGTTAACCTAATGACTATGGATGATGTACTCCTGACACAACCACAAGGGAAGATTCCTACACAAACTGTGAGCTTTGGCAGACTTGTCAAGCATCAGAGTTTCAAGTACCAGTTTGACTGCCTGCCATGAACATCCTTCAGATGTTACATTAGATATCTTCTGGGACCTTCTTTCTGAACTACAAACCTCCATGTCTTTGACTACACCGATGAACATCAAGGCACAGTAGAAGACCTGTGGAGTGCAACAGTTGGTGCCAAGGGCCTGAGCTCTAAGCTATACACATTTCAGGGTGTCCTGACTAGGTTAGTTTGACTACCAGAGTGCTCATCTGTGGCTGGAACGCATTAGGTGTGCTCCTTGAGCACCTCTGACAGTTCAGCTTCAATCAACACCCCAGGACGCTGTGAATCAAAGCTCTGTGAGCAGAGATGAAGACAACATTTAATTCAAAAGAGCAACCCAGATCCAAACTACAACACTTAAGGGCCCCAAGGCTCATGGAGTACAGTCTGTGTGGAACAACAAAGGAAAATGAGGAGCCTGATTTCTATGCCCTGCAATGCCTAAAGTTCTGTTAGCTGTCTGTGATGATTTTTTGAAGGTTCATATCCTTACAAAAGCAAAGTACATTTGGGTAGTGTTAGATCTGTAATACTCCACCACTGCTGAGTCCCAAGGCCTGTTATGTCCAGGGGCTTCAGAACATTTCTATAATTTGGGCAACCATTGATGCATACAAAGAAAATGAGAAGCGAATTTATAGAATGGCTTAGGTTGGAAGGGACCTCAGAGCTAATCTGCTCCAACCTGCCCACCATGCCCAGGGACACCTCTCAGCTAGGCTCAGCTGCTCAAGGCCTCATCCAGCCTGGCCTTCAGCACCCCCAGCAAGGAGGCAACCACAGCCTCCCCGGGCAGCCTGTGCCAGACTCTCACCACCCTCACACTCAACAACTTCTTCCTCAGCTCCGCTCTAACCCTGCTCTGCCTCAGCCCCAAACCATTCCCCCTTGGCCTGGCTCTAGACACCTTCAGGACATGTCCCTCTGCAGCCTTCCTGCAGGCTACCTTCAGCTCCTGGCAGGCAGCTCTGAGCTGCCCCTGGAGCCTTCTCTTCTCCAGGCTGAACACCCCCAGCTCCCTCAGCCTGTGCTCACAGCAGAGCTGCTCCAGCCCTTGGAGCGTCTTTGTGGCCTCCTCTGGACTTACTCCAGCAGCTCTGTGTCCTTCTCCTGCTGGGGACGCCAAAACTGGAGGCGGGATTGGATGTGGGATGTCAGCAGAGCAGAGCCAAGAGGTAGAATCCCCTCTCCTGCCCTGCTGCCCACACTCTTCTGGCTGCAGCCCAGCCCACAGCTGCCTGCATGAGGGCACTGCTGGCTCCTGGGGAACTGCTCAGCACCCAACAGCCCCAAGTCTCCTTCCTTCAGAGCTATTCTCAACCCACTCTGCACCCAGCCTGGATTTGTACCTGGAATGTGAGCATCCTTAAACTGTGGAACTGCATTTTTTCCATGATGCCTCCGACAGCCGATGCGTGCCTGGAAGTGGCAGCTGAAAATGGCCTCAGCTGTGAACTGTGTTTGCAGTTGGTGTGAGCAAAGCTGCACAGTGCAGGCCTTTACAGGCACCAGCAGCACAACCTGCAAGCAGGGCTTCTGGGTTTGGCAAAGTTGGAGAAATGCTGGAGTGCTGCAGACGTTTCACCATGTGTTTTCACCATTTCGGGAGTTGATCTGTGGGGGGAAGGAGAGGGGGAAAAAAGGCGGGGGGGGAAGGCGATACTGATTTTTAATATCCCCTAAGCCTATCTCTCTCCACCCATCCAGCAAAAGCAGCAGCAGCAGCGGTTCCTAGGGCCCTTCTCCACCCCCTCGCGTTCCGCACACGGGTGACTAACGGCTCTGCGTGCCGGGGGCGTGCACCAGTTCCCATGCCAAAAAAAAAAAAAAAAAAAAAGGAAGAAAAAAAATTTAAAAAAAAAAAAACAAACCCACAAAAAAAAACCAACCCACAACTCAGCCGTTATCTGAACGGAAAACCACCTGTCCCTCTGCCTGCTCACGACCCTGCCCCGGAGGATGAACATCCGCACCTCCACCTGCCCGCCCTGCCGGCAGCGGAGGCGTCACTCGTGTCTGCTGGTGACACCCGTGTCTGGTGCCGTCTACTCCTGCAGCCAGAGCCACCCTGGGCTACCGCCCGCGGCCGCTGCCTCTCCCGTCACTCGACCCCCGGGGCCGGGGCCCCTGTTCCGCCGCCACCCGCAGCCCCGCACCCGTTGCTCGGCAGCTGCGAGTCAACCGAACCCTCCGCGAGGCCGGGCGGGGCCGGGGTGGGGGCGGTGCCAGCGGGGAGGTGCGGAGGGGGCGGGATCGTAGATAGGTTCTATTGGTCGAAAAGGCTGCAGGCGTGTCCCGAGGCCGTGTCTTTACTCTGCTACTGGTAGTCGGAGATGTCGCTGCGGGCTTGGGGGCGGGGCCGGGTGGCCAGTGGCGTCGGTTGAGCGCCGCGCTAGGGAGGGACCGCGGCGGGCGGGGTAGCGGAGTGAGGGGGCGCCGCCGGGTGTGAGTCGAGCAGCGGCAGCGCCGGAGCGGAGGTAGGGGAGCTGTGCGGGGCCCTGCGCTGCCCTCACCTGTCACCTCCCGGTTGTCGGGCTCTTGCTGCTGCGGCACACCAGCCCGGCGCTTCACCCCCTGTCCTGGGCTCCGTCCCTTTCTTCCCCTCTACCCCTGCCACCGGCCAGCCGCGCGACCCCTGCTGCTCGCGCTCCCGCCTCCTTTGGGCTGCCGCCGTCCCCTCCTCCTTCCCCCCCCAGTCCCGCCGGGAGCCGTTCCCTGCAGCTGCCGCGGCGGGAGCGGGGCCGAAGGCTGTGCCCACCAGCGGGCAGCGCCGCGCCCCGCAGCCCAGGTGCCCCCGGCCCGCAGGGGGCCGAAGGGGCGAGGCTGCGGTGCCTGGCGGGGAGGGGGCAGAGCCCGCGGGCGCGGCCCTTCCTTGGTCCTGGGGGTCGGTGTTCCACGGAGATGCCTGGGAGGGGAGGCGAGGGGCGGCCGCCTGTGGGATTCCGCCTGCGTTCCTAGTCTTGCTCGCCGCCCTCTCTTTCCCCGATACCCTTTTCCGTCTGGCTGCAGGGGCTTGTGGCTGTTCCTGGACAGATTCTGCTTGGAGTATTGTGATTTGGGGAAGGGCGTGTTTCGCTGGGGCTTTTTTCCTTTTTGTGATGTTTGGGTTTTTTTTTTCCCTGTGTGATTTTAATTTTTATTTTTTAAATTTATTTGGTTTTGTATCAGTCGCCTTGTCGCCGGGGCTGTGTGTTTTCCTGTGCCAGGCAGGAGAAAAATCCACTAGTGGTTACCGGGTAGGTAGGTGGTGATGGAGAGCATCAGAGGGGACAACACCCAGGAGAGAAGGTTGTTCCTCAGTTGGAACCGCTAGCCAGAAGAGGGATGCCGGGATTCCCATTGCTGGGGCTATGCCTTGGTTCTCCTCTCGGCTTTCATCTTTTGCCTTGGCCGGTGAGCAGGGAAAACTCGGTCGCTACCCTCGGACTTGAGCGTGTGGAAGGGAAAAGGATTGTTTTTCCAAGCAGGATTTTGTGTGTTTGCAGCGATGGCCCTTCTTGGGCTCGGAGGAGCAAGAAGCTCTGTTGCCATTCGTTTCCGTTTGGTGGGTATGAGGGCTCTGCCTGCTGTTGCTGCTGATCTACTCCAGCCTTGCTGCCGGAGATCCACCTTCTGTCTGCATCCTGCGCTGCCTACCCTTGCTGCGGCAGGTAGCTGTCTGAAGCAGCAACAGCCTGGAACTGCCATAGTGTGAAATTAACCACAATCCTGCAAATGCCTCTGCTCTCTGCCTTGGCTGAGGCAAGCTATTGCCTGGCTTCTGCTCAGTAGACTTGTTAAGATGGTAATGCATTAGTTACACAGTCGTATCTGGAGGAGTTGCTGTTTATTGCAAGTCCTTAGTATTTATTCAGCAAAGCCAAAGAGGAGGGCTGGGAAATTCTCTTGGCATGGTGATGGTTGCAGATCATGCATGGCCTTTTGGGTTCTGCAGTATTGCAGGAGAGAAGTTTGAAATTGCCCTGTTTGTTTCCTTTGTTGCCTCTTGAGATGCTGAGTACCACCAGCTTCCAGGATGAGTGACAGGATCACAGGATGTTAGGGGCTGGAAGGCACCTTCAAAGCCCATCAAGTCCAACCCCTCCGCCAGAGCAGGACCATAGAATCTAGCACAGGTCACACAGGAACACATCCAGATGGGTCTTGAAAGCCTCCAGAGAAGGAGACTCCACCATCCCTCTGGGCAGCCTGTTCCACTGTATATTGTATTGCCAGTCAGTAGTGGTGTCCTGGCTAGTACAACCTGCAATTCCCACTTCATTTTACTGCCTGTTAGGACACTCTCTTGGCTTTTTCCTCCCCCCACCCCCGCCCCTAGATCTCACTCTAAGGCTGTCAAATCTGACATTTCAAACAGTCTGTTGGGTTTGTCTAAACCAACACCATCTTTAAGATTTTTCATGTCTTGGGTGTGTGTTTGTTGACTTAACAGCCTAGAGATCTGCAGCTGCAAAATCCTCAGGCAAAAGGCAAGCTTGGTAGAAAATGTACCTGCCCATTGGAGAAACACAAAGTGCCATTTCAAAGGGTGGATTGATTAATTAAAAGTATTGCCTCTCTTTTTTTCCCCCTCTCTATTGTACAGGCTTAAAATGCTACTTCCAGGTGTGTGGGTGTTTCAAGGTTTCTCTTTTGCTCATTTGGAGATAGGAAGGCAAATCTCTCCCCCTCTTTGTACTTCAGCTGTGACGTTCTGCAAGGAGAAATCTCTCTGCCTAAAGAGTCCTCTGCATTGAATAGCTCTCAGGAGTGTGGCCTTGCTTGTCACTAATTACCCTAAAAACCATAGCATTTAGAGATTTAAATCAAAAATCTTTTTCCACCATGTTTTAGCCCCTTGGATTTTTCTGGCATGCAGGAAAACTGAGAGAGAAAATTACCACGGGTGAAGAACCATGGGTTATAGGAAAGGAGAGAAATCTAGAGCTGAAGCACCCCAGTGCTCCAAGGAGCAAGTGCTACACCACGTTTTGGAGCTAGATCTTTGGCAGTTGTTTCAGCCAGTGCTTAGACCTGGCAGTTGAAGGCAGCTCTCGTCTTCATTCATAAATACACCTGCAAAAATACCTGCCTGATCTTAAACATTACTGGAAGGCTGGCAGTTTCAGTGAATCTGGTATGTGCTGGTTTGTATGATTTTATTTCTCTTTATTTATTTAGGTAATGATTTAGATTTTAACTGTATGGAAGCTGAAGCTTGAAATTTGTTTGGATTCCCTTTGACTGACTTGCAAACGAGTTGTAACAAACCTGTTAAGTGCTGTAGCTGATGTACTCCAGCCAGCTCTTCAGAGCTTGGGAGCGTTGAAAACAAAGAAGGGGGAGGAAATGCACCTTGAGATTCAAGTCCTGAAATGTTTACTGTAGCTCAGTATTCCTCACAACTCCCTTAACAATACTGTTTTTTAACTAGTGAAATAGCCACAGGAAGATGTCAAACACTGTATGGCCAGTAGAGGAAGAACTTTGTAGAGAGGTTTGGATTAGTCTGTTAGAGGCTCTTCTTGGAGCATTGGTGTAGCTAAAGATGGCTAACAAGAAGAGGGAGACTCCATTTTTACATGGAAAAGATGAGAAGGTAATAGGTACAAGTTCAAGTTCCCCCTGAGGCGATTCAGATTGGACACGAGGAAAATTTTTCACAGCAAGAACAATCAACCATTGGAATAATCAGAATCATAGAATGGCTTAGGTTGGGAGGGACCTCAGAGACCATCTACTCCCCACCATGGGCAGAGACACCTCTCAACTAGACTCAGCTGTTCAAGGCCTCATCCAACCTGGCTTTCAACACCCCCAGGCAGGAGGCAGCCACAGCCTCCCTGGGCAGCCTGTGCCAGGCTCTCACCACCCTCACACTCAACAACATCTTCCTCAGCTCCACTCTAACCCTGCTCTGCCTCATCTTCAAGCCATTCCCCCTTGTCCTGTCTCCAGACACCCTCAGCAAAAGTCCCTCTGCAGCCTTCCTTCAGCTGCTGGCAGGCAGCTCTGAGGTGCCCCTGGAGCCTTCTCTTCTGCAGGCTGCACACCCCCAGCTCCCTCAGCCTGTGCTCGCAGCAGAGCTGCTCCAGCCCATGGATCATCTTTGTGGCCTCCTCTCTGCAATCACTCCAGCAGCTCTGTGTCCTTCTGTTGGAATAATGTCCACAGGGAAGTTGTGGAGTCCCCATCCTTGGGTGTTTTAAGATTGAGTTGGACAGGTTGCTAAGCCATCTTGTCTAGACCACGCTTTTGCCACCAATTAAGGTTGGACCTGGTGATCCTTGAGGTCCCTTTCCAACCTGCTGTTCTCTAAACTCCAGTGGCAGTGTGGTTTGACGCTAGCAGTGGTTATTTCTGTTGTCATACAGAGCAGGACTCTGTGAGTGGGAGGAGAGCTAAGACTGCAAGTACAAGGTAGAATAAGAGAATAATTTCTGTATGCAGAAAACACCCTCTCTCTATATATATACACCCAAAAGGCAGCTCAGTGCTGGTATATAAATAGCTATTTATAATACTGACTATATATGGATGCTCTTGAAAACCGTTCACATGTAAGCTTTAGCTTTCTCTCTCTCTCTCTCAAACATGTTAACGCTCAGCAGAGAAATCTGGAAGGCAAAAAAACCTAAGCAACACTTCTCCTAGGAATTATTTAAGCCCTGGCTAAGATAGGAATGTGTTCTTCTGAGGTCCCTCCCAACCCCTGATGTTCTGTGATTCTGCTTTAATTCTTAATTTCGGAGCGTTGCCTTGAGCGCTTCTGGGCAGAGCACGGGCATGGGTCATGAGACAGCAGCGAGGGGGAACTACCCTGAAAATGTGTTGAGATGGAGGATGAACGAAGCCATTGTGAATTGTGTGCTCATGTGAAAGGGACAATGTCTTGCATTTGTTGGAACTTCCATTTAAGATGTTTTTAAAGGGGTTTTAGCCTTCCTCGTGAGCTAAAATTAGCCACTCTAGGGTTGTTTTTTCTATCTTGATTGTTTCGCATCAGAATATCAAGGCATGAGAATGATCAGTCACCTGCTGTCCCTAAAGAAAGGAAGGTAATGATTAATGGAGTTTATTTCTTGGTGCTGAATTCTGGATTCTCAGTGCTGATACTTTAGGATCAAGATGGAGATCTGTTTGTGTGTATGGCACTACCGTCTTCTGGCACCAGAAGCAGTATTGACAGGCTGGGGTCGGAGTGGCTGGAGAGCTGCCAAACAGAAAGGGACCAGGGGGTGCTGGTTGACAGCCGCCTAAACATGAGCCAGCAGTGTGCTCAGGTGGCCAAGAAGGCCATTGGCATCCTGGCCTGTATCAAGAATGGTGTGGCCAGCAGGAGCAGGGAAGTCATTGTGCCCCTGTACTCTACACTGGTTAGGCCACACCTTGAGTCCTGTGTCCAGTTCTGGGCCCCCTCAGTTTAAGAAGGACATCGAGACACTTGAATGTGTCCAGAGAAGGGCAACAAGGCTGGGGAGAGGCCTTGAGCACAGCCCTGTGAGGAGAGGCTGAGGGAGCTGGGGTTGCTTAGCCTGGAGAAGAGGAGGCTCAGGGGAGAACCCGTTGCTGTCTACAACTACCTGAAAGGTGGTTGTAGCCAGGAGGTAGTTGGTCTCTTCTCTCTAGCAACCAGCACCAGAACAAGAGGACACAGTCTCAAGCTGTGCCAGGGGAAGTTTAGGCTGGAGATGAGGAGAAAGCTCTTCCCAGAGAGAGTTGTTAGCCATTAGCATGTGTTGCCCAGGAAGGTGGTGGAGTCCCCATCCCTGGAGGTGGTCAAGAGGGGATTGGACGTGGCACTTGGTGCCATGGTTTTAGTCATGGGGTCTTGGGTGACAGGTTGGACTTGATGATCTTTGAGATCTCTTCTAACCTTGGTGATACTGTGATTAATTAAAAGGAGCATTAAAAGAAATATAAACACCTGAAGAAGCTGTGGAAATCACTGAGAAAATATCTGCCTTCTTGCTGAGTTGGTGCAATATCACAATAGTAAATATGAGGGGAAAATGATAAACTTCTGCATGTTCACAACACTCATGTAGCCAGCTCTTATCCCACTTTAAACGAAAGCCCTTGGTTTTGAAACATCTTTCTTTGTCCCCCTCTTAAATAGGGTATTCTAGCATGGCAGAAATAATTATGTTCAATATCTTGCTGAAATCACACTGAAAGGAGAAAATAAGTGGTTCTACGTGTGTAACACTGGGTTGCTATAGTAATAATTGCATTTATTTATTTCTTCTTCTGCCTGCTCTGAGGCAGCCATGAGAATTTCTCAGGAATAAACTACCCTTTGGAGAACCTCAGTGCCTTTTTCATTTTTATTTTATTTTTTTTAATCTTTATGCAAAATAACTTCCAGAAATGAATTTCAAAGCTCTCAAGTTAAGAGTTGTGTTCTGCTGCTCTGATCACGTGGAGGTTGCTACCTGCGTTAGGTTTAGTTCCTGTGGTGTCAAAAAGCAAATTGTAGACTCCTAGAATGGCTTAGGTTGGAAGGGAGCTTAGAGCTCAAGGGAGGGTGGTGAGACACTGGCACAAACTGCCCAGGGAGGTTGTGGGTTCCCTCTCCCTGCAGGTGTGCAAGGCCAAGTTGAATGAGGCCCTGAGCAACCTGGGCTGGTGGAAGGTGTCCTCGCCCATAGCAGGGGGTTTGCAACTAGATGATCTTTCAGGTCCCTTTCAACCCAAACCAGTCTGTGAATCATCTCCTCTAACCTCTTCACCATGCCCAGCAACACCTCTCAACTAGACTCAGCTGCTCAAGGCCTCATCCAGCCTGGCTTTCAACACCTGCAGGGAGGAGGCAGCCACAGCCTCCCTGGACAGACTGTTCCAGAGTTTCACCACCCTCACACTGAACAACAGCTTCCTCAGCTCCACTCTAACCCTGCTCTGCCTCAGCTCCAAACCATTCCCCTTTGTCCTGTCTCCAGACACTCTCATGAGAAGTCCCTCTGCAGCCTTTTCCTGTAGGGTCCCTTCAGGCACTGGAAGGCAGCTCTAAGGTTCCCCTTGGGCCATTAATCTTCGATGAGTTTCTGTAGCACAGATCCGTGAGGCTGAAGTGTCTCCAGAATCTTGTAATTCAAACTTCAGAGCAATTAGATTTACTTTTCTAACCTTACTTCAGAAGAGATGTTAATGTGTTCCAGCTTGGCTTCAAATTTGTGTTCCTAATCTAAGATGATTCAACTTACTGCTGTTGGAATTGCCTGTTTCTGTCTTGCAAATGGACCCTGTAGTTGATTTATTTTTCACAATAGGATAACTTATTCTGAAAACTAAGATAATTTTCCTGTGGGTGCCTAGCAACATATGGGGGGGGGGAGGGAACAGAAAGGAGAGAAAAGCCCCCAAAACCAAACTCCACATTTCTTCTCTGGAAACAAAACCCCAACAAAACCAACCCAAGGTGTCAATCAATTCTTAACTGAATCCTCATTATGCCCCCCACATAATGCTCCATTCTTGGGCTGAATTGTGTCACTGTTAACCTTTTCTTACTGAGGACTATGGCTGGTAATGGGAGCACACTGCTTCATTCAGCTGAAGGAAAGGAGGAGGATGTGGCTGTAAGGTTCAATAGAATCAAATATTTATTTGGCTGGGAAGTTAAAAAATAAACATTAATTCTTGGAGTTTGGGTATGAAAACAAAGCTTTTGTTTCCCCCCCCCCCTACAATTTTTCTCTTTGTGAGGTGTCATGGATTGTAGGAACTGTGCATTTCTGGTGAATTCAGGAAAATGGTTGACAGTGATTTATTTGTTGGGGAGATTTCTTCTTTAGCTTAATTAATAGAATCACAGAATTGTCAGGAATGGGTGGGAGCTCAGGGATCATGCACTTCCAACCCCCCTGCCATGGCCAGGGAAACCTCACACTACAGCAGGTTGCTCACAGCCGCAGCCAGCCTGGCTGCAAACACCTCCAGGCAGGAGGCTTCCACCACCTCCCTGGGCAACCTCTGCCACTCTCTCACCACCCTCATGGGCAACAACGTCTTCCTCGCATCCAATCTCCATCTCCCCACTTCTAGTTTTGCTCCATCCCCCCCCACATCCTGTCACTCCCTGACACCCTCAAAAGTCCCTCCCCAGCTTTCTTGGAGCCCCCTGCAGATCCTGCAAGGCCACAAGAAGGTCTCCTGGGAGTCTTCTCCTCTCAGACTGCACAACCCCAACTCTCTGTCTGTCCTCGCAGCAGAGCAGCTCCAGCCCTCTGTTCCTCCTCGTGGCCCTTCTCTGGACACCTTCCAGCACCTCCAGATCCTTCCTGGCACAGAGGCTCCAGAGCTGGACACAGAACTCCAGTTGTGGTGTCAGCAGAGTGGAGCAGAGGGGCAGAATCCCCTCCCTGGCCCTGCTGGCTGTGCTTCTCTTGCTGCAGCCCAGGCTCTGCTTGGCTCTCTGGGCTGCAATGTTGAGCTTCTCCTCCCCCAGCACCCCCAAGGCCTTTTCTTCAGGACTGCTCTTCAGCCAGTCCCTGCCCAGCCTGTATCAGTGCCTGGGATTGCCCTGACCCAGCTGCAGGACCTTGCCCTTGGGTCTTGTTGAGCCTCATGAGGTTGGCTTGGGCCTAGCTCTGCAGCCTGTCAAGGTCCCTCCTTAGAACTATATCTTGGTTGCTATCATCTAACAACTGATCATGAAGCCTTTGTGTTTTCACAGCACAACTTCGTTTTCAGACTCAGAAGCTGTTGTGATCTTGAGACATGTATTTTTCTTTATTTAAGTTAATAATACAATGCAAAGCACCAGGTTGGAAGAGACCTTCGAGATCATCGCGTCCAACCTAACAACCAATCCAACCCACCCAAACAACTAGATCATGGCACCAAGCACCCCATCAAGTCTCCTCCTGAACACCTCCAATGATGGTGACTCCACCACCTCCCTGGGCAGCCCATTCCAATGGGCAATCACTCTCTCTGTATAGAACTTCTTCCTAACATCCAGTCTAAACTTCCCCCTGGCGCAGCTTGAGACTGTGTCCTCTACAGTCTGTGTTCCTACAGGGTTGATAATTAGCTGGCATAGAATCACTCTTTCAGGATCTTTGGGTTTTAGAATAGATTCATAGAATGGTTTAGGTTGGAAGGGACCTCAAGGATCATCTACTTCCAACCTCCCTGGCATTCGCCGGGATGCCTTCCACTAGATCAGGTTGCTCAAGGCCTCATCCTACCTGAGTTTGGTGCTCATCAAGTGAGCAGCTACTCAGCTGTGAAGTCTCACTGAGTTGTGAAGTGAGTGAATGGCTACTTGAATGTGCATCAGTGCTTTACAGACCCCGAGAAGTTAGATCTTTGGCCTCTATGTGATAAACTGGGTGACTTTTTAACTTACTGGAACGATCCCGTTTCACGGCCACAAAGTAACTGCCAGCTGATAAGTTCTGTTTTAAGCTTTGCACCAGCCAGTGGGACTTTGTACTTAAATATGTGTCTTTCATGTATAGCAACTTTTGAATTAAGTGCACAGTGAATTTGTTCCTGTAAGCTTCCCACTTGCTGCTGCATTTCCTAGTCTTAGAAATGTCGTCTTTATATTCACTTCTCTGAACCTGCCCTGTGTTCACCTACACTTGCACAGAGTCACAGAATTGTTGGAGTTGGAAAAGCCCTCTAAGACCATCCAGTCACAGAATCACCAAGGTTGGAAGAGACCTCAAAGATCATCAAGTCCAACCTGTCACCACAGACCTCATGACTAAACCATGGCACCAAGTGCCACGTCCAAGCCTCTCTTGAACACCTCCAGGGATGGGGACTCCGCCACCTCCCTGGGCAGCACATTCCAATGGTGAACAACTCTTTCTGGGAAGAACTTTCTCCTCACCTCCAGCCTAAACCTCCCCTGGCGCAGCTTGAGACTGTGTCCTCTTGTTCTGGTGCTGGAGAGAAGAGACCAATTCCCACCTGGCTGCAACCACCCTTCATGTAGTTGTAGAGAGCAATGAGGTCTCCCCTGAGCCTCCTCTTCTCCAGGCTAAGCAACCCCAGCTCCCTCAGCCTCTCCTCACAGGGCTGTGCTCATGGCCTTTCCCCAGCCTCATTGCCCTTCTCTGGACACATTCAAGAGTCTCAATGTCCTTCCTAACCTGAGGGGCCCAGAACTGGACACAGGACTCAAGGTGTGGCTTCAGCAGTGCTGAGCACAGGGCACAATGACTTCCCTGCTCCTGCTGGCCACACTGTTCCTAATGCAGGCCAGGATGCCCTTGGCCTTCTTGGCCCCCTGGGCACACTGCTGGCTCATGTTTAGGTGGCTGTCAACCAGCACCCCAGGTCCCTTTCTGTTTGGCAGCTCTCCAGCCACTCTGACCCCAGCCTGTAGCTCTGCATGGGGTTGCTGTGGCCTAAGTGCATCACCTGGCACTTGGACTTGTTGAATGCCATCCTGTTGGACTCTGCCCATCTGTCCAGTCGGTCGAGGTCCCTCTGCAGAGCCCTTCTGCCCTCTAACAGATCAACATCTGCTCCCTACTTGGTGTCATCTGCAAATTTGCTGATGACTGACTCAATCCTCTCATCCAGATCACCAGTGAAGATATTGAAGAGGATGGGGCCCAGCACTGATCCCTGGGGACCTCCACTAGTCCAACCATCAGCCTAACACCACCATGGCCATTAAACCATGTCCCCACATGCACACTTCAACACCTCCAGGGATGGTGACCCCTCCACCTCCCTGGGCAGCCTGTTCCAATCCCTGACCACTCTTGCAGCAAAGACATTTTTCCTCATCTCCAACCTAAACCTGCCCTGGCACAATTGCAGGCCATTTCCTCCTCTTCCTGTCAGCTGATACTGGAAAGAAGCGAATCACCTCCACCTCACTGCAACCTCCTGTCGGGGAGTTGTGGAGAGCAGTGATGCCTCCTCTCAGCCTCCTCTGCTCCACACCAAATACCCCCAGGTCCCTCACCAGCCCTGCTCTCCAGACCCTTCACCAGCTTCACTGCCCTTCTCTGGGGCACACTCCAAGACCTCAATGTCCTCCTTGGAGTGGGATGCCCAAAACCAAACCGAATGTTTGAGTTGTGGCCTCACCAGTGCCCAATACAGGGGCATCATCCCTTCCCTGTTCCTGCTGGCCAAGCTGTTCCTGATCCAAGCCAGGATGCTGGTGGCATCAGTGCTACTCTGCTCAGCAAGTTTTCTGATGATACCAAACTGGGAGGCTTGGCTAAGACCCCTGAAGGCTGTGTGGCCACTTGGACAGTCTGAGAGCTGGGCAGAAAGGAACCTAATGTGGTTCAACAAGGATAAGTGCAGAGTCCTGCACCTGGGAAGGAAGAATAAACTGCAGCAGTACTTGTTAGGAGGTGATCTGCTAGAGAGCAGCCTTGTGGAGAAGGACCTGGAAGTGCTGCTGGGCAGCAAGTTCTGCATGGCACAGCAATGTGCCCTGGGGGCCAAGAAGGCCAATGGGGTCCTGGGGTGCATTAGGAGGAGTGTGTCCAGCAGATCCAAGCAGGTTCTCCTCCCTCTCTACTCTGCCCTGCTGAGACCTCAGCTAGAATATTGCATCCAGTTCTGGGCTCCCCAGTTGAGGAGGGACAGGGATCTGCTGGAGAGAGTCCAACAGAGGACTATGAGGAATATTGAGGTGCTGGAGCACAGCTGTGAGGAGAGGCTGAGAGCCCTGGGGGTGGTTAGTCTGGAGAGGAGAAGGTTGAGAGGGGATGTGATCAATGTCTATCAATATTTGAGGGCTGGGGATCAAGAGGGAAGGGACAGGCTCTGCTCAGGTGCAGCCTGAGATAGGACAAGGGGCAATGGATGTAAACTGCAGCACAGGAGGTTCCAGCTCAACGTGAGGAGGAACTTCTTCCCTGTGAGGCTCCCGGAGCCCTGGAGCAGGCTGCCCAGAGAGGTTGTGGAGTCTCCTATGGGGACTTTCAAGACCCATCTGGATGTATTCCTGTGCAAGCTGTGCTGGATTCTCTGCTCCTGCTCTGGCAGGGAGTGGAGTGGAAGATCTCCAGAGGTTCTTTCCAACCCCTAACTTCCTGTGAGCCTGTGGGTAGGGCCGAAGGTCCAGTGTGTCCTGCACCTTTCAGACTCACAATGCTTGGTGGTGTGCACTGCTCTTTCTCTCCTCTCTCTTTTTCATCTGGACAGCATTTCTAGATGCTAGTGAAGGGAAGGCTGTTCTTATGAGAATGCTGTGGTAGATAAGCTTGGGAAGCTTGCTGGGAGGATTTGGTTGTTAGTCTCTGGTGGCACGTACAACAAATATCACTGTGCGTGGTGAGAGTATCTTGCATGCTGCAGCAGTTCAAATTAATTGCAGGTTCATCAGAGCAATTTTCCATGAATAAATGTAATGTGCTTTGACTGTTCTGAATCTTCCAAGATGATGGTGTTTTGTTTTGTTTTCCAGATGACATGTTTTTAGCTGTTATCTGAAATAATGGCAAACCCAAGGTGCATGGAAGGTGGGGTTGTGTCACGGTCAGCCCTCCATAAAGCTCTTGTCAGAGCTGCTGCACTCATTCTGAATTCCTCTTCAGTAAAAACTTCACAGTAGCTGAAAACAAATTGCAGGGAGACTTTCCTCTGCTGTTTTTGTCTTTTGGCAGCCTTTTGTTTATTCCCTGAAGTTGCCTAATTCCTCTCTGCAAATATTTGTGCATGTGGAATAAGCTAAACATATGTTCAAGTCCAGTTGTGTTGTGTATGCAGAAATGTAAAGTCAGATGGGCCCCACTTGGGCAGAGTTTTTGTGTGACCCTTTTTGGGGGTGAAGGAATCTTAAAACTGTCAAAAGATACAGCTCCTCATGGTTTTAGTCATAGAATGGTTTGGCTTGGAAGGGACCTCCAAAGGTCACAGGATCACAGGATGTTAGGAGTTGGAAGGGACCTCGAAAGATCATCGAGTCCAACCCCCCTGCACTCAGCAGGGATATCCCACTAGAGCAGGATGCTCACAGCCTTGAGTTATTTCCAGGGATGGGGCCTCATCTACCTCCTTGGGCAGTGTTACAGCAGCCTCCTGGTGCAGAACTTGTTCCTCACAGCCAATCTCAATCTGCTCTGCTCTCATTAAAAATTGTTGCCCCTCGTCCGTCATTTCAGGCCTTTGGGAACAGTCCTTCTGCAGCCCTCTTGTAGACTCCCTTCAGGTCCTGGAAGGCTGCTCTTAGGTCTCCCTGGAGCCTTCTCTTCTCCAGATTGAACAACCCCAGTTCCCTCAGCCTGTCCTTGTAGCCCCCTGGCTGTTTTCATGGCCCTACTCTGGGCCTGCTCCATCAGGTCTGTGTCCTTCCTGTGCTGAGGGCTCCAGAGCTGGACACAGCCCTGCAGGTGAGGTCTCCCCAGAGCAGAGCAGAGCAGAGGGGCAGGATCCTCTCTCTCCAGCTCTGGCCACACTGCTTTGGATGCAGCCCAGGCTGCCCTTGTGAGAAGGAAGTTCTTCCCCATGAGAGTGGTGAAGCCCTGGAATGGGTTATCCAGGGAGGTGGTTGAGGCTCCGTTCCTGGAGGTGTTTAAGACCAGGCTGGACGAGGCTCTGGCCAGCCTGATCTAGTGTGGGGTGTCCCTGCCCATGGCAGGGGGTTGGAACTAGATGATCTTTGTGGTCCCTTCCAACCCTGACTGATTCTGTATTTCTATGATTCTGGGCTGCAAGTGCACACTGTTGGCTCCTGTCCAGCTTCTCATCCACCAGCACCCCCCAAGTCCTTTTCTTGCATCTTAATTGGTATTTCAAATTCATGTTGTTTATAATGGCTGCTAAATGTACTGCTAGCTCATAAGTCTTTTCTGTGTTAGAATATACTTTGGGGGCAAAGAAGAAGAGCTGGACATAGATTTATGATAGCTTAGGATAAGTTTACATTTTATCTTGTGTATCATTTGAGATTGAAAAAAACCCCCAAAGTTTAATTTGTTGATGGGTTGCTTCTATATGGAACTATTAATCCCAAAGTTAAAGCTGTTTGTTAGTCAGGAGTAGGCAGTTGCCATAGCTGTGGCAATAGATGTTAATCATTTTCAGTTGTGAACCTCCTTGCATAGACTTTTCTTTTTCTATATTCCATCCTCTTTTTGTTGCAGGATCAATGTTCCCTGAAGTGAGCCCCAATCTAGTAATAAATGGAGAGTACTCCCTCCCCAGCTTGCTGCTGCTGTTTTTGGTAGGATTCTTTAAGGTGTTTTGAAGTGATAATGGGCATCAAGGGTGGAAGAGGGACCTCAGGAGGTTTTCTGGTTAGACCTTCTGCTCTAAAAACAGTGTTTTCCTAAAAATATATATATATTGATTCCTAAAAATGTCACTAGGAAGGAGTTGTGGTAAAATTAAACTAGTCTTCTCTTTCCAGGGCACCCTTCCGCTCCTGTTCACTAGGCTCAACTCATTTTAAGGACACTTGAAAAGAGAACTTCAACTAAAAGGAAGCAAAGGTCTTTGGTACAAGCAGGGCTGCTTCTTTGTTTGTTTTTCATCCCTTTGACCATGATCTCCCTCCCCTAGTCCCTTTCTTTTTGTTGTTGGTTGGTTGTTACTACTTTTACTCTGACAGATCCAGCGTTGCCATCTGGTTGTTTGCTTAACCTCTGTGGAAATGATTCCAACCTTACAGGAAAGCTGCAGAGGGACTTTTCATAAGGGTATCTAGAGACAGGACAAGAGGGAATGGTTTGAAGCTGTGGCAGAGTAGGGTCAGACTGGAGCTGAGGAAGTTCTTCAGTGTGAGGGTGGTGAGACTCTGGCACAGGCTGCCCAGGGAGGCTGTGGCTGCCTCCTCCCTGGGGGTATTGAAGGCTGGGTTGTATGAGGCCTTGAGCAGCTGAGTCTACTTGAGAGGCCTTGCTGCCCATGGCATGGAGTAGATGATCTGTAAGGTGCCTCCCAACCTAAGCTATTCTATGATTCTGTGACTGTCTTTCTGATCAGACAAAGGTGGAGTCACAGCATCCCCTAATCCACCACTCCAGACACTCACAGGTATTCTGCTACCTACATCTATAAGCTTTAACAAACACACCACCCAAAAAAACCCCTCCGAAGCCCTCATGTCAGTCCTTGTATGACAACACCTACCATGAGTCTTTGCTAGCTTCAGAAGTTTCATGCTTTAAAAGCTTGGGAGTCTACCTTCTGGACCTCTTCACGCTTTCCTGCTCCATCTGTTCAGCTAAGCACAACTTCTTCCCTGTCCCTTCACACAATCTTCAGCTGTCGAAATGCAAGACGCCTTTGCAGATCCTTAAATTGGTAGTAGTGTTTATTTTCCCTTCTCTGCATCTTTTTCTGTTTCTTCAAAAATAACTAAAACAACAAACAAGCAAACAAAAAAAAAACCCCAAACCCTGCCCAACCACCCCAAACCCTGCCCAACCACCCCAAACCCCACCACAAACCAAAACCAGTTGAACCTTTTCCTTTGCCCCCTCCTTTTTTTTCCTTTGCCCCCCCTCCTTTTTTCCTTTGCCCCCCCTCCTTTTTTCCTTTGCCCCCCCCCTCCTTTTTTCCTTTGCCCCCCCCTTTTTTCCCCCCCCTTTTTTTTTCCTTTGCCCCCCCCCTTTTTTCCTTTGCCCCCCTCCTTTTTTCCTTTGCCCCCCTCCTTTTTTTCCTTTGCCCCCCTCCTTTTTTTCCTTTGCCCCCCTCCTTTTTTCCTTTGCCCCCCTCCTTTTTTCCTTTGCCCCCCTCCTTTTTTCCTTTGCCCCCCCCTTTTTTTTCCTTTGCCCCCCTTTTTCCCTCGGCCCCCCTCCCTTTTTCCCTTTGCCCCCCCTGCTTCTGTTTCTAAGGCCAGGCTGCATGTGGCTCTGAGCAACCTGATCTACTGTGAGGTGGCTGTGCCCATGGCAGCAGGGGGTTTGCAACTGGATGATCCTTCAACTCCCTCCCAACCCTGACAGTTCTGTGATTCTATGATTAATATTCTGAAGGATGTTTTCAATTAGGTGCCATGATGATGTTTTTATGCAACCATTCTTCTTCTCCTTAGCTGTGAAATCTTGTTCTGGGTACAGCCTGTGTTTCCAGACAGTTATTTCTGGTGTGGTGTAGCTGTATGTCGTGATGCACACTCAGTGATGTGTGTAGACCCAAGCTCCTGCAGAATGCGGTGCAGCCTGTTACAAACCAGCAGACCTTGCTCTGGGAGTGGCTGGGGCTGATGAAATGCTTTGTGGAACAGGTGGGACTTCAAAGTTTTATTTTAGTTGGAGGGAAGGTTGCTTATGCAATTGTTCCATCTGCCCATCCATCTGTCCATTAGCCTGTCCTCCCACCCTGCCAGTAACTCCTGAACCACTTGCTCAGTTCCTAGTCAGGTTCGTCAGAGGGGCAGTGTTCTCCAGCTCTGCTGCAGACAGAAGTCCTCTGGAAACAGGCAGCTGGTTAGAGAAGACTGGGCAAGAAACAGATGAAACTGTTCTGTGTCTAGAATACAGTGTTCAGTTCTGGGCCCCTTGGGTCAAGAAGGACGTCAGGGAACTGCTCGACAGAGCTCAGCTCAGAGCCCCCAAGCTGCCGCAGGCAGTGGAACATCTCCCTTTGGGGCCAGGCTGAGGCAGCTGGGGCTTGGAGCTTGGAGCAGAGGAGCCTGAGAGCTGCCCTCAGTGCTGGGGATCAAGATGTGCAGGGCAGTGTGGGAAGGATGGAACCAAGCTCTGCTCAGGGGTGTGCAAGGACAGGACAAGGGGCACACTGGGTGCCAGCTGGAGCAGAGGAGATGGCAGGGGAAGAGGAGGGAAAGCTTTTTGCCTGTGAGGGTGGCAGAGGGCTGGAGCAGGCTGGCCAGAGAGGTTGTGGAGTCTCCTTGTGTGGAGGCATTGCAAAGCCACCTGGATGTGTTCCTGTGTGAGCTGCCCTGGGTGCTGCTGCTCTGGCAGGGGGCTTGGCCTGGATGGTCTCTGGAGATCCCCTCCAACCCCTAACATTCTCTGCTTCTGTGTGTCTCTGTGGCCAGCCTGCAGTAATACCTCTTATTTATGCCTCTTGCCAAGCCAGTGTACAAAGTAAATGTAGTATAGAAAGTGAGAGGCATGAAGCTGATGGGATAGGTTATTACGTTGTACATCCTGGAGGAGGTATTACAAGAGCAACATTTTGGGGGTGTTGTTCTAGGAGGGAAGTCAGAGTATTCTTATGGGTTAACATGAGACCTGTTTGACAGTACCTGATGTAGCTTATGCAGAAGTGTCACTTAGGCTCTCTGAAGAGTTTCATGTCTTTAAAAGAATTAGGTAGTTTAAACTATCATTAAGTAAAAGGGGGAAATGGGAGGATTGTAGGTGGAATAAAAAACAACTCCTCTGATGTAAGAGGTTGTACAGATCCTACAGAGTCAGTGCCAGAAATATGAAGTAGATGCAGGAAGAAGAGTGGCAGCCAACGAGGAGGAACCTCAGATGTAGAACCTCATATATAAAACAGAGGGGGATTAGGAAATCAAGAGGGGACTAGAAAATAAGGAGGTGCTCCAGCACAGCAAACCAGTTCAAAATCGCTCCCATATTCATCTGATGAAAGTTGGGGGGGGGCTGGAGTGTTGTGCTCAAGAATCCTGCAACTTCAGCACAACAAATCTGTTGCTTCCCTTTCTTTAACAAAATCTTTGTGCTACAAATAAAACCAGATTTGGGGTTGAAGGTGACAGTGTGGGAGGCCCACAGCTCTAGTAACAAAAGAGTGTTTTCAAGTGGTGAGCCTTGACTGCTTTTCCCAAGCAAATAGCTGTTCCTGCCATTTGGACATCAGGACATCTGTGTTATCAATCCTATGGACATGTTGGTGTTTTACTTGCCTAAAGCCCTGTGAGAATGAGGGAGGGGATTCTGCCCCCTGCTCTGCTGAGACCGCACTTGCAGCACTGCCTCCAGTTCTGCCTCCAGCCTAAGAGGGACCCAGAACTGTTGGAGAAGGTCCAGAGGGGGCCACAAAGATGATCAGAGGGCTGCAGAACCTCCCCTGTGGGGACAGGCTGAGAGAGTTGGGGCTGTTGAGCCTGGAAGAGAGAAGGCTCCAGGGAGACCACAGAGTAGCCTTCTGGTACCTGAAGGGGACTGCAAGAAGGCTGGGAAGGGACTTTTGCCAAGGGCTGGGAGTGACAGGATGAGAGGGAATGGAGTGAAGCTTGAGGGCAGATTGAGACTGGAGAGGAGGAAGAAATTCTTCCCAGTGAGGCTGGTGAGACACTGGCACAGGTTGCCCAGGGAGGCTGTGGCTGCCTCCTGCCTGGAGGTGTTCAGCACCAGGCTGGATGAGGCCTTGAGCAAGCTGGGCTGGTGGGAGGTGTCCCTGCCCATGGCAGGGGGATTGGAACTGGATGATCTTGGAAGGTGTTTTCCAACCCAAACCATTCCACGAGTCTATGAATGAGCAGCATATTTGACAACAATCTTGGCCATGTTTCTATTAATTTAGGTGTTTTTCACATGCTTGTGGTGACTCAAGTTGTGTGACATAAATCAGAGGGGGAGGGGGAAAAAGTCCATTTATATCTGCAATTGATGTGTTTGAAATGGGAGATTCTGTAGGCTTCTGAAGGTTCTGTAAGCTCATATTTATTATTTATGTTAGGATGGGAATTCATTGAAGGTTCTGTACATTTATATTTATTATATAGAGATGATATTTATTGTTTGTGTTAGGATGGGAATTAATTGAAGGTTCTGTACATTTATATTCATTATATAGAGATGATATTTATTATTTGTGTTAGGATGGGAATTAATTGAAGGTTCTGTACATTTATATTATATAGAGATTTTATTTATTATTTATATTAGGATAATAATTGGAGATTCTGTACATTTATATTTATTATAGATATTATATTTGTTATTTGTGTTAGGATGGGAATTAATTGAAGGTTCTGTACATTTATATTTATTATAGAGAGATGATATTTATTATTTGTGTTAGGATGGGAATTAATTGAAGGTTCTGTACATTTATATTATAGAGATTTTATTATTTATATTAGGATAATAATTGGAGATTCTGTACATTTATATTCAATAGATATTATATTTGTTATTTGTGTTAGGATGGGAATTAATTGAAGGTTCTGTAAGCTTATATTTATTATATAGAGATTAAATTTATTATTAGGATGGTAACTGAAGATTCTGTAAGTTTCTATATGCATTATATTAATTATTTACACTATTATGGTAACTGAAGATTCTGTAAGTTTCTAATCATTATATGTGAAGATTATATTTATTATTTACATTATGATGGTAATTAATTGATTCTGTAACATGTGCCCAGGTGGCCAAGAAGGCCAAGGGCATCCTGGCTGGCATCCTGGCCTGCATCCTGGCCTGGCCAGCAGGAGCAGGGAGGTCATTGTGCCCCTGTACTCTGCACTGGTTAGGCCACACCTTGAGTCCTGTGTCCAGTTCTGGGCCCCTCAGTTTAAGAAGGACATTGAGACTCTTGAACATGTCCAGAGAAGGGCAACAAGGCTGTGAGAGGCCTTGAGGGAGGAGAGGCTGAGGGAGCTGGGGTTGCTTAGCCTGGAGAAGAGGAGGCTCAGGGGAGACCTCATTGCTCTCTACAACTCCCTGAAGGGTGGTTGTAGCCAGGAGGGAGTTGGTCTCTTCTCTCAAGCAACCAGCACCAGAACAAGAGGACACAGTCTCAAGCTGTGCCAGGGGAGGTTTAGGCTGGAGGTGAGGAGAAAGTTCTTCACTGAGAGAGTAATTTGCCATTGGAATGTGCTGCCCAGGGAGGTGGTGGAGTCCCCATCCCTGGAGGTGTTCAAGAGGGGCTTGGACATGGCACTTGGTGCCATGGTCTTGTCATGAGGTGTTGGGTGACAGGCTGGACTTGATGATCTTTGAGGTCTCTTCCAACCTTGGTGATTCTGTGATATAGATTATATTATTTACATTATGATGGGAATTCATTGAAGATTCTGTAAGTTTCTATTTATACAGATTATATTTATTATTTCTGTTAGGCTGGGAGTGAATGTATTTGAAGCTGAAAATTCTGCAAGCTTACATTTATGATATGTATTTATTATTTATATCCTGCTGGTAATGAATGTATTAGAAACAAGCTTCTAGCTTATATTTATGCTACACATTACCTTTATTATTTATGTCCTGATGGTAACTAACATACCTGAAACTTCAGATTGTGTAGAACCTGAGAGATGTTTGGTTGCTTTCTTTTCTTCACTTTTTAACTTGATTTATCCCACAATTAAAACCCCCAATTTTTAAAAGTGCCTACCCAAGCCACCATTAGCATTTGGTGTGACTCAAGTTGTGCTGCAAATGCTATGTAAGGAGGAAGGGAGATGGGAAGATAGTTTTATTAAGGCCAAATTCCACTTGCCTTTGATCATACCAAATCCTGAAGAGCCCTGGGAGGCTAGGAGGCCTCTCCTGTATTTTTCCATGCCAGTAAAATGGGTGACCTTTTGTTTGACTGTTCCAGTTATATTCACTTAAAATAACATTTGGAGCTATTGTTGGCTATTTCACTGAAGAGAAAAAAAGGAATGGCAGATCCAGCTTGTTAGCTTGCTCTTCTGCAGAGGAATTAGCAGAGAGGAAATGTGCTGTCCTTTGAAATAATTAGTCTACAGAAAACACTGGAATCAGATGATCTTGAAGGTCCCTTCCAACCTAAACCATTCTATGAGTCTGTGCTAGGTGAAAAAGATGAAACACAAATCAAGGTTTTTATAGGAATAAAGATTTGATTGGCTGTGAGGAAATATTTTGACTCCAATAAATTTACTTTCCCACTCTAAAACCAGTGGAAGGGGTTCAGAGGAATTAGCAGAGAGGAATTGTGCTGTCCTTTGAAATAGTTAGTCTACAGAAAGCACTGGATGATCTTGAAGGTCCCTTCCAACCTAAACCATTCTATGAGTCTGTGCTAGGTGAAAAAGATATATATTCTTTTCAATTACAGAAAATACAAATCAAGGTATTTCTAGGAATAAATATTTGATTTGATATGAAGAAATGTTTTTATTCTAATAAATTTGCTTTCCCACTCTAAGACCAGTGGAAAGGACCTTAAAGCTAACTTCAGCCCTCATGAAGAATTTGTGGATTCATAGAATGGTTTAGGTTGGAAGGCACCCCAAAAATCATCCAGTTCCAACCTCCCTGCCAGGGGCAGGGACACCTCCCACCAGCCCAGGTTGATCAAGACCTCGTCCAGCCTGGCCTTGAACACCTCCAAGGAGGAGGCAGCCACAGCCTCCCTGGGCAACCTGTGCCAGAGTCTCACCAGCCTCACTCTAAAGAATTTCTTCCTCCTCTCCAGTCTCAATCTGCCCTCCTCAAGCTTCAATCCATTCCCTCTCATTCTATCACTCCCAGCCCTTGGCAAAAGTCCCTTCCCTGCTTTCTTGTAGCTCCCTTCAGGTGCTGGGAGGCTGCTCTGTGGTCTCCCTGGAGCCTTCTCTTTTGCAGGCTGAACAGCCCCAACTCTCTCAGCCTGTCCCTACAGGGGAGGTTCTCTACCTTTCTGATCACCTTTGTGGCTTTCTCTGGACCCTCTCCAGCAGCTCCAGGTCCCTCTTGTGCTGGGGGCCCCAGAGCTGGAGGCAGTGCTGCAGGTGGGGGCAGAGCATAGCAGAGGGGCAGAATCCTCTCACTGTGCTGCTCTCCCTGCTCTGGCTGCAGCTCAGCACACAGCTGCCTGCTGGGCTGCCAGGGACCACTGCTGGCTCCTGGGGAGTTTGTCACCACCTGACACCCCCAAGGCCTTCTCCTCCAGGCTGCTCTCCAGCCACTCCTCACCCAACCTGGCTTTGTGCTTCACAAAGGGTTGTCTGAAAAGTGTGGTGTACCATGTCTTACAGACTGAGTTTAAAAAAAAGGCATTGAAACTAGTCACCTAATTGTCTTTTATTTGTGCTGCTTTTTCTGACAGTTACCTTTAGATGTTTACAGCATGGAGGGAAATTTTGAAGAACAAAACACTCCAGCCTTTCTATTTTTGTTTAAAGATGTGCCTGTGAGGGCTTATCCATAATGGTGACAGTAATAAAATGAAATACTTCCCTAGAACTATTCCCCAAAGGCATATTTGCTGTCAGATCTTCCAGAGAACACAGAATGATGTAAGATGTTGTCATAGTAAATGGTGTTTTGTGGGTAGGAAATCTCCCTCCAATTAACAGGGGAAGCTGATGCTGGCTGCCTTCTTTCAGATGAGGCTAATGCACTGATCAGGTGCTCTGAAAGAAGGGGACTTGGAAAAAGAGGCTGTTAGGTGTGTGTAAAATTGATGCTACTTAAGGACAGGATGCCATCCAGAGGGACCTGAACAGGCTGGAGAAGTGAGCTGAGGAGCATCTCATGAGGCTCAGTAAGGCAGAGTTCAAGGTCCTGCACCTGGGTCTGGGCAGCCCTCAATATCAACAAAGGCTGGGGAGAATGAGATTGAGAGCAGTCCTGCAGAAAGGACTTGGGGGTGCTGGTGGGGGAGGAGCTGGGCATGAACCAGCAATGGGCACTTGCAGCCCAGAAGGCCAATGGCAGCCTGGGCTGCATCAAAAGAAGTGTGGTCAGGAGGTTGAGGGAGGTGATTCTGCCACTCTGCTTTGGTGAGACCTCACCTGGAGTCCTGCATCCAGCTGTGTGGCCTCTAATATAGAATCATGGAACTGTTAGGGTTGGAAGGGACCTCAAGGATCATCGAGTTCCAGCCCTTCTGCCATAGGCAGGGACACCTCACACTAGGTCAGGTTGCTCAGAGGCACATCTAGCCTGGCCTTAAAAACCTCCATGGAATGGGTCCAGAGATGGGAGGCCACAACAGATGATCATACTGTCTTATGAAGACAGGCTGAAAAGAGTTGGGGCCTACAAGAAGGCTGGGGTGGGACTTCTCAGGATCTCAGGTAGTGATAGGACTAGGGGGAATGGAATGAAGCTGGAGGTAGGAAGATTCAGGCTGGATGTGAGGATGAAGTTCTTCCCCATGAGAGTGGTGAAGCCCTGGAATGGGTTGTCCAGGGAGGTGATTGAGGCACCGTCCCTGGAGGTGTTTAAGCCCAGGCTGGATGAGGCTCTGGCCAGCCTGATCTAGTGTGGGGTGTCCCTGCCCATGGCAGGGGGCTTGGAACTAGATGATCCTTGTGGTCCCTTCCAACCCTGACTGATACTATACTATACTATTAGCCTGGAGAAGAGAAGCCCTTGGTGCTACATTCCAATATCTGATGGGGATCTGCAGGAAGGCTGTGGAAGGACTGTTCAGGAGGGCCTGTAGAGATAGAATGAGGGGCAATGGTTTGAAACTGGAGCAGGCCCGATTTAGGTTGGACATAAGGAAGGATTCTTTACAAAGCTGGAACAGACTGGCCAGGGGTATGGTTGAGGCCCTGTCCCTGGAGACATTCAAAGTCGGAGTCAATGTGGCCCTGGGCAGCCTGCTCTAGCTGGAGGTGTCCCTGCTGCCTGCAGGGGGGTTGGACAAGATGACCTTGGAGGGTCCCTTCCAACCCAATGCAAGCTGTGAATCTGTAACAGGCTCTGCTAGTAAGTATCAGGTGTAGTAAGTTCTACTTTGCTAGTGATCTCCTCGGCATGGAAGCTCTGCTGCTGTTGTGCTGCACTTCTCTGTGGCTAGCCTCTGAGCACAGGGTGGTATTGATGAGATTGCTATCAGCAGCCTCCTTAAAATATTTTTTGTACTGATTTTTATCAAGGTGTATTTCATAACTGGAACTCATGCATATGTGAACTCTTACTTTCTATTGCTTGCCTGAGAGTGAAAATTCACTGTACACAGAATCAGGGAATGTTAGGGGCTGGAAGGGTCCTCCAGAGAGCATCCAGTCCAAGCCCCCTGCCAGAGCAGGAGCACCCAGGGCAGTTCACACAGGAACACATCCAGCTGGCTTTGGAATGTGTCCAGAGAAGGAGACTCCACAACCTCTCTGGGCAGCCTGCTCCAGCCCTTTGGCACACTCACAGGGAAAAACATTTCCCTTCTGTTCCCCTGGCACCTTCTCTGCTCCAGCTGGCACCCAGTGCCCCTTGTGCTGTCCTTGGACATCCCTGAGCAGAGCCTGGCTCTGTCCTCCCAGCGCTGCTACTGCTAGGATTTGACTTACGGCAAAAGCTCCTGTGGCAGTGTCTTCAACATTAGTGTTTTATCTACAATTGGCTCTGTTCACTCTGTGAATTTATGGCAGATATAAGATAATTGTAAAGACAAGGTGTAGTTTTGAGGATCAGAGTCGTTTACAAGACATAGGTAATTTATTTGTGAGTGCAGGATTCTGTTGCTGAGGTCCCATATTTGGTTGCTAATCAATGGAAAGGCACTGAAGGAGATAAGAAACATTGAGATGCTAACTCCACATGGGTTTGGGTTTGTACCTGTGAATCAGAGTTGCCTTTACACCAGAAAGAAGAAACCCTCCCTTCCTGTTCAGAAAGGCTTTCCTGTGTGCTGCTCACAATGTATACGTATAAACCACTACTTTTCCAACAAGAGAAATCAGTTCAATTACAGTTGTTAATGAGGACTGAGATGAACAAATCATCATGGCCTGAGCTGAATCTGCTGTGACATTCAGCACCATGGTTGACAGCTGGCTGAACACGAGCCTGCAGTGTGCCCAGGGGGCCAAGAAGGCCAAGGGCATCCTGGCCTGCATCAGGAATAGTGTGGCCAACAGGAGCAGAGAAGTCATTGTGCCCTGTGCTCAGCACTGCTGAGGCCACACCTTGAGTCCTGTGTCCAGTTCTGGGCCCCTCAGTTCAGGAAAGATGTTGAGCTGCTGGAAGGTGTCCAGAGAAGGGCAACAAAGCTGGGGAGGGGTCTGGATCACAGCCCTGTGAGGAGAGGCTGAGGGAGCTGGGGTTGCTTAGCATGGAGAAGAGGCGGCTCAGGGGAGACCTCATTGCTCTCTCCAATTCCCTGAAGGAGTTGGTGGTTGGTGGGGCTTGGTCTCTTCTCCCAGGCTCCCAGCACCAGAACAAGAGGACACAGTCTCAAGCTGTGCAGAAGGAGGTTTAGGCTAGAGGTGAGGAGAAAGTTCTTCCCAGCAAGAGAGATTGGCCACTGCAATGTGCTGCCCAGGGAGGTGGTGGAGTCTCTGTCCCTGGAGGTGTTAAAAAATGGCTTGGATGTGGCACTTGGAGCCATGGTTGAGTTGTCAGGAGGTGTTAAGTATTAGGTTGGACTTGATGATCTCTGAGGTCTTTTCCAACCTGCTTGATTGTATTCTATTCTATGATTCTGTGCCAGCTTCAAGATGGAAATGCTTTCTGGGGCAAAGTGTCACAGGGCTTGGAGTTGAGATTGTACCATGAAAGGCTTCCTGTTGCAGTTGCTCCTCCTGGTTTGTTGGTTTTGGAGTGCAGAGCAGGCTGCAGGTCATGGGCTGAGGGGTTCCTGCCACTGCTTCTATGTTTTGCTGCCCTTTTCTGCAAACAAGCCAAAGGTCACTGTGCACAGTGTCATTTCCAGGAAAACTCCTTATCTCAACTCTTTATCTCAACCCAGAGGTGGTTGTTGGTTTTTTTTTTCCCCTATTACTTTCCATCCCATCTGTGCAGGGAGAGAGAGAGGCTGGTGAGAGCAGGTTGTGCTAGCTCAGGACAGAGGCTTAAATCATAAGAATGATTTGAACCCTGCCTCCAGTTCTGATGTCCCCAGCAGGAGAAGGACACAGAGCTGCTGGAGTGAGGCCAGAGGAGGCCACAAAGATGCTCCCAGGGCTGGAGCAGCTCTGCTGGGAGCACAGGCTGAGGGAGCTGGGGGTGTTCAGCCTGGAGAGGAGAAGGCTCCAGGGGCACCTCAGAGCTGCCTGCCAGCAGCTGAAGGGATCCTGCAGGAAGGCTGCAGAGAGACTTTGGCTGAGGGGGTCTAGAAACAGGTCAAGGGGGAATGGTTTGGAGCTGAGGAAGAAGTTGGTGAGTGTGAGGGTTGTGAGAGTCTGGCACAGGCTGCCCAGGGAGGCTGTGGCTGCCTCCTGCCTGGGGGTGTTGAAGGCCAGGCTGGATGAGACCTTGATCTGCCCATGGTGGGGAGGTTGGAGGAGGTGATTTGAGGTCCCTTCCAACCTAGGCTGTGCTATGATTCCATGAGTCATGAAAATCACGGATGCAGTAGACTTCTGCTAGATCTAATAAAGGAGAGAGATGCACAGTCAAGAGCAGATGGATTGCTGCTGGTGGAACAGTGAAGGCTGAAATAAAGGAGGGCTGTAGCAAAGCAGAAGCTCAAGACAACAGAAAAAGAGAGAAAAATGATGAGTGACCAAATGCCAGGCAATTACCCAAGGAAAATGTTTCAAATGCTACCTGTTGGGTGGGGGAACCACTCCCTGCTGAGGTGCTGCAATTCATTAGATACCACACCAGCAGAATTTCTTTACCACAGCATTGAGATCAGCAGACTGATA
The DNA here is from genome assembly GCA_033816785.1 of Picus viridis. NCBI lineage: Eukaryota > Metazoa > Chordata > Aves > Piciformes > Picidae > Picus > Picus viridis. The sequence goes on along the minus strand of CM066570.1, from coordinate 30,497,701 downwards.
CAGACTTGAAGGAGATGTGAGTGTCATTGAAGTTGAATGCTGCCAGTTGCTTAGTCAGGAGGATATTTTCAGGATTACCTGAAGGAAGCAGAAGAGTCACTAATAAAACTGGCACTTTCTAAAATGGTAACTGGGATAAAACCCCTCAAACCCTGGCCTTTTACACCCATTTTGGTCACAGCTGCTTCTTACTGTGCTCTTGAAAATGTTTTACATGAATGTGCTTTCTGTCACAACAGAGAATCACAGTGGCATAGGTTGGAAGGGACCTCAGAGGTCATCTCTTCCAAGCTCCCCACCATGCCCAGGGACACCTCTCAGCTAGACTCAGCTGCTCAAGGCCTCATCCAGCCTGGCTTTCAACACCCCCAGGCAGGAGGCAGCCACAGCCTCCCTGGGCAGCCTGTGCCAGACTCTCACCACCCTCACACTCAAACACTTTTTCCTCAGATCCACTCTAACCCTGCTCTGCCTCAGCTCTAAACCATCCCCCTTGTCCTGTCTCCAGACACCCTCAGCAAAAGTGCCTCTGCAGCCTTCCTGCATGATCCCTTCAGCTGTTGGAAGGCAGCTCTGAGGTCCCCCTGGAGTCTTCTCCAGGCTGCATACCCCCAGCTCCCTCAGCCTGTGCTCACGGCAGAGCTACTCCAGCCCTTGGAGCATCTTTGTGGCCTCCTCTCGACTCATCGCAGCAGCTCTGTGTCTTTCTCATGCTAGGGACCCCAGAGCTGGAGGCAGAATTGGAGGTTGAGTCTCAGCAGAGCAGGGTAAAGGAAGAAGCTAGATGACTGCCAAGGGGATGGAGCCAGGCTCTGCTGGGTGATGCCCAATGGGGAGATTCAGGCTAGATGTGAGGAAGAAGTTCTTCACCATGAGAGTGGTGAAGCCATGGAATGGGTTATCCAGGGAGGTGGTTGAGGCCCCATCCCTGGAGGTGTTTAAGACCAGGCTGGACGAGGCTCTGGCCAGCCTGATCTAGTGTAGGGTGTCCCTGCCCATGGCAGGGGTTGGAACTAGCTGATCCTTGTGGTCCCTTCCAACCCTGACTGATTCTATGATTCTATGATTCAATGCTAGCACAAGAGGCAATGGTGGAGGCTGAGGCATAGGAAGTTTCATGGAAACAGGAGGAAGAATTATTTCCCTGTGAGGGTGATAGAACACTGGAGCAGGCTCCCCAGGGAGGTTGTGGAGTCTCCCTCTCTGGAGATACTCTACACCTGCCTAGGTGCATTCCTGTGTGACCTGCTCTAGGTGCTCCTGCTCTGGCAGGGGGTTGGACTGGATGGTCTTTCAAGGTCCCTTCCAACCCCTCGCATTCTCTGACTGTTGAGATCTTCCAAATTCAGGGTACAGTGATGTAAACAAAAGTCTGAATGCTGAGGAATCTGCTAAAACTACTAACCAGATGGGATGCAAGCTTCGTGCCCTGCTCCTTGTGTGCTCTGATGCAAACGGATTTGCCTATCCAGTTGTTGGAGGCAGGAATGAAGAGACAAAGCAGTGCAGTGCAGTTTGGGAAGAAAAGGAAACTCAGTATGTAGCTGAAATTTGGGGGCTGTGGAAAAATGTGGTGCCAGTACTGAGCAGGTGTACACAAATTGCTTTTGTTTTTCTCTGAGGCTTCCATTTCTAGTTTCAGTTTAACTATGCTGCCAAACAGGTTCCGTGATCTATATTTAACCAGTATTTCACTCCTGAGGACACTGGTCCCAGAAGCACTTCTTGGTTGTGTAATATTCCTCTCTTCACAGGAATGCAAAGGTGGTTCCAAAAGTGGATCTGATAACTTTAGCAATAATTATAATGGAGGGTCAAAAGTTGAAGTGCAGGGTCCTGCATCTGGCTTGGGCCAATCCCAGGCACAAATCCAGGCTGGGTACAGAGTGGGTTGAGAACAGCTCTGAAGAGAGAGACTTTGAAGTGTTGGTTGAGAATCTCCCCAGGAGCCAGCAGTGCCCTCATGCAGCCCAGCAGGCAGCTGTGTGCCAAGCTGCAGCCAGAGGAGTGTGGGCAGCAGGGCAGGAGAGGGGATTCTGCCCCTGGGCTCTGCTCTGCTCAGACCTCACCTCCAATCCTGCCTCCAGCTCTGGGGTCCCCAGCAGGAGAAGGACACAGAGCTGCTGGAGGGAGGCCAGAGGAGGCCACAGAGACGCTGCAAGGGCTGGAGCAGCTCTGCTGGGAGCACAGGCTGAGGGAGCTGGGGGTGTTCAGCCTGGAGAGGAGAAGGCTCCAGGGGCACCTCAGAGCTGCCTGCCAGCAGCTGAAGGGATCCTGCAGGAAGGCTGCAGAGAGACTTTGGCTGAGGGGGTCTGGAGCCAGGCCAAGGGGGAATGGTTTGGAGCTGAGGCAGAGCAGGGTGAGAGTGGAGCTGAGGAAGATGTTGTTGAGTGTGAGGGTTGTGAGAGTCTGGCACAGGCTGCCCAGGGAGGCTGTGGCTGCCTCCTTGCTGGGGGTGTTGAAGGCCAGGCTGGATGAGGCCTTGAGCTATCTGATCTAGTGTGAGGTGTCCCTGCACATGGCAGGGGTGTTGCAACTAGATGATCTTGAAGGTCCCTTCCAACCTAAACCATTCTGTGAATGTATGAAAAAAGACTTACTTGGAAACCTCTTGATTCCAGCAGTGGCTGGAAAGTCATCTGATAAAAGGCAGCAAGGTTGCAGAAGGCTACTGAGATTACCTAGTGACTCAGATGCATACCATCAGCACCTGCAAACTAAGACTACCCCAGGAGCTCAAGTTCTAGCAAGCATTAGTTAGCCAGTTTCACACTGGTGCTGCTGTGCTCAGCTCCTTGCATTTTTGATGCTGGAGTAGTACTGACAAACCATGAAAAATCCCTGCACCTTCAGCTAAATCACTGAGTGTTAGGGCTTGGAAGGGCCATGTTGGCCACATGAGCACATTGCTGCCTCATGGACATCCTTCTTCCACCAGGACCCCCAGGTTCCTTTGCCCTACCAGTGTAGGTCAGCCCCTAACCCATCCTGGTCCATGTGGTTGTTCTTTGCCAGATGCCAGATTCTGCCCTTGTCCTTGCTGGATTTCATTCCATTTCTCCCCACCCAACTCTCCAGCCTGTCCAGGTCTGGCTCAATGGCAGCACAACCTTCAGGTGTGTCAGCCATTCCTTCCAGTTCTGTGCCACCAGCAAACTTGCTGGCAGTGCCCTCTGTGCCCTCATCCAGGTCTCTGATGCATACGTTGAACAGAAGGGGCTTCCCAAATTGCCCTTTTCTCCTATGCTGCTAAATGGAGAGAAGGCTTTTCTTCTTCACTGTGCTCCACAACCTGTCTGATCACCATGGCAATCTCACACAAAACAACATTGCTTCTTCCTGACAGGAATCTTGAGCAGCTTACACCTCAGAGATGAAAAATCAGCTATGAGGAGCTTGCTGCCACCGACTGCCCTCTCCGCTTGCCTCCTCGTGATCCTCTGGGTGAGAAGCCATGCTCCACTTGTCACTGGGTTCACTCAGAAGCTTGATCCACAGAAAGAGGAAAGAAGCAGAGTTCTACCAATCAGTCAGGAGCTGCTTAAGAGATAATGAACCAGCTGCAGGTTGAAAGAATAGTAGTAGTGAAAAGGATGTGGCAGTGTCTTGTGAGCAGATTCCAGGCTGCTGAACAGCGCTGGAGCTGCAGAAGCAGCATCTGTGGACCTCACTGATGGCTGAGAGAGGAAACAAAAATGCTCATCAGAAATGCTCTACAGCTTCCTGAGAGGAGGTTGTAGCCAGGTGGGGGTTGGTCTCTTCTCCCAGTCAACCAGCACCAGAACAAGAGGACACAGTCTCAAGCTGTGCCAGGGGAGGTTTAGGCTGGAGGTGAGGAGAAAGTTCTTCCCAGCAAGAGAGATTGGCCACTGCAATGTGCTGCCCAGGGAGGTGGTGGAGTCCCCATCCCTGGAGGTGTTCAAAAAAGGCTTGGATGTGGCACTTGGAGCCATGGTTGAGTTGTCAGGAGGTATTAGGTAATTGGTTGGACTTGATGATCTCTGAGGTCTTTTCCAACCTGGTTGATTCTATGAGCATTCTTCTCAGATGTTCAAAGCAGCCAGCAAAATTAGAAGGGTTTGTCTCACAAGCTGGAGAGCAGAACCTTTTTCCCTGTGCATTTGAAAACCAAATGAAGTTTAGCAACCAGCTCAATGACAGACAGCTGCAGGTAATATTTCAGAGTCATTTGGAGAGGGTTAGAGGATTTAGTGAAGTGTTCAGATGCTATAAATATGATTAATCTTGAAGTTTCACTTCTGAAAATAACAAGCTTTTATTTACTGTCAAACAAAATTGGTCTAAGAATCAAGAGAGTCAAAGTTTTGAATCAAAGGCTGTATGAAGTGCAACCACACAAGCCCTGAACTTGAGATGGTGCAACAGGAACTCCAGGAATGCTTGAGTCTTCAGGCATTACTACTCTCCACATCTTACACTACAATGCCAAGGACTTGGATAGGTGGCCAGAGGGGAAGTTTACCAATGTTTAAATGTTTGATGGGAGGGTGTAAAAAAGATGAAGCCAGATTCTTCTTGGAGGTGTTTCTGAAAGGACAAGCAACAACAGGCATGGCCTGACACAAAGGGAGTTCATAGAATCATCATAGAATGGCTTAGGTTAGAAGGGACCTCAGAGCACATCTCCTCCAAGCTCCCCATTATGGGCAGGGACACCTCTCAGCTAGGCTCAGCTGCTCAAGGCCTCATCCAGTCTGGCTTTCAACAGCCCCAGGCAGGAGGCAGCCACAGCCTCTCCCTGGGCAGCTTATTCCAGAGTCTCACCACCCTCACACTGAAGAACTCCTTCCTCAGGTCCATTCTGCCCCTGCTCTGCCTCAGCTCCAAACCATTCCCCCTTGGCCTGGCTCCAGACACCCTCAGCAAAAGTCTCTCTGCAGCCTTCCTGCAGGATTTGTGACAGGTTGGACTTTGAGGTCTCTTCCAGCCTTGGTGATACTGTGATCCCTTCAGGTCCTGGCAGGCAGCTCTGAGGTGCCCCTGGAGCCTTCTCTTCTCCAGGCTGAACATCCCCAGCTCCCTCAGCCTGTGCTCACAGCAGAGCTGCTCCAGCCCTTCTAATTAGAACTATTGCTTAGTTAGCACTGGTACACTCTAGAGAAACCCTAAGTGTGCTTGGAGTTAGGCAAGCAATGGTAAGGCAGAAACTTGTTGTTCTTGTGGCAATGAATGTAGGGAGCCTGCTCCCTCACTGAAACCTTTTCTTGTCTTTGGTGCTCCAAGCAGCAAACGTTTTCTCACTGTTCTGCATCTGCACAGCAAACTAAAAAGCCAAAATTGGAAGGCCAAGCTGAGACAGTGATGCATTTTCAGGTGTTTGGTTCACAGTTTAATCTATGTCTTGCTTGTAGCACTTTATCAGAGTGTTCTCTGAGTGATGCTCCACAGTCAGGGCCCTTGAGGCTTGACAGTTATACAAAGCAGAGAATTTAAGCAGCTACTCAGTCATTTGCTATACAAATAAAATCACAAAAGAAGGATCTTAGGAAGTTGTTCTTCAGTAGGAGGGTGGTGACAGGCTGCCCAGAGAGGCTGTCTCCTGCCTGGGGGTGTTGAAGGCCAGGCTGGATGAGGCCTTGAGCAGTTGAGTCTAGTTGAGAGGTGTCCCTGGGCATGGTGGGGAGGTTGGAGTAGGTGATCTCTGAGGTCCCTTCCAACCTGAGCCATGTTAGGATTCTATGATAGAATAGAATAGAATAGAATAAACCAGGTTGGAAGAGACCTTTGAGATCATTGAGTCCAACATCTCCCAACACCATCTAATCAACTCAACCATGGCACCAAGCACCCCATCAAGTCTCCTCCTAAACACCTCCAGTGATGGTGACTCTACCACCTCCCTGGGCAGCACATGCCAATGGCCAATCTCTCTTTCTATGAAGGACTTCTTCCTAACATCCAGCCTAAACCTTCCCTGGCACAGCTTGAGACTGTGTTCTCTTGTTCTGGTGCTGGGTGCCTGGTATACGCAAAGCAGCCTTCTGTGTCCACTTTACTTGTCTCTAAGAGCAAAGGAACCACCAGCTCCACGCTGTAGACATTGTAGTGAATCCATCCCTTTCTCTTTGTCTCAGATCTCTGCTCTAAATGGAGGAACAAAGCTTTCAGCAGTGTTGTAGTTGTCAGTTTGAAATGTGTAAAATTGCTAATGGAATACTGTAACAGTCCTCATGTCTTTTGACATGCACTGAATGGTTTGGGTTAGAAGGGACCTTCCAAGATCATCCAGTTCCATCGCCCCTGCCATGGGCAGGGACACCTTCCACTAGCCCTCATCCAATCTGGCCTTGAACTCCTGCAGGCAGGGTCCATCCACAGCCTTCCTGGGCAACCTCTTCCGGTGTCTCACCAGCCTCACTCAGAAGAATTTCTTCCTCCTCTCCAGTCTCAATCTGCCCTCCTCAAGCTTCAATCCATTCCCTCTCATCCTATCACTCCCAACCCTTGCAAAAAGTTCATTCCCAGCTTTCTTGCAGCCCCCTTTCAGGTACTGGGAGGCTGCTCTGAGGTCTCCCTGGAGCCTTCTCTTCTCCAGGCTGAACAGCCCCAACTCTCGCAGCCTGTCCCCACAGGGGAGGTTCTGCATCCCTCTGATCATCTCTGTGGCCTCCTCCAGCACCTTCATGTCCCTCTTCTGTTGGGGGCACCGGCACCAGAACTGGAGGCAGTGCTCTAGATGAGGTTCAGTGGAAGGTGTCCCTGCCCATGGCATGGGGGTTGGAACTAGATGATCATTGAGGTCCTTTCCAACCTAAACCACGAATCTATGAATCTCCTTTGTGTTTACTGAGCATATTTGCAGAGGAAGCAGACACAAGTTTACAAAAGGCCTTTGAGGAGAACTTGTTTATGTGGAGTGTGTCTGGGGAGGGGATTCCCCTTTCCTCAGATAAAAGAGGAGGATACAAACTGTTCTTTTCTGGCACAGGGCATTTCAAAAAGTCTTTTCTTTCTGCTCTTGGAATCAAGTCTTGCAAGATCTCATTGCTTCAGGGGTTTGGCTGCAAAGAGATTTGCCTTACTAATAATGGTGTTTGACAGCCAAAGAATGAAATTGGAGAATGTTTGGTTTGGAAGGTACCTTAAAAGTCTGCTTCAAACTCCCCTGCCGTGGGTAGGGACACCTTCCACTAGCCTGGGTTGCTCAAGGCTTTATTCAGCCTGGGCTTGAACACCTCCGGGGATGAGGCAGCCACAGCCTCCCTGGGCAACCTGTGCCAGTGTCTCACCAACCTCACAGAAAACAATGTCTCCCTGATTTCTAATCTAAATCTCTTCTCTTTCAGTTTAAAACCATTCCCCCTCCACCTGTCACTACACTGCCTGGTAAAGAGTCCCTGCTCAGCTTTCCTATAGGTCCCCTTCAGGTACTAGAAGGCTGCTCTAAGGTCTCCCTAGAGCCTTCTCTTCTGCAGGCTGCAATCCCCAGTCTCTGTGTCCTCACAGGTTCTGCAGCCTGTTTGTTAATTTCTAATCAAACTCTCTACTGAACACAAATTAACTTAATGTAGTTTAGAAAGGGAAAAAAAAAATCCATCAGGGCTTATTTCAGCATCCTTGAACTAGTTGATTTTGTTTGCAGTTTGGGTATCTGTGACTCAGGAATTAAATATTTCACTCTCCTCTTTCTTGGGTGATGGATGGATGTGTTAATGTGTGCTGGGGAGGCTTTCAGCATGCCTGCTGTTAAACTCCTTCCATGGTCTCTTTCTGATATTACTTAGCTGCTACTCCTGCTTACAGACCCAAGCAGAAGGTTGTTGCATTTCAACACCACTGGACCTGAGGGCACAAAACTAGTGAAGTTCTCATCTTGCCACTAATAAGTCTCTAATGGTTGGAAAATATGTTGATATATTCCACTCTTCCTTCCCCCACCCCAGTTAGAATCACAGAATTGTCAGGGTTGGAAGGGACCTCAAGGAGCAGCCAGTCCCAACCCCCTGCCATGGCCAGGGACACCTCACACTGCAGCAGGTTGCTCACAGCCAGCCTGGCTGCAAACACCTCCAGGCAGGAGGCTTCCACCACCTCCCCTGGGCAACCTCTGCCAGGCTCTCACCACCCTCATGGGCAACAACTTCTTCCTCACAGCCAATTTCAATCTCCCCACTTCTAGTTTTGCTCCATCCTCCCCCTAGTCCTATCACTCCCTGACCCCCTCAAAAGTCCCTCCCCAGCTTTCTTGGAGCTCCCTGCAGATCCTGGAAGGCCACCAGAAGGTCTCCTGGGAGCCTTCTCCTCTCCAGACTGAACAACCCCAAATCCCTCTGACTGTCTCCATAGCAGAGCAGCTCCAGCCCTCTGCTCATCCTCATGGCCTTCTCTCAACACCTTCCAGCACCTCCAGATCCCTCCTGGAACAGAGGCTCCAGAGCTGGACACAGAGCTCTAACTGTGGTCTCAGCACAGTGGAGAAGAGGGGCAGAATCCCCTCCCTGGCCCTGCTGGCTGTGCTTCTCTTGCTGCAGCCCAGGCTCTGCTTGGCTCTCTGGGCTGCAAGTGCTCCCTGCTGGCTCCTGTGGAGCTTCTCCTCCCCCAGCACCCCCAAGGCCTTTTCTTCAGGGCTTCTCTCCAGCCAGTCCCTGCCCAGCCTGTATTGGTGCTTGGGATTGCCCAGCCCCAGCTGCAGCACCCTGCACTTGCTCTTGTTGAACATCCAATATGAATCCCATTAATTGAACTTCAAGAGCTGAAATATGTTTCTGAAGTGAATTGAGAGCTTATTATTGGAGCAGATTCAAGTACAGTAAGGAGAAGTTCTTCAAAGGGAAGGAAAAGGCGGCTTGCTTTTACGTAAGGGAAAGGGCTGCTGCCTCCTCCTCACACCCCCAAACAAGATGAGAATGGTATTAGATTTTTGCATCTCTGCTTTTAATTGCAAATTAATGAAAATGGCAGCATAATCTGCATTCACATCTCAGGGCAGTAATGACAGACTTCAGCTTGTGAGAAATTGCCTCTTTCAAGTGCTGCAGACCGTTAGCCTGCGCCTCACACTTTTGTTCATTGAAGTGAATATATTTAGCCCAATATGCTGGGCCAATGCCTCACCTGCTGCTCAGGCTTTAGCAGATCCTGGTGTGATGCAGGAAGGACCTGGAGCTGCTGGGGCAGGTCCAGAGGAGACCACAAAGATGATCAGAGGGCTGCAGAAACTCCCTGTGGGTACAGGCTGGGAGAGTTGGGTCTGTTCAGCCTGGAGAAGAGAAAGTTCCAGGGGAGCAGCCTTCCAGTACCTGAAGGGGGCTGCAAGAAAGCTGGGCAGGGACTTTGGATTATGGCTGGGAGTGATAGGATGAGAGGGAATGGATTGAAGCTTGAGGAGGGCAGATTGAGGCTGCAGAGGAGGAAGAAATTCTTTGCAGTGAGGCTGGTGAGACACTGGAACAGGTTGCCCAAGGAGGCTGTGGCTGCCTCCTGCCTGGAGGTGTTCAAGGCCAGGCTGGATGAGACCTTGAGCAAGCTGGGCTGGTGGGAGGTGTCCCTGCCCATGGCATGTGTGTTGGAACTGGATGAGCTTTGTGGTCCCTTCCAACCTGAGCCATGCTATGACTTGGCAGGTTAGCCTGTTCTATCCTCCTCCTTTTGAAGTTAATTTTTAGTTTTCATCCACATGAAGTAATTTATGGTATTGGAAGCTGTCCTGTGAGCAGGCTAAGGGAGGGAAATCAATTAATTGGGCAACACTTGACTGAAATGTTGACATCTTAGGAGATATAAACCCTGTTATTCTTAGTGTTTGAGCTGTCTTCTTGTTCTCTGCAAAACCCAGCACCCATCCATCAGGTGACAATAAGACATTTGATGTCCACTCTACCTTACAGGCAGCTCATGAGACTTCTTCTTTTTTCCAAGCCATGAGAAAGCAGGCAGGGAATGCAGCCTATTTTTTTACCATTATTCAGTATTAACAATGGGGAGGAGAAGGTGGCTTCTAAAGTTGGCTGCTCAATGCAAATTCATTCTCTTGCATAAGCTGTAGAGCAGTAGAACATAACACTGTCATTAAAACTGACTCACAGCATTCAGCAGAAGGTGTGTTTCAAGCTTTCAAAGCCTTAAGAGAATTGCTGCAGCCTAGTAAATACCTTGCAGTGGGGGGAAGAAACCACTTTAGCTGAGTTTTGTTGCAAAAGGCTGTTGTGTAAATTGTCTTGGGAGGTTTCTCAGTTGAAAAATGGATGCAAGGAGACTGGGAAATGCATCTGACATCCGTGTTGGAAATTGCAGCTGAGGATGGTGGCTTATGTTTATAGGACCATAGAATGGGTTGGGTTGGAAGGGAGCTGAAAAGCTCATCCAGTCCCAACTCCCTGCACTCAGCAGGGACATCCTCCACCACAGCAGCTTGCTCACAGCCTTCACCTTGAACATCTCCAGGGATGGAGCATCAGCTCCCTCCCTGGGCAACCTCTTGCAGTGTTGCAGCAGCCTCCTGGAGCAGAACTTGTTCCTCACAGCCAATCTCCATCTGCTCTGCTCTCCTTTCAAACCCTTGCCCCTGGTGCTGTCCCTGCAGGCCTTTGGGCACAGTCCCTCTGCAGCCTCCTTGTAGCCCCTTCAGGTCCTGGCAGGCTGCTGTGAGGTCTGCCTGGAGCCTTCTCTTCTCCAGGCTGAACACCCCCAGCTCCCTCAGCCTGCCCTTGTAGCAGAGGTGTTCCAGCCTCCTGATCATCTTCATGGCCCTCCTCTGGTCTTGCTGCATCAGGTCCATGTCCTTCCTGTGATGATGGCTCCAGAGCTGGAGATAGTACTCCAAGTGAGGTCTCACCAGAGTAACGTGGCAGAATCCTCTGTCTTGACCTGCTGGCCATGCTGCTTTTGATGCAGCCCAGGCTGCCATTGGCCTTCTGGGTGGCAAGTGCCAATTGCTGGACTCAGCCCTAGTGAGGCCACAGCTTGAGCACTGGGTTCAGTTCTGGGTGCCACAGCACAGGAAAGACATTGAGGGGCTGGAGAGTGTCCAGAGAAGAGCAACCAGGTTGGGGAGGGGTTTAGAGGGCATCATATGAGGAGCAGCTGAGGGAGCTGGAGGTGTTCAGTCTGGAGAACAGAAGACTGAGGGCAGAGCTCATTGCTCTCTGCAGCTCCCTGAAAGGAGGTTGGAGTGAGTCTGGAGTTGGTCTCTTCTCCCAGGGACAGGATGAGAGGCAATTGGTTGAAGCTGTGCCAGGGAAGGTTTAGGTCAGACATGAGGAAAAACGTCTTGATTTGAGAGAGTGGCTGCCCAGGGAGGTGGTGGAGTCCCCATGCCTGGAGGTGCTCAAGAAGCTGCAGCTGTGGTGCCTCAGGACGTGGTTTAGTGATCATGGCAGTTGGGTTAAGGTTGGACTCAGTGATCTTGAAGGTCTTTTCCAACCTTAATGGTTCTATGATCCTGTGATTCTAAACTTGCCTAAACTAAATTGGTTTAGTCTGCAGGCTCAGCAGCAAAGTTGTATGATCCCAAGAAGGCTACAAGAATTATATGTAACTTTCTGTCTGAATAAGCAGTGTGCTTGGGTTCAAAAGGAAAATTGAGCTGATTATTCTTCTTCCAGTCTTAAGAGGGTACAGAGAATGTTAGTGGAAAGAAGCAGCACAGTGTGGTTGAAGCCCTCACCTTTCATGTTGGGCAGTGGCTTTGGCTGCCTGTGCTGGATTAGGCTCAGGGTCAGCCTGCTGCTGCTTTGTGCTTTACTGCCTGTGCTGGGTGATTCAATGTCTCAATATCACAGGCTCAGAGGACCTCTGGAGATCATCCAAGTCCAAGCCTCCTCTCAGAGCAGGACCATAGAATCCAGCACAGGTTGCACAGTAACACTTCCAGATGGGGCTGGAAAGTCTCCAGAGAAGGAGACTCCACAACCCCCCTGGGCAGCCTGCTCCAGGGCTCTGTCACCCTCACAGGGAAAAATTTTTTTCCTCCTGTTGCCATGGAACTTCCTCTGCCTCAGCTTCCACCACTGTCCCTTGTGCTGGCATTGGGCATCACCCAGCAGAGCCTGGCTCCAGCCTCTGGACACTCACCCTGCACATCTTTATCAGCATGAATGAGGTCACCTGGAGATCTCTCTGGAGATATTCCAAACCCACCAGGATGCATTCCTGTGTGAGCTGCCCTGGGTGCTCCTGCTCTGTCAGGGGGCTTGGACTGGATGCTCTCTGGAGGTCCCTTCCAGCCCCTAGCAATCTGTGATTCTGTGATATTTTCACCTCTCTGGCCAGATAGTGTAAGGCCAGACCCAGTGCCTCCTCTCACACCCAGAGTCATGCATGCACACACGTGCAGTCAGGCTTGCAAAGGCTTCTGTGCTGGATAAGAAGCAGAGATAAACTGTCCAACCCAAAGGACACGCAGAGCAAGCTTCACTAACAAGTTCCACATCAACAGGAGGGAAAACCTCCACATTGTAATGGTGACAGAACCCCAGAGCAGGCCACCCAGAGAGGCTGTGGAGGCACCCACTCTGGAGACCCCCCCCCCAGGACCTATCCAGATGCTCTCCTGCACCACCTGTTCTACTTCTTTTCAATCCTCTGGGACATGGTATGTCCTATGCTGGTGCCAGCCCTTATTGTCTTATTTTTTCTGCACTTTCTTTTTACAGACAATAAGCAGACAATTATTTGCTGGGAGCAGACTTCTGTGCTGAGACCTCCCAGATTACTTCTATCTCTTCCCTCCTGTTCCAAGATTATTTGTGCAAGAAGTAAGGAGCTCTGTTGGAAACAGGGAAGTCAGTTCTGTAGATTTGGGCTTCTGGGTGCTGCAAGCCTGGATTTTCTGTGGTAAACTAATAGGAATCTCAGATGTCATCATGAGCTCATGGCTCTTGCCTGAAGCATATTCCCTTAGGGTTTTGTTTTCTTCTTTCATTTCATTTGAGGGCTTCACCATATGTTAGCATTTCACTGTTGTCTTCTGTGACTCCCTGCCCCCTCTTTCCCCCTTGCCCCCTTCTTGCTCTTTGCCAGGGGGCATTGCCTTCCCTCTTTCTCCTTCTCCTCCCCCTCTTCCCCCAACCAGATCCTTAAACTTAAAGGACTCCAAGGACAGAGAAGTGTGCAGAGGGCTGGAACTCAGCATTTTGAGCAGGGTTTTGGGTTATATTCCCTTTTGATAGCCCTGCCAGCGCTGTTTACTGTTTAGATTCACCTCCTTATTCTCCAGACTTGTATTTCAGGTCCTCTTTTTGGGTCACTTACATATCCAGACATGCTTTTACTGCCATGGGAATCTCCCATCCAAGAAGCCAGCAGCATAGCATCAAAGAAATGAATGTAGTATAAAAATGCTGTCTTTGCACTTGTGAAGCAGTCTGCTTGGGAGAAGTTTTGGCCCTGCACTTACCGTTTCCTGGTGACACTGAAATGTTTTTTCCAGTGGTAGGTCAGCTTCTTACCTGGATGATTGTTTCCCTTAGATACTGGCAATTAACTTGTAAATAGTTGTTCATGTTTTATTTGTGGTTTTAGATAGCTCAGGGCCTTTATAGAAAGCTCCTCTGTTTGTTACTACACCCCAGAGTCACAGATTGCATTGGGTTGGAAGGGACCTCCAAAGGTCATCTTGTCCAACCCTCCTGCAGGCAGCAGGGAAGCCTCCAACTGGATCAGGCTGCCCAGGGACACATCCAGTCTGAGCTTGAATATCTCCAGGGACAGGGCCTCAACCACATCCCTGGGCAACCTGTGCCAGTGTCTCACCAGCCTCACTGGAAAGAATTTCTTCCTCCTCTCCAGCCTCAATCTGCCCTCCTCAAGCTTCAATCCATTCCCTCTCATCCTATCACTCCCAGCCCTTGGCAGAAGTCCCTTCCTGGCTTTCTTGTAGCTCCCTTCAGGTGCTGGGAGGCTGCTCTGAGATCTCCCAAGAGCTTTCTCTTCTCCAGGCTGAACAGCCCCAACTCTCCTAGCCTGTCCCCACAGGGGAGGTTCTCCAGCTCTCTGATCATCTTGGTGGCCTCTTCTGCACCCTCTCCAGCAGCTCCAGGTCCCTGCTGGGGGCCCCAGAACTGGAGGCAGTGGTGCGGGTGGCGTCTGAGCAGAGCAGAGCAGAGGGGCAGAATCTGTGCAGTGAGCCTGACTGCAGGGTTCCCATTCAGCCTTGCTGTGATCTGCCTGGATCCTGGGACAGGGTACTAAGGATGGCAGGCTGTCAGCCTTTGGAATTACATAACTTGTTCCTCAGCTTCCTTTCATCTCTGTTGAAGGTAGTTCTACCTGTTTCCTTGTAGCAGGACTGCCCTGTGCCTTGGAACACAGCACTGCAAGTCTGTCTTCCAGCCTGGAGTTCACTTGCAGCTTGGGAATGGGAAGCACAGTGGTGCTCACTTCTCTCTTTCTGGAAATAAACAACTCCACAACCACTACATTTTAGACTTTTTCAGCTGCCAAGCTCTGACCTGCTGTGGCTGCAGTTGTTTCAGTTGCTGCTGCATGAGGTCAGAGTGGATCTTTTGATAACTTTTGAGAGTTTGGGTATTGTTTTTTTTTTTTTTTAAATACAAATACTCAAAGGCAAATTAAAAAGCCCAACAGTCTGTTTTCTTCACCCCCACACCCAATTTCACTACAGTTTCCACAGAACTTAAATGTTGGGTTTAGGTAAAACAAATGGGACACGAAGGAATATGAACAAGTGCTGCTCCCAGAGTGTTTTCTACAACACAGAGGAACTCTTCCTTAGTATCCATTCAGTGATGAAGTTTGAGGTACTGGAGACAAGTGTGAGACATAGCAGAAAGAGGGGACTGGGCCAGGAGTGGCTGAGAGCAGCCTGGAGGAGAAGGCCTTGGGGGTGTCAGGTGGTGACAAACTCCCCAGGAGCCAGCAGTGGTCCCTGGCAGCCCAGCAGGCAGCTGTGTGCTGAGCTGCAGCCAGAGCAGGGAGAGCAGCAGCACAGGGAGGGGATTCTGCCCCTCTGCTCTGCTCAGACCCCACCTGCAGCACTGCCTCCAGCTCTGGGGCCCCCAGCACAAGAGGGACCTGGAGCTGCTGGAGAGGCTCCAGAGGAGGCCACCAAGGTGATCAGAGGGCTGCAGAACCTCCCCTGTAGGGACAGGCTGAGAGAGTTGGTTGTGTTCAGCCTGGAGAAGAGAAGGCTCCAGGGAGGTCCTCAGAGCAGCCTTCCAGTACCTGAAGGGGGCTACAAGAAAGCCAGGAAGGGATTTTTGCCAAGGGCTGGGAATGATAGGATGAGAGGAACGGATTGAAGCTTGAGGAGAGGAGATTTAGAGTGGATACTGGGAAGAAATTCTTTCCAGTGAGGGCGGTGAGACCCTGGAACAGGTTGCCCAGGGAGCTGTCTTGAGGGCTTCAGAGGTCTCACCAGAGTAAAGTGTCAGAATCACCTCTCTTGACCTGCTGGCCATGCAGATGTTTGAAGATTAGAAGGAAGAGCAGTCCTGGTGGTTGTTTTGATCTGCATTAGAATGCCCACAGAATTTTGTTCCAACATTGATTTGCTGTTTATCAATACTTTCTGTGCACCTTTCCTTTCCTGTTCTCTAATGAGAGAGCTGCTCCCCAGCCTCAGGCAGTGCAGAGGGGAACAGCTGACTCTTACAGTGTGAACAGGAGGTATTTTTGGAACAATGAGGACCAAAGTGGGTTGGTAGGAGGGAGAAGGTTTGTCAGATAAGAATTTAGGCCCTTTTTTTGTTAGCAGGCATTCTCTTTAAATCACCACTGTGCTTTGTGTGTGCAGATAGGGAAGGTTCCAGGGAGGAATGCATCAGAGGGCTTGCTTTCCAAGTGGCCAGGGCTTCAGTGTCTGCTGTTTTGTCTGGTGGCAGCATGGTGGGACAGGGTTGCTGGGGCACACTGGGTGGTTGCTGCCAGCGTGGAGGGGAGCCTGGAAGTGTGCTTTCGGACAGCAGGCTGCCAGAGAACAGAGGAACCAGAGTGTGTGGAGAGGAGCCTGGCAGTGTGCTTTCGGACAGCAGGCTGCCAGAGAACAGAGGAACCAGAGTGTGTGGAGAGGAGCCTGGCAGTGTGCTTTTGGACAGCAGGCTGCTGGAGAACAGAGGAACCAGAGTGTGTGGTGGAAGAACTGAAGAGGCCCTTTCCCCAAATACAGAATAACAGAATATATCTGCTTGGAAGGGACCTTCAATCTCCAGTCCAACCTTTAACCAAGCACTGCAGGGCCAACACTAAACCATGTCCCTAAGCACCAGCTCCACACACTGCTGCAACACCCCCAGGGATGGTGACTCCAGCACTGCCCTGGGCAGAACATTCCAATGGTTGAGAGCCCTTCCAGTGAAGAAATATTTCCTAACATCCAGCCTGAACGTTCCCTGGGGCACCTTGAAACCATTTCCTTTGCTCCTGTCCTTTGCCACCCAGGAGCAGAGGCTGCCCCCTCCTCGCTCCAACCTCCCTTCAAGGAGCTGTAGAGAGCAATGAGGTCTCCCTCAGCCTTCTCTTCTCCAGCCTGAACACCCCCAGCTCCCTCAGGCTCCTCCAACTGAATCAGGGGAACCTGAACATACATTAAACCTATGGGACCAGGTGGAGATGCATCCCAGAGCTCTGAAGGCATTCGCAGAGCCACTCTCCATGACATGTGGAAAGTCCTGGCAGGCAATTGAAGTCCCTGGAGGCTGGAAGGAAGGAACCATTTCAGCCATCTTTAAAAAGGGTAAAAAAAAGAGGGCCCTGGGGGTGACTGAGCTGTCAGCCTCACCTCTGTGCCTGGAAAGAGCATGGAACAGATCCTGCTAGAAGCTGTACTGAAGCACATGGAGGACGTGGAGGTGATTCAAGACAGCCAGCATGGCTTCACCAAGGGCAAGTCCTGCCTGGCCAACCTGGTGGCTTTCTGTGATGGCATAACTACATCAGTGGATGAAGGAAGACCAACAGATGTCATCTGTCTAGACATCTCTAAAAGCCTTGTCACAATCCCCCACAACATCCTCCTCTCTAAGCTGGTGGCTCCTTCCACAGGAAGCTGTTGGGAAATAAGCCCTGCTTTTATATTTGTTTTCAAATAAAAGTAAGCAGAAGTGGGCTTTGACTTGAGCTACAAGTGTTGGGGCACTTCTCTTTGGTGGAAGTGAATGCAGTAGTGTCAGGCTCCTGTGTCAGAAGTCCAGGGGTGAGTGGCCCCTCCTGTCATGTGGGAGGCTGGGGTTTGTTTCCCTGAGGAGGAGCTCATTTTCCTGGGACAGCAATGTGTCCTTGTGGCCAAGAGGGCCCAAGGCATCCTGGGGTGCATTAAGAAGAGTGTGGCCAGCAGGGCTAGGGATGTTCTTGGTGCCATGGTTTAGTAGTCGTGAGGTCTTGGGTGACAGGTTGGACTTGATGACCTTTGAGGTCTCTTCCAACCTCATTGGTTCTACGATTCCTGCCCCTATACTCCGTCCTGCTGAGACCACTCCTAGAGTACTGTGTCCAGTTCTGGGCTCCCCAGTTCAAGAGAGACAGAGACCTGATGGAGAGAGTCCAGTGGAGAGCTCTGAGGATGATTAGAGGACTTGAGCATCTCCTCTATGAAGGGAGACTGAGAGCCCTGGGGCTGTTTAGCATGGAGAAGAGAAGGCTGAGAGGGGATCTGATCAATGGCTATCAATAGCTGAGGGGTGGGTGTCAGGATGAAGGTGCCAGGCTCTTTGTGGTGGTGCCCAGTTGATAGGGCAAGGAGCTATAGGTGCAAGCTGGAACACAGGAGGTTCCACCTCAACAGGAGGAGACACTTCTGTGTGGTGAGGGTGGGTGGAACCCTGGAGCAAGCTGCCCAGAGAGGTTGTGGAGTCTCCTTGTGTGGAGGCATTGCAAAGGCAGCTGGATGTGTTCCTGTGGGAGCTGCCCTGGGTGCTCCTGCTCTGGCAGGGGGCTTGGGCTGGATGCTCTCTGGAGCTCCCTTCCAGCCCCTCACATTCTGTGGTTCTGCAACAGCTTTGGATTTGGCAGGCTGCTCTTGAGTTCTCCTCTGGAAGTGTTCAGAGGTTGTTTTGCTTCGGAGCGGCTGCAGGTATGGGGAAGGCTGCGGGGCATGCGTAAGGAGCGGCACCGAGTGCGTAAGAATCTGTCCCACCCACCACAGAGATACTTATTAAGGGTATTCATTGGAGGGGGGAGACTAAAATGGAAGCAAAATTATCTTTCCTGTCCTGGTTATGAGTCATGGGAGCTGCTTCTGTGCTCACTGCTTTGATAATCACTCTGCTTATTTGTCACTGTGGTCTTAGAAGCATCCTGCTAAGCACCCACTCCTTTGGAGTTGGCCACAGCTGGTAGAGATGCTCCTCCAGCCTGCATTTTAACTCTGGCAAGTGAATTCAGTTCCTACAGCCAGGATGAGCTGAATTTAGTTTGGTGTCTTTACTTGGGTAAAAAAAGGAAGAGCACTTCCAGGATGAGAGAAAACAAATTTGGTGTCCTGCTCTTCAGGCTCAGTTTTCCTTTAGGGGCTGTGGTCAGTAGGTCCAGAGAGGTTCTCTTGCCCCTGTACTCTGCCCTGCTGAGGCCACATATGGAATATTGTGTCCAGTTCTGGGACCCTCAGGTCAAGAAGGACCTCAGGGAAGTGCTTGAGATAGTCCAGCACAGAGCCACAAAAATGAAGGAGTACAACATCTTCCTTATGAGGAGAGCCTGAGGGAGGTGAGGCTCTTGAGCTTGGAGAGGAGGAGCCTGAGGGTGATCTCATTCATGTTGATAAAGATGTGCAGGGTGAGTGTCCAGAGGATGGAGCCAGGCTCTGCTGGGTGATGCCCAATGCCAGCACAAGGGACAGTGGTGGAAGCTGAGGCAGAGGATGTTCCATGGAAACAGGAGGAAGAATTCTTTCCCTGTGAGGGTGACAGAGCCCTGGAACAGGCTGCCCAGGCGGGTTGTGGAGTCTCCCTCTCTGGAGATATTCAAGACCTGCCTGGATGTGTTCCTGCGTGACCTACTGTGACCGGTTCAGGCTGTGCCTTTAAGAAAGGGACACTTTCTGAACACTCTGGCCGAGTGTTTTGGTATATGAATGAAAACAATGATATGCTAATCCAATTTCATTGGTGGAACCCGGCTGTAGGTTCTTGTTTAGTCTTTCAGTCGGGGGGGGGGGGGGGGGGGGGCAGTCAGTCAGTCTTCTTCTTCTTCCCCCTGTACTGTGAGCTGGCCTGCTTTTCTCCCTGAAGCAACAGCCTGCTACGCAGGAACGATTCTTGCTAACCAGATAAGGAAACTAACTTTGCATTCGCTTTGACCTTTAACAAAGTTTTCCCCTTTTAATTACCTTCCTTTCTCTCTCTCTTTCTCTAACCCTTTTGGGAAAAAGGGGTGGTAGGGAGGGAGAAGGGAGCGGCAGGCCGAACCCCCTGGCCGCAGGGGGGTTGGGGAAAGGTTTCCTGTATTACATACATTGCTGTATATTTCTGTATATATTGTAAATATTGTATGTTTTTGTACATATTCATTGCATTCCATATCTGCTTGTAAAATACAGCTTTCATCTGCTTCTCCGGCTGAGTTAGCTGTGGAATTCTTTTGTGTGTGGGGGGGAACCTTCCTACTCCACCACACCTACCCTGAGTGCTCCTGCTCTGGCAGGGGGTGGACTAGATGATCCAGAGAAAGGCAACGAGGCTGGGGAGAGGCCTTGAGCACAGCCCTGTGAGGAGAGGCTGAGGGAGCTGGGGTTGCTTAGCCTGGAGAAGAGGAGGCTCAGGGGAGACCTCATTGCTCTCTACAACTACCTGAAGGGAGGTTGTAGCCAGGAGGGGGTTGGCCTCTTCTCTCAGGCAACCAGCTCCAGAACAAGAGGACACAGTCTCAAGCTGTGCCAGGGGAAGTTTAGGCTGGAGGTGAGGAGAAAATTCTTCACTGAGAGAGTCATTTGCCATTGGAATGTGCTGCCCAGGGAGGTGGTGGAGTCCCCATCCCTGGAGGGGTTCAAGAGGGGATTGGACGTGGCACTTGGTGCCATGGTTTAGTCATGAGGTCTGTGGTGACAGGTTGGGCTTGATGATCTTTGAGGTCTCTTCTATCCTTGGTGATACTGTGATGATCCCTGGAGGTGTCCCTTTCAGCCCCTGCCATTCTGTGACTCTGTGATTTAACCAAAGGGTGCCTTCAGTAGTTGGGAGCGGCTTCAACGTTTTTCCTGGGTGTGAGCTTGCTGTGGAAAGGGAACTTTGCTCAGGTTCTTCCCTCCTGCATGCTGTCTGCTAGGCCAGTTATGTGACAGTGGCTTCCCTTGCTGTGCAGCTCGTTCAGCTGAGGTTACAGGGCAGAGCAAGTCCTCCAGAGAGGTGAAGTCAAGTGGCAGTGATGATCTCAGCAATGCCAGGGAAAGCTTGCTGGACCTGCATTTGCAAACCTTGGTGTGTTGCTCTTACAGAATGGGTTCAGGTTTGGCAGTTCTCTCAGTTTGGCTTTTTCTTTTCTCCAGCTGTCCTTTTCATCCCTCCTCTTATGTTTTTCTTTTCTGAGCAGAGGAGGATGGATTGGAGCTTAGAGCATGGAAAAAAATGGCATGCTTAATTGCAAGCTCTTGTTGCTTTTTATCTTTTCTTCAGCTTTTTCTTTTGCAAGTTACATGTTGTGTGTCTCTACATACTGTGAAATCTTGATGGCTCTTTCTCCACAACCTTGTCCTGTTAGAAGGCCTGGCATCCCTCCAGGAAATCCATAGAAGAGATTCAGAGATTCATAGAATGGTTTGAGTTGGAAGGGACCCTAAATACCATCCTGTTCCAACCTCCCTGCTATGAGCAAGGAAACCTTCCACTGGACCAGGTTGCTCAAGGCCTCATCCAACCTGGCCTTGAACACCTCAAAGGAGGGAATATTGATGACCCCTCAGTCTTCTCCAAGCTTTAAGCCCCAGCTCCCTCAGCCTGTCCTCAGCAAGAAAATGTTCCACTGCCTTCAACAGCTTTGTGGCTCTGTGCTGGACCTTCTCAAGCAGTTTCCTGAGGTCCTTCTGGAACTGAGTGGACCAGAACTGGATACAATATTCCAGATGTGGTTTCAGCAGGGCAGAGGAGAGGGGCAGGAGAACCTCTCTGGACCTATCACCACAGCCCTTCTAAATCTACCCCAGGATGCCCTTGGCCTTCTTGGCTGCAAGGTCACATTTTTGGCTCAGGGGCATCCTTCTGCCCACCAGCTCCCCCAGGTCCCTTTCCCCTGTGCTGCTCTCCCAACAGGTTGTTCCCCAACCCATCCTGGTCCATAGGGTGGTTCTTTCCCAGATGCCAGGCTCTACCCTTCTCCTTGTTGGCTTTCATTGCATTTCTTCCTACCCAACTCTCAGCCTGTCCAGGTCAGGATGAATGGCAGCACAGCCTGAGGGGTGTCAGCCACTCCTCCCAGTTTGGTGTCACCAGCAGTTGCCAACACATGATGTTAGGGAATGAAGTGGTGTATTTGGTGATGGCATTGATTAGTGCTGAGGGGAAACAAGATCTGGTTTCTGACTTTGCTGCTTTCTTTCCAGCAAGTATTTTTGCCAAACTGAGGACATGAGTAGTTAGAGATCTGCTTTTGCTCACTGTGGTAGTTTCTACCAGTAGTTTTGTTTGCTTCTGTCTTGTAGAAAGTGACTTCAAAGTGGCTGTTGCTGTAGTAGACATCCTAAGTGTGGGATGAGAAGGCCCAGCTGTTCCACCCTGCTTGTTCTCCATAGGTTCCATCCTCTATGTGTGCTGCTAACATCTATTGATCATCAAATGTAGAAGTGAGTGGTGAGGCCACAGCTTGAGCACTGGGTCAGTTCTGGGTGCCACAGGACAGGAAAGACATTGAGGGGATGGAGAGTGTTCAGAGAAGTGCAGCCAGGCTGGGGAGGGGTTTGGAGACATCATACGAGGAGCAGCTGAAGGAGTTGGGGGTGTTTAGTCTGGAGAAGAGAAGTCTGAGGGGAAACCTCATTGCTCTCTACAGCTCCCTGAAAGGAGGCTGGAGTGAGGCTGGGGTGGTCTCTTCTCCCAAGTAACTAGAGAGGGGCAATGTGGTGAAGCTGTGCCAGGGGAGGCTTAGGTTGGACATGAGGAAAAACTTCTTGATTGAGAGAAGTTGGAACAGGCTGCCCAGGGAGATGGTGGAGTCCCCATGCCTGGAGGTGTTCAAGAAGCTGCAGCTGTGGTGCTTCAAGATATAGTTTGGTGGTCATGGGAGCTGGGTTAGGGTTGGACTCAATGATCTTAAAGGTCTTTCCCAGCCTTAGTGGTTCTCTGAATCAAACTGTTAGACAACACTGGTGTCGTGTCCACACCAATGCTCTCTCTTACTGAAACAAAGCATTGTACTAATGCCATTATTTTCCCTTCTTTCCCCAGGAAGCTTCTGACTGCCTAGAAGTTAAGAAAGGTTGTGAGAGACCTGGTTGGTCAAGGTGGAATAGTCTGTCTGTCTTCTCAAGAGCCTTTCCACAGCTGCCTTCTTGCAAAGCCTTTGGCCACTCCCCACCGTGCCATGTTTTGTGACTCCCAGCGTAAGAGGAGTTTGTCTTGATGAAGATTCCTAACATTGGTAATGTGATGAATAAATTTGAGATCCTTGGGGTTGTAGGTGAAGGTAAGTGCCATCTTCCCATAAAAAAAGTTGCCATTTTAGATTGACTTAATCCTCTTCATTTGCAAAGCAGTGCTTGTGTGCAGAGCTAAAGGTCTGATTCTCCACAGCCACTTCCAGCTTCCATTCTCAAATGGAAGGAGGAGTTTGCTGGAAGGAGCAAAAAGAAGAGAAAGAGGACAGGTTTAGGGGGTGGATTTTTGTTGTTGTTTGTTTTCCAAGCTTCCTATATTCATTTAAGCTGACTGCAGTCATGTTTTCAAAGCTTCCTATATTCATTTAAGCTCACTGCAGTCATGTTTTCAAAGCTTCCTATATTCATTTCTCTTTAGTCAGACTAGGGAGATGCAAGTTACCAACCTTCTGTTGTTTAAAGAATCATCCCTTCAGCATCAAACAAAAATCTGTTGGCCCAGGAGGGAAAAAAAAATGTTATAAGACAGTTCCAGTGCACAGAAATTTACTACAGGATCTGTGTAAGCAAGCTCTGGATAATAACACTGGGGGGAGTGATCATTTCTGTAGCCAGGAGGTGACTGAAGACTGTTTTGTCTTGCTGCTTTTATTTGTTTTCCCTTCCTTGAGATGGTTTATTTCTCTTTTCTTCTTTGTTCCAGGAGCCTATGGCGTTGTACTTAAATGCAGACACAAGGTAATGAAGTTACTTTAAGTCAGAGATAAATGCTGGGGGCTGGGGGGTAAAATAATAACTTGAGATGAGAGCTGAAATGTTGCTGTGGATGAGGTGTGGCAGCTGGAGTGAGCTTTTCCTTGCAGGCAGTTATTCAGCTTTTGTAATGGCTACATCTAGTACCAAAGCTCCATTTTGGGGGTGTTTTAATATTTATCTAAAAATATGTGAAGTGTTCCTAATGTTTTATTAATCTTCACTAAGAGATTTGGAATGCAGTTTCTGCTTAAACACTCTCATTTAGAATGTCAAGAGAGGTTCTCCTGCCCCTCTGCTCTGCCCTGCTGAAGCCACATCTGGAACCTTGTGTCTAGTTCTGGGCCACTCAGGTCAAGAAAGACCTCAGGGAAGTGCTTGGGAGAGTTCAGCACAGAGCCACAAAGCTTCATTTACCTGTCCTGAGTGGGGGGAAAGGAAGTGGGATCCATATGTAATTTCATAGAACAGAATCACAGAATCAACCAGGTTGGAAAAGACCTCAGAGATCATCAAGTCAAACCTATTACCTAATACCTAACACCTCCTGACAACTCAACCATGGCTCCAAGTGCCACATCCAAGCCTTCTCTGAACACCTCCAGGGATGGTGACTCTACCACCACCCTGGGCAGCACATTCCAATGGCCAGTTCCTGTTTCTGTGAAGAATTTTCTTCTCTCCTCCAGCCTAAACCTCTCCTGGCACAGCTTGAGACTGTGTCCTCTTGTTATAGTCTCTCCTGAGCCTTCTCTTCTCCAGGCTAAACAACCCCAGCTCCCTCAGCCTCTCCTCACAGGGCTGTGCTCCAGACTCCTCCTTGCCAGTCAAACTGGAGGAAGAATGCTCTGACTTCTGTGCTTGGTGATTTTAATTTAGAAGACAAAGTAGGTGAAGGGGGAGAAAGTGGGAAAAAAAAGCCTGTTTCAGACAAAATTAGTTCTGGCAACCTGTCTACACTATTTACCACCTCTGGAGAGAAGAGCACGCAGCTCAAGAGGAGTACAGGGATCTGGTGAGGTCATGCAGAGAGATCAGAAAGGCAAAAGGCACAGGACAAGAGACAATGAGGTGAAGCTGTCCCAGGAGAGGGTTAGGTTGGACATGAGGAAAACCTTCTTGATTGAGAGAGTGGTGAGGGGTTGGAACAGGCTGCCCAGGGAGGTGGTGGAGTCCCCATGCCTGGAGGTGTTCAGAAAGTTGTAGATGGTGGTGCTTCAGGATATGGTTTGGTGGCCATGGGAGTTGGGTTAGGGTTGGACTCAATGATCTTAAAGGTCTTTTCCAGCCTCCATCACTCTGTGATTCTATAAACCAAGACACATCACCCAGCCTGGGTGAGGAGCTGCTTCCCTCATGGTGTGCTCTCCTGTGCCCTAACAAAATGAATTTTGCCCTAAAAAAAAATAGCTTTTGCCCTGAAAAAAAAATTGATTTTACCCTAAAAAAAGGAAGGATTTTGCCCTAAAAAAATGGATTTTGCCCTAAGAAAATGGATTTTTGCCCTAAAAAAAAATAAGGACTTCCCCCCCCAAAATGGAACCAATGTTCAAGAAGCTGTAGCTGTGGTGCTTCAGGATATGGTTTAGTGGCCATGGCAACTGGGTTAGGGTTGGACTTGATCTTAAAGGTGATTCCATGATTCTATCTGCTGTGTAAGCTGGATGTATCTGATCTTGCTGCTCATTAGCAGGGACTAGTTTGCTGCCTGTGGAGGAGCAGTGTAGTCATAGAAACACAGAATCACAGAATCATTCAGGTTGCAAAAGGCCCTTGAGATCGCCAAGTCCAACCATTAACCCTACTCTGCCACGTTCACCACTAAAACCACGTCCCCAAGCACCACATCTGTAGGACCTTTAAGCACATCCAGGGCTGCTGACTCAACCACCTGCCTGGGCAGCCTGTTCAGCCTACGACTAAATAACTTCTGCTTCTCTGAAGCAAAACATTTCAGACTCGTAGGCAGATTCATCTGTAGGTATCCAGGGACATATAGAGTCATAGAATCATAGAATCAGTCAGGGTTGGAAGGGACCACAAGGATCATCCAGTTCCAACCCCCTGCCATGGGCAGGGACACCCCACACTAGATCAGGCTGGCCAGAGCCTCGTCCAGCCTGGGCTTAAACACCTCCAGGGACGGGGCCTCAACCACCTCCCTGGATAACCCATTCCAGGGCTTCACCACTCTCGTGGTGAAGAACTTCCTCCTCACATCTAGCCTGAATCTCCCCATCTCCAGCTTCATTCCATTCCCCCTAGTCCTATCACTACCTGAGATCCTGAGAAGTCCCTCCCCAGCCTTCTTGTAGGCCCCCTTCAGATACTGGAAGGCCACAATGAGGTCACCTCGGAGCCTTCTCTTCTCCAGACTGAACAGCCCCAACTCCTTCAGTCTGTCCTCACAGGAGAGGTGCTCCAGCCCTCTGCTCATCCTCGTGGCCCTTCTCTGGACACCTTCCAGCACATCCACATCCCTCCTGTAATAGGGGCTCCAGAACTGGAAGCAGTACTCCAGGTGGGGTCTCACCAGAGCTGAGTAGAGGGGGAGAAGCACCTCCCTTGACCTGCTGGTCACACTTCTCCTGATGCAGCCCAGGACCTGATTGGCTCTCCGGGCTGCAAGTGCACATTGAGAGCTCATGTTGAGCTTCTCGTTGAGGTTCTTCTGTGTAGTTCACACCTTTCACAGCATGCAGAGGGGCTGCATTCCCCTGCTGGTTTTTAGCATGTACACAGAAGGACTATTGCAGAGGACTTAGAGGTGAGTTTTGAGTGGCTTGCACTCATATACTGACTTAAAGTTAACATCTCCCTGTGAGGCCAGGCTGAGGGAGCTGAGGCTTGGAGCAGAGGCACCTGAGGGCTGCCCTTATTGCTGGGGATAAAGCTGTGCAGGGTAGTGTGGGGAGGCCAGAGCCAGGCTCTGCTCAGGGATGTCCAAGGACAGGACAAGGGGCACTGGGTGCCAGCTGGAGCAGAGCAGGTGCCAGGGGAAGAGAAGAGAAAACTTGCCCGGTGAGGATGTGAGAGTGCAGGAGCAGGCTGCCCAGAGAGGTTGTGGAGTCTCTTTCTCTGGAGACATTCCAATGGCCTCATCCAACCTGGCCTTCATCACCCCCAGCAAGGAGGCAGCCACAGCCTCCCTGGGCAGCCTGTGCCAGAGTCTCACCACTCTCACTCTGAACAACTTCTTCCTCAGCTCCACTCTAACCCTGCTCTGCCTCAGCTCCAACCCATTCCCCCTTGGCCTGTCTCTAGACACCCTCACAAAAAGTGGCTCTGCAGCCTTCAGATCCTGGAAGGCAGCTCCAAGCTCTGAATATCTAAAATTGTACTGGAACCCAGGTTGTCCTGCAGGCAGAGGAATGGTGAGGATTCAAAAATAGCTGCAAGCCCACTGAAACCACAGAGGAGCCTCATTCCATAGCATTCTGGGAGGCAAGATGAAGGCAACAGGTTAAAAGCTCCACCATCACAAATGCTCAAAGCTGACAGCTGTGTGACAACTGTGGGGGCATCCATATGGTGTGAAATGATGGAATTTGTGTTTGGGAAGGCTAGAAATGGATGTGCAAAAATTCACTTAGTCACAGAGTACATAAGCAAGGCAGAATTTGAGGGGTACAGGCTAGGGGTTGCCCTGCTGGAAGGCAGCTACAAGGAGAAAGGCCTTAGAGTTCCAGTGGGCAACAAGTTCTGCATGGGACAGCAATGTGCCCTTGTGTCCAAGAGAGCCAATGGCTTCCTGGGGGGCATTAAGAAGACTGTGGCCAGCAGGGCTAGGGAGGTTCTCTTGCCCCTCTAGTCTGCCCTGCTGAGACCACTCCTGGAGTACTGTGTCCAGTTCTGGGCTCCCCAGTTCAAGAGAGACAGAGACCTGCTGGAGAGAGTCCAAGGGAGAGCCATGAGGATGATTAGAGGACTTGAGCATCTCCTCTATGAAGAGAGACTGAGAGCCCTGGGGCTGTTTAGTGTGGAGAAGAGAAGGCTGAAAGGGGATATGATCAATGGCTATCAATAGCTGAGGGGTGGGTGTCAGGATGAAGGTGCCAGGCTCTTTGTGGTGGTGCCCAGTTGATAGGGCAAGGAGCTGTAGGTGCAAGCTGGAGCACAGGAGGTTCTACCTCAACACAAACAGACACTTCTGTATCGTGAAGGTCATGGAGACCTGGAGCAGGCTGCCCAGAGAGGTTGTGGAGTCTCCTTGTGTGGAGGCATTGCAAAGGCAGCTGGATGTGTTTCTGTGTGAGCTGCCCTGGCAGGGGGCTTGGGCCTGGTTGACCTCTGGAGGTCCCTTCCAACTGCTGACATTCTGTGGTTCTGTGAAAAGGTCTCACTCTTCGTCAGATCTGCTGGTGCACCCAAAGGGAACCCAAGCCCTTCTCCATATCTAAAATAGAAGCAGCTATCTCTAAAGCTAAATTTAAACTGAGAAGATTCTGTGGTTAAAAAGATTCAGTAAATCTGCAGAAAGCCTCCAAAATTTCCTCAGGTAGTGTCCATCTCATTTAGCTTTAGCCAGCTGAGAGTTCCATAGCCCATGTGTGCTGTCAAGGCTTTCCCAGCAGCCAGTAAAAGCAGGGGAGGAAGAGCAGTTTCAGCCAGAAGGTTGCTAATTGTGATAATTTCCAGATGGTAAGCATTTCATTTCACATGTTGGACTCTCCCAATTTCCATGAGCTAGGAAGATTGCTTGTGCAAGATCTCAAGCAGTGGGTGAGATTTATTCCACCCAAGTTAGTTGGCTGGCCAACTCTCCTGTCTGCATGGTTTCTTTTCCTGCATGCACAAACATCTCTGCCTGCTTGTGTGGTTAAGGTGCCTTTCAGAAAGTGTTCCCTGCTGTGACCTGCACAGGTTTTGCCTTTTCTGTATGAGTATTCTTTGAGTTCCACTGCTGTGTTAATATCATAGAATCACCTGGGTTGCAAGGGACCTTCAAAGGTCATCCAGTCCAACCCCCTGTAGTCAGCAGGGACATCGTCCACTACATCAGGCTGCCCAGAGCCCTGTCAAGCCTCACCTTGAGTATCTCCAGGGGTGGTGTCTCAACCACCTCCCTGTTCCAGTGCTCAGTCACCCTCCTGGTGCAGAACTTGTTCCTCACAGCCAATCTAAATCTGCTCTGCTCTCATTTCAAACCATTGCCCCTGGTCCTGTCCCTGCAAGACTTTGGGAACAGTCCCCCTGCAGCCTTCTTGCAGTCCTTTAGCTTGTGTCCATTTGATTGTGATTGTAATACACATGCTAGAATCACAAACCAAGTATTCCCAACTGTGTTGCTGAAGTAGGAACATCTCCATGCCAATGTAACTGTACAGCATCAATTCTCACATCCCACAAAGCAATCTGGCACAGTTAGCAGCAGGACCAGAATTTCTGAGGCTCATCCTCCTTCTTTAACCTGAACATCAGAGAATAAAGTACTTGTGCTCTCTTGAGTATCTTTGTGAAGCTATGAATATCTCTGCTACAGGCTGTGCATTTCCTTTTCCTGGTATAATTGAAGGTACCACCAAAGATCAGTAAAGCTTTAAATAACTTTCAGAGGAGGTCCAGTTAGACGTGTCTCACAGAATGGCTTTGGTTGGAAGGGACCTCAGAGCTCATCTCCTCCAACCTCCCCCACCATGGACAGGAGCACTTCTCAGCGAGACTCAGCTGCTCAAGGCCTCATCCAGCCTGGCCTTCAACACCCCCAGGGAGGAGGCAGCCACAGCCTCCCTGGGCAGCCAGAGTCTCACCACCCTCATACTGAAGAACTTGTTCCTCAGCTCCAGTCCAACGCTGCTCTGCCTCAGCTTCAAATCATTCCCTCTTGTCCTATCTCTAGACACCCTCACAAAAAGTTCCTCTGCAGCCTTCCCAGAGGATCCCTTCAGCTGTTGAATGGCAGCTCTAAGATCCCCCCTAGAGCCTTCTCTTCTCCAGGCTGAACACCCCCAGCTCCCTCAGCCTGTGCTCATAGCAGAGCTGCTCCAGCCCCTGATCATCTTCATGCCCTCCTCTGACCTCACTCCAGCAGCTCTGTGTTCTTTTGCTGGGGACACCAGAACTGGAGGCAGGATTGGAGGCGAGGTCTCAGCAGTTCTCCCCTGGAGTCTTCACTTTTCTTCTTTCCTTATATTAAGCTTCCAGGAGAATGTTTCAGATAAGAACCTTAACATTAGAAGTTGTCATAAGAAAAACACAGATTTAGGATGTCATCTGTTGATCTCCTAGAGGCTGATTTCTCTCAGGTCCAAGGCACTGTGAACATTCTTTTAAACAGAAGTGAAAGAAAAAGTAACAACCAGGAAAGCTTTAGGAGTCTTTGTGGAGTAAAGGTTTGAAATCTTCAACTTAACAAAGTTTTTTCATTAATATTTGATAATGAGAGTGTGACTTCAGATGTCATTGGGGGGATACAGAACATCTAAGGTTACTGCAAAAATCCAAGAGTGAGAACTCTTGTCAGCCCCTGGCTTGGGCAGCAGCACTCTGAGCTGGGTTAGGAACTGGCTGGAGGGCCGAGCCCAGAGAGTGGTGGTGAATGGTGCCACAGCCAGATGGAGGCCAGTCACTGGTGGTGTCCCCCAGGGATCAGTGCTGGGCCCCATCCTCTTCAATGTCTTCATTGACGATCTGGATGAGGGGATTGAGACAGTCATCAGCAAATTTGCAGATGACACCAAGCTGGGAGCAGATGTTGGTCAGTTAGAGGGTAGAAGGGCTCTGCAGAGGGACCTCGACCGACTGGACAGATGGGCAGAGTCCAACAGGATGACATTCAACAAGTCCAAGTGCCAGGTGCTGCACTTTGGCCACAACAACCCCATGCAGAGCTACAGGCTGGGGTCAGAGTGGCTGAGAGCTGCCAAACAGAGAGGGACCTGGTGGTGCTGATTGACAGCCGCCTAAACATGAGCCAGCAGTGTGCCCAGGTGGCCAAGAAGGCCAAGGGCATCCTGGCCTGCATCAGGAAGAGTGTGGCCAGCAGGAGCAGGGAGGTCATTGTGCCCTGTGCTCTGCATTGGTTAGGCCACACCTTGAGGACTGTGTCCAGTTCTGGGCCCCTCAATTTAGGAAGGACATCGAGACACTTGAAGGTGTCCAGAGAAGGGCAACGAGGCTGTGAGAGGCCTTGAGCACAGCCCTGTGAGGAGAGGCTGAGGGAGCTGGGGTTGTTTAGCCTAGAGAAGAGGAGGCTCAGGGGAGACCCCATTGCTGTCTACAACTACCTGAAAGGTGGTTGTAGCCAGGAAGGGGTTGGTCTCTTCTCTCTAGCAACCAGCCCCAGAACAAGAGGACACAGTCTCAAGCTGTGCCAGGGGAGGTTTAGGCTCGAGGTGAGGAGAAAGTTCTTCACTGAGAGAGTGATTCGCCATTGGAATGTGCTGCCCGGGGAGGTGGTGGAGTCACCATCCCTGGAGGTGTTCAAGAGGGGAGTGGATGTGGCACTTGGTGCCATGGTCTAGTCATGGGGTCTGTGGTGACAGGTTGGACTTGATGAACTTTGAGGTCTCTTCCAACCTGGTTGATACTGTGACACTGTAACTGCACAAGTCAAAGCTTGGGGTTTGACTGCAGTGTTTGGTCTAAACTACATGGAGCTATGAAAAACAAAGCTCCTTCAGGGGAAGGTTTGCCTTCTGTCCTTTGTAAGGTGGTATAGTAGCAAGTCTTCTGCTGGTACAGAGCAGGAATAGCTCCAGCAGTAGTTTGTGTTGGAAAGCACTAGGCCTGACTTGGTGTCATCCTGACACGGTTCTGGATGTGAGCAGGTTATAAATGAACCTAGAAAAACCCCTCAAAAATCAGCATTACAATGTGAGGTTATGTAACCAAGGCTCTGGGTGTGAAGAGCAATGTCAAAGAACGTTTACAAGTGAATCATTAATTACTCTAAAGGCAGGGAAAATCCCTACTGGAAAAGACAAAAATTAAAACAACCCCAAAACCCAATAAAACAACCAAAACCCAACCAAAACCCCCAAACCAAACAAAAACAAACCAAAACATACAAACAAAAAAACCCCACCAAAAATCAACCAACCAAAAAAAACCCACAAACAAAACTAAACCCAAACAAACTAAACCCAAACTACCCCCTCCCAAAAAAAAAAAAAAAAGGTTTTATTAAGAGCTTGTTACTACCAATCCCACTGTGCTGCAAGCACAGTGTGCTGGAGAGTGGTGGTGAATGGTGCCACATCCAGCTGGCAGCCAGGCCCCAGTGGTGTCCCCCAGGCATCAGTGCTAGGCCCCAGCCTGTTCAATATCTTTACTGATGATCTGGATGAGGGGATTGATTCCACCATTAGGAAGTTTGCAGATGTCACCATGTTGGGGGCAGGAGTTGAGCTGTTACAGGGTAGGAGAGCTCTGCAGAGGGACCTTGCCAGGCTGGACAGATGGGCAGAGTCCAAGGGCAGGAGATTGAACACATCCAAGTGCCAGGTGCTGCACATTGGCCACAGCAACCCCAGGCAGTGCTGCAGGCTAGGGTTAGAGTGGCTGAGAGCAGCCAGGCAGAAAGGGACCTGGGGGTAGTGGTTGAGAGTAGGCTGAACATGAGCCAGCAGTGTGCCCAGGTGGCCAAGAAGGCCAAGGGCATCCTGGCCTGCATCAGGAATAGTGTGGCCAGCAGGAGCAGGGAAGTCATTGTGCCCTGTGCTCAGCACTGGTTAGACCACATCTTGAGTCCTGTGTCCAGTTCTGGACTCCTCAATTTAAGAAGGACATTGAGACACTTGAAGATGTCCAGAGAAGGGCAACGAGGTTGGGGAGGGGTCTGGAGCACAGCCCTGTGAGGAGAGGCTGAGGGAGCTGGGGTTGCTTAGCCTGGAGAAGAGGAGGCTCAGGGGAGACCTTCTTGGTCTCTATAACTCCCTGAAGGGAGGTTGTAGCCAGGAGGGGGTTGGTCTCTTCTCCCAGGCCGGCCGCCAGCACCAGAACAAGAGGACACAGTCTCAAGCTGCACCAGGGGAAGTTTAGGCTTGAGGTGAGGAGAAAGTTCTTCTCAGAGAGAGGAATTGGCCGTTGGAATGTGCTGCCCAGGGAGGTGGTGGAGTCCCCGTCCCTGGAGGTGTTCAAAAAGGCTTGGATGTGGCACTTGGTGCCATGGTTGAGTTGTCAGGAGGTGATAGGTATTAGGTAATAGGTTGGACTTGATGATCTCTGAGGTCTTTTCCAATCTGGTTGATTCTATGATTCTATGAAGCGGATTGCAAAGCTGCTTTCCTAGCCTTAACCTCAGCTGAAGATGGTTACACAGAATCATACAGAATCCCCAAGGTTGGAAGAGACCTCAAAGATCATCAAGTCCAACCTGTCACCCCAGACCCTATGACTAAACCATGGCACCAAGTGCCACGTCCAATCCCCTCTTGAACCCCTCCAGGGATGGTTACTCCACCACCTCCCTGGGCAACACATCCCAATGGTGAACAACTCTTCTCAGTGAAGAACTTTCTCCTTACCTCGAGTCTAAACTAACCCTGGTGCAGCAGCATTACCAATTTTATTTTGGCTGCAGAGAGCCTTCTTTACAAATGAAGTGTTCAGGCACTGAGAAGTAGGTGACATTTATGAGTGTCATCATATGCTAAGGTGTGGAAAGATGAAATTGTACAGGGCCAGAAAAAAAAATACCCAAACCACTCTTGGGTGAGTGGCTCCAGCTCCCTCTTCATTTGACAGCAGGCATCTTGACCAGGAGGCAAGCTGGTTTCTGGAGATCAATTACTGTTGGCAGCAGAGATAGAGCAATGCCATGTTTCTGCACAGGAATGTTACAGGCAGTGCCATCTGCAGAGCAAAGCTGACTGGCTCCTTCTTCCACAGCAGCAAATTTCCTGTGACTTGTGAGAAAAACTCATCTAAGTGGTGGAGATCTCCTTTCCCCTTCCCCCTTCAAAGCATCAGTTAGTGAAGAACTGTGTTAAGAAATGTACACAAGGTAGTATCTGGGGGAATTGTAGCCTGGGATCTCAGTCTACTCCAGTGTTGTCTTTCATTCATCCACTGTCATTGTAAGGAATATAAACTGTTTGAGGAGCAAAAGAGAATCGGTAGGAATTCCGCAGGTGACCTTTAGGAGGGTTTAAGAGAGGCCAAACAACATTTCATTTTTAGGGTGTCAGGGAGTGATAGGACTGGGGGGATGGAGCAAAACTAGAAATGGGGACATTCAGATTGGATGTCAGGAAGGAGTTCTTCCCCATGAGGGTGGTGAGAGCCTGGCAGAGGTTGCCCAGGGAGGTGGTGGAAGCCTCATGCCGGGAAGTTTTTGCAGCCAGGCTGGCTGTGGCTGTGAGCAACCTGCTGCAGTGTGAGGTGTCCCTGCCCATGGCAGGGGGTTGGAACTGGCTGCTCCTTGAGGTCCCTTCCAACCCTGACAATTCTAGGATTCTCTGGATTTTTTTTGTTTCCCATTGTCTGGAAAAAAACAACCAACCAACCAAAGGAGATGCACCAAATGTTGCTCATTTCCCTTTCTTTGTTCTTTTTTTGTGTTGCAGGAGACACATGAGATTGTGGCTATCAAGAAATTCAAAGACAGCGAAGGTAAGGCTTTTCCCCTGCGTAGTCTTTCATGTCAGTAACTCCATTGTTCATACCTCTTCTCCAGTTAAAATAAGAAGCCTCATCTATCAAGACCTGGTTTAAACATTACCATGATTCATTAGCTCTTTGAATATTCCAGGCACTTGATCCTTCGTACCTGCCAAGGGACCGCAGTAAGCACTCCAAGGAGCTAACTACCTTCCTTTCTTGCTGCATCTGTCTTCATGTGGCTGAGAATTCTGGTGCCATGCATGGTAGTAAGACGGAGACTGGATGCGAGCAGCAAATGTCTTGTAGTAGTGGCTTGCAGAGCCTTAGGCTTCACCACCCTGTGGGAGGGGAGCTAAACTTTAGGGGGACTTGAAGGGGTAAATGGAGGAAGCTGAGACAAGTCGCTGAGTTCAGTGGTACGAAGAGGAACTGGGCAGCTCTTGGGCATCCATGAGAGGATTGGAGGCAGCAGCTCTGCCCTCCCTGCACCAGGCTCCACTATCTGTGAGAAGCTTGCTCTTTTCTCTCTGGCAGCAGCCCCTGTGTCCCCTCCAGCATTGCTGAGCTGTGGAGCGGGGAGTGAAGCCAGCTCATGCAGAGCTTACTGCTGCTGGCAAAGCAGAAGCAGGACCCCTGGCAGCTGCTGCCAGTGCTTCACACACCTGATCCTCCCCCAGCTTCTGCTTAGTGGGGGCCACTGGGTGCCTGTGGCAGGCAAACCTAGAAGTCAGACACGGCAGCAGCTGCCTACCTGGCATACAGCAGAACTTACCCCTGAGCCCTGCTGGCCTGGCACACACAGAAGGGGAAGCCAAGGATGGACTAACAAGAGAGGAATCATCCTGCTCTGAGGCAATGCAGCTATGGCTTGACATCTACCCAAGGCTTTAGCTGAAAGCTAACAGTATGGTTTAGAGAAACAGCAGTCACTTGATTTTATTTGCCTTTATTTGTGGGTTTATTTTGTGTAATTTTAATTTTATTTTATTTTTACTTTATTATTTTATTTTTATTTGACATTTATTTTTTATTTAATTTTTACTTTCTTTTAGTTGTATTTTTATTTGTATTTTGTTTTAAAATTTATTTAAATTTTATTTTAATTTGCACTGTCTTGTAAATTCCTTTTTTATGTTATTGTTTTAATTAATTTTTTACTTTGAGTTGTAGTTTTATTTGTATTTTATTTTTAAACTTTATTTAATTTGATTTTAATTTCTGTTTAAGTGTTCTTTTTGTTTGATTTTAGTTTCATTTTTTAAACTTTTTTATTTTTGTAGTTTTAATTTTAAATTTTATTTTAATTTCATTGTAATTTTTATTTTCTTTCAAATTTCACTTTTGTTTTATTTTCATTTTGTAAACTTTCTGTTTTACATTTTTAATTTTTATTTTTAAATTTATGCTTTTATTTTAATTTGTATTTTCTTTTAAGTTTCCTTTTTATTCTGGTTTCCCTTTTATTCTGGTTTCCCTTTTATTCTGGTTTCCCTTTTATTCTGGTTTCCTTTTTATTCTGGTTTCCCTTTTATTCTGGTTTCCCTTTTATTCTGGTTTCCTTTTTATTCTGGTTTCCTTTTTATTCTGGTTTCCCTTTTATTTTGGTTTCTCTTTTATTCTGGTTTCCCTTTTTTTATTCTGGCTTCCTTTTATTCTGGTTTCCCTTTTATTTTGGTTTCCCTTTTATTTTGGTTTCCCTTTTATTCTGGTTTCCCTTTTATTCTGGTTTCCCTTTTATTCTGGTTTCCCTTTTAAAACTTTATTTTTACTTTTATTTTTTTTAAGAATTTTATTTTATTTCTATTTAATTATTTTATTTTAATTCAATTTAATTTTTAATTAATTTAAAATGTTAATTAATTTAGTTTTTATATTTTACATTTTATGTTATTTTAGTGTAGCAAACATTTCAGTTGTTTGGGGTTTTTTTTTGTCCTAGGATTGCTAGTGGCCCTGGAGGTATGGTTGGTGACAAGGTCTCTCATATTCAGAGTCAGCCAGACCCAGCAAAGTCTGATTTGTGTCTGTTGTGCTGTGCAATGCAAGCTCTTTGCTTTCCAGCTGATTTTTGCCAGACACTTGAGTGTTTTTCATGATTTATTTATTTTTTAGCTCTGCAATTCAGAAATATGTTTAAAATCTCTACTAAAGAATCCAAGAGATAATTTATTTGTGGTGTTCATCTTGACTTGGGTCATGAAAGTGCTTCGGAGAGATGAGTGCAGGAAGGGTCAGTGGAAGCAGTGCAATTCTTGGGGCACTTTGAAAGCTTCCTGAAAAGGCAGAGTTTGGAGCAGTGTCTTGTACACAGAGGAGTGGGAAAGGGCATCAGACCTGCTAAGTTTGGTGGAACTCTGTTGTCATTGCCACCTGTAAGGGGCTTAGAGATTAAACAGCCGGAGATGGAGAGAGGTGATTCTGCCCCTCTGCTCTGCTCTGGGGAGGCCTCGCCTGGAGTACTGCGTCCAGCTCTGGAGCCCTCAGCACGGGAAGCACATGGACCTGGTGGAGCAGGTCAGAGGAGGGAAACAAAAATGACAGGGGGCTGGAGCACCTCTGTTATGAGGACAGGCTGAGGGAGCTGAGGGTGTTCAGCCTGGAGAAGAGAAGGCTCCAGGCAGAACTCAGAGCAGCTTTCCAGTACCCAAAGGGGGCTCCAAGAAGGCTACAGAGGGACTGTTGCCAAAGACCTGCAGGGACAGGACCGGGGCAGTGGTTTGGCATGAGAGGAGAACAGATTTAGATTGGATGTGAGGAACAAGTTCTGCACCAGGAGGCTGCTGCAGCACTGCAACAGGTTGCCCAGGGAGGTGGTTGAGGCCCTCATGCCTAGAGATGTTCAAGGTGAGGCTGGAGAAGACTGTGAGCAACCTGCTGTAATGGAGGATGTCCCTGCTGAGTGCAGGGGGATTGGACTGGATGACCTTTGGAGGTCCCTTCCAACCCATCCCATTTTGTGATTCTCTTCAGCACAAGTCCTAACCGATGAATCTCAGTAGTAAGCCCCAAACAGGATTATTACATTAGCCTACACAAAACATCAACAAGAAAAATGAAAACAAGCAATGCACCATTGCCATTAGCCGTGGCTTTCCAAGAGCACGGAATAATACCAGTTTACAGGACTGATGACTGCTTTTCAGAGTTGCAGCAAGTTGTTTACAAGTTCCTGGAAAGATGACAGAAGTTCTTTTGATGAATTTGATTCAGCCCATTTCACATCTGTCTCATTAATATGGGAGTTCATTAGAAGGCTGAATGTGCTGTAATTGTTTGTATTGCCGTTTTTGTGGCGCTGAATGTTTTCTGCTGTTGTTTGCCATGTGCAGGCTCAATGTGCTGGGAAGGGCCTGCCTAGCTCTGGGGTGGAAAATGAAATTATTTGGATTGCTCTAAATTACACAATTTTTTTTTCCACTCCAAACATTGGTGATGATAGTGTTTTGCTTTCCTCTTCCCTCCTGCAATACTTCAGTTTCTCTTTTATTTATTTCTGCTTTTTCCCCCTCTCTTCTGGCTGTGGTGATCTGGGTTTTGCTTTCCTCTTCCCTCCTGCAATACTTCAGTTTCTCTTTTATTTATTTCTTTTTTTTTTCCCCTCTCTTCTGGTTGTGGTGATCTGGGTTTTGCTTTCCTCTTCCCTCCTGCAATACTTCAGTTTCTCTTTTATTTATTTCTTTCTTTTTTCCCCCTCTCTTCTGGTTGTGGTGATCTGGCCGAGGGGACTGAGTCCATCGTCAGTAAATTTGCAGATGACAGCAAGTTAGGAGCAGGTGTTGATCTCTTGGAGGGGGGAGGGCCCTGCAGAGTGACCTTGACAGGCTGGATGGGTGGGCAGAGGCCAATAGGATGAGATTTAATAAGGCTAAGTGCTGGGTTCTACAGTTTGGCTGCAACAACCCCAAACAGCACTGTAGGCTGGGGTCAGTGTGGTTGGAGAGCAGCCAGGCAGAAAGGGACCTGGGGGTGCTGGTTGATTGTAGGCTGAACATGAGCCAGCAGTGTGCTCAGGTGGCCAAGAAGGCTAATGGCTTCTTGGCCTGTGTCAGGAACAGTGTGGCCAGCAGGAGCAGGGAAGTCATTGTGCCCTGTGCTCAGCACTGGTTAGGCCACACCTTGAGTCCTGTGTCCAATTCTCAGCTCCTCAATTGAAGAAAAATGTTGAGTTGCTGGAAGGTGTCCAGAGAAGGGCAATGGAACTGGTGAGGGGTCTGGAGCACAGCCCTGTGAGGAGAGGCTGAGGGAGCTGGGGTTGTTTAGCCTGGAGAAGAGCAGGCTCAGGGGGAGACTTCATTGCTGTATACAACTACCTGAAGGGAGGTGGTAGCCAGGTGGGGGTCAGACTGTTCTCCCAGGCAACCAGCACCAGAACAAGGGGACACAGTCTCAAGCTGTGCCAGGGGAGGCTCAGGATGGATGTGAGGAGAAATTCTTCACAGAGAGAGATTGATTTGCCATTGGAATGTGCTGCCCAGGGAGGTGGTGGAGTCACCATCACTGGAGGTGCTTAGGAAGAGCCTGGATGAGGCACTTGGTGCCATGGTTTAGTTGATTAGATGGTGCTGGGTGATAAGTTGGACTTGATGATCTCTGAGGTCTTTTCCAACCTGGTTAATTCTGTATTCTGTATCTCTCTGTTGTGCATGAGAGGTCTAAGAGATTAAGGGCCCTTCATGTGCATGGGAACATTTTGCTGAACAAATGCATTTTCACTGTGCCAACTGAAAAGACGAAACCTGGCATTGTATTGGTAGCATCCTTTAGAACCTTGGGGAGCCCTAGGTGCTGAGAGTGTTCATAACTCTCTCCTAAAACACTCCTCCTTCCTTCAACAATGTCCAGGCAACTAAACTGTCAAAACAATACTTGGATTTCTCCGTTTTTTCCTGAGGATTTTCCCCAGGTTCAGACTGAAGGCTTCGCTCGATTGATCCTTGCTCTGCTGCCCTCTGTGGCTGCTACCCTGCTCCTCCTTGCTGAATTGCCGTCGAAAGCCCCGAGGGGAAACTTACCGCACTTACAAAGCCGTGCTTAAAATTTACTCTGGCTTTTGGGGGAATCAGATGAAAGCATTTTAGAATCAAATAGGTTTCTCTGACGTCGTCCAAAACGTGAGCTTTTGCATTCCAGTGGTTTTCCTGAGGGCCTGTTAACCTTGCCAGTGCTTGTGGGGTGGAGGATGAGTCTGTACATGCACATTTGGTGGAAGCTTATTAGTGCTCTTCATAATGAAAAAAAAGATACAAGCATAAATGTGTTGTTTCTTAGGTCTTTTTCTGCCACTGAAAACCTAGGTGGTGGTGATAGGAAGCCTGTGTTGGTTGCATAGTGGTAGCACAGTCACCACTTCACCTCTCTTCCAGTGCAGAAGCATCCAGGCAGCAGAGAGAGACCCCACTGGAAAAGAAACCTTTTGCTCTGCAGTATCTGGAACATGATAATTTAAGCAGGGGTTCAAAAGAATGATTTCTAACACTTGTTCCTTGGGGGTGTTGGGTGTCTTGTTTTCTTTTTTAATCTGTTTTGCTCTGTCACTTCTGCTTTGCACTGTAGAAAATGAAGAAGTCAAAGAAACCACTCTTCGAGAGCTTAAAATGCTTCGCACTTTGAAACAGGAGAACATAGTGGAGCTGAAGGAAGCCTTCAGAAGAAGAGGAAAATTATACTTAGTTTTTGAATATGTGGAAAAAGTGAGTTGAGTTTGTACTGTTTTTGGCACAGTTTAATCATCAGCTTCTTGGGAAAGTCTTTAAAGTGCTCAAATCTGTAAAAGAGGAACAGCAGAAACTTGGATGCAGTCTGAAGTTGTTGTGGTTAAATATTTACTGTGGGAGGGCAGCACTGCTTCCTTTACTGATGGTCTGGCTTCAGGTATTGGTATTTGAAAAAAACCCAAAGTTCTTCCATGTAAGGAGTTCTTCCTCTGGGAGAAAGGGACCTGGGGGTGCTGGTGGACAGAAGGATGTCCATGAGCCAGCAATGTGCCCTTGTGGCCAAGAAGGCCAGGGGCATCCTGGGGTGCATTAGAAGGGCTGTCGTTAGAAGGTGGACAGAGGTTCTTCAGCCCCCTACCCTGGTGAGTCCACATGTGGAATATTGTGTCCAATTCTGGGCCCCTCAGGTCAAGAAGAACCTCAGGGAAATGCTTTAGAGTGTCCAGCACAAAGCTGCTTGGAGGCACTGGAACATCTCCCTGTGAGGCCAGGCTGAGGGAGCTGGGGCTCAGAGCAGAGGAATCTGAGGTCTGCCCTCATAGCTGGACATAAAGATGTGTGGGGAGGACAGAGCCAGGCTCTGCTCAGGGATGTCCAAGGACAGCCCAAGGGGCACTGGGTGCCAGATGGAGCAGAGCAGGTGCCACAGGAACAGAATGGAAAACTTTTTGCCTGTGAGGGTGTCAGAGGGCTGGAGCAGGCTGCCCAGAGAGGTTGTGGAGTCTCCTTGTCTGGAGCCATGCCAAAGGCAGCTGGATGTGTTCCTGTGTGAGCTGCCCTGGGTGCTCCTGCTCTGGCAGGGGGCTTGGACTGGATGCTCTCTGGAGATCCCTTCCAACCCCTAACATTCTGTTATTCTGTGCTGTGAAAAAAAAAATGGTGTTCCAATTGTGTAGACTGGAATACCCACCATCTGAAACAAAAATTCCCTCCATACTCTAGAGACCAGTGTAATGAATCATGATGTAGTCAAGATCATGGGCTTGTGACCTTGAAATCTGTTTCAACTTTCTCCATCCTTCCCTGTTAAAAATAGGATTTGTTTGTATATTTCTGTAACAAGGCCACTATCAATAGTTGCTTAGAGGGATTTGGCAGAGATCACTGTCATTAACTCCAATCCTGACCTCATTTGAAACCATTCCAAAATTTCCTTAGATTACCCTACTACTGCCAAGCATCCTGGGCTGTTTCCAGGGGGAAACCTGGAGCACATTAGTTTTGCATTATTTTTCAGCCTTTATGATGCAGGTAGGCCTTCCCTCTGAATGCTAAACCACTCAGCATTTCTTGATGGAAGTATTTCAGGTACACACTGTGAAAAATAAACACAAGCTTAAAGATCTGTATCTCTGGAGATTTCAAGAGATACTGCTCCCTTGACTTGAGTTTGCCTTTATTATCCTGCCAGTGTGACGGTGCAGTCTAGCTGAGTGATAGAGCTCTTCAGTCAGTTCTCCTGTGAAGATTTCTCACCCTAAATCATAGAATCACTGAATCATAGAATGGTTTGGGTTGGAAGGGACCTCTAAAGGTCATCCAGCCCAACACCCCTGCACTCAGCAGGGACATCCTCCACTAGGTCAGGTTGCTCAGAGCCTTGTCCAGCTTCACCTTGAATATCTCCAGGAATGGGGCCTTAACTCTCTCCCTGGGCAACCTGTTCCAGTGTTCCACCACCCCCACGGTGCAGAAACTGTTCCCAACATCCAATCTAAATTTGCTCTTCTCTCATTTCAAGCCATTGCCCCTGGTCCTGTCTCTACAGGGAAGGGTGGAAGGAATTAAATAAAATGTGATATAGTAGGCAAATTTTTTTCTTTAACTGCTGCTGAACACCTTGTGTCCTGTAGGGAACCTTAGCTCTCAAAGCCAGATTACTTACATTGACATGTAGTCTAATCTCCTTTATTCATCATCCCCTTAGTTAGTGTCTTCAGCTAGGATTATATGTGGCTGTGTTGGTGCTCCTATTTTGGTTCATCGTTGTAACACTAACTTCTTGACTTATCCAGATCCACAGGCTTGGGTGTGGATGAGAGTGCAGCTAAAATCAGTGTGATTCCTTCACAGAAAATACCTTTTCTCAGCTCTGAAATGTGTTTCTAAGGGAACTGAGAGTATTTATTCAGAGATTCAGAGAATCATAGAATGGCTTAGGTTAGAAGGGACCTCAGAGCACATCCCCACCAACCTCCCCCGCCATGTCCCCACCAGGGACACCGCTCAGCGAGATTCAGCTGCTCAAGGCCTCATCCAGCCTGGCCTTCAACACCCCCAGCAAGAAGGCAGCCACAGCCTCCCTGGGCAGCCTGTGCCAGGCTCTCACCAGCCTCACACTCAACAACTTCTTCCTCAGCTCCACTCTGACCCTGCTCTGCCTTAGCTCCAAACCATTCCCCCTTGGCCT
Organism: Picus viridis; assembly: GCA_033816785.1. Taxonomy (NCBI): domain Eukaryota; kingdom Metazoa; phylum Chordata; class Aves; order Piciformes; family Picidae; genus Picus; species Picus viridis. Next base: position 30,455,841 of record CM066570.1, on the reverse strand, counting down.
GGCTCCAGACCCCCTCAGCAAAAGTCTCTCTGCAGCCTTCCTGCAGGATCCCTTCAGCTGCTGGCAGCAGCTCTGAGGTGCCCCTGGGGCCTTCTCTTCTGCAGGCTGAGCACCCCCAGCTCCCTCAGCCTGTGCTCCCAGCAGAGCTGCTCCAGCCCTTGGATCATCTTTGTGGCCCTCTCCTGGGCCCACTCCAGCAGTTCCTGTTTCCAAATATTATCAAAGTTTTCTCTTCTGTTTGTATTCATTTGAAGTCTCACAAGAGAAATCTCAACAATTGCATTGTACAGCTAAAGAAAATGTTTGTCTAAGACAAGGTAAATTTATTTTAAATGAAAACTCTCCAGATGCTCAAATCTGTCATGAAATGAGTTGTGTAAGCCTTCTCACTCTTCAAGTGGGCTGCTGCTGCCCATTCTTCATTCAGGATTCAGAGCACAAACTCCATTGTGCTTCTAATCACAGGAAAGTGGAGACATTTGCTAAGATAATGGGAATCTAAGTGTCCTTTGTCAAAGAGGAAATTTTCTACTGCAAACAATCCATTTATTTTCTTCCCTAGTTGTATAATTAAAACAGCTCACATGGCCAGAGTTACTGTAGTGCACATATGTCTAAGATCAATGTGGATGATGTATAGGTATAGGGTACTCCCCAGGTTAGTATTTGTGCCCCTGTGAGGCATTTTTATATCTGTGACAACATCTGCACTAACAGGCTGCTGTTGCTTTAACTATATATGGTTAGGGGACTTGAGCATCTCCTCTGTGAAGAGAGACTGAGAGCCCTGGGGCTGTTCAGTCTGGAGAAGAGAAGGCTGAGAGGGGATCTGATCAATGTCTATCAATAGCTGAGGGGTGGGTGTCAAGTGGAGGGGGGCAAGCTCTTGGGTGGCGCACAGTAATAAGCCAAGGAACAATGGAGACAAACTTGAACAGAGAAGGTTTCAGCTCAACATGAGGAGAAACTTCTTCAAGTGAGGCTGACAGAGCCTTGGAGCAGGCTGCCCAGAGAGGTTGTGTAGTCTCCTTCTCAGGAGATTTCCAAAGCCACCTGGATGTGTTCCTGTGTGAACTGCTGTTGGTGATCCTGCTCTGGCAGGGGATTTGGACTGGATGACCTCTGGAGGTCCCTTCCAACCTCTTAACATTCTGTGATTCTGTGATACCCTTATGGTTAGAATATACTCCTTGGATGTTGGAACTACTGATTCAGTGGCCTAAGTATGTTGTTTGAGAACACTGAAAGCGTGTTCTCTTCTAGAAACTACAGGAGAACTCTCTGAAATGTGATGTCTCTTAACTTTGTAGAATATGCTGGAGTTGCTAGAAGAGATGCCAAATGGAGTTCCACCAGAAAAAGTGAAGAGCTACATCTACCAGCTCATTAAAGCAATTCACTGGTGCCATAAGAATGACATTGTGCACAGAGGTGAGTGTCTGCAAAATAAGCCCTGGGTAGGAGTTTGCATTCTGAAGGAAGATGATGTGGCGGTTTGCACTTAAAATAAATATAAGACATTGCTTTATATCAACAGGGGTGGGAGGGGGAAACCCTGTCAATTTGGCTGGGTTTTAATCCTGCTGCATGACTTCAGATCCCAGTGCCAGGTTCTGCACATTGGCCACAACAACCCCATGCAGTGCTACAGGCTGGGGTCAGAGTGGCTGGAGAGTGGCCAGGAAGAGAGGGACCTAGGGGTGCTGTTTGATGGTAGGCTGAACATGAGCCTGCAGTGTGCCCAGATGGCCAGGAGGGCCAATGGCATCCTGGCCTGCATCAGGAACAGTGTGGCCAGCAGGAGCAGGGAGGTCATTCTGCCCCTGTACACTGCACTGGTTAGGCCGCACCTAGAGTACTGTGTCCAGTTCTGGGCCCCTCAGTTTAGGAAGGATGTTGACTTGCTGGAACGTGTCCAGAGAAGGGCAACAAAGCTGGGGAGGGGCTTGGAACACAAGCCCTATGAGGAGAGGCTGAGGGAGCTGGGGTTGCTTAGCCTGGAGAAGAGGAGACTGAGAGGTGACCTTATTGCTCTCTACAACTCCCTGAAGGGAGGTTGTAGACAGGCAGAGGTTGGCCTCTTCTCCCAGGCAACCAGCACCAGAACAAGAGGACACAGTCTCAAGCTGTGTCAGGGCAGGTTTAGGCTGGAGGTTAGGAGGAAGTTCTGTACAGAGAGAGTGATTGGCCATTGGAATGGGCTACTCAAGGAGGTGGTGGAGTCACCATCACTGGAGGTGTTCAGGAGGAGACTTGATAGGGTGCTTGGTGCCATGGTTTAGTTGATTAGGTGGTGTTGGGTGATAGGTTGGACACGGTGATCTTGAAGGTCTCTTCCAACCTGGTCTGGTCTATTCTATTCTATTCTATTCTATTCTATTCTATTCTATTCTATTCTATTCTATTCTATTCTATTCTACCTTGAATTCATCTGCACATGAAGCTTGCAGTCCACTGGCTTTGGGGTGTGATGTAAAGACTGCATGATATGCACAGCAGAGTGAAATGGAGTACAGGGAAAGGTTTTAACATCCCATGGAACTCAGGCACTACACTTTTGTATCTGCTGAGGCTGCATCTGGAACCCTGGGGCCAGTTCTGGGCCCTTCAGTTTGAAAATAATAGAAAAATATAAGGAAAATCTTGAAAATAAAATGGAAATAAAAATAAGGTAAAAGTAAACTAAAATTTGTAAAAATAAAATGAAAATAAGATCCAAGGAAAATAACATTTTAAAAGCAATATGAAAATTGAAATAAGATAAAAGGAAAATAACATTTTAAAAGCAAAAATTGAAGTAAAATAAAATGTTAAAAATAAAATAAACATTAAAAGTCAAATAGGATTTTAAAAATTAAGTACAAATGAAAATAAAAGTAAAATAAAGTTTTGGGGAAAAAACATTAAATGAAAATGAAAGCAAAATGAAATTTTGAAGGTAAAATGAAATGAAAATGAAAGTAAAATGAAATGTTGAAAGTAAAATGAAATTAAAATGAAACAAAAATTTGAAAGTAATATGAAATGAGCATAAAAGTAAAATGAAATGTTGAGGGTAAAATGAAATGAGAATAAAAATGAAATGTTGGGGGTAAAATGAAATGAGAATAAAAGTAAAATGAAATGTTGAGGGTAAAATGAAATCCTTCTAAAATTGAGGAGCCCAGAACTGGACACAGGACTCAAGGTGTGGCCTAAGCAGTGCTGAGTGCAGGGCAGAATGACTTCCCTGCTCCTGCTGGCCACACTATTCTTGATGCATGCCATTGGCCTTCTTGGCCACCTGTGCACACAGCTGGCTCATGTTCAGCCAGCTGTCAACCAGTCCCCCCAGGTCCCTTTCTGCCTGGCTGCTCTCCAGCCACTCTGACCCCAGCCTTTAGCTCTGGTTGTTGTGGCCAAAGTGCAGCACCCGGCACTTGGACTTGTTGAATGCCATCCTGTTGGTCTCTGCCCATCTGTCCAGCCTGTCATTTTATTTTATTATATTTTATTTTTATAGATGTATTATCTTATATAAATAAATATATTTATTTATATTTACATTCTGTTTCTGTTTGTATTTATTTATATGTAATTTATATTTGAGACCAATCAAGCAGCAGACGAGTCTGAAACTATTTGTAAAAGTATAGTTTGATAAAGGCCCCAGCTCTGGATGCCACAGTATCAATTTCAAAGCAGATTTAAAAGTAGACAACCCCTTTTTTTATCCAAAGCAATGCTGAGAAGCAATGAAGGCAATCCTTGCTCCAAGCGTTGAGCACAGCACACTTCACATCTGCTTGCTTCCCCTGGGCAGCTAAATGTCACTTCCTTGTATCATTCTGCAGCATCCCAATGTTCTGCACAGTCACTTGGTGGCCAGGAAAATCTTTATGCATCTTTTGTCACTCCATATTTTGCTTTCCCAAGTGGCAGCAAATGAGTTCTGGGGGTTCACAACCTGAGCTGCTGGAAGCTTCTTTCAGCAAGTGCTGTGGGAATGCTTCGTTTCTGCTGGGGTGAATCATCTGCACCTGCAGAAGGAAACCAGAGCTGCTGACATTTTATGTATTTTATCAGCAAAGACAAAAAGAATTGCTGTATTTGATATATTTTTAATATTTCATATATTTTTCCTATTTTAAATATGTTTTATGTACCAATATATTCAATATATTGCTATGGAATATACAGAGAGTTCAATATGTCCCATATATTTATATGTCTGTGTATCACAGCATCACATGGAATGGAATGGAATGGAATGGAATAGAATTAGAATAGAATAGAATAGAATAGAATAGAATAGAATAGAATAGACCAGGTTGGAAAAGACCTCCAAGGTCATATTTATATGTTTGTGTTTTAACATCAGCACATTCAATGTACATCAATATATTCAATCTGGATTGTTGCAGCTTCTCTCTGGCCCTGATCATCCCTTGTGTTTCCCGCCTGCTGTATGTAGTTTTGCTCCTCAGAAATGCTTAAGCCACTGCACTCCAATAATGGCAGTGAGGTGTGGTGGTTACACTGGACTTCTGAAAAGCCTAAATTCTTCTCTGATAGTTCTGCTGCTCACTCTCTGTGTCACCAAGGGTAGGGTAGTTGACATCTGTGCCTTATTTTGTCATCTGGTAATTTGGGATAGTGCTCACATGCTCTGCCAAGCACTTTGAAGAGCACTTGATTCTGGGCCCCTCAGTTTAAGAAGGATATTGAGACACTTGAACGTGTCCAGAGAAGGGCAATGAGGCTGGAGAGAGGTCTGGAGCACAGCCCTGTGAGGAGAGGCTGAGGGAGCTGGGGTTGCTTAGCCTGGAGAAGAGGAGGCTCAGGGGAGACCTCATTGCTGTCTACAACTCCCTGAAGGGAGGCTGTAGCCAGGTGGGGGTTGGTCTCTTCTCCCAGGCAACCAGCACCAGAACAAGAGGACACAGTCTCAAGCTGCACCAGGGGAAGTTTAGGCTTGAGGTGAGAAAAAGTTCTTCTCAGAAAGAGAGATTGTCCATAGGAATGTGCTGCCCAGGGAGGTGGTGGAGTCATCAGCCCTGGAGGTGTTTAAAAGGGGATTGGACCTGGCACTTCAAGCCATGGTTTAGTTAGTCAGGAGTTGTTGGGTCATAGGTTGGGTTTGATGATCTCTGAGGTCTTTTCCAACCTTATTGATTCTATGATATCAATATATCGATCTATTTGTTTATAGATTTATATTTCACCATTTCTATATATCAAAATGTTAAATGCATATTGATCTGTTCAGTCTGTATCACTATGTATCAATATATTGATCTGTTTGGCTATTTCTGGATTTATTTTAAAACACTTTTAGGCATCAGTACAGTCAATATCTACTGATATACTCAAACTATATCAATATCTCGATCTATCTGTATATTTATAGATATATTTTTAAAACATACATCAATATATTCAGTATCTACTGAGATATTCAAACTATATCAATATATTGACCTCTTTGTATATTTATAGATATATTTTAAAGCATATTAATATATTCAATATCTACTGAGATATTCAAACTATATCAATATATTGATCTACTTGTATATTTATAGGTATATTTTAAAGCATATAAATATATTCCATATCTGCTGATTCATTCAATCTGTATCAATATATTCAACATCTATTGAGATATATTTTCAAACATCAATATATTCAATATCTACTGATATAGTCAAACTATATCAAGATATTGATCTATTTGCACATCTATATATTTACATTTCAAGTTTTATGTATCAATATATTCAGCATCTATTGAGATATATTTTAAAACATATATCAATATATTCAATATGTACTGAGGTATTCAAACTATATCAAGATATTGATCTGTTTGTGTAGCTGTTTCTATTTTAACAGTTTTATGTATCAATATATTCAACCTCTATTGAGATATTCCATCTATATCATTATATTTATGTTTGTTTATTGATCTATTTGTTTTATCATTTCTACATAGCAGTGTATTCAATATATATTGAGATGTCAATCTATATCCATCTCTGTCAATATATTCATATATTTGTATATATGTTTCTATTTTAACATTTCTACATGTCCATATATTCAATGCCTATTGACATGTTCAATGCCTATTGATATGTTCAATGCCTATTGAAATATTCAATGTATATCACTGCATATCAATATATTGACCTGCTGGTATATTTATCTCTTTTTTAACATATCTGAAGTCCACGTTAAAAGAAAGAGAAGTTAACAGTAATTTATTTGTTGTTTTTCTCCTCTCTCGCTCTGATACTGCAGATATCAAGCCAGAGAACCTCTTAATAAGCCACAATGATGTTCTGAAGCTGTGTGACTTTGGTAAGTTCAGTAGATAGGTAACCTGCTTCTTGGAATTTTAAAAGCAAACCTCCTGCAGTGGGTTTTTTGCCTTCCTCATTGAACAGCTCTGCAGTGTGTGCTGATTAAAACCTTCCTCTTCAGGTTTGTGGCTAGCAATCTGTGCTTGGAAAGCTCTCTGTGCTTAATGTGCATACCCTGTGAAAGAGCTGTGTGAGCATGCAGGTAGAAATGCTGCAGAGCTGGCCAAAGAGCAGCCTCGTGAGGTTCAACCAGGAGAAGTGCAGAGTCCAGCACCTGGGAAAGAAGAACAAACTGCAGCAGTACGGGCTGGGAGGGGATCTGCAGGAGAGCAGCCCCAAAGAGAAGGGCCTGGGAGTGTTGGTGGACAAGAAGTTCTGCATGGGACAGCAATGTGCCCTGGTGGCCAAGGCTGACGGGATGCATTCAGAGGAGTGTGGCCAGCAGATCAAGGGAGGTTCTTCCTCCCCTCTACTCTGCCCTGCTGAGACCTCACCTGGAATATTGCATCCAATTCTGGGCTCCCCAGTTCAGGAGTGACAACTTTACTGTTACCTTAATTAAGAAGTCATGTGTCCTCATATGATTCTCATAGCATCATTCAGGTTGGAAAAGACCCTTGAGACCATCAGGTCCAGCCATTCACCCTACTCTACCAAGAGTTCACCACTAAACCATATCTCTGAGCACCACATCCAAACACCCTTTAAACACCTCCAGGGATGGTGACTCCACCACCTCCCTGGGCAGCCTGTTCCAATCTCTGACCACTCTTGCAGTGACAAAAATTTTCCTAATGTGGAGCCCAGGACTGGCCTTTCAGTATCTGAAGGGGGCCTACAAGAAAGCTGGGGAGGGACTTTTGAGGGTGTCAGGGGACTGGGTGTCAGAGGACTGCGGGGGGATGGGAAAAGAAGTAGAAATGGGTGGATTGAGATTGGATGTTAGGAAGAAGTTCTTCCCCAAGAGGGTGGTGAGACACTGGCACAGGTTGCCCAGGGAGGTGGTAGAAGCCTCATCCCTGGAGGTTTTAGTAGGCAGGCTGGATGTGGCTGTGAGCAACCTGCTGCAGTGTGAGGTGTCCCTGCCCATGGCAGCCGGGCTGGAACTGGCTGCTCCTTGAGGTCCCTTCCAACCCTGACAACTCTATGATTCTATGATTAATGACTGCATGGATGGAGGTTAGAGTTAGGGCTGTAGGCGTGACATCAAATCTGATGTTCCTGGCATATCAATACCTCTTTAATGTCAGCTTTAAGGCTTCAAAGAAGCAGCACCCAAGCACAAAGCAAACTTTGCCTGCATGAGTTAGCCCCACAGGACAGCAGAGCCGAGTGTGCACTGTGCCAGCAATCTGCCTTTTGATTTTTTTCAATGCTACCTAAACACAGAATCAAACATTGTTCCCTATAAACAGCTTAGATGTTGGCTTGGTAAAGAAAACCCAATTCCATAGTGCTACCCAAGGGCACTTTTGAGTGAGAGCAGTTAGAAATCTGTCATTCCAAACCTCTGCAATTTTGACTGAGGAGAATAACTGCTGGGGAAAAAGAAAAAGATTGAAATAGTTTCACAGGACACAAAGAAGTTGCTTGTCATTTGCAGTGCAGCTTATTCCTTTTAATCCTAAAGGCATTTTTGCTTAAGCATTCAGAAGCAATAACTGTTCTAGGAAAAGCCTTAGAAGAGTTTGGTCCATAGGAATTCTGTGAATTAAGGGCAATTTATTCTGCAGTGTGAGGAGCTGCACAGCTCTGACAAAGCACCAGGGTGCTGCTGCACGCTGCCCTAGGTGCCTTTGCCTTTTTTGGTGCCCACAGGCCTCCTGTCTGCCCTCTCCTGGCACTTCTGTGCCCAGGCTGCCCTGGCAGCCTTGCCAAGAGCCCTGAGCTGGTGGGGCAGGTAGTTTTTCCCTTACCCTACACTTATTTTTCAGTGCCTTGCCCACCTGCAAAGCAAACCTTACTGGGGTTGGCAGGGCCAGGGTTCTCCCAGGGAGGTGAGGCTGGTGCAGCATACACCTTTCTCCCTCTCCACACCTTCAGTCCTTGCACTATCTGAGTGGTTAGAGAAGCCAGTCACTGCCTTGCACAGAGCTTAGCAACCCATCAGTGGGCACTGCTTGCTTCTGGTTAGTGTGTGCTAAGGGCACACCTCAGAGCTCATCTCCTCCAACCTCCCCACCATGGGCAGGGACACCTCAAGCAGACTCAGCTGCTCAAGGCTTCATTCAGCCTGGCCTTGAACACCCTCAGGAGGGAGGCAGTCACAGCCTCCCTGGGCAATTTTTTCCAATCTCACCACCCTGACACTGAAGAACTTCTTCCTCAGCTCCTGCCTAACCCTGTTCTGCCTCTGCTTCAAACCATTCCCCCTTGTTCTGTCTCTAGACACCCTCAGGAAAAGTCTCTCTGCAGCCTTTCTGCAGGATCCCTTCAGGTCCTGGCAGGCAGCTCTGAGGTTCCCCTGGAGTCTTCTTTTCTCCAGGTTGAACACCCCCAGCTCCCTCAGTCTGTCCTCACAGCAGAGCTGCTCCAGCCCTTGGAGCATCTTTGATGATTTGATGTTTGCTCTCTGCCTGCCTTTCCTTAATCCCCGTTTTGGCACACAGGTGCTTGTCACCTAGAGCATCACATTCCTCATGTGACAACAGATGCAAAGCAAAGGTCTGGGAGTCCCTCCTAAAGCAGGTATCGAAGTAATTGGATGTTTCCAAACAGCCCAGCAGAGAAAGCAGTCTGAAGAGGGGAGTTGAGAGGTTTTTAATAACCCAGTTCTTGGGCTGTGTTCTGTACACATCGTGCTAGTTAAAAATGAGCTCGAATCTGGTGCTTGCCTGGACACATGTTGTGTGGGTGGCATTTCTGCCAACAGAAGTGGAGAAAGGGAACAGGACCAAACTCCAATTACAGCAGATGCCTCTTTCTGTTGGAAATAGGCTTTCTGACTAGAGTCTTTGCTGTTTCAACACCAGGTCTTCAAAAATCACTTGTTTTTAGCAGTCTTTTCATCTCTGTGTAATGCATAAGGATAGGAATGGTGAAACACAGGACTGGAAAAGACCTCCAGAAATTCTGTAGTTCTTTCACCTACTCAAAGAAAGGATTAAGCCTGTCTGTGTCATCCTTGACAGGTGTTTGCTTAGCTTATTCTGAAAATTCTGGATGGTGGAGGCTCCCTGGTGCTCCTAGGGCCTCCATTACAGTGCTTATATGTCATTAGTGCTAGAATGCTTTACTTTGCCGGTAGAAGCACAGAATTGTTAGGGTTGGAAGGGACCTCAAGGGTCATCCAGTTCCAATCCTCCTGGCATGGGGGGTTTGCCTTTCCATTGCTTGCTTAACTCCAAGCACACTTAGGATTTCTCTGGAGTTTACCAGTGCTAACTAAGCAATAGTTCCAATTAGACAGGATAACCTCCTCTCATCAAGGAAGAAGGACTGACTTTAATTCTATCTCCTACTCACTGAGTAAGATGGGACTCTAGAGAATCATAGAATTATCAGGGTTGGAAGGGAGCTCAAGGGTCATCCAGTTCCAACCCCCTTGCCATGGCCAGGGACACCTCACACACCAGATCAGGTTGCTCACAGCCACATCCAGCCTGGCTGCAAAAACCTCCAGGGATGAGGCTTCCACCACCTCCCTGGGCAACCTGTGCCAGTCTCTCACCACCCGCATGGGGAAGAATTTCACCATGAGGTCTACCTTCATCTTCCTTGTTTCCCTAGCAGAAACTGTCAGCCTTCTTTTTCCCTTACACCTTTTTTTTCTTTTTCCTTGACATCTCTCCCACCACCTTCTGAGTTGTTTAAAGTCCTTGCTTGAAATTCTTTATTCTGCATCAGGATTGATTTGCAAACTCTGCTGCACCTTCATCTTCTCACCTATTCCTTCTCACTGCTTAGAGTTTGGTTTAATCTTCTCCCTAGCAACCTGCCCTGATTTTTGTGTCCAAAAAAATTCTTCCCAATACTTCAGCACAGTGTGGAGGAAGAAATAATCAGCTGACTCTTCCATGACCAAAAATACCCCCAAGTAATTGTGCCCTTAGAGAAAGGGATTCTGCTTTCTGCTGGACATGAGCAGGTAGTGTGCACTTGCAGCCCAGAAGGGCAGCGGCAGCCTGGGCTGCATCAAAACATGAGTGGCCAGCAGATCAAGGATCAAGAGAGGGGATCCTGCCCCTCTGCTCTGGGGAGACCTCACCTGCAGTGCTCTATCCAGCTGTGGAGCCCTCAACACAAGAAAGACATGGACCTGATGGAGCAGGTCCAGAAGAGGCCATGAAGATGGTCGGGTAGGTGGAACACCTCTGCTGTGGGGACAGGCTGAGGGAGCTGGGGGTGTTCAGCCTGGAGAAGAGAAGGCTCCAGGGGGACCTTATAGCAGCCTGCCAGTACCTGAAGGGGGCTACAAGAAGGATGGAGAGAAACTGTTCATGAAGGCCTGCAGTGACAGGATGAGGGGCAATGGTTTCAGACTAGAGAACTAGAGCCTTCTCCTTTCCAGGCTGAACACCCCAGCTCCCTTAGTCTGTCCTCACAGCAGAGCTGCTCCAACCATTGGAGGTTGTGGACAGGCAGAGGTTGGTCTCTTCTCCCAGGCAGCCAGCTCCAGAACAAGAGGACACAGTCTCAAGCTGCGCCAGGGGGAAGTTTAGACTGGATGTTAGGAAGAAGTTCTATACAGGGAGAGTGATTGCCCATTGGAATGGGCTGCCCAGGGAGGTGGTGGAGTCACCATCATTGGAGGTGTTCAGGAGGAGACTTGATGGGGTGCTTGGTGCCATGATCTAGTTGTTTGGGTGGGTTGGATTGGCTGATAGGTTGGACGCGATGATCTCAAAGGTCTCTTCCAACCTGGTTTATTGTATTATTGTATCATCTTTGTGGCCCTCTTCTGGACCCACTCCAGCAGCTCTGTGTCCTTCTGCTGGAGACCCCAGAGCTGGAGGCAGGATTGGAGGTGTGGTCTGAGCAGAGCAGATTCCAGGGGCAGAATCTCCTCTCCTGCCCTGCTGCCCACACTCCTCTGGCTGCAGTGCAGCCCAGCCCACAGCTGCCTGCTGGGCTGCATGAAGGCACTGCTGACTCCTGGGGAGCTGCTCAGCACCCAACACCCCCAAGGCTCTTTCTTCAGAGCTCTTCTTAACCCACTCTGCACCTAGCCTGGGATTTGTGCCTGGGATTGGTTCAACCAAGATGCAGGACCTTGCACTATGACTTGTTGCACCTCCTGCAGTTGTCACTGGCCCACTTCTCAAGGCTGACAATATCATTCTGGATGCCATCCGCGCCCTGAAGCAAGTCCAGCACACCACACAGCTTGATGCTTACACAAGGAATTGTTGCAGGCATCATTCTGTGTTGAAAATCATATACAGTTTGCTTCTAGAGAAATAGGTGTGAGCTCTTACTGTCAAAATCAGTGGGTGATACACAGAGAATCATAGAATTGTTAGGGTTGGAAGGGACCTCAAGGAGCATCCAGTTCCAACCCCTCTGCCATGGGCAGGGACACCTCACACCAGATCAGGTTGCTCAGAGCCACACCCAGCCTGGCTGCAAAAACTTCCATGGATGAGGCTTCCACCACCTCCCTGGGCAACCTGTTCTAGTGTCTCACCACCCTCATGGGGAACAACTTCTTACTCTCATCCAAGCTCAATCTAGCCATTTCTATTTTTTTTTTGTGTGTTCTCCCCAGTCCTATCACTCCCTGACACCCTCAAAAGTCCCTCCCCAGCTTTCTTGGAGCCCCCTGCAGACACTGGAAGGCCAAAAGAAGGTCTCCTGGGAGTCTTCTCCTCTCCCGACTGCACAACCCCAGCTCCCTCGGTCTGCCCTCACAGCAGAGCAGCTCCAGCCCTCTGCTCATCCTCGTGGCCCTTCTCTGGACACCTTCCAGCACCTCCAGACCCTTCCTGGAACAGAGGCTCTAGAGCTGGACCCAGAGCTCCAGCTGTGGTCTCAGCAGAATGGAGCAGAGGGGGAGAATCCCCTCCCTGGCCCTGCTGGCCACACTTCTCTTGCTGCAGCCCAGGCTCTGCTTGGCTCTCTGGGCTGCAAGTGCTCCCTGCTGGCTCCTGTGGAGCTTCTCCTCCCCAGCACCCCCAAGGCCTTTTCTTCAGGGCTGCTCTTCAGCCAGTCCCTGCCCAGCCTATAGAGATGCTTGGGATTGCCAGGCCCAGATGCAGGACCTTGCATCTTATATTTAAAATAGGATCTAATCTGTCCCTCTGGCTCTTTAACAGGCTTTGCTCGTAATCTGTCTGAAGGAAGCAATGCCAACTACACGGAGTATGTGGCTACCAGATGGTACCGCTCACCTGAGCTGCTCCTGGGGTAAGTAGAAGGTGTAAAATGCCATGAGGAAGCTTGATTGGTTCTTCACCTTTTTTCTACACACCCCCATCCACATTTTGTAAGATGGAGACCTGTGGTTTGCTTCAAGAGGCTTCACAGTATCACAGTATCGCCAAGGTTGGAAGAGACCTCAAAGATCATCGAGTCCAACCTGTCACCACAGACCTCATGACTAAACCATGGCACCAAGTGCCACGTCCAATCCCCTCTTGAACACCTCCAGGGATGGGGACTCCACCACCTCCCTGGGCAGCACATTCCAATGACAAATGACTCTCAGTGAAGAACTTTCTCCTCACCTCCAGCCTAAACCTCCCCTGGTGCAGCTTGAGACTGTGTCCCCTTGTTCTGGAGCTGGTTGCTAGAGAGAAGAGACCAACTACCTCCTGGCTACAACCACCTTTCAGGTAGTTGTAGACAGCAATGGGGTCTCCCCTGATCCTCCTCTTCTCTAGGCTAAGCAACCTCAGCTCCCTCAGCCTCTCCTCACAGGGCTGTGCTCAAGGCCTCTCACAGCCTTGTTGCCCTTCTCTGGACACGTTCAAGTGTCTCAGTGTCCTTCCTAAACTGAGGGGCCCAGAACTGGACAGAGTACTCAAGGTGTGGCCTAACCAGTGCAGAGTACAGGGGCACAATGACTTCCCTGCTCCTGCTGGCCACACTATTCCTGATGCAGGCCAGGATGCCCTTGGCCTTCTTGGCCACCTGGGCACACTGCTGGCTCATGTTTAGGCGGCTGTCAATCAGCACCCCCAGGTCCCTCTCTGTTTGGCAGCTCTTCTATATGTCATTAGTTTGTGCTCATTTCCAGTAAGTTGGAAATGGGTCACAGAGTGGTCTGGGTTGGAAGGGACCTCCAAAGCTCATCTAATTCAACCCCCCTGCAGTCAGCCTCCACTAGATGAGGGTATCATTGGCGTGCTGGTCTGTGCTGAGCTGAGCAGTGTTGAACTGATGGAATGTGAAGCTGTGGTCGTTTTAGGCTATGCCTTTAATTTTTTTTCCCCCACAGATCTTGAGCAGAAAAGTAGAAAAATGTAAATAAATCACTGTTGGGTGTAAAAAGGAAAATAAAGATCATTCTAAACAATCCCACTGGAGAGGTAAGGGACTTCAAATGGCTGTACCAAAACAATTTCTTCTTCTCTTCTCACTTCTTCACTCTGGAGAGATCCTAAGTTGCTTCTGTTTGACCTCAGCTGCATTGTTTTGGTTAAGTCTAACAGCAACTTTCTCTGCTCCTTTCTCTTCTTCCTTTTGTACAGGGGACTCTGGGTAGGCAGGGAAGGAGAAGCTGGTAGCTTCCCTTGGTCTTTGTCCAGGGGGTTCTTATGCTGATTGCTAATTGTAAATGCCTGTAAATATTGTCAATCCTGTAGATTTTGTACCTATTCATTGCATTCCATTGTAGATGTATTTTTGCTTGTAAATACAGCTTTCATTTGCTTCCAACTGAGCTGGGCTGGCAAAGCTAATGTTGGGAGGTGGGGGGGAAATGTCAACCCACCACAGAAGCTGAATTGTAACAGGTATGCTTTAGATTCTTGGCTGGCTGGCTGTCCCTGTCCCCCCACCATATCCTTCACAAGAACTTTCCATGGCAGTCCTGTAGCAGGAAATATTCCATGAGATATCACAACAGCAGTGGCAGAGCAGCTTTCACCATGCTACAATCCTAGTTCTCTCCATCACGCAGTCTTAGGGGTTGGAAGGGACCTCTAGAGATCCTGTAGTCCAAGCCCTCTGCCAGAGCAGGAGCACCTAGGGCAGGTTGCACAGAAATCCATCCAGACAGGTTTTGAGTGTCTCCAGAGAAGGAGACTCCACAACATTTCTGGACAGCCTGTTCATCCTTTGGGTCAAAACTCTGATTCAGTTTTCATTCCTGGTTACCCTTTACCAGCACTGCTGAAATAGCTCAGAAGGGAGGATGCTGTCTTTTGACCAGCTGGGAAGAATTTCATGAACAAGGCTTTAATAAAGCCCTGAGAAGTTAGTGCTCCATTACCTGTGAGAGTGGTGGCTGCAGGAGTGGCCTCAGACAGATGGTTTAGGTTTACTCTTCTATTAATTTGTAAAATGAGTGGTTTACTACCTCCCAAGGTTTAACAGATTGTCAGATCCTAGATGAACAAATTCATAGGACCCAAAAGGGCAAAGGAAGAGATAGAAACCACTGGAATGGGGATTAGAAGGGCTGTGGTTAGTAGGTCGAGAGAGGTTCTCCTGCCCCTCTACTCTGCCCTGGGAGGCCACATCTGGAATCTTGTGTCCAGTTCTGGGCCTCTCAGCTCAAGAAGGACCTCAGGGAAATGCTTGACAGAGTCCAGCACAGAGCCCCCAAGCTGCTGCAGGCAGTGGAAGATCTCTCTGGGATGCCAGGCTGAGGCAGCTGGGGCTTGGAGCTTGGAGCAGAGGAGCCTGAGAGCTGCCCTCATTGCTGGGGCTCAAGAGGTGCAGGGCAGTGTGGGGAGGAGGGAGCCAGGCTCTGCTCAGGGATGTCCAAGGACAGCCCAAGGGGCACTGGGTGGCAGCTGGAGCAGAGGAGATGCCAGGGGAAGAGAAGGGAAACCTTTTTGCCTGTGAAGGTGAGAGAGGCCTGGAACAGGCTGCTGAGAGAGGTTGTGGAGTCTCCTCTTGGAAACATTCCAAATCCACCTGGATGTGTTGCTGTGGGAGCTGCCCTGGGTGCTGCTGCTCTGGCAGGGGGCTTGGACTGGATGCTCTCTGGAGGTCCCTTCCAACCCCTCACATTCTGTGATTCAGGGAGCTCTGTTATGTGAGTTCCTCCTATTGCTATCAAATGCACCAGTGCATTGTTCAAACCCTTGTGAGCACTCTCCCAGAACACAGCTCCTGTATGTACAGCACAAATGTAGCCACTTACACATCCTGTAGAAACCAGGAATTGGTAGCCAGAGAATGAGTCACACAAGTGCTGCCTTTCAAGCATTCCAAGGCAGAAACAGAGGGCTTGGTATGTGTGGTGGGTTGAAATTTCCACACCCACCCCCCCACACACACTGAATTTGCCAGACCAGCTCAGTTGGAAGCAAATGAAAGCTGTATTTACAGGCAAAACTACAGTCTGCAATGGAATGCAATGAATGGGTACAAGATATACAATATTTTAAATATTTACAGGTATTCACAATTAATAAACAGCACAAGGACCCCCCCCTGGCCAAGGACCAGGGGAAGCTACTAGCTTCTCCCTCTCTGCCTTCCCCTTACCCTCTCTGTACAGAAAGGAGAAGAACTAGGAGCAGAGAAGTGAATACCAAAACAATGCAGCCAAGGTCAAGCAGAAGCAAGTTAGTATCTCCCAGCCCAAGGAAGCAAGAAGGGAGCAAAACTGTTTTGGGAACTGAAACTAAATCTTCTGTTGGATATCTCTCCACTGGGATTGTCTAGAACTATCTTTATTTTCCTTTTTTCACACACCAGTAGTGATTTATCTACATTTTTACTACTTCCTGTTCAAGATCTGTGAAAAATTTTCAAAACTGAAAATTTTCTGAAACTACCACAGTATGTGAGGTAGCCTCTTTCATACCCAAGTCTTATTTTTCTGTCTTGCAAGGGAGTGAGCCATGGGGCACGTGGTCACAAACTTGAAACACCTCAGTGCCGAGAGAGGGCCAGTGGGTGACAAACGTTTTCTGTTCGCTTTGCAGAGCCCCTTACGGGAAGGCTGTGGATATGTGGTCTGTGGGCTGCATCCTGGGCGAGCTGAGCGATGGGCAGCCCTTGTTCCCTGGTGAGAGTGAGATTGACCAGCTCTTCACCATCCAGAAGGTGCTGGGCCCACTGCCAGCAGAGCAGATGAAGCTCTTCTACAGCAACCCACGCTTCCATGGCCTGCGGGTAAGGGAGAGCTCTGCTCTTGCTTTGAAATGCACTCTCACAGCACTCGTGGCACTGGCATCCTTGATCTGAAGGCTCTGTTCCTTTCCACTGTGCACTATTGCCTGTGTCTCTCTGTAAGGAGGAGATATTTACAGAATCATAGAGTGGTCCAGGCTGGAAGGGACCCCCAAAGGTCATCCAGTCCAACCTCCCCGCAGTCAGCAGGGACATCCCCAAACCAATAAGGTTGCACAGGGCCTTGTCCAGCCTCACCTTAATTATCTCCAGGGAAAGAGCCTCCACTACCTCGCTGGGCAACCTGTTCCGATGTTCCACCACCCTCATGGGGAAGAACTTCTTCCTGATATCCAATCTAAATCTGCCCTTCTCTAGATTGAAGCCATTGCCTCTCATCCTGTCACTGCAGGCCGTTGCAAACAATCTCTCTCCATCCTTCCTGTAGCCCCCTTCAGGTACTTGATGGCTGCTCTTAGGTCTCCCTGGAGCCTTCTCTTTTCCAGGCTGAACACCCCCAGCTCCCTTCGGCTGTCTTCATAGCAGAGGTGCTCTAACCCTCTGATCATTTTCATGGCCTCCTCTGGACCTGCTCCATCAGGTCCTTCCAATATTGAGGGCTCCAGAGCTGTAAACAGTACTCCAGGTGAGGTCTCACCAGAGGAGAGAATGTGGCAGTATCACCTCTCTGTATCTTCTGGCACCACTGCTTTGGATGCAGCCCATGATCTGATTTGCCTTCTGGTCTGTTAGCTCACACAGCCTGCTCCTGTCCAGCCACTCACCCTTCCATCAACACCCCCAATTTTAGATTGTAAGGTTGTTGTATTCAAAATAATTCAAAGTACTGCTTACACCAGCATGGAGTTTTATAAATGTGTTTGTTTTACTCTTAAATCTTGAGTAAAAATTTTCCTGAATTTCTTGGACAGTTTTTGGCAGGCAAGTTAGTCACAAAGATGATCCAAGGGCTGGAGCAGCTTTGCTGTGAGGACAGGCTGAGGGAGCTGGGGGTGTTCAGCCTGGAGAAAAGAAGGCTCCAGGGGGACCTCAGAGCTGCCTTCCAATAGCTGAAGGGATCCTGCAGGAAGGCTGCAGAGACTTTTGCTGAGGGTGTCTATAGACAGGCCAAGGGGGAATGGTTTGGAGCTGAGGCAGAGCAGGGTTAGAGTGGAGCTGAAGAAGAAGTTGTTGAGGGTGGTGAGAGTGTGGAATAGGCTGCCCAGGGAGGCTGTGACTGCCTCCTTGCTGGGGGTGTTGAAGGCCAGGCTGGATGAGGCCTTGAACAGCTGAGTCTAGTTGAGAGGTGTCCCTGCCCATAGTGAGGAGATGGGAGGAGATGGATCTCTGAGGTCCCTTCCAATCTGAGCCATTCTATGATTCTATTCAGCTTAGCATTACCCTGCCAGGTTTGCTCTGTGAAGTTTAGTGGCACAGCTCTGCCAGCTCAGCGTGTGGAAAATTCATGCCTGCTACCTTCAGGCTCCTCTGCTGGAAAAACCTGAGCCAGAGATGCTGCTTTGTGCATTTGGACTCCTGGGGAGCTGATGTAAGCCACGTGAGTGAAAAGCTCTTCCCACTGGCAGCATTGTTCCGCTCTCAGGGGGTTGCCAATACCATGTAATGACAGAGACTCAGCCGAGTGGAAAAGCTGCTCAGCTTGGGGTGTGCAATACAGCAACATCCCAGAGCAATGTATAAATTGTAGCTCTATTATCTTAAACAGTACCTGGGGCAGCAGTGGCACTCCTGGTTCCTTGCCATTCTGTTTTGGTTGTCAATTTTTTTTGTTAATGACTCTTTCTTAGAAAGCTGAATTCATGACCTTGATAAATGGCCTGAAATTGTTACTGTAAAATCCTGTGAAGAGACATAGAAAGATTTTAGGAGACCCAAGCTGTGCTAGACTCAAGGTTTTACTCTGTAAAAGAAAAAGAGAAAACTTAGAGAGGAGACCTTAGCTGGATTAAAACACTTCCAGGTTTCTTGTTTAGTGTTTCCTCCTTTATATATCATTCATATATACATCATATAGCTGTTCAAAAAGGAACTGGACGTGGCACTTGAAGCCATGGTTTAGTAGTCATGAGGTCTTGGGTGACAGGTTGGACTTGATGATCTTTGAGGTCTTTTCCAACCTTAATGATTCTATGATTCTAAAAATGGATCAAAAGTGGACATAAATTTGGTTTAGCTGCTGATGAGAAAAGACATAGTTGGCTTCAGGTTTTAGGATACTCATTTTCCCTACAAGGACAGCTGATTCCTAAGAGCTTTTGTTGAAGTCTGTAGATCCTCCATCAGTGGAGTGTTTAGAAAAATGATTTAGATTAGAACATAATTTCTTGCAGGGTCCTAGTTTTATCTGGGCTTGTTTGGAACCCTGGGCTGGAGCAGATTTTCTGTTAAAAAAATTAATCCTATAACCCCTTGGAGGTTAAAAAAACCCAGCAATGCCTTCAAAGTTGTCAGCAGAACAGTCATTATTTTACAGCAGCTGTAGTTGTGCAGTGGATAAAGTGTTGGGATGAATGCTCTGTGAGGCATCTTTGGTTTGTAGCTTCAAAGTACAGTAATTCAAAGGGGCAGCACAGAGCTAATGTGATTAGCACAGGGTTGAGAGTGAGGAGTCTCTGCTCTCAGCCTGGATCAATGGTTTATTACCTGACCTCAGACAGCTTGCAGACTTCTTAGCTCCCTGTGTCAAGTCAGAGATTCATAGAATCACAGAATGGTTTAGGTTGGAAGGGACCTAAAAGATCATCCAGTTCCACTCCCCATGCCATGGGCAGGGACACCTCCCACCAGCCCAGCTTGCTCAAGGCCTCATCCAGCCTGGCCTTGAACACCTCCAGGCAGGAGGCAGCCACAGCCTCCCTGGGCAGCCTGTGCCAGAGTCTCACCAGCCTCACTCCAAAGATTTCTTCCTCATCTCCAGTCTCAATCTGCCCTCCTCAAGCCTCAATCCATTCCCTCTCATCCTATCACTCCCAGCCTTTGGCAAAAGTCCCTTCCCAGCTTTCTTGTAGCCCCCTTCAGGTACTGGAAAGCTGGTCTAAGGTCTCCCCTAGGATAGGACAGGATAGGACAGGATAAGATAGGCTAGGCTAGGATAGGCTAGGCTAGGCTAGGCTAGGATAGGATAGAATAGGATAGGATAGGATGGGATAAAGCAGTGGTGCCAACAGTGCCATATACCTTCTAATTGAGGGCAATACTGGGTTGGTACTGGGATCAGTGCTGGTGAACACCTTTGTCAGTGAAATGGACAGTGGGACTCAGGCACCCTCAGCAAGTTTGTGGGTGACACCAACCTACATGGTGTGGTTGGCACTGTGGAGGGAAGGGGTCCAACCAGAGGGACTTGGATAAACTGGAGAGGTGAGCCCAAGTAAACTTCATGAAGTGCCATAAGGACAAGTGCAGTTTCCTTTACCTGGGTGTGGGCAATCCCAAGCACAAATCCAGGCTGGGTGAGGAGTGGCTGGAGAGCAGCCTGGAGGAGAAGGCCTTGGGGGTGTCAGGTGGTGACCAACTCTCCATGGTCCCTGGCAGCCCAGCAGGCAGCTGTGTGCTAAGCTGCAGCCAGAGCAGGGAGAGCAGCAGCACAGGGAGGGGATTCTGCCCCTCTGGTCAGACCCCACCTGCAGCACTGCCTCCAGTTCTGGGGCCCCCAGCACAAGAGGGACCCGGAGCTACTGGAGAGGGTCCAGAGGAGGCCACAAAGATGATCTGAGGGCTGGAGAACCTCCCCTGTGGGGACAGGCTGAGAGAATTGGTTATGTTGAGCCTGGAGAAGAGCAGGCTCCAGGGAGACCTTAGAGCAGCCTTCCAGTACCTGAAGGGGACTGCAAAAAAGCCAGGAAGGGACTTTTGACAAGGGCTTTATTTTTCCATTTGTCAAATCATCTCTGCCTGCTCTGGTGTTCTTTCCAAACAGGGCTACTTTCAAATCCTGCCATCATTGGATTTTTGTCCAGACTCTAGCTGACAAAAGATGCCCTCCAGCACTGTGCTCTGCTTCTCATAATGTTTACAGTTCTCACTGCAGCATAACCACAGGAGTAATCCTGAGCCTTAAACCTTTGGGAGTTTGATGTTTTTCACCAACACCCCAACATTTTGGAACTGCCTCAACTTTTTCTATTTCATTATTACTGTATTTGCCTTCTCAAACTCTCTTAAAGTTATTTTTAATCTCTTTCAAAAAGATACTTTACATATTTCTGAATCTATCTGAAACCTCCCACCTCTTGTCAATCAGAATGCCACAAACACATTTAGAAATCACAGAATTGTTGGGTTTGGAAGGCACCTCAAGGATCATCCAGTTCCAAATCCCCTGCCATGGCCAGGGACACCTCACACTACAGCAGGTTGCTCACAGCCACATCCAGCCTGCCTGCAAAAACCTCCAGGGATGAGGCTTCCACCACCTCCCTGGGCAACCTGTGCCAGGCTCTCACCACCCTCATGGGGAAAAACTTCTTTCTAACATCCAATCTCAATCTCCCCACTTCTAGTTTTGCTCCATTCCCCCCAGTCCTATCCCTACATGACAGCCTAAAAAGTCCTTCCCCAGCTTTCTTGGAGCCCCCTTCAGATACTGAAAGGCTACAATATCTGAAGTGGATTATTTCTTACATGAGAGAGGTCCTTGACTGCCTTACTACCCAAGAACACCTCCTTTGCTTGACCAGATCCATAGCAGAATCATAACATCATAGAACTGTTTTGGTTGTAAAAGCCCTCTAAGACCATGAAGTCCAACACCACCCTGGTCATTAAACCATATCCCAAAGTGCCATGTCCACACCACTCTTGAACACCTCCAGGGACAGTGACTTTGTGGGAGCACTGACAAACAGCAATGAAACCAAGGATGAGGTTTGTCCATGATCAGATGTCCTCATTTTTGCTTCCTGTGATCTGATAGGGCTCTGATGTTCCTTCAGATGCCACAGTGCTGCAGCCTCCATCCCAAGTTCTCAGTCCTTCACACCACCAATTGTTTGCCCTTTGTAATGCAATTTACTGGGAAGTTTGGCAAATGAAGGAGCTTTGGCCTCTATTTTGGCCTCAGCTATTAATGCTATGAGTGCTGCATACTCTTTAATTAGCATCATACATCAACAGTTACTTGTTTCATGACCGTATTTGTTTTTCAGTGTTTCATAAACAACTAAACTTTTTCAGTGCATGATTCCTGGAAATTCCAGGCCTTGCTTCACTG
Organism: Picus viridis; assembly: GCA_033816785.1. Classification (NCBI taxonomy): domain Eukaryota; kingdom Metazoa; phylum Chordata; class Aves; order Piciformes; family Picidae; genus Picus; species Picus viridis. Next base: position 30,434,034 of record CM066570.1, on the reverse strand, counting down.
TGTGGTTTCTGGTTTTGGAAGCACTGGGTCCATGTTTTCCTTGTTTACATCCTCACTATATTTATGCTGTGTTATTTTTACAGTTTCCAGCAGTCAACCATCCACAGTCTTTAGAGAGAAGATATTTGGGAATTTTAAGTGGTGTCTTGCTTGATCTTATGAAGGTAGGAAAATGCATTTAATTTCCTGTCTGTAATCTGTAGAATAAGATGGAAGTGACTTTTCAGCTTTGTTCCCTGGTATAATTCATCATAAAAGCATTTCTGAGCTTCCTTTTCAGCTATTTTGATATTACAGTTCTTTGTAGAAAGGCTTGAGTTTTCACACAGAACCACACACAAGTCAGGGGTTGGAAGGGATCTCTAGAGAGCATCCAGGCCAAGCCCCCTGCCAGAGCAGGAGCACCCAGGGCAGCCCACACAGCAACACATCCAGCTGCCTTTGCAATGCCTCCACACAAGGAGACTCCACAACCTCTCTGGCCAGCTTGCTCCAGCCCTCTGCCACCCTCACAGCCAAAAAGCTTTCCCTCCTCTTCCCCTGGCATCTCCTCTGCTCCAACTGCCACCCAGTGCCCCTTGTCCTGTCCTTGGACATCCCTGATCAGAACCTGGCTCTGGCCTCCTCACACTGCCCTGCACATCTTGAGCCCCAGCACTGAGGACAGCCCTCAGGCTCCTCTGCTCCAAGCCCCAGCTGCCTCAGCCTGGCCTCACAGGGAGATCTTGCACTGCCTGCAGCAGCTTGGGAGCTCTGTGCTGGACTCTGTCAAGCATTTCCCTGAGGTCCTTCTTGAGCTGAGAGGCCCAGAACTGGACACAAGATTGCAGCTGTGGCCTCCCCAGGGCAGACAGAGGTGGAAGAGCAACCCCAGCTCCCTCAGCCTCTCCTCACAGGGCTGTGCTCCAGACCCTTCCCCAGCCTCGTTGCCCTCCTCTGGACACATTCAGGTGTCTCAGTGTCCTTCTTGAATTGAGGAGCCCAGAACTGGACAAAGTCCTCAAGGTGTGGCCTAACCAGTGCAGAGGGGCACAATGACTTCCCTGCTCCTGTTTGCCACACTATTCCTGATGCATGCCAGGATGCCATTGGCCTTCTTGGCCACCTGGGCACACTGCTGGCTCATGTTCAGCCAGCTGTCAATCAGTACCCCCAGGTCCCTTTCTGTTTGGCAGCTCTTTAAGCTCCATCTGTTTTATAATAGATATATTTTAAACATATGTATCTATTAAAATACATCTATTGTATAATAGGTACATTTTAAACAGATACATTTTGAACTACATCTATTTCAGAATAAATATCTTTCCAACATAGGTGTATATTTTAAATTACATCTTTGCACTTTAAAATAGTTATATTTAAAACATACATATGTTTTAAACTACATCTATTTAAAATGAATCTATTTCAAACATATATTTTTTTAAGCTACCTCTATTTTATAATGGTCAGTGAGGTGGATTGCAAACTGGCTCAACAATGACATTCAGAGGGTTGTCATCAGTGGCACATAGTCAACTTGGAGGCCTGGGGCCAGTGGTGTTCCCCAGGGATCAGTACTGTGCCCAGTTTGGTTCAGTATCTTTACCAATGACCTGGCTGAGGGCACTGAGTGCACCTACAGCAAGTTTGCTGATGATACAAAACTGGGGGGAAGGGGGGTTGGCTGACAGCTGTCAGGCTGTGCAGCCATCCTACCAGACCTGGACAGCCTGAGAGCTAGGTGCAGGTAAACCTCATGGAGTTCAAAAAGGACAAGGAGTCCTGCAAAAACCTCATGGACAAAAGTGCAGCGTCCTGCATCTGGGCAGGAATAACAACAGGCACCAGGACAGGTTAGGGGCTGTCCTGCTGGAAAGCAGCTCTGTAGAGAAAGACCTTGGAGTGCTGGTGGGCAGCAAGTTCTGCATGGGACAGCAATGTGCTCTTGTGGCCAGGAGAGCCAATGGCATCCTGGGGTGAAGCAAGAAAAGTGTGGCCAGCAGGGCTAGGGAGGTTCCTCTCCCCCTCTGTTCTGCCCTGCTGAGTCCACACATGCAATACTGTGTCCAGTTCTGGGCTCCCCAGTTCAAGAGAGACAGAGACCTGCTGGAGAGAGTCCAAGGGAGAGCCATGAGGATGATTATGGGACTTGAGCATCTCCCCTGTGAAGAGAGACTGAGAGCCCTGAGGGTGGTTTGTCTGGAGAAGAGAGGGCTGAGAGGGGATCTGATCAATGTCTATCAATGTCTGAGGGGTGGGTGTCAAGTGGAGGGGGCCAAGCTCTTTTTGGTGTTGCACAGCAATAAGCCAAGGAACAATGGAGACAAGTTGAACAGAAGGTTTCAGCTCAACATGAGGAGAAACTTCTTGACAGTGAGGGTGCCAGAGCCCTGGAACAGGCTGCCCAGAGAAGTTGTGGAGTCTCCTTCTCTGGAGACTTTCCAAACCTGCTTGGATGCATCCCTGTGTGACCTGCTCTGGGTGATCATGCTTTTGGCAGGGGGGTTGGACTGGATGCTCTCTGGAGCTCCCTTCCAGCCTTCAATGTCCTGTGATAAACACAGATATACTTTGAACTACACCTCTTTTAAAATAGGTATATTTTAAACATATATATATATATATTATATATTTTAAATTACATCTCTTTTCTAACAGATGTATTTTAAACATAGATACATGTTTTAAATCACACCTATTTTAAAAGAGATCTGTTTCAAACCTAGAGTTATATTTTAAATGGCATCTCTTGCCTGATAGATGTATTTGAAACATAGATATTCTAAATTACACCTATTTTAAAGCAGATCTATTTTAAACACAGATAGATGTTTTAAATTACACTTATTTTAGACATGTGTAGGTAGGTAGGCAGAGAATATTTTCATTGGCTTAGGTATTTGGGTATTTTAAACATATTTTCATCAGGTCTCTATAGCTGTATCTGGGGTTGTATGTCTTCTTATATACACACAGCACATAGATATGTTTCATGATCAGGCTGAAACCTTCCACCCCTTAATCAGAGCCTAAATTCCTAGACCACAGGTTTTGTTAAGTGCTTATTTTGTACCCCAGGCACTTTGATGCAACCTGAAGTTCTCCCAGCAGTTCCATCTAACCCCACAAACTCTGGAGATCCAAGACCTCTATGCCAAGAATGTTACTTTATTTGGTGATGTTTTATATGTGTTTCTTCCCCTGGTGCAAATGCAGCTACTAACATTTCAACTTTGGGATTTGTTTTCCAAAGAACTTACTGAAGTTAGATCCAGCAGATAGATATTTGACAGAACAGTGCCTGAACCATCCTTCCTTTCAAACCCAAAGACTCCTGGATCGCTGTGGAAGTTCACCGTCGCGCTCAGCCAAGAGGAAACCTTACCACGCAGAGAGCAACACCTTGTCCAACAGGTAAACGTGGCCAGGTCACCAGCAGCATCACCACTGGCTGTTGCTCTGCTATGAGTGAGTTGCTGCCATGCTTACACACACTAGGAACAAGTTCATGACCATCAGGGTGGTGGAGCACTGGGCCAGGTTGCCCAGGGAAGTGGTTGGGGCCCCGTCTCTGGAGATCACAGAATCAACGTTCAGGCTGGAAAAGACCCTCAGGATCACCAAGTCCAATCATTAACCCTACTCTACAAGGTTCACCCCTAAACCATAGCCCCAAGCACCACATCCAAACCACATCCAGGGTTGGTGACGCCATCACCTCCCTGGGCAGCCTCTGCCAGTGTCTGACCATTTGCTGTGAAAAAATGTTTCTTACTGTCCAGTCTAAACCTACCCAGTCAAAGCCTGAGGCTGTTCCCTCTTGCTCTATCACTGATTACCTGTCAGAAGAGACCAGCACCAGCCTCTCCACAACCTCCTTTCAGGTAGTTGCAGACAGCCATGAGGTCTCCCCTCAGCCTCCTCTTTTCCAAACTAACCATCCCCAGCTCCTTCAGTTGCTGTTCATCAGATTTATTCTCCAGGCCCTTCCCAGCTTCCTTGCCCTCTTCTGCCCTGGCTCCAGCACCTCCACATCTCTCTTGTCTTGAGGTGCCCAGAACTGGACATGACACTCAAAGTGTGGCCTCACCAGAGCCAAATACAAGGTTCAAGGTGAGGCTCAAGAGGGCTCTGGGCAACCTGATCTAGTTGAGGATGCCTCTGCTGAGTGCAGAGTGGGTTGGACTGGATGATCTTTGGAGGTCCCTTCCAACCCAGACCATTCTATGATTCTAAGTTTTCCCGTTAGAGATGTGGCATCAGAAAGGAAAACCTAAATCCATTGGAAACTTCTGGTGTGAGAGGCTTGCCTAGCTGCTTGATTTAAAGCTGCTAGGTTCCTTATATCTCTAAGTTTTAGAAAAAACATGCTTCCTCTTAACTAAAAAGTGTTTTAAACTGGCATTAACATGGCTAAGTGCCTGGGAGCTGTAATAAAGTGCACCACTAGATCACTGAAAGGGGGAGTACAAAATTCCTAGGTATGCAAATGGCTACCATCATCCAATTGTTATTATCAACAAGATAGCAAAGGTGCAAACTCATCCCTACAGTGAGCTCTCACATTAACCCTCAGTCTTATATCTGAGCTGTGTTCTCCTTGTTACAGAAATAAGTGAACTGCTCCTAGCTGGCCTAGGTACGTCGAGGCCACCAAGTAGATCTGCAGCACTGCTCAGTCATGGCTAGTTGGCAATGTCAGCCTAAATCCAGAAGCAGAACTGGTTTTAAGCCAGAGAAACCTGAGATAAGAAGTCCTGCTCAAATAAATGCAGGCTGAGTGTTTGCAGAACCAACTCATATCTCATTCCTGTATATCCCCAAACCAGAGCAGAGGTTGAGGACATCACCGAGTAGCTCTGCATCAAGTCAATCTGGTTGCAGAGCATTCTGGATGCAGCTTTGGGGCTGAGTTCATGTGTCAAGAACTGGGATAGCTTAGAGATCCACAAAAGCTGGGTTCCTCTCTTAGTCCTGGTTTTGGGCTTGGTGTTACAGAGCTTACTTTGCTGCACTGAGCTCAGGCTCACTCCATTTTGATGTCTCTAGTAGCACAATAAACTCCCCTCCCCTGCCTTCCCCTTCCAAATCAGGCATCCATTAGACGTTCTGGAGCAGTGATGGTGTCAGCTCTGTTTGACAGTCCTGACAGACCTTACTGTGCTACCTTTATTTTGCCATGCCATGCCAGGTGTATTTAAGACTTACTTTTTTCCCCCAATGGGTCACAGGCTCACAGGATGTTAGGGGTGGGAAGGGACCTCTGGAGATCTTCCAGTCCAACAACCCTGCCAGAGTAGGACCACAGAAGCCAGCACAGGTTATACAGGAACACATCCAGACAGGGCTTGAAAGTCTCCAGAGAAGGAGACTCCACAACCTCTCTGGGCAGCCTGCTCCAGGGCTCTGTGACGTTCACAGTGAAGAAGTTCCTCCTCATATTGAGGTGGCACCTCCTGTGCTGCAGTTGCCATCCACTGCCCCTTGTCCTATCACAGGGCACAGGTGAGCAGAGGCTGTCCCTGTCCCTTCCTTCCTGACCCCCAGCCCTCAGCTATTGATAGACATTGATCAGATCCCCTGTCAGTCTTCTCCTCTCCAGACTAACCACCCCCAGGGCTCTCAGCCTTTCCTCACCAGGCTAACTTACGTAATGTAGTGCTGCCATTATTGATGTGCACATCTGTCACTCCAACACATGCATCAAGGTGTAAATATATCTGTTGTGCTTCCCATGATTGGATTATTTATCTTCATTTTCTTTGTCAGAGAAATCCATTAACCAAAAGCAAGCATGTCCATCAGGATATAACCACAAAGAAACAACAATGTGCTAACAATTGCAAACCTGTAGTTGGACTTCTGATGCCTGGTTGGCAGTGTTTGATCTTACTGCAGTTAATTTCACAGAATCACAGAAACATTCAGGTTGGAAAAGACCCTCAGGATCACCAAGTCCAATCATTGACCCTACTTCACAAGGTTCACCCCTAAACCATGGCCCCAAGCACCACATCCAAACCACCTTTAAACACATCTAAGGTTGGTGACTCCATTACCTCCCTGGGCAGCCTCTGCCAGTGTCTGACCATTTGCTGTGAAAAAATGTTTCCTGCTGTCAGTCTAAACCTACCCAGTTGCAGCCTGAGGCTGTTCCCTCTTGTTCTATCACTGATTACCTGTCAGAAGAGACCAGCACCGACCCCTCCACAACCTCCTTTCAGGTAGTTGCAGACAGCCATGAGGTCTCCCCTCAGCCTCCTCTTTTCCAAACTAACCATCCCCAGCTCCTTCAGTTGCTGTTCATCAGATTTATTCTCCAGGCCCTTCACAGCTTCCTTGCCCTCCTCTGCCCTGGCTCCAGCACCTCCACATCTCTCTTGTCTTGAGGTGCCAAAACTGGACACAGTACGTGAGGTGTGGCCTCACCAGAGCTGAGTCCTGGGGGACAATCCCTGCCCTGCTCCTGCTGGACACAGCATTGCTGATGCCATCCAGGATGCCTTTGGCTTTCTTGGCCACCTGAGCACATTGCTGGTTCCTCTTCAGCTGCTTGTCCATTAGCACCCCCAGGTCCCTTTCTGCCAGCATCTTTCCAGCCACACTTTCCCAAACCCCAGTACTTTGGTGTCTTTCCATGGCAGCTCCTTTCTGAAGTGCGTGTTGCTTTTTGCTGAAGCTGTTCAGAGGTGAATCTGTCATCTGGTATATTAATGCTTCTCTCTGCATTTTGACGTAGAACTCAAGCCAGCAAAAGTTCTGCTTTGCAGTCCCACCACAGATCAAACAGCAAGGATTTGCAGACGCTAGGGGTTGGCGGGCCAAGGGAAGAAGGTCTTCCAGCAAACGAAAGCTTTTTGAACGGAAACCTTCCCGGAGCTTCACCCAGCCCCATGCACGCCAAGAAGCCCAGCGCCGCGCCCGGCTCCGGCGGCAAGGATCTGGCCAATAACAACATGCCGCACCTCCTCAGCCCCAAGGAAGCCAAGGCAAAGACAGAGTTCGACTTCAACGTGGAGCCCAAGAGCTCGGAGGGTTCGGGCACCAAGTACCTGAAGTCCAACAGCAGGACCCAGCAGAACCGGCACTCGCTGATGGAAAGCTCGCAGAGCAAGACCGGCACGCTGCAGCCCGGCCGCCACAGCTACATCGACACCATCCCCCAGGCCTCCAAGAGCCCTTCCTACCGCACCAAGTCCAAGAGCCACGGCGTGCTGACAGACTCCAAATCCGTGGGCAACCTGTCCGAGGCCAGGGCCCAAGCTGCGGAACCCACCGGCGGGAGGTATTTTCCCTCCAGCTGCATGGACTTGAACTCTCCCACCAGTCCCACCCCGCCTCGGCACGGCGAGAACAGAACTTTGCTCAGCCCCTCCGGGAGGAACAGCCGCGGCGAGGGCACCCTGGAGGGCCGAAGGCCAGCGACGAGGCACTCCAAAACCATGGAGGAGTTAAAACTGCCAGATCACATGGATGGAAGCCATTCCCACTCTCTCTCTGCTCCACACGAGTCTTTTTCCTATGGTCTAGGTTATACCAGTCCTTTCTCTTCACAGCAGCGCCCTCATAGACACTCTATGTATGTGAGCCGGGACAGAGTCAGGTCAAAGGGCTCAGAGGGTGGCTTAAGCATAGGGCAAGGGATGGCAGCCAGAGCAAACAGCCTGCAACTGTTATCTCCACAGGTGCAGCATAAGTCACTCACAAGATCTGTTGGCTCGTCACGAGAAGACTGTACGGAAGATACAAATAGGGTTAGTTCCAAGTGTTGCCTGTTGTGGAAGGCATCCCTTGTTCTCTTTCATGTGGGGACAGTCTCCTGCTTTCTCTCTTCTGGTTGTTTGCACTTAGTTATTTATCTCTTTGTAAGGCAAAGGGGTGGTGTGGGTTTTTCTGTTGTCTGTTTTTTTTTCCTCAGGGCTAACTGCTTCCCTGAGGCTAATTTTGAAATTGGACTACAAGTGGCATTCTCTGAAAGTACTGAACAGTGAGAAGGGAGAACTTCTCTCTGAGGCTGAAATGGCATTAGTGGTTCCTAATCCTTCCTTAGGCTGTCTAATGTCAATTTTAATCATATTGTTTGGTTTAACTTTCTCCTTTGTGTTCTTATTTTGGTGAGGCACTGGCAGAGGTTGCCCAGGGAGGTGGTGGAAGCCTCATGCCTGGAGGTTTTTGCAGGCAGGCTGGATGTGGCTGTGAGCAACCTGCTGTAGTGTGAGGTGTCCCTGCCCATGGCAGGGGTTGGAACTGGAGGCTCCTTGGGGTCCCTTCCAACCTTAACAATTCTCTGATTCATCTTTTTTCCCTGTGCGTTTCTGTCACGAATGCTGATGTTCGTTTTGGAAGTGAGCTTTTCACTCACTTTGCTGCTGCAATACCATCTTTTACTAGAGGAATCAAAGCAAACCCCAGCAGTTCTCTTGATTGGTATGGTACATTGGTGAATCAGGAATAACCTAAGTGTTCTCCAAGATGCTTCACTGGTTTCCCATTTTTTAATTTCCAATCAGTTCCACCCTGCTTATATTTTGTGAAGTTTCTCTGCTTCAATGTTTCTGGTTTCTCCTTGATTTTTTTTTCCTCTTTCACTCTCCCAAGTCTCTTTTGAAGACAAACATTCATTGTTTGCCAGGCTTTAAATCTGACTTCACCAGCAGCAAAAAGAGGAGAAAAACAAAAGAGAGAAAACAAAGGCTTGCATTCATTATTAGTTTTAAGGCTTTTCAAATGCAACATTTTAAGGGTGGTTCTTTAATTTTAAGTTAAATGCACACAGAAGGAGACAAGGAGAAGAAAATCAACTACAAGCTGCTTATTGCCATCTCCTGTGTGTAACTAAGCAGCTGACGAACAGGAGTTATCTTACACAAGGAGTAATTTAATCAAATGCTTCAATCTCTTGCACCTTTTAGGATCAAACTGTGACTTAAAGCATTGGTTTAGCTGCATTGCTAAATCTTGGCAGAGTTTCAAGGGGTTTTCATCTTTGACGGTGAGGCCAGATCTTTGTTAATCCTCAAGTGGCTTAGGTTGGAAGGGACCTTAGAGATCACAGAAACCACAGAATTGTCAGGATTGGAAGGGACCTCCAGGATCATCCAGTTCCAACCCCCCTGCCATGGCCAGGAACACCTCACCCTAGATCAGGTTGCTCAGAGCCACATCCAGCCTGGCCTCAAAAACCTCTAGGGATGAGGCTTCCACCACCTCCCTGGGCAACCTCTTCCACTGTCTCACCACCCTCATGGGGAAGAACTTTCATCTACTCCGACCTCCCTGCCATGGGCAGGGACACCCTCTCAACTAGATTTGGCTGCTCAAGGCCTGATCCAGTCTGGCCTTGAACACTCCCAGGGGTAAAAGGCAAAGCGGACATTGAAAATCACTCATCTAGTGAATTGAAATCCAGATTTTTAATCCTGGTTGGTTTTGACCTTTTGTCCTTCTAGGACGTTGCAGATTTAAACTCCTGCATCAGTTTCCTTGTGGGGCCTTGTAGAGAGCTTTGAATTATATCTGTTTGGGCCACGCTGTGGAAGGAATGGCAGCATCTGGCTCACTTAAGGGTGGGGATGTCATATTTGGTGACAAATGACATGCAAATGGGTGTTCTAGGGGCTTACTGAAGCTTTTGCTTGAAGTTCTTTCAGGTAGCACCTCAGGAATATAGAGTAAATGAGAGGGAATGGTAGTCTCACTTAAATAGATTTCTCAGTTCGGGGACCACCTCTTATTTTGCACGCAGTTAATTTGTTTGTGCCTGTTGGTACCTCGAGGTACTACTGCCCAGCTGCTGATAAGAGGTAGTGCTTTGATGTTGCAGTTACCCTAAATTATACCCACTTCCTGTTTGCTTTTGTGAATCTGCCAGTAGCAGAGTGACCAGATTCCATCAGAAATTCATTTAACAAGGCCGCCGGCAAAAGATTCCTCCAGAGACCTTACTGCTGCCTGCCTTTCACGGCGAGAGATCCAAGGGTCTCCATCTGTGGTGGGTTGAAATTAGCCCCAAAATCAAATTGCCAGACCAGCTCAGTTGAAAAGCAAATGAAGCTGTATTTATAAGCAAAACTAAAATCTAGAAATCTAGCAGCTGGAGAGCGGTGAAGGGGGAAAGGACCTGGGAGTCCTGGTGGATGGGTGGTTGACCATGAGCCAACAATGTGCTCCTGTGGCCAAGAAGGCCAAGGGCATCCTGGGGTACATTAGAAGGGCTGTGGTCAGTAGGTCCAGAGAGGTAGTCCTGCCCCTCTACTCCCCCCTGGTGAGGCCACATCTGGAATATTGTGTCCAGTTCTGGGCCCCTCAGTTCAGGAAGGACCTCAGGGAACTGTTTGACAGAGTCCAGCACAGAGCCACGAAAATGATGAAGGGAGTGGAACATCTTTCTTATGGGGAGAGCCTGAGGGAGCTGAGGGCTCTGTAGCTTGGAGAGGAGGAGCCTGAGTGGTGACTTCATTCATGTTGGTAAAGATGGGCAGGGTGAGTGCCCAGAGGATGGAGCCAGGCTCTGCTCTCAGTGATACTCAATGCCAGCACAAGAGGCAGTGGTGGAAGTTGAGGCAGCAAGAGGAAGAATTATTCCCCTGTGAGGGTGACAGAACCCTGGAGCAGGCTGCCCAGGGGGGTTGTGGAGTCTCCTTCTCTGGAGATTTTCAAGACCTGCCTGGATGAGTTCCTGTGTGACCTGCCCTGGGTGCTCCTGCTCTGGCAGGGGGGTTGGACTGGATGATCTTTTGAGGTCCCTTCCAGCCCCTAACATTCTGTGATTCTGTGAAATATGGAATGCAATGAATATGTAGAAAATATAGAATATTAACATGTATTAACAATTTATAGACAACACAAGAACCCCCTGGACAAAACCAGGGGGTACCAACAGCTTCCCCTTCTTGACTCCCTTCCCACACCCCAGAACAAGGGAAGAGAGAGAAGAGCAGAGAGTAGCTTTATAGTACTTAGCCACAGCAAGTTCAGCAACAGCCAAGCAAAAGCACCCAGCTGGTATCTGCTAGAGCAAAGAGCCCAGAAAAAGACAGAAATAGTTTATACAACTAACTTTATATCATTTGTCAGAGCAATGGGATTAGGTAGACCTTAATCATTACTTCCCCTTTCACATCCAGTGGTGATTTATTTACATTCTACCCCTTTCTGCTCAACCTGTGGAAAATTTCCTGGGCACCAGCCTGAAACTGCCACACTGTCACACTCTGGATCTTCAAAAATGACAACTCAAAGGCAAAATTTTATGCAAGCCCTTTCTGGCAGTTTGGGAAAAGCAAGCAGGCAGCAAAACCAATTCACTGATATTGATTACACCATCTGTGATTTGATATTGATGTGAATAGCATGAAAGGAGAATTATGTGTGGTGAAGCTCAGGCTTTCCTGCTTATGTGTGTTGGTTTAAACCTGCAAATGACTTCCTAATTTTTCATTTTAAACAGCTGATTGTTCTTTTGTTTAGGGTGGAGCATATCATGATCCACACTCAGAAGATGGAACATCTACTAAGGAAAATAGAATTCTGTATAATGACCCTGTTCCAAGGAGAGTTGGCAGCTTTTACAGAGGTAATTTCATGGTGGATCTTTCAGAATTAAAGAAGAGATTTTATCACTGGCTGCAAATTAAGTGGCAGAAACAAATAAAGAACAGTAGCAGGAACTATGGAATGAAGCTGGAGGTGGGGAGATTCAGACTGGACGTGAGGAGGAAGTTCTTCACCATGAGAGTGGTGAAGCCCTGGAATGGGTTGTCCAGGGAGGTGGTTGGGGCCCCATCCCTGGAGGTGTTTAAGCCCAGGCTGGATGAGGCTCTGGCCAGCCTGATCTAGTGTGATGTGTCCCTGCCCATGGCAGGGGGGTTGGAACTAGATGATCCTTGTGGTTCCTTCCAATCCTGACTGATACTATGAACTACTGCAAATATTTACTGGGAAGGAAAACAACTTGTTAGCCCAAATTCAGAGAGTAGGTTGTATGCAGTAACTATATTCATGTGATATTAGTTGCATTGAAAAGTCTGCCCAGTGCAGTACCTTGTAAAGCAGGAGGTAATTTACCAGGGTGAATGGAACAAACCAAATTCATATTACCAGAGTGGAGGCCACCAAGATGATCAGAGGGTTGGAGAACCTCCTGTATGGGGTCAGGCTGAGAGTTGGGGGTGTTCAGCCTGCAGAAGAGAAGGCTCCGAGGAGACCTTAGAGCAGCCTTCCAGTACCTGAAGGGGCTACAGGAAAGCCAGGAAGGGACTTTTGCCAAAGGCTGGGAGTGATAGGATGAGAGGGAATGGATTGAAGCTTGAGGAGGGCAGATTGAGACTGGAGAGGAGGAAGAAATTCTTTAGAGCGAGGGTGAGGAGACACTGGAGCAGGTTGCCCAGGAAGGCTGTAGATGCCTCCTCCCTGGAGGTGTTCAGCACCAGGCTGGAAGAGTTCTTGAGCAAGCTGGGCTGGTGGGAGGTGTCCCTGCCCATGGCAGGGGGGTTGGAACTGGATGATCTTTAAGGTCCCTTCCAACCTAAACCATTCTAAGAATCTATGGGTTAATTTTCATACTTTGAGTTCCCATTTAAAATTCTCATTAACACTGCTCCTAAACACCTTTGGACTTCTAACACACTGACATCCTTCCTGATTTATTTCAGGTACTGTGGTGTGTGGAACTCTAATGCTCATTTTTCACTGCTTGAAACCTATGTTCATTCCAGTTTTTTGCAGCCTTAGTAAAGATGAGGGTTTCCTGCAGGGGAAAACACATTTGTCTAATCCCAGTTCCAAATGACTAATCAACCAGGGTAGTGTATGTGCATGTGTATGTATATTTATGTGCTTCTGTGTGTATATATACACACACATAAAGTAGATACTGTTCTAGTAAGGTACACAAAAGATGGAGACTGCTTAGCAGCTGCCTCATGGCTGACCCTGGGTAATCCTTTTGAAAAAGGCAAGGATGATATGAAGCTAATTACTGTCCTGCAAGCGTTGGGAGGCTTTTGGGGCTTCCCTGAAAATTAAGGAGCCCAAATCAGCTAAAATTCGATTATGAGTCACCTAATAACCTTAAGCAGAGTCACAAATCTCCCTGTGAGTCTCTTCAGGTTGCTCACTTGGCTGATGACCTGGTTTAGAGCTGTTGAAATCTGCCAGTCATTGTAAAATTGAAAGTGGGGAGCAATATTAAAGCCTGTGTTGCTTTGAAAAATGCTGTTGAGCATAAGGTTTTGTAGCACAGGCCACAGAGAGCCTCTTCAGAATCTTCAATCTTGAATTGCTGTTATTAATCCTTAAAAACACTCCTAAACCTGGACAGGGATTCTCCTTTGTTTTGTTCACAGTGAAACAGAAGTTCTGAGGAAGAATGGCTCTCCTTTAACTCATGTGCTTAGAGAAAATGTCTGTCTCAGGTTTATTCAGTTCCTTGTTAGCAACTGGAGATTTCTTCCTCTTTGTACCTATGAAACAAACATATTTTAGTTCACAGACTGACTTATTGCTTTGAGGAACAGTTGAACAATACATGGATAACAGTATATTCAAAAGCTACTGAAAGGAGTTACTGTAAAAACTGAATTCCTAATTCTGCAATTCTTAATTGCAGAATTAATACAGAAGTTATTTCCATGTAGTTTTTTTTTACTGCAGTTTGAACTCAGAGTTTTGTTTTGCTAGATTGCCCAGAGTGATGCTGCAGTAATGCTGCAGCTGGTGTCTGTTCAGATTTTAAGCATAGAATCAGAGAATGGTTTGGGTTGGAAGGGACCTTAAAGTCTGTCTGGTCAAACCCCCACGTCTTCAACTAGAGCAGGTTGCTCAGAGCCCCATCCAACCTGACCTGGGGAGGTTCCAGGGATGAGGCATGGACCTGATGGAGCGGGCCCAGAGAGGGGCCACAAGATTGATCAAGGGGTTGGAGCACCTCTGCTACAAGGACAGGCTGACAGAGCTGTGGGTGTTCAGCCTGGAGAGGGGAAGGCCTCAGGAAGAGCTTAGAGCAGGCTTCCAGTACCTGAAGAAGGCTACAAGAAAGCTGGGAAGGGACTTTTGACAAGGGCTGGAAGTGATAGGATGAGAGGGAATGGATTGAAGCTTGAGGAGGGCAGATTTAGGCTGGAGATTAGGAAGAAATTCTTTCCAGTGAGGGTGAAGAGGCTCTGGCACAGGTTGCCCAGGGAGGCTGTGGATGCCCCTTCCCTGGAGGTATTCCGGGCCAGGTTGGATGAGGCCTCGAGCAACCTGATCTAGTGTGAGGTGTCCCTGCCCATGGCATTGGGGTTGGAACTGGATGATCCTGAAGTTGCCTTCCAACCTAAACTCTGAAGTGTGGGGGTTTGGCAGAGCCCAGTAGAAATGTTTGCTCTTTCTCCACCCAGTTCCATCCCCGCGCCCAGACAGTACCTACCTAGAAAACAACGTCTCCAACAGAGCCTCTGTCTTACCAGCAGACAGCAGCACGGTGGCAAACCACTCCAAGAGACAAACCACCTTTGATACCTGGTGAGTTGTTATTTGCACAGATGTGTGGAGAATGACAGGGGGGAAAAAAGAGAAGAAAAAAGGGATTTTTACCAGGAGGGGAGGCAACCCCCCCAATTTCTTTCTCTAAGTTGCTTTCCCTGACTATGATACTGCCACAGCATTTGATGCTTTCTGTCCCCTTTGGAGCAGCAAGAAATACTTCATTCCACCATCACACTGAAAGCATTAAAGCTTTTTATGCTTTTGTCCAGTTTCACCTGATTTTATTTTCCCCCCACACTATTAATCTTCAGTTAAGCATAATGCAAAGTGCTTTTGTGTGTGTGTGCATAGTATGGATAGCAAAGGCTGTAGGTTCTGTGGATTCCAGAAGCATGAACTGTCAGACAAAAGGGGGGTTGGGGGGGGTGGGGAGGGAAAAACACCTATCCAAATGCATGTTTCCATATGTAAAATAGGATGGCATTAATGAAGAGCGTTCCCCCTGCAGTGGGGACTGCTGCTCTTTTTGCATACACACCACAGAAAGGCCAGGAGTATGTTCAATGGGAAAATGGACTGAGCAACCTCTTAATGGTGTGGATTGATTGGAAAGGATTCAAAGCATCACATGGCTCCATTATATAACAGAGGACAATTAGCTGTAATTATGCTAATGGAATAGCAGCACACGCATAGCTTTGCAGTACTTAAAGGGAAATACCTTAATTATGTTGCTCCGAGGGCTGCTCAGCTCTAAAATCATCTTAGGCCTTGCTCAGTCACAATGAAGAACACTGAATAAAAACAAATGATCTAGTGGAGGAGGTCCCTGCATGGCTGCAGGGGGGTTGGGCTGGATGACCTTTGGTGGTCCCTTCCAACCCAACCCATTCTCTACATGAAGCTTCAGAGGACTGGTGTGGGCTGTGTGCACTCACTTGGCTCCAGCTGTGCTTTGTAGCACTCTGAGACACTGCTTTCTGAAAGGCACATCAAATCATGCTGTGTAAAGAGCTGTGCCAGTGCTTTGTTGACTCAGTGTGTTTTCACATGAATAATCTGTGAATTATCTGCTTTAAAAGTAGGGGGAGGGAGGGTGGGGAAGGGAAACATCTGCTTGTGTCCAGGTTGTGTTCCCGTGTTAGTGCTAGAAGATGTTTACTCCAGAACCCTTTGTCACCTGCTCTGATTCACTAGAATCTGCTTCCTGTCCTTCAGTAGCTCCACCTCCACCCATTTTTTGTTGAAGTTAGCTGAGGAGTCCGGGGTCATTTATGTAAAAAGGTGATGCTTATGTTGTGACTTTTTTTTTGTGGCTGAAGAAGGTATTTATCCCTCCTGTTGAACCCTCTGACCTATTCTGTTGTCCTTCATGCCTGAATCTTTCTGCCTTGACTATATAACGTAAGCCAACTGGAATCTTGGTTTTGTTGCTTTCTCTATCCTTTGGTTCTATATTTTGGCTTTTGTGATGTGTGGTGACTGCGGAGAAACTTGTAATGCTGTTTTCACCTTGGACTGGAATGATGGCATCTGTTATTAGAGCTGGGTGGGAATGTTTGAACTCAGTTTTGGGGGTTTGGGGGTGGGGCTTACAATGACAAATTATTGGAACCAAAACTTTTCAAAGGGACAGGCTGATATCCACTAGGAACAGATTTATAATCCACTAACTTTTTATTGGGAAGTTCCTTCAGGTCCAGCATGGGATTGGCAGTCAAAAGCAGAGATACACTCAGACTAACAGATATTCTGGGGGCAGCATTAATGTTGTTTGAACATGAGGAACTCTTGTGCAGTGCTTTTGTTCATTGTTATTTAAACCAGAGGCTTGAACCAAGGTCTTCTTTACCATGAGGGTGCTGGAACACTGCAACAGGTTGCCCAGGGAGGTAGTTGAGGCCCCTTCCCTGGAGATATTCAAGGTGAGGCTGGACAGGGCTCTGGGCAACCTGATCTAGCTAAGAATGTCTCTGCTGACTGCAGGGGTGTTGGACTGGGTGACCTTTGGAGGTCCCTTCCAACCCAGACCATTCTATGATCTTAGATCCAAGAAGTGAACACTCTGAACCAGAAGCTAGAGGTTATTCTGTAGCACATTTTCTGTTCCCCTCAGTAAATTCTCCTGAAGCTGTTTCATCTTGCTGGTGAGGGACTTTGTAGGATGTCAGGGAGTGACAGGACTAGGGGGAATGGAGCAAAACTAGAAATTAGTAGATTCAGATTGGATGTTAGGAAGAAGTTGTTCCCCATGAGGGTGGTTAGACACTGGCAGAGGTTGCCCAGGGAGGTAGTGGAAGCCTCATCCCCGGAGGTGTTTGCAGCCAGGCTGGATGTGGTTGTGAGCAACCTGCTGTAGTGTGAGGTGTCCCTGGCCATGGCACGGGGGTTGGAACTGGATCTGGATGATCCTTGAGGTCCCTTCCAACCCTGACAATTCTCTGATTCTATGAAACAATGAAAAAACCACAGGGATGCTGAATGCAGCCTGCTGAATCAGACCCTTTCGTTAACTTGGAGGTAGTTAGATGGAAGTCCTCAGTCCAATTAATGCCCTCAAACATTTTCACAAGGTGGAACAGCTCCTCTAAGAGCAGAACCCTCACAAGATCAAGCATCTCTTGTTGTGAAGGGGAGGGATGGCCCTCACCACTCAGCTCCCTGCTCTTCTGGCATGCATTTCTCTTTCACTTCGCTTTATTTTCCCCCGCTCCCCGTTTCCCTGAACCGTTTCCTGCCCAGCTCTACGTGTTAACTCTGTGCAAAGTTGTCCTGGCAATGGTCTGATGTTGTTGCAAAACCAAAAAAAAAAAAAAAAAAAACAAAAAAAAAAAGCCCAAACAAGAAAAAACACACCCTTGTTTTGTGCCATAAATGCAGCTTGGTGAGGTGGCTGAGTGCTGTGGAGTGGCTGTTCCTCTCCGCTGTGTTCTGTATAGCACTTGTGTAACCGCTGATGGAAATGTCGGAAGCTCTGCTGGAATGTGACTCTTGCTTACATCAATTTTTCCTGATGGAGTTTAAATATTTGATGTTTGACTGACCATGAGTAGCTGGGAGATGACAGTTCATCTCGAGTTCTGAGTGCCCTGTATTGCCACTGCTGTAACAACCAAACAAAACCAATGGCTTCTCTCATACGGTTTGCTCTGTGTTTGCTTTTTCTCCTGTCAAAGATCTCGTGACTGTTTGCTGGACTGGATTGTCACAGGTGTTCCCTTTGTCTTCGTGTGCATTTCTCCACTCTGTCCCCCCACTGTCCTGCTTCTTTCAAATAAAGTTATTATAAACTCAACTTCTGTCATCAGGTTTTAAATTACTGGCTCCTCTCTGAGCTTTGGACAACTTCCCTTGGGGGGAAAGGAGAAAAAAAAACAACAAAACCACCAAAACACAAAAAGGGCAAAAATTTTCAGCCTCCTGCAAAAATCTTTTCTTTGCCAGAGTTGAATTTTCTGGAAATGACCTGGAACTTGCTCCATTTTTCTGGGTTTTTTCCCCCTGTTTTGTTTTTTTTTTTTTTTTTGGTACAAGAGTAGAGGTTTTATTCTCTTTCACCTTTTCTGAGCTTTGTCCTGAGCTGTGCAAAATCAGCAGGCAAGATGCTTTAAGCTTCTTCTGCCAAAATGTTGGCCTGAGTTCCCTTCACCGTTGTTGCAGTTCTGAATGTCTCTTTGCAACAGGCTCCAACCTGCACTACTTGATTGCACATCTCATTAGCATTGTTTGTTTACGAGGTATTTGGGGGCTTCTGGAAGGCTTTGTGCTTTAGACCTTCTATGATTATGCCTCTCTGGGCAGCCCTTTCTGCAGCCCTGGAGCAGGTTGCCCAGAGAGGTTGTGGAGTCTCCTTCTCTGGAGACATTCAAAACCCACTTGAATGCATTCCTGTGTGACCTGCTCTAGGTGCTCCTGCTCTGGCAGGGAGGTTGGACTGGGTGGTCTTCTGGAGGTCCCTTCCAAGCCCTGACATTGTGTATAATTTTGTGATATCTGGGGGCTTCTGGAAAGCTTTGTTGTTTAGACCTTCCATGTCTGTATCACTGTATACATACTAGGGCAAACAGCTTCTTAATACCTTCTCCAGCACTTGTCATACCTTCTTGGGATAAGTAACATATAAAATAATTAAAAAGGAGGAATAGATTAAGTATTTATTTTTAAAATATATATATGAACACAGACAAACTCTCATTCAAGACAAGAAAAGACAAAACCAAACCATCCTATTCTCAGAAGTGTCAGAGGTTTCTAATTATCCAGCTAACGTTGATTTTCAGGACTTCAAAATGATTGAAGTCCTCTTCCAACCTGGTGTATTGTATTGTATTGTATTCTGTTGCATGATACAATATTTTGTAAAGATGCCTTCCAGTACTTGAAGGATGGAGAGGGACTCTTTCCAAAGGCATGCAGTGATAGGATGTGAGGCAATGGTTTGAAATGAGAGCAGAGCAGATGGAGATTGGCTGTGAGGAACAAGTTCTGCACCAGGAGGCTGCTGCGACACTGCCAACAGGTTGCCCAGGGAGGGAGCTGAGGCCCCATCCCTGGGGATCTCCAAGGTCAGGCTGGACAAGGCTCTGAGCAAACATCTAGTGGAGGATGTCCCTGCTGACTGCAGGAGGGTTACTCTGGATGACCTTTGGTGGTCCCTTCCAACCCAAACCGTTCTATGATTTGTGGCCCTCCTCTGGACCTACTCCATCAGGTCCATGTGCTTCCTGTGCTGAGGGCTCCAGAGCTGGGTGCAGTACTCCAGGTCAGGTCTTATCAGACCTTTTCCACATGATAAAAAAATAGTTGAAAGTTGCAGCTCCAAGAAAAGTTCAGATTTGATCTCTGACTTCTAAGCTCTTAGTGACAAGCTTTTAGATGAAGAAGTTTTGATAGATGCTTCATCTTGTGAGGTTGAGAGTCTTAGCTTAAGCAAAGCATTCACTGCTTCGTTGGTTTCTGACATTTCCTTGCCTTTGGTCATGGTAATTCTCTAGCTGCCAAGGACTTGGCTTTAAGCAAGCCCAAAAGCTAGCTTGTCCATTTGTCTTCTGAAGAAAACTTCAGAGGTCTTAGTAACTCCACCATTAGAGCAAAATCTCACTGATGGGATTGAGAGTGGTTCAGCAAAGGCAGACATACACTGGCAATTAAAGAGGATTTCTAAGCCAAGGTTGCTGAAGAATAACTGAAGCAAGCACGAGGAACCTCCTCCCAAGAAGAGTGCCTGCAACACAAATCTGTCTATGGCAGCATGAGTGCAGTGTGCCTCCTGTTTATTCCTTTCAGCTAATACTAAACACATCACTTTGCCTGCCCCATGCATGTTTGCTGCTGCACCTGCTTGTGCCTGCATGAAGTTGGAGACCTTTCCTGACAGGTGCAATAAGTGCTAGTGATGATCACACAATTTTTGTTCACACCTAAGCTACTTCCAGAGCAGAATAAGCAATGTGATTTATTTGGTATGCCCTAAGCAAGCATAGACACACAAAGATAACAAAGAACAGCACCTTCTGCATTTGGTTTCTGCTTGAGGGTGAGCTCTCTGAGTTAGGGCTCTTCTCTAGTCCACTGTGTAACAGATGTTGGGGTAACTTCCTGCTCTCAGGAGCTGAAGCTTCATGCAAAATATCAACATGCAGTAGTATTGTCAGATTGGAGAGCAGCCCTGTGGAGAAGGACCTGGGAGTCCTGGTGGGCAGCAAGTTCTGCATGGGACAGCAATGGGCCCTGGGGGTCAAGAAGGCCAATGGGATCCTGGGCTGCATTAAGAAGAGTGTGTCCAGCAGAGCCGGGGAGGTTCTCCTCCCCCTCTACTCTGCCCTGCTGAGACCACACCTGGAATATTGCCTCCAGTTCTGGCCTCCCCAGTTCAGGAGGGACAGGGATCTGCTGGAGGGAGTCTAAGGGAGGACAACAAGGATGCTGAAGGGACTGGAGACTGCCTGGGGAGGAGAGGCTGAGAGCCCTGGGCAGAGTTAGTCTGGAGAGGAGAATGCTGAGAGGTGATCTGATCAATGTCTATCAGTATCTGAGGGCTGGGGCTCAAGACAGGGACAGGCTCTGCTCAGTTGCACCCTGGAATAGGATAAGGGGCAATGGAGAGAAACTCCAGCACAGGAGGTTCCACCTCAACATGAGGAGGAACTTCTTCATTGTGAGGCTCACAGAGGCCTGGAACAGGCTGCCCAGAAAGGTTGTGGAGTCTCCTTCTCTGGAGCCTTTCCAGCCCTGTCTGGATGTGTTCCTGTGCGACCTGTGCTGGATTCTCTGGTCCTGCTCTGGCAGGGGGGTTGGTGTGGAAGTTCTCCAGAGGTCCCATCCAACCCCTAACATCCTGTGAGCCTGTGATTTTAGTACATAGTGACCATACCAAACAGATTTGCTCTGTACCATCCATTGTCTGGAAATCATCTTTTGGGGCCGCCTAAAATACCGCAGCGTTTTCCTCCTGCGATGGAAATGTGCTGCTCTATTTTTGCTGGGTACAGAATCCTGGTGTTAAAGCTTCCTGCTCCAGTGCTATATATGTTCACTCTTTGCACATAATGAGCATGTGTTTTGAGGCAGGCACTTTGCAAGGTCTATGCTTTTGCAGACAACTCAACTGCAATATGAGTCACAGGAGTTAATGACATCAACCCCTTGGCGTGAAACCACTGGGGTTTGGGTAGGCAGCAGCCCAAAATGAGCAGAGTTCACTTATTTTCCTCCTCTGTCTGGTCACTCTAGTCAGAAAGAGGAAATGCTGGTGCAGAATTTCACTCCTCTTCTCTCTGCTGATCTGCTGTAGGGAGCTGTTTTCTCATGCAGGTTCAGTGAGCCAAAGGAATGAATCACTGTTTGAAAGTATGGCAAAAGTTGTCCCAAGCTTTGTTCTAAAGATTAAATTCACCTCTCTTGGAATAGACTTGGAGCAGAAAAGCAGTAGCAAGGCACTGAAAAAATGTAAAGGACAATGTAGAGGAACCACATGGGGACTTCCTTGTGACCTGCCACTGGTTCCTCAACATAAAACAGTTGCTGGGTTGGTAATTTGCACTGGAGGTGTGGTTTGGGGTAGATTTCTCTGTGGGGACCTCAGAGCTGCCTTCTAAGAGCTGAAGGGATCCTGCAGGAAGGCTACAGAGGGACTTTTCCTGAGGATGTCTGGAGCCACGCCAAGGGGGAATGGTTTGAAGCTGAGGCAGAGCAGGGTTAGAGTGGAGCTGAGGAAGAAGTTGTTGAGTGTGAGGGTGGTGAGAGTGTGGCACAGGCTGCCCAGGGAGGCTGTGGCTGCCTCCTCCCTGGGGGTGTTGAAGGCCAGGCTGGATGAGGCCTCGAGCAGCTGAGTGTAGCTGAGAGGTGTCCCTGGGCATGGTGGGGAGGTTGGAGCAAATGATTTCTGAGGTCCAGTCCAACCTGAGCCATTCTGTGATGCTGTGATACTTGCAGATGTGGATGCAGTGTAGCTCCCTTAGGGAGGAGCTCAGAAGATTCTCGGCCCCATTCCCTTGACTTTCAGAGTACAAGCATGCTTCCCTCCAGCTTCTCTAACAAATTAAGTAGCAATCATTTGGTAAATAATTCAGTGAGTGTTTTGTCTGTGTTCAGTCAGTCTTGTGGGTTCAGATCTGTAAAGCTGTCAGCAGTCCTTAGCCTCAGCCTTTCTCCTTGGTGCTTTAGGGGAATAATACAAGGCTGCTTTGCTGCTGTTACACAGCGGTACCAAACACAAGGACATGACAGGAACAGGAATCCTGAGCAATCCAGCATATTTAAAACATGTGTTATAAATGTCATAATTATATGCATCTAGGGAATTTTCCTGCAGCATTTTAATTGTCACGTTCAACCTATGCTGGTTTGCACCTGAATGTGTTTCCTGGACCTAGATCTAAGTTACAGAAATCTGAATGGGGTAAATTTCCACTATGCTCCTTGCCTACAAAGCACATTCTTGTCTCTAAGCATGTTCTCTTAACAATTGCATTTTATTGCACTGTTTGAACACTGCAAGCATCTTACTTAGAATCATAGAGGGGCTGGAAGTGACCTCAGAGATCATCTACTCCAGGGACACCTCTCAACTAGACTTGGCTGCTCAAGGCCTCATCCAACCTGGCCTTCAACAGCCCCAGGGAGGAGGCAGCCTCCTTGGGCGGCCTGTGCCAGACTCTCACCACCCCCGCACTGAGGAGCTTCTTCCTCAGCTCCACTCTAACCCTGCTCTGCCTCAGCTCAAAACCATTCCCCCTTGGCCTGTCTCTGGACACCCTCAGCAAAAGTCCCTCTGTAGGCTTCCTGCAGGATCCCTTCAGCTATTGGAAGGCAGCTGTAAGGTCCCCCTGGAGCCTTCTCTTCTCCAAGCTGAACGCTCCCACCTCCCTCAGCCTGTCCTCATAGCAGAGCTGCCCCAGCCCTTGGATCATCTTTGTGGCCTACTCTGGATTTACTCCAGCAGCTCTGTGTCCTTCTAATGCTGGGGACAGCAGAACTGAGCCCATTATTCAAGGTGGGGTCTCAACAGAGCAGAGTAAAGAATTGAGAACAACCAGGCAGCACTCTGAGCTCGAGGTGGTGTTGTGTAGAAATGGAGGAATTGACCAAACCGTCTCCCAGACTGAAGGTACTTTCATTAATAAGGAGGATGACTGCAGTGATTCCTACCCTGCTTCTGTGTTTCTCCTTTGCTTGGGAGAAAAATGTCAGCTTGGCATGTAGTAGCAGCTGAATCCCCAGCTGATAGCAGATCATTTCAAACCCAGAACCAGAAGCCAGAGATAACTACAGCAGCCAGCTAAGCATTGCCACCTTCCAGCCGCTCCAAGACAAGCTGCTCCTGTTTGTCATCCGCAGCTTCGCTGCGGCCTGTGGCTTCCCTGGAGGTTTCACATTGAGACAATGGAATCATTTGTTGGGTTTGTTTTCAGACAACTGAAGAGTGCAAAAGGACTGGGAAACCACCCAATATGATGTTCTGTATGTTAGTTGGCATTAAATAGCTGCTGTTCTCTGGGCTTCAGCCCTGGTAGCACACCTGATGGATGTGTGTCTCCCAGAAGCATTCCCGACTGGAAATGTCCAAGCTGGGGAAATCCCCTTTTTTCACTGAGGAGTTTGTTCAGGTGGTTAATGCTTCTCACTCTTGAAAATCAAGGCTTGATTTCTGATATGACTTCTCTGGCTTCATCATCCACCTGCTTGTTCTTGGTATGTCTTTGCCTTTGCAGTATTGTGTAGCTTCTTCCCAGAGAAGTATTGGTGCGCCGCAAACAAGGAAATGAAACGTTGGGGCTGCTTTGGCTGTGGTTTTGAACACAGTGAAGAGATTGAAGTCTCTGACTCATTTAGTGTAGACCATCCTTGGCGGGGGGGAGGGAGGACTCTATCACTGAAATTATTTTTGTGACACTTTCCTGCACCATTTCCAAAGTATTTTGAAGGACATTCAGTTACTTCTGGAGTGTCCTCCGTAAAGCATCTTGCATCTTTTTACTCCATGTAAGTGCACTGCCTGCATGGTTTACTGTGTGTACTTCAAGTCGCATTTATCAGCTGTTACACTGCAAGTGAAATGTTATTTAGCAGCTTGTAGAGTTATTTATCAGCTGTTACACTGAATGTGTTGATTTATCAGCTTTTAAAGTTGTTCCTCTAGCTGTTCTGCTTCGAGGAACCTGTGATTTATCAGCTGTAGTTAACTCAGCCCTGTGGATGAGTTCAAAGATGGAGATTTGATCTTCCGTCAAGTCACCTGTTCCACTTTTTTGGGGGTAATCTTGTCTTGCCTGCACTGTCTCACCCATGCATAACAAACTAACTGAAGTTTTTAAGTTGAAATGGACAGCAGTAGATCCCCAGCTTCCCTGATGGTAGATTTGGAACCATATCAGCCAAGGTCAGGAAGTTCGGTTGAAACTGATTTCTCCCTGGCGAACTTTGCAACTCCTGGCTCTCCAGCAAGCAGTGGAAAAACTGGACCTCTGCTTTTATACCTCAGCACCATTTGTATGTTCTCTCAGATCTGATTTTTTTTTTTTTTTTTTTTTTCCCCTTGTGTGTGATATTTTGGTTTGAATATTCAATTCTGGCTTCAAACACAATGAACCAAACAAACCCAAACCCCATGCACGCTTTCCTTTGCCCTAAATAACTCCTCACTGCTTTGAGATAATCTCATAACAACCCCTCCCCCCACCCAACACTGTGTTCCTCTCTATCCCATGTAATAATTCTATTTATCTGGTCTTTGTCTAGCAGCCCTTGAACCAATGAATGCTAAAACAATAAGAACATTTGTTTTTTTTGCTCTAATCAATACTTCACATTCTTTGGCATCAAGACCTCATTGCTCCACGGAATGCTGCGCAGCGCACAAAGATAAACTCTCTCTCACAATGCCTTGTTTCATGTTTAGGAAAAGTCCTGAAAACCTTAACAGTCACTCAGAGCAGCTCAAGGAGAAAGAAAAGCAAGGTTTTTTCAGGGCAATAAAAAAGAAAAAGAAGAAATCTCAAACTGTAAGTACCCAGACTGTGTGGTTAGCAGTTGTGCATTGTACCATTTTGTTCTGCTAGATCAGCACAGTACCCTTCCTTTATTTACCTATTTGGTCTCCTGTTTTTCTCTCTTTGCTGTATGAAAGGCAAATTCTTTCCCTGTTCAGGGCTTATTTGTGTGCCTTTTCAAATCACCTCCTAGTCCTGTGCATATTTGGTTTTCATTTGAACTCCTCGAGGCAAGGTTTAAGCTGCTGTTGCAGCGGGGCTGTGGTGATACCGTTCCAAGGATAACAAATGCATTCTTTTGTGTCCTCAGAGCTTCAGTTATTTCAGGAGGAGATCACACTGTTGTAAATGAGAATTCTTCCTTGTCTTTTTCGTGTCTTGATAACAGCCTCTTGCTGTACCCCATGGCTGGAGTAAGGATAGTGTGGCTTAACCATTCTTGCTGTTTAATGTTTTGTTGGGGGAATGGATTGTGGCCTTGGTTATCCAGCAGAAGCCTTTGGTGTCTTTTAGACAATTAGACTTTTTTAGGTAGTTTTTGGGAGGGAGAAACAACTTGGTTTTATCAGAGAGCAGTGGTGTGTTAACCTTTCATGAAGTTTAGTAATGAAAATCTTCCCAAGAACTGAAGTAACCTAACCATCATCTCCCCTAGTTCTCAAGTGACAGTTCTGGGAGCAGTAAAATATTTCACATTTCCTTGACACCAAGTTGCAGAGTTTCTACAACAGTAACTGCAGGTTTAGTTTTGGAGGACCTCAGGATGGCATAAATCACACTGCTGGTAGAGGGGAGTAACTAAATCAGAATACCTGCTGCCACAGAGTGAGGTGGTACAGCTCTGGGTGTTGGTGGAGAGGAGTGAGCAATGCTACAGGCTTGGGGCACAGTGCCCAGAAAGCAGCCTGGGGGAAAAGGATCTGGGGGTGCTGGTGGACAGCAGCTGAATATGAGCCAGCAGTGTGCACAGATGACCAAGAAGGCCAACAGCATCCTGGCCTGGATCAAACCAGTGTGGCCAGCAGGGTTAGGACAGTGATGGTACCCCTGGACTCAGCCCTGGTGAGGCCACAGCTTGAGCACTGGGTTCAGTTCTGGGTGCCACAGGATAGGAAAGACAATGAGGGGCTGGAGAGTGTCCAGAGAAGAGCAACCAGGCTGGGGAGGGGTCTGGAGGGCATCATACAAGGAGCAGCTGAGGGAGCTGGGGATGTTTAGTGTGCAGAAGAGAAGGCTGAGGGCAGAGCTTATTGCTCTCTACAGCTCCCTGAAAGGAGGCTGGAGTGAGGCTGGGGTTGGTCTCTTCTCCCAAATACCCAGCGACAGGATGAAAGGCAATGAGTTGAAGCTGTGCCAGGGGAGGCTTAGGTTGGACATGAGGAAAAACTTCTTGATTTGAGAGAGTGGTGAGGGGTTGGAACAGGCTGCCCAGGGAGGTGGTGGAGTCCCCATGCCTGGAGGTGTTCAAGAAGCTGTAGCTATGGTGCTTGGGGATATAGTTTAGTGGCCATGGGAGCTGGGTTAGGGTTGGACTCAATGATCTTAAAGGCCTTTCCAGCCTTAGTGATTCTAGGATTCTATGATTCTACCCCATGATTCTATGTGTGTTAAGTAACATTCAAAAATGCACCCTTGCCTTTCAAAAATGCACACTTGCCTCTCTGCTTGGGCAGCTTTTAGAGCAGCATCATTTACCTCTCCTTCTGAAGTTGTTCACCCTGATACTTGTGCACAGTTCAAATGATCATTTGTGTTACACAACTGAACAGAATCCATTGATTATGACTCTGGGATTATTTGGGATCAAAATACCCATGAAAAGGTAGCACACCTAAGGCCTGATGCATTGCACTGTTCCAGTCTAATTCCTGCCATTCAGACAGTGACAAGAAACACTTGAAAAGCCTAGTTGATAGATGGTGCATCAACTACTTCCATAACATGTCCAGAGAAGGGCCACGAGGGTGAGCAGAGGGCTGGAAGTCCTCTGCTGTGAGGAAAGACTGAGAGAGTTGGGGTTGTTTAGTTTGGAGAAGAGAAGGCTCCCAGGAGACCTTCTTGTGGCCTTCCAGTATCTGAAGGGGGCTACAAGAAAGCTGGGGAGGAACTTTTGAGGGTGTCAGGGAGTGATAGGACTGGGGGGAATGGAGCAAAACTAGAAATGAGTAGATTCAGATTGGTGAGAGACTGGAACAGGTTGCCCAGGGAGGTGGTTGAGGCCCTATCCCTAGAGGTTTTTAAGGCCAGGCTGGAGGTGGCTCTGGGCCACCTGATGTAGTGTGAGGTGTCCCTGGCCACGGCAGGGGGTTGGAGCTGGATGATCCTTGAGGTCCCTTGCAACCCTGACAATTCTGTGATTAATGTGTGTGAAGGAAATAAAGACTGGATTGTGTTGCATCTCAAAATCCTGCACTTCCTAAACCAGCTAATTCCACAAATACCTTGATCTATAGCTACCAAAGCCATCACTGATTACACACAGAGCAGATTTATGGATAATCTTTGCTTCTGTTACTTCTCACTCGTAAGAGGAGAGGTAAAGAGGGAGGAGGAAGAGAGGAGGAGAGGCAGGGGTTTTGCATTAGGGAAAATGATGTTGGCTAGTTGAGCTGATGTCTCAAAGGAAGACTAACAAATCAGTAAAATAAGACAGTAAGGAACTCTTGCATCCTCAGCTAGAATCTTGCTGACATCAGCTTGATTTTAGGACCCATCCTGAGGCTGAAAATCCTCTTTTCATTTCTCTTGTCATTACAGCTGTTGAACAGGCCAGGATCTAGGGACAGGCTGTACCCACTGCTGTGTGCACAACTGGTGGTTCAGACACTCTTCTTTGTTCTTCTTCAGCTGTTAGCTGAGGACATCATAGAATCTTAGAATTGGGGAATCCTGAGGAAGGGACCTCAAGGATCATGTAGTTCCAAACCCCCTGATATCGGGATGTTCACTAGGATCTGGCAGCACAAAGAAAGAAATGTTACCTTCAGTTCAGCACCAAGCTTGACTCCAGTGCTAAAAGCTGTTGGCAGGCCTGCAGTATTAGCTCTTCAGCTACATGAATCATATCTTCTATGAATTCATGTTAAAAATCTTGTGCCTACACAAGGGTGGGTTTTTTTCTGAATGCTTTAGGTTGGAAGGGATCTTGAAGATCATCCAGCTCCAACCCCACTGCCGTGGGCAGGGACACCTCACGCTAGGCCAAGTCGCTCAAGGCCTCATCCAACCTGGCCTTGAACACCTCCAGGGAGGGGGCAACACCTCCAGGAATGGGGCAACACCTCCAGGGAGGGTGCAACACCTCCAGGAATGGGGCAACACCTCCAGGGAAGGAGCAACACCTCCAGGGAGGGGGCAATTGAATTGAATTGCAGTGCTGTGCATTTAGTTTGTGTATCTTATGTTGCAGACAGACTCAAGCAGCGGGGAGAATCCGAGCATCAAGAAATCCCTCTTCCCTCTTTTTAATTCAAAGACTAATTTAAAGCATATCTCTTCTTTGAAAAAGCTTCCTGTAGTCACTCTACCCATGGTATCCATTTTTTAAGTACAGTAGCACTCTCCAATGCTCCAGTAAACTCGTTTTACTGCCTCCAGCAGCATGTGTTTGGTTTTCATGGGGTCACTTTCTCTTCATGCCAGTTAAGTATCTTGGGCCAGTTCGATAAATCGAAGTGAAACTTGGCAGTCCTGGTGAAACAGATTGTGCCTGCAAAAAAAAAAGGTTGTTTATCAGTACTGGAGACACTGAAAATGTTCCAGGGTGAGTGAGCCCTGGGACTGAGGTGACAGGAAGAAAATGGTTGTGAAATTGGGGATGTTTCAAATCAAATTGCCTTGTCTTGTTTCAGTCGGGGGGGGGGACAAAAGGGGCAACCTGTGGGGCTGGTTTTAGGGGTTTTTTTTAATAGCTATATTGGAAAGATATTTTTGAATCCAAACCTGCTCCTTTCTCTGTGTAAATGTAATGAATCCAATCTTAACAACTGGATTAGCTGAGCCCTGCCTCTTAGCTCATGCAGCTGCTGTGGGTTTATTTGTCCTGATTGCTCCTGACACGAGACAGCTTGCATTAAAAAAAACAAACAGGATCAATTTTAACTGGCCTTTTGGGTTGGCTTAGAGGTCATACTCTGCAGAGAAGTTTTAAGTTACCCTTCTGCCATAAATTGTGTTGATTTTTCAGCCTGTTGCGAGGGGGTTTATTCATTTTTTTAAAATATTTATTTTTTCCCCTTTAATTTGGGATATTTGTGAAGGAGGAAAAAAGATGGGGAAGGGACAAGCTCTTGGGTTTGTATTGGCAAAATCAGGCAGGCATCGCTTCAGAGGGAGATTATTTTGTTGTCTGCTTCACTCAGGAACCAATTTATAGAACTGCTCCATGGTCTTAACTGCAGTCTGGAATGCTTTAAAAAATGAAGATGAGGCTCAGCTGGTTTAATTTTCCTTTAAATTCTGGGTTTTGGGAAGCCTTGTTTAACTGCTCTCTCTTACAGCCAATCACACTAACAGCATGCCAGTGCTTGAAGGGCTAAGGGTGCAGCCAATCTGCATGATGGCCGCAGCCACTTTGCTCTTCCTATGTGGGGAAAATCAATTGATCAGACAACCAATCCTGGAAGGTCATTGCTGTTCTGCTGCAGGAATGGGCTTCACTTGTGCTCTGTAATTAATTGGGGGGTGGGAATTCTTGCCAGCTGTTCTTTATTTTTACATATCTATCTACATATATATAGGGAGACCAATACTGAATGTTTTGTTGCAGATGCCTAGCACTGATGGTCAGGATCTCTTGGCATTACAGAAAGCCATTCACACTAATCACCAGAGCAGCAGGCAGAAGGATTGGCATCCTGAGAAGATGACAGAAATCCAGCCTCCTGTAAGTGGCATTGTCCATTTTTCCCTGTGAGGGTGACAGAACACTGGAGCAGGCTGCCCAGTGGGGTTGTGGAGTCTCCCTCTCTGGAGATAATCAAAACCCACCTGGATGTGTTCCTGTGTGAGCTGCCCTGGGTGCTTCTGCTCTGGCAGAGGGGTTTGACTGGATGATCTTTTGAGGTCCCTTCTAGTCCCTAACATTCTGTGGTTCTCTGTGATTCTGTAATCCCCCTTCAGGCTGCCCAGTGGGGTTGTGGAGTCTCCCTCTCTGGAGATAATCAAAACCCACCTGGATGTGTTCCTGTGTGAGCTGTCCTGGGTGCTTCTTCTCTGGCAGAGGGGTTTGACTGGATGATCTTTTGAGGTCCCTTCCAGTCCCTAACATTCTGTGGTTCTCTGTGATTCTGTAATCCCCCTATTTGAACCTCACAGAGGTTTCTTGACAGCTTTTTCTCTGGTGAATAGAAAAATTGTATTTGCTGGTACTTCCCCAGCCTTCACATTCCCTGCTCAGTGTGCCTTCAGTCCTGCATCATTCTTTGAGAATCTAGGCTTGACTGACAAGGAAAAGCAGAAACTGAATGTCCCTCTGTCCGTCTTTGAGTCTTCTGAAGTACTGTTTATGTTTTTGTGTTGGAGGCAAGCAACCAGGTGAACCTGCTCTGGCAGGGGGGTTGGATGAGGTGACCTCCAGAGGTCCCTTCCAAGCCCTGTCATGCTGTGAGAAATTACTTCTTCAGGAAAGAGTGAAAACATTTCAGTGCATGTTTGTGGTAGCTGGGCAGTGCAGGAGGAAAGCCCTCAGGCTCGCTCTGTAAGGAGTGGTGGTGAATCCTGAGGACACACTGCTGCTTGGCACAGTTTGCTGCTTGCTGGGGTCGCCAGAGCATCCTGACCACATCACTGTGTGTGGCTGTAGTTTGAGCACAGCCCTGCACCAAGCCATCTTTTTTCTCCAGTTCTAAAAACAGCTTGAGGGGCATGGTTTGGGATGGAGCTTCAGTGCTGTGCTCTATTGCCCTTACAGCAGGAGGTTCACCGTGGCTGCAGTGTCTGCAGAAGAGAATTGTGTCTGTAGAAGAGAGGCTGTTTTCATACCACTTTGTGTACTCAGGCTTCACAGACTGCACTGGCTTCGAAGGGACGCCCCAAGGTCATCTTGTCCATCCCCCCTGCAGGCAGCAGGGACACCTCCAACTAGGTCAGGCTGCCCAGGGACACATCCCGTCAGACCCTGAATATCTCCAGGGACAGGGCCTCAACCACATCCCTGGGCAGCCTGTTCCAGTATTTCACCGCTCCCAGTGTAAAGAACTTCCTGCTGATGTAAAGAACTTCCACCTAAATCTGTTCTGTTCCACTTTCAAACCACTCCTCTCATCCTATCACTCCAAGCCCTTCTAAACAGTCCCTCCCCAGCCTTCCTCTTGGTCCCCTTCAGATACTGAAAGTGCAGTGGGGGTTGGCCTAGATGACCTTTGGAGGTCCCTTCCAACCCAGACCTGCAGAGTTCCAGAGGTTCAGTTTAGTGTGGTGGGTTGAAAATTCCCTCCAACATTGTATTACCAGACCAGCTCAGCTGGAAGCAAATAAAAGCTGCATTTACAAGCAAAACTACAGTCTACCATGAAATGCAATGAATACGTGCAAGATATATAATATTTACAATGTGTACAGGTATTTACAATTGATAAACAGGACAAGAACCACCCCCTGGACAAACCAGGGGAGCTAATGGCTTCCCCTTCCCTGCTCCCTACCCCTCCCTGCACACAGCAGAGGAGAGAAAGAGCAGAGAGTTGTTTTGTTAGATACTCAGCCACAACAAAGAACACAGCCAAGGTCAGCAAAGCCAAGCAGAAGCCAGAGTTTGTGTCTGCTAGAGCAAGGAAGCCAAAAAGAGAGAGAGAAAGTTAGTCTAAACCAACCTTGTTAGTAGTCTCTCCACTGGGATTGTTTAGCACTTATCATTATTTTCCTTTTTACACCCAGTGGTGATTTGTTTACATTCTACTACTTTCTGTTGAAGATCTGTGGAAAATTTTCTAGGCACAGCCTGATACTACCACAGGCAGTTCCATTACAGGGAGCCTGACACGCTGGGGAACAGCTGTGGTGGGTTGAAAATTTCCCCCCCAACGTTAACTTTGCCAGACCAGCTTGGTTGGAAGCAAATGGAAGCTGGATTTACAAGCAAAGCTACAGTCTACAACGAAATGCAATGAATATGTGCAAGATGCATAATATTTACAGATATTTACCATTGATAAACAGCACAAGAACCCCCTGGACAAACCAGGGAAGCTACTAGCTTCTACCTCCTTGCCTCCCCCTTACCCCCCAGGACAAAAGGGACAAGAGAAAGGAGCAGAGAGATGTTAGACTTAACCAAAGCAATGCAGCCAAGGTCAGGCAGAAGCCAGTTAGTCTCCCCCAGAGCAAAGGAACAAGAAGAGAGAAGAGATTGTTTTGGTACAAGTAGTTTTAGTCCCTTCTCTCTTCCACTGGGATTGTTTAGAACTATCCTTATTTTCCTTTTGTACACCCAGTAGTGATTTATTGACATTCTACCACTTGCTGGGCAAGATCTGTGGAACCTTTTTAAAGGCAATAGCCTAAACCTGCCCCGGCAGCAGGTCAAGTGCTCTTCTGTGTGTCTTTCAGAGCCAGCCATTAAAATCCCTTCGGAAGCTCTTGCACCTCTCCTCCTCCAACCACCCTGGCCCCGCCGAGCCTCGCTTCCAGCCGCTGCCCAGCCAGCCAGCCAAAGCTTCCTTCTCTGAAGTGCGGATCCACCCCATCGGCCAGAGCTCCGGCGGCACTGCCAGCAACGTCAGGCAGGAGCCTCAGCCCAAGAGCAGGCCGGCACTGCAGATACCCAGCCAGCTGGAGCCCGGCTGGCACGTCAGCAGGAGCGCCAGCGACGCGCCTCCCTACTCGGAGCAGCTGCCCCCAAGGGCGGCCAGAACGGGCACCCCTACAGCCGGACCAACCGCCCCGCGCATGCCCAACCTCAACGACCTGAAAGAGACAGCCTTGTAACGGCTCTGCGGGCAGGGGACAGGCCAGGGAGGGTGGAGGTCAGCCTAGGGCAGTGGTGGGTGGTGGTGGTGGTTGTAAGCCTGTGTTTATCAGCTTTAGAGAGGTGTGCAATACGGAGCTGTGGAGCTCTGCCCTTGGGCGCCGCAGCCAGAGTCAGGGATTGGGCAGGAAAACAAAGTGGGGTTAGGAATTTCCCAGGCCTCAGAAACGTCCCTGGGTGCCAGGCAGAGTGTGCCAGGCAGGGAGCAAGAGGCTTTGCCGTTTGCTCTCACTTCCATTCCAGCTCAGTGCACTTCTCTGTCTGAAAGCTGGGAGAGCCTTCTGCTACGTCTTGGCACTTGAAAGGGTGAAAACCTTCACGTCTAGACCTATGCCCTTACTTCCTTTCTTGGTTTATTTTTGCTGCCTAGTCAAAGCAGGGGGGGGGGGGGGGGGGGGGGGGGGGGTGTTTGTGATTAAAACCAGAGAAACAGTGTACCCCTGTCCAAGGGTCTCAACTGGATGTCTTTAATTTGTTTTGTTTTGTGTTTTTTTTCTTAAAGAAAAACTTCCATATTTGATAGGATTTGTAATATTTATTATTTATGACGACCCTGATACCTGGTACTGTTAGAACTGTATCTTTGCTGTTCCACTGGAGAGTGCTTTTGGAGCTGTTTGAGACATTGCAAAGCGGTGCAACAGCTGCAGTAGTTTCTATTTAAAAACAAAAGAATAAGAAAAACAAGGCAAGGCAAAATGAAGAACAACAACAACAAAAAAAGAGGAACAAACAAAAAAAAGAAGAAAAAAATAACACAAAAAAAAGAAGAGCAAACACAAGAACAAAAAAGAACCAAAAAGAAAAAGAACAAAAAGAAACACACCCCACCCCCAAAAAAAAAAAAAAGAACAAAAAGGGAACAAAAAAAAAAAAAAGAAAAAAAAAAAGGGAAAAAAGGAGGAAAAAAAAAAAAGGAAAAAAAAAAAAAGGGGGGAAAGGAAAAAAAAAAGGGGAAAAAAAGGGGGAAAAAAAGGAAAAAAAGAGGAAAAAACCAAAACCCAAAAAAAAAGGAACAAAAAAAAAAAAAACCTAACAGTAACATTTATATATTGCATTCAGGAGTATTTTATTCTATATATAAATATATATAAATAAATATATATATATATATATAAATGGAAAACAGCTGTCTGTTTTTTAACTATCCTTCATGGACAAAGTATTGTTATGACACTATCTGCCCTATTTTTTTATACATTTGTGATACAAAGTGCAGTATTATACTTCTAATAAAAGGCAGTTGAATGTGGCTGTAAGCCTGACTGTCACTGTATGAGAGCCCTGGGTCTTAGGTGGCGTTGACTGGTGGCAAAGGAAAAGGCAACATTGGATCCCAAGCTTTCTGAGGGAAGAAGGCTTTGCTAAGTGGAAAGAGGCTGCAGAACTGTACGATAGTCCTGAATGTGCTGAGTTCTCCCCTGTGTCCTTAGCTTTCCTAGGAATGTTGATGGGACTTCTGCATCGAGAGCACAGAGCCCTGCTACCAAACTGTTGTTTGTTCTTTCTCTCCTGTTATCTCTTTGATAGATGACTCCCAAGAGTCATCCCAAGATAGATGACTCCACGACTCCCAAGCTCAAGCAGGTGCTCTTCCACTTCATAGCAGGGGTGCAAGCCAAAGAAACATAGCAAGGATGGCAAGAGAAATGCCAGACTTTGACCCTTAGGCATAGTATGGCACTGCCAGGTCATGGGAGAAGCTCTTATGGCTATGTGTATTTTACATCTTCTTTAGCAATCTGTTGCCTAGTAGGATGAGCACTGTATTTAAATTGAAACTACTCTTGCACTTTCCCCTCCCCCCTCCCCTTTTCTTTTTTTCTTCTATTTCAGGATGTATTTCAAATCTTCAAATCTGATTTTGGGATATTTAGGGAGGAGGTTGCCAGGCAGCTTGACTTCTCCTTAGAGGTCTTACTATCCAAATATTCCTGTCTCAGCAGAGTGCCAGATCTTGGGTTCCGGTCTCCAGTGCAACACCTTTCAGACTGCCTTGGCCTTGGTGAATGTTGAGTGCAGCAAACACACAACCTGATTCCTCTGTTGTTACCAGTCAGCTAAAGCAGAAGGAAGCCAGCAGATGACAGGAGTCATGCCAGCCTAAGCTTTGTGCAATAAGAGCAGAGCCAGGCCTGTAGTGTCAGAACAATACAATCTCCTTTTGAAACACAGGAGCTCAACTCTCTCATCAGACAGAAGACTGTCCTCATCAGGCACTTGCACTTGCAAATATGTTGTCTTTTCAAAACAAAAAAACCAAAAAAGAGATTAACCTGAATGTAAATTTGATGATTAGCCATAGGTGGAGTTGACACAAGCAGCCAGGCAGGAAGAGCTGAACTTCCAAATGGGATAACAATGCAAACTTGGCCACGCTCTTCAGTACCTCTTGAGCCATACCAAAGTGCAACAGCAGCAAATTTGGCACCACTTGCTCCAAAAAAAAATGTTTGTTTTTTCTTGTCAGAAAGTGAAAATGTGAAGGGATGTTACAGCAGGTTCTGCCAGGGCTGAAAAAAGTCAGGCTAGGAAATTAAAACTAAATGAACACATTACAAAAATAAGAATCATTTCTTTGTCACCTGCCTGCAAGAAATGTGTGGATCTGCTGGATGGATATGATAGATGATATCTAGAGGTGATCTATAGTGTTCACAGGTCATATCTGTATATACATCATATAGAAATACAGCAGACAGGAGAGGGAGTTTCAGCTACGGAGAAGTTCAGTGGGCATCCAGGAAAGGCAGTGAGATGTTCACCACCAGGACTCACCATCAGCATCTTTTAGCAATCTCTTGTCCATTCACCACCTCCATGAGTTAACCTGGTCCCAGCTAGCTTAGTCCTGCTGTGTATGGGCTGCTGCCACTGAAATCCCTTACAAAAGCACTGCCTGAGAGTGGGGCCCTAAGCAGAGTGCTCTGAATGTCTCCAAAGGGAGCATTTAGGCTTAGACTCTTCTCTACTTTGTGGATATTTATCTTTTTTGCCTCTTCAGGACTTTTAGCTTGCTGGTAAGAGCTTGGTACTGGGGATGGTGATGCTGGGCTGTGTGTGGCTGCTGTGATTTCTGGCAAGGAGAAAGGTTGGTTGTTTGGGAGTTGGTTTTGGTTTGTTTCTCTCAGTAGCCACCAAGTTAAATCAGAGTCATCTCTGACTGTACATAGAGCTGTTTAAAGTAGTTAGCAAAGCTTCCAGGGTGACCCAAGGAACGTTGAAGTATTTGGTGGGCTCCTATTTACAGAAAGTTGTTTCTACTTCATCCTGAGTTTTCTTCTCCACTTCAACAAACTGTAGTAGATTTCAGTTCAATACTAAGTTGTGTTGAATGTGTGTAGTTTTTTCCTCTGTTCTGTTGGAAAGAGATTCCAGCAGCTCAACCAGCTGGTGCTGGGATCAATTGTATGGGTTTTAACCTTGTCTCGCTTCCCAATATTTAGAGTATTACTGATGTAATTTTCCCAAGGCTTCCAAAGGAGGCTGGCTCAATAAAGGGGAAAAGAATTACAAAGCAAATGATTTTGTAAGTGTGAGCTTTTCTCTTCACTGCTCTGCGAGTCTTGTGCTACATGTTCTTGCAGATTTGCTTGGTAAGAGGTATCTTAGTTAAACTGCATTTTATTCTTGGGCAATCTGGTTTGCCTTATGGCATCGTTAATGATGTAAACTGAAAAGAAACTCTTTATGTTTCAGAAGTGAATTTATGGTCATTTGGAAGAACTCAAGCTGCCTAACCTTGTCTGTATGTTTTCACTCTAGCTCTTGAGCTCTTTTGTGACTGAAACAGAAGCACCTTAAGCTCATCTTACCTGAAATTGTGTGTGTGTTTGAGCTCTCCTTTTAAACTGCCCTGTAAATGTATTAGCCTAGGACAACATCATCTTTTTTTCCTTTTTTTTTCCCCAACAGACCTGACCACAGAGAACAATCCCACAGAGCTGTTTTAACCCTTTTTGCTCCATTTATTGCAGTCCAAGATCCCTTGCTCCTCTGAGAGGTTGCCAGCACCAGGCAGAGTTCTTAGCAGGTAGGCAGCGATCCCAGGTTCAGTCCCTTCCTCCTGTAACATTTCCCCGTCTCACAAGGCTTGGGATTGATACCAGGCTTTGATTTCTGATACCAAGTCAAACCCACCTAAATGGGTGGGTCCTGATGCCACTCTTATTTACAGACACTTGCTCTTTTAGGTCAATACTGAAGCAGGCTTGAAACTTCCAAACATCCAAGACACCCTCAGGTCATCCTTAGGTTTGTCACCTCTCTCTCTGCTACATCAAGCTGTTTGTGGGAGCAAAGCTGGAGTGATTCTTCAAGAAGCAGTGTCCTGTGATAGGTTTTTTAGCCATTCCTTGTCATTGCAGGTAGGTCTCTTAACAGATGAATCTTATTAGTGTAGAAAGCTGCAAACCAACCTTTTCTTCTTTCTTCAGGAGCTGCTGTAGCTATTAGCTGAGCAGACTCCTTTGTTCACCCATTTAAAACCCCCAGACCTCTGTATTCTTAACAATTCAGTGCTGTAGACCTCCCTTGTAGGAATGGGAACACAGATGATATAGTTCTGAAGGCACTGTTGCCATCTGTTTAGCTAAGCCATGCTCTGGAGGTGATTGGGGTTTTCTTTTATTCCTGTGGCAGATTTTTTGTTGTTGTTGCCTTATAATGGTTTGGTAAGGAGACAGGCCTCAAAAATCCCTGCCTGTAATTAACTCTGTATGCCCTCAACGCTGGCAGAGGAGAGCTGGGAGAAAATTTGAATCCCCATCACACAAAAGAGGGTGGAAGGGATTAGCCATATGTAAGGTACTGCCAACTGGGGGTGGCAATGCACGTCGATTCATTGCATTCCAGCTAGCAGACTTCAATACCTCTGTTGGTGGGGTTATAGCATGAGCCACGCAGCCAGGCACTGGGTCACGTCAGCAGGCCTGCTGTTCAAAACACAAGTGCTCAAAAGGTGATGTGTGCCCTATTTAACCAGTTCTAAATCACTTTCAAACCACAGATTCATAGTCTGGTTTAGGTTGGAAGGGACCTTCCAGATCATCCAGTTCAAATCCCCCTGTCATGGGCAGGGACACCTCCCACCAGCCCAGGTTGCTCAAGGCCTCATCCAGACTGGTCTTGAGCTCCTCCAGGGAAGGGACATCCACAGCCTCCCTGGGCAACCTGTTCCAGTGTCTCACCAGCCTCACTGAAAAGAATTTCTTCGTCATCTCCAGTCTCAATCTGCTCTCCTCAAGCTTCAGTCCATTCCCTCTCATACTATCACTCCCAGCACTTGTCAAAAGTCCCTCCCCAGCTTTCTTGTAGCCCCCTTCAGATACTGGAAGGCTGCTCTAAAGCCTCCCCAGAGCCTTCTCTTCTCCAGGCTGAGAATCAGGACACTATTTAGGAATAGGTGCCTTTCCCTACACAGCTCTTTCTAATAGTGTCATTATAGTGGCCATTCATTAACTGGGTTTGTAGTGAATGAGGAGAAAAGCCATTTAACTTCTGGCCTTTGTTTAAAAGGGAGCAATTTGAGTAAATTCTTTTAATATAAGACAGCTTGAAAGTTCTCGATGTTGGCTCCTTTGTCAAGAGGTCAAACAGCAGCAGCACATCAACTCTCAGGCTTATCAGGCAAGCAAAGGCTTGTGCACATCAGATGTTGTACTGAAACTGAAGAGTTCTCTTTCTGCAAGTTTGAAACAAATTCCATGGAAATGAAGCAAAGCAATTCTGGTAAAAGATCCTCTTCTAGTTGGGGCAGAAAAGCTGTGGCAGGTCATCTCTTCTCTCAGTGTCTTAACAGCTACTGCAAGAGACAGCACAGGGAAAACTGATGGATTAGGTCTGCTTTTTCACTTGCTCCAGGTTCTGCTTGGATGCTTATTTGCTACCTTGTGTTTGATGCCAAAAGGTAGCTTCTGACAAACTGAGCAGAAGATGCATGAGGAGAGTGCAAGGAGCAGGCCCCTGCTGTATCTGGATGCTTTCCTGCCACCAGATCAGATGGCTTCTCAGGCTCTTTTAGAACAGAACCCAAAACATGCAGCCAGACAAAAGTGAGTCTTAAGGTGTGGCTCTGGAGTTTGAAGATGGAATTTGTGGCAGGCTGAGTGACTCTACACATCTCTTGTCTTCTCTGCAAGTCAATCTACCTCCTCTCTCTTGCAGAATGCGGTCGGGGTTCGGTTTCTTTGTTCTGAGCTAGTGACTGACTCTAAATTTTGAAGAGGTGTAAGAAGATTGATCCTCCAGGTACTGTTAGCAACCAAGTAATAAAGTCTTAATGGGCCTTCATCTGATACACTTTCTGAAACCTCCAAGCCATCTGAGTTCTCCCTCTAGAATCCCAATGCCATCCTTTGCACTGCTTTGCAGTCTTCCCTCACCCTTCCTCTTGTGGTTCTCAACTCTTGCAGTTGCCTTGTTCTTTGTTGTTTCTCTAGTGCAGATTATCAGGGAGTTAGAGGCCTTATCTACTACTCTGCCCTGTGTGCTGTTTTACTCAAGCAGCTATCCTTAGACTTGCTCAGGATTTTCCTCACTTTAATTTTCCATGTCATCTGGGTGAGATACCTTACCTCATCGTGTGTCCCCCCCACCAAAACACACCCTGCCTGCCAGGCTTTTCCTTCCAACCAGGCCTCTCTGTCTCACAGGCCACTGTTTCTCTGCATCCTTCCTGAGAAGATGCAGGTAGGCATCTTAGCTGTACAGGCATAGAAAACACATTGTGAAGTGACTGCTGCTGTAG
Organism: Picus viridis; assembly: GCA_033816785.1. Taxonomy (NCBI): domain Eukaryota; kingdom Metazoa; phylum Chordata; class Aves; order Piciformes; family Picidae; genus Picus; species Picus viridis. The sequence continues at coordinate 30,394,376 of CM066570.1, read as the reverse complement.
AGCTTCCCCTTGGCTAACCTTAGAGCATGTTCATAGCTCGCCATGGAAGCAACTCTTCCAACTTTCCTATAGGTTATGAACCTCTTGGTGTAAACTCTTTGATGTGTAAATCCAACGGCACAGCTTTTAACTGTTCAGTAACGAGGCAAAACTTTAAAGTGTAGGTTACTGTCTCCACTATTGGTTATTTTTTTTTCTTGCTAGTGCACATGTAAGGCTTCTGCTACTGAGGGATGTGTCTAACTGAAAGGAGTTACATAGAGAGAGAGATTTTGCCTAAGATGGAACAACAAAATCTTCCCTGAAACCATAATTTTGTTGGCAATTCTATGGTCCTGCTCTGGCAGGGGGTTGGACTTGAAAGATCTCCAGAGGTCCCTTCCAACCCTTAACATTCTGTGAGCCTGTGACTACTTCTTTAAATTCAGAGAATGGTTTAGGTTGGAAGGGACCTTAAAGGTCATCTAGTTCCAACCCCTTCCTGCCATGGGCAGGGACACCTCTATGCAGGCATGTTTAAAATCTGCTTCATCTGCTAAAGACTTCCAGGACTGCTTAGAACTCCACTGTGAAACACACAAGGTTCTGAATTTGTGCTGGTTGAGAGAAAGAAGGAAAGAAGGAGAGTTAGGAAAAATGTGAGCTTTGATCACAGATTCTGAATTTGTGTGGTTTGAGAGGAAGAAGAAGGGTTGGGAAAAATGTGATCTGTGATCACAGATTCTGAGTTTGTGTGGTTTGAGAGGAAGAAGGAAAGGAGGGTTAGGAGAAATGTGATCTGTGATCACAGATTCTGAGTTTATGTGGTTTGAGAGGAAGAAGGAAAGAAGAAGGGTTAGGAGAAATGTGATCTGTGATCACAGATTCTGGGTTTGTGTGGTTTGAGAGGAAGAAGGAAAGAAGGAGGGTTAGGAGAAATGTGATCTGTGATCACAGATTCTGAGTTTATGTGGTTTGAGAGGAAGAAGGAAAGAAGGAGGGTTGGGAGAAATGTGATCTGTGATCACAGATTCTGGGTTTATGTGGTTTGAGAGGAAGAAGGAAAGAAGGAGGGTTGGGAGAAATGTGATCTGTGATCACAGATTCTGAGTTTGTGTGGTTTGAGAGGAAGAAGGAAAGGAGGGTTAGGAGAAATGTGATCTGTGATCACAGATTCTGAGTTTGTGTGGCTTGAGAGGAAGAAGGAAAGAAGGAGGGTTGGGAGAAATGTGATCTGTGATCACAGATTCTGAGTTTGTGTGGCTTGAGAGGAAGAAGGAAAGAAGGAGGGTTAGGAGAAATGTGATCTGTGATCACAGATTCTGAGTTTGTGTGGCTTGAGAGGAAGAAGGAAAGAAGGAGGGTTAGGAAAACTGTGATCTTTGATCACAATCTGCCCAAATTAACAGGCTGGGAAGGTAGTTTCCCAAGCTTCTAAATGTATGGCTAGAAGGTTCCCCACATGTTGTTTTTTGGTTTTATTTCAACAGCTCCTAGAAGCCTTGAGGCACACAGCCTTGGAGGTCTACCATGCTTTCTGTTGTGGAAGGGATGTGATGTGGTGTTAACCTTTTCCTTTTGTCTGTTTCAATCCTGGAATTACCAATTGCTTTTCACCTATGTTGGATATTTAAGGCTGACCCCATGCAAGTTAAAGGAACCATTTGTAAAGTGTTTGTATACAACCCCTTTGTATCATGTCGTTGGTATATACACCTTTAACCAAAACTTGGGGTTTTTTTTTTGGGGGGGAGGCATGTATTCCATTCTTAACTTCTGTACAATTTCTATTGTTGCTGTAAATATTCTAAAAGAGGAGGGGGGGGAAAAAGGAAAGAAAAACAAACAAACAGAAAAAAGGATTAAAAAAAAATTCCTGTGGTAACCTTAATTCTCAGCATGGAAATGGTTTAATTTTTACTGAGCACAATGTATTTTTGAATGGGCCTTCCAAAATAATGTCTTTAATAAAAATTGCAGATTTTGCACTAGAACACTGGCATTGCTCAGCAGCTGATCTCATTCCTGAACATGTCTCCTCCAGAGCACCTCCCGTCATGAGCAGAAGGGGTCAAAACCAGACCCAGGACTCTTCTGCCCAACAGGTTGCTGCCAGGTCCTGGGTGACTGCCCACCTGAGAGGTCAGTTTGTGTCTGTCTGCTGGCCTGACACTTCCACAGGAGCACAGGTCTGGGGAGGTTCTTCTCCCCCTCTACTCTGCCCTGCTGAGACCACTCCTGGAGTACTGTGTCCAGTTTTGGGCTCCCCAGTTCAAGAGAGACAGAGACCTACTGGAAAGAGTCCAACAGAGAGCCACAAGGATGATGAAGGGACTTGAGCATCTCCCCTGTGAAGAGAGACTGAGAACCCTGGGGCTGTTTAGTCTGGAGAGGACTCAGAGAGGATCTGACCAATGTCTATTAATATCTGAAGGGTGGGTGTCAAGTGGAGGAGGCCAGACTCTTTTGGGTGGTGCACAGTAATAAGCCAAGGAACAGCAGGTACAAGCTTGAACATGGAAGATTTCACCTCAGTGTAGGAAGAAACTTCTTTACAGTGAGGGTGATGGAGCCCTGGAACAGGCTGCCCAGAGAGGCTGTGGAACCTCAGTTGCTGGCTCTGTTCTGGGTGATGGTGATTTGAGGCATCTGTGCCAGCAAAGTGATTAGTGATATGCTAGGAAAAGTTCAGCTTTGTGAAGAAAAGCTTTATAATTTTGCCATTGTATTTTGGCTGCTTCCATAAGGACCTCAGCTGCACTGTCACTCCAGGACACTGTGTTTGTGCAGAGGTATAAGTCAAGTCTAACTCTAAAAAGCATTTTAGGACCACTAAATTAATTAAGCCTCTCAGCACCCATCTCTTTTTAGATAAGAGGGAGAGGCTGAGTGAAGTTCCAGAGGTCATTCAGCACAGCTGGGATCAGAACCGAAGCTCCTGCTTTAGCAGGAACCATTGAGACCTCGCTCGGATGAACACAGAAGCAGGTCCCTTCCTCATGCAAGCTGGACAAGCGGATTGAGGCAAAGGACAGGGCACGGCAAGAAGCCAAGGAGCTGTGAAATACACTGATGCCAGTTAGTTACACCTTACCTAGCCCAGAGACTTCACCTCCCTGAGCCACAGCCTCCTGCCTTCCCCCAGGGGTGCCCTGCAGACACCCCTCTGCCTCCCTGCAGGGTTCAGCTGTACCAGCAGGCAGACATGATGTGAAGAAACATTTTATTGAGGACAGCCCTTCCCTGGGCAGGCCTGCAGGTAGGACTTTGGGCAGACCTGTGAGCAGGCTGTGGGTAGGCCTGTGAGCAGACCAGTGGGTAGGACTTTGGGCAGGCCTGTGGGCAAGTCTTGGGGCATTCCTGTGGGCAGGCCTGGGGGCAGGACTTGGGGCAGACCAGGGGCAGGCCTGGGGGCAGGCCTGCAGGCAGGACTTTGGGCAAGCCTTGGGGCAGACCTGCAGGCAGGCTGTGGGTAGGACTTTGGGCAAGCCTTGGGACAGGCTGTGGGTAGGACTTTGGGCAGGCCTGTGGGTAGGACTTTGGGCAAGCCTCAGGGCAGGCCTGCAGGCAGGCTGTGGGTAGGACTTTGGGCAAACCTTGGGACAGGCTGTGGGTAGGACTTTGGGCAAGACTTGGGACAGGCTGTGGGTAGGATTTTGGGCAGGCCTGTGGGTAGGACTTGGGCAAGCCTCAGGGCAGGCCTGCGGGCAGGCTGTGGGTAGGACTTTGGGCAGGCCTGTGGGTAGGACTTTGGGCAGGCCTGTGGGTAGGACTTTGGGCAAGCTTCAGGGCAGGCCTGCGGGCAGGCTGTGGGTAGGACTTTGGGCAGGCCTGTGGGTAGGACTTTGGGCAGGCCTGTGGGTAGGACTTTGGGCAAGCTTCAGGGCAGGCCTGCGGGCAGGCTGTGGGTAGGACTTTGGGCAGGCCTGTGGGTAGGACTTTGGGCAGGCCTGTGGGTAGGACTTTGGGCAAGCCTCAGGGCAGGCCTGCAGGCAGGCTGTGGGTAGGACTTGGGCAAGCCTCAGGGCAGGCCTGCAGGCAGGCTGTGGGTAGGACTTGGGCAAGCCTCAGGGCAGGCCTGCAGGCAGGCTGTGGGTAGGACTTGGGCAAGCCTCAGGGCAGGCCTGCAGGCAGGCTGTGGGTAGGACTTTGGGCAGGCCTCAGGGCAGGCCTGCAGGCAGGCTGTGGGTAGGACTTGGGCAAGCCTGTGGGTGTGGGTAGGACTTGGGCAAGCCTGTGGGTAGGACTTTGGGCAAGCCTCAGGGCAGGCCTGCGGGCAGGCTGTGGGTAGGACTTGGGCAAGCCTGTGGGTAGGACTTGGGCAAGCCTCAGGGCAGGCCTGCGGGCAGGCTGTGGGTAGGACTTTGGGCAGGCCTGTGGGTAGGACTTGGGCAAGCCTCAGGGCAGGCCTGCGGGCAGGCTGTGGGTAGGACTTTGGGCAAGCCTCAGGGCAGGCTGTGGGTAGGACTTCGGGCAGGCCTGTGGGCAGGCTTGGGGCCAGGCCTGTGGGCAGGCGTCCCCGGGAGGCAGCAGGGCTCAGCCACACTTGGGCAAGCACTCGAGCAGCTCCATGCGGATGGCGATGCGCACGTGCCAGCCCAGCGGGATCAGCCGGATGTAGCGAGCCACGATGGGAGGCCGCAGCAGGTTCTGCACCGACGAGGAGCGGTCCGAGTTGCCATAGAACACCTGGGGACAGAGGTGGCAGCAAGGTGGGCAGGCGGCTGAGAAATCCTGGCCCCCCTGAGTTCCTGCTTTGGCAGAGGGGTTGGACTGGATGATCTCTTGAAGTCCCTTCCAACCTCTGCTGTACTGTGACACTGTGAGCCTAAGGTGCCTGCGTGGAGCAGAGGGAGGAGGAGGGGGTTGCTCTGCTCCTTCACCCCCAAAGTAAACGTTGGGGTTTTTGTAAATCACAGAATGGTTTGGGTTGGAAGGGACCTCCAAAGGTCATCCAGTCCAACCCCCTGCACTCAGTAGGGACATCCTCCACTAGAACAGGTTGCCCAGAGCCCTGTCGAGCCTCACACTGAATATCTCCAGGGATGGGGAGTCAACTACCTCCCTGGGCAACCTGTTGCAGTGTTCCAGCATCCTCATGGTGCAGAACTTGTTCCTAATGAAATAACCAGACACAGACAATTGTCACACTGACTGATTTCCTGAGTAGCTCACACCTCTCCTATGGAGACAGACTGAGGGAGTTGGGGCTGTACAGTCTGGAGAAGAGAAGGCTCCAAGGAGACTTTATTGTGGCCTTCCAGTATCTGAAGAGGGCTACAAGAAAGCTGGGGAGGGACTTTTTTTGGGTGTCAGGTCGTGACAGGACTAGGGGGAATGGAGCAAAACTAGAAGCAGGGAGATTCAGATAGGATGTTAGGAAGAAGTTGTTCCCCATGAGGGGTGGTGAGACACTGGAACAGGTTGCCCAGGGAAGTGGTTGAGGTCCCTTCCCTGGAGATATTCAAGGTTAGGCTCAATGGGGCTCTGGGCAGCCTGATCTAGTTGGGGATGTTCCTGCTGACTGCGGGGAGGTTGGACTGGATGACCCTTGGAGGTCCCTTCCACCATTCTATGCTTCTGTGATTCTATGACTCGCCTCTTGGGGCAGGGCCCCCCAATCCCTGATGTGTTCCTGTCACAGATGCACCACCCCTCCACCCGTGGCCAAAGCACCAAGCCCACTGACCCGATTGTTGCCGGTCTGGTCCTTGTAGTAGACCCAGTTGAGGCTCTCGTCGGTGCGGTACTGCATGCTGTACTTGGTCATCCACTCGTCAGCGTCACAGCGCCCCTGTGTCAGGATCCCCGAGATCACCTTCACCTCCTTCAGGTCTATCTGCAGCCACTGCCCATTGTCCTGGTACTTGGAGAGCCATGCACACCTGGGCACACAGGACCAGCCCCTTTATGTCTCTTCCAGCACTGCCTTCCGGGGCAGACCCTCCAGACTCCAAGCTGCCAGGGGTCCCCCAGCACCTCACCCCTCCCAGAGAGGGCCTTGGGGAGGGATTTTTGGACTCACCCAAAGCCTTGCCCGTTGAGGCGAGCCTTGTTGGCTGTCCAGGAGGAGTACCAGCCCGTGTACTGCTCAGGGTTGGAGCAGCTGATCTGGTCAGGGGTGACAGCGCCAGACTCGAAGCCAAGGGGCTTGTGGTAGGGGCACTCTGCAGAGCAAAGGGAAAAATACATGAAGGGTTTTGTTCCCTGGGTGTGTTGGCGCTCTTGGTGACATGCCCTGTGCTTTCACTGCTCCCTCTTTTACTTGGCCAGCATGCTGGGGATGCTCTTTAGCATGGACCACAACCCCTGCAGTGTTTGCTGCCCTGAAGCCATGTGGTCTTCATTTCTATCCCTTCTCTCATGTGAATTTCTCTCTCCTCTCCCAAATTCCCTAACCCTGTCCTGTCTGCAGCATTCTGGGGGGAGGTTTTACTCAGATGTTGCAGTCGAAAGCTCCTTCTTGCAAGCATGTGGAAGCAGATCCAGACTGGATCCATCAATATGGATCCAGCCTCCAGGCTGTCAGATTCTGCCAGGTCCATGAGAAATGCCTGGCCTGGCTTTTCTTGTTAGTCTTTGTCTTCTTGTGCTACTTCATGGGACTTGGTGATCCTGAGGGTCTTTCCCAACCTGAATGTTTCCGTGATTCTGTGATTCATTAACTGTCCTGATCTATGGCTATGGTTGCAGTGCAAAATGGCTTGAGCCTGCTCTGATCTTCAGGCAACCAAACCTGACCTCACAGCTGTCTTTTACGCCAATGAGAAGCTCAGCAAGACTCCTGCTGGCTGCAAAACTACCAGGTAAAGAAATATTTTACTCTACTCTGGTTAAGACCCCACCTGGAGTTCTGTGTCCAACTCTGGAGCCCCCAGCACTAGGGAGACATGGACCTGATGAAGCAGGTCCAGGGGAGGGCCATGAAAATGAACTGGGGGACTGGAGCAGCTCTCTAACAAGGACAGGCTGAGGGAGCTGGGGGTGTGCAGCCTGGAAGCTCCAGGCAGACCTCAGAGCAGCCTGCCAGGACCTGAAGGGGCTACAAGAAGGCTGCAGAGGGACTGTTTGCAAATGCCTGCAGGGACAGGAGCAGGAACAGAGCAGAGCAGGCTGAGATTGGACATGAGGAACAAGTTCTGCACCAGGAGGGTGCTGGATCACAGCTTCACATGTCAAGAGGACATTTCCTCACCTTAGCCATGCCTGACTGACCAAAAATTATCAACATGCAGGCACCCAGGGCTGGGCATGACTGCAGTTTCCCCAGTGCAGCCTTTCAGCACTGTGGCCATGCAGTCAATGTCTCATTAGCAAGCTCCACCAGGTTGATGTCATATGCATCAATATCTCATTAACATATTTGTGTTGTTGGTGCCTCATTAACATGTTGGTTTTCCCCCTACAAATGCACATAGTCACTGCCCTGCCTTCCTCCAGGCATGGAAACATCAGGTTTTCCAGCAGGTTAAGACAAGGGGCAATGGATATAAACTCCAGCACAGGAGGTTCCACCTTAACATGAGGAGGAACTTCTTCACTGTGAGCGTCACAGAGCACTGGAACAGGCTGCCCAGAGAGGTTGTGGAATCTCCCTCTCTGGAGACTTTCCAGACCCATCTGGATGTGTTCCTGTGTGACCTGTGCTGGATTCTATGCTCCTGCTCTGGCAGGGGGCTTGGACTCAGAGATCTGCAGAGGTCCCTTCCCACCCCTAACATCCTGTGAGCCTGTGATCCCATGCTGCCTTCCTGTGTGCAAAAGGGTGGCTGGGCTGGGGTGGCCCTGCATGTTTACTACTTGGCAGGCTTACCTTCAACACCACATAACTTCACTTTTAGCAACACTAATCTGCAGACCACACAACCATAATGCAATTTGCAGGTCACCTTCTGGCATGTACCTGGCTGCACCACGCTCAGGGACACACAGAACAGACACCTGGGGTCCACTCAGCCACATTGGCTGAGCCATGTAATGCCCTTACTGCTAACCCAGACACAACTGCTGCAGTGGTCATGAGGATGGCTGCTCCCCTCTGGCAGTGCCAGAGACAGCTCTGCAACATCTCAGCATGGCTGCTCTGAAAACCATCCCCAGGCAGCAGAGACACCAGAGCACAGCGTGCTGGCTGGGCTGGACTGGGTGAGGAGAGTGCAAAACTCCCCTGACTGGGGAGGCACAGCTGAGGGATATGGTGAGTGTTCACTACTGAGGAGAGCAGCCTTCATTTGTGGAGGAAGATGTATTCATTACTGAGAGGGGATCTGATCAATGTCTATCAATATCAGAGGGGTGGGGGTCAAGTAGAGGGGGCCAAGCTCTTTTGGGTGGTGCACAATAATAAGCCAAGGAACAATGGACACACCTCAACTGGAGGAGAAACTTCTTTACAGTGAGGGTGACAGAACCCTGGAACAGGCTGCCCAGAGAGATTGTGGAGTGTCTTTCTCTGGAGACTTTCCAAACCCACCTGGATGCATTCCTGTGCAGACTACCCTGGGTGATCCTGCTCTGGTAGGGAGGTTGGACTGGATGACCTCTGGAGGTCCCTTCCAGCCTCTAACATTCTGTGATTCATTACCCAGCCACATAATGAGGGAGAGCACCTCTCACACCTAGCCTGGCCAGCAAACCCAGAGCCACTCCTCTCACACATACATCCCTCAGCCAGGGATGGATCAAGCAAACCTCTTGTGTCCTGCCCTGCCCTGCCCCGCCCCCCCCTGCCCCGCCCTGCCCCGCCCTCCATAATGGTTTTAAATGGAAAGAGGGTGGGTTTAGAGTGGACATAAGGAAGAAATACTTTACAATGTGGATGATAAGACACTGGTGCAGGCTGCCCAGAGAGGTTGTGGATGTTCTTCCAGGGTAACTCATGTAACTCTTCCTCCACCTTCAGCTACTCCAAATGCTGAGTGCTGGGGTGACTCATTCCCCCCATGTATCTTCCATGAGGAACCCAGCATCAATAAAGCACACCTCAAGTTGTTGCACATCCTCTTGCAGGAGCTGGGAAGATGTGCTTGCTAGTGGGCAGCAGGCAGGTAACACTTTCAGCGCCCATCTCCAGAGGGGGTAGACACCTCTGAACATCTGTGTGACAGAGGCCTGAATGAGTTCAGCTTCTGTGGGACACTTGAGCTAAACCTGAGCTGGGAACTGATAAAGCCTTGCTAGGGGTAGAATGTCAGGGGCAATGTGGCAGCTGCAGAGAATGATGAGGAAAGAGCTTGCTCAGAAACCTATTAAGCATGATCTGTGAGGCATGGTAGAAGGAGCTGGGCAGGGGCAGCCCAGAGAAAACAAAGGAAACACAACTATGGTCTTCTACTGTTTGAAAATAGACCCCAGAGAAAGAACAAACTATTTTCCTGACCCCTGGAGAGAGAAGATGTCACAGGCTTAACTGCAGCAAGTCTAGGTGGGACAAAAGTTTCCTATAGTAAATGGTGGTAGCTGCCCCAGGCACTTTCTGGGAGCATCAGTGCTGAGGACTCTAGGGACAGGGCAGGCAAATGCCTTCCAGCAGTGGCCACCCTGGGCCACCCTGGTTGAGCTCCTGAGGCCTAAGTGTGGCTCCTGTTGCTGCTGCTCCTCTGCCAGAGGGTGCAGGGTCACACCACACTTCTCATCAGTGCTGCTGCCCCAGCAGCTGGGTTTGGGATAGGTACTGCTGGACCAGGGCACCTCTGCAGCCAAGGGTGCAGCAGGGAAGCTGCTGAGGAATCAGAGTCAACCAGGTTGGAAGAGACCTCCAAGATCATCAAGTCCAACGAACCACCCAACCCTATCTAATCAACCAGACCATGGCACTGAGTGCCTCATACAGTCTCCTCTTAAACACCTCCAGGGACGTTGACCCCCACCCCCTCCCTGGGCAGTCCATTCCAATGGGCAATCACCATGGCTTGAAGCCCTTTACCTGGCATGCACTCTAAGCTGTTAGACCCACTGGACCACACCGAGTTAGGACCTCCTTGGCAATCACATTTGCAAGCCTTGCTGTGCCACAGCTCCAGTCTCTCATCCTAAAGGGAAGGTAAAAAAAAACCCAAACCAGTCATAAATCAGCACAGGCAGTGACAGTGGCTGAGTCACTGAAGAAGGCTTGAGGGGGCCACCAAACCAGCTGAAGAGACTTACCTCTCCTGCGGAGAGGGCCATCACAGCTAGGTTAGCAGGCATGGAGGGAAGAAGAGAGAAAGAGAGATCAGGAACAAATATGCTGCAGGCAAACACCAGGAAATGCATTAAACAGTTACTCTTCAGCTGGGGATGAATAAATCAAGAGCTGAGGATTCTATGGTGTTTCCCAAGCTGACTGCCAAGGGAAAGCAAGAGGATGTGGGCAGGAACAGGACACTGCTCCTCCATTGTATTTTATTATTGATGCTTTGGCCTCTCCTCTTTTTGATCCTACACTCCTGAAGCAACCTGAAAAGAAGCCCACACCTGCCCCCTCAGTCTCTGCTGCCTTACATCTCGTTTTTCCTCTGTCCTTTTTTTTGCTGCCTTCCTACCCCATGTTTTCCCTTTCCCATTTTGCTCTTCAAATGTGTGAGCTCATTAACCCCAAAGGTGTAATCCTAGCCTGGCACTGCTGCAAATCGCTGGTGCCTTGCAGGGGATGGGGCAGCCTGCGAAGTACCTGGCCTGAAATCACTCCCTCTGGACAGGATGGATGTAAACAAAATGCAAATAGGTCTTCCCAAGCCATACAAGAATGCCTTTTCCCCTCCCTTTCTTAGAGCACAGCAGGTTTTGTGGCCACGGGGAAGAGCTGCTGTTTTTGTAACACCTGACCTGCTTCACCTCCTGCCTGTCACTAAGCAATGGGTTTTTATGAGCCATTTCCTTGCTGAAAGGTCTCTCCTGCTTCCAAAGCAAGCTACCTTCACTGCATTTGGACTGCCAGAAGAGTGCCTAGACAGCTATGACAATCATAGGGTCATACAACTGTCAGGGTTGGAGGGACCTCAAGAACCAGTTCCAACCCCCTGCCATAGCCAGGGACACCTCACACTACAGCAGGTTGCTCACAGCCACATCCAGCCTGGCTGCAAACACCTCCAGGCAGGACGCTTCTACCACCTCCTTGGGCAACCTGTGCCAGTGTCTCACCACCCTCATGGGGAACTTCTTCCTAACATCCAATCTGAATCTCTCCACTTCTAGTTTTGCTCCAAAAATATATCTTTAAGTAGTCCCATGGCTGCTGCTCATCCACACAAATCAGATGCCAGACACCACGTTTCCAATGCCAACAGGGAATTAGCAAGCCTCTAAGGACCAAAACTTGCATGCAGGAGCCAGGAGAAAGCAGCCAGCTCCAAACAGAGGTTTTGTGACTAAGAAAAGAGGAATTTTTTCACCAAGTGACTTAGAGTCTGAATTATTCACTGAAAGCCAGTTATGATTTATTCATTCCTCTGCTGCCACTTTGCTGAGCCTAGGAAGCCTCAGCTGATGCTGGGAATTTCCAGCTCACATTTCTACAGCAAGCTTCATCTCAGCAGACTCCCAAACACTCTGCAATGAAAATCAGCTGGGGGAAAAAAAGAAACCCAACAAAAACCTGCAACACAGAGCTCTGCTTATTCCTGAAATGCCACTGCTCCTGGAATGTCACACTGAGCCTGGGTGTATCAAGACAGAGCCCAGAAATAAAGAAAATGAGAAAGGAATTTGTAAAACTCTCCTTTCTGGCATCATGAACTCAAGGCATGGGCCCTGTGCTAAAATAAGAAGATGTGGGTTTTAGCTAGGCCCAAGAGGGAGGCAATGAGCACCCAGACTCCGTGGAGCTCAGCAGGAAAATGTGGCTGCATGTGTCCAGATCTGGCCTGGAAAGTGTAGGCTAGGGACTGAGCACACCACCATCCTCCACCTTGCCCAGCAGAGATGTTGTCCAGCCAAGCTGCAAGCCCCATGCCATGCAGGACATTGCCACCTCCTTCTTGTGCCCCACACAGCGTGAGGGTGGCTTCAGTTCATGCTGCCTCTCACCAGATAAATACAAACCAGACCATTATCAACTATCTAAACTGTCCTGCCTTTGCCAATAGAAACAGTGCAGTGCGTCTCCTGCCCTCCTGATGCTCTCATGGTGCCAGTGTTGGAGCATCACTGGCACTGGGAGCATGGGGGTCATACTGGCAGGCACCTCTCCTGTCCCTCCAGCCCATGCCAGCAGAATGGGTGCCCTGCTCCTAGCTACTCTGGAATTTGGGAGCCTGGCTCCCCAGCCAGCACAGCCAGCCATGCCTCCCCACCCACCAGGCCTGGCTCCTCCACTCTGCAGGCATTCAGGTTTGATGTAGGATCACAGGATGTTAGGGGTGGGAAGGGACCTCTGGAGATCATCAAGTCCAATCCCCCTGCAGAGCAGGACCAGAGAATCCAGCACAGGTCGCACAGGAACACATCCAGAGGGGTGTTGAAAATCTCCAGAGAAGGAGACTCCACAACCTCTCTGGGCAGCCTGTTCCAGGGCTTGTGATGCTCACAGTGAAGAAGTGCCTCCTCATGTTGAGGTGGAACCTCCTGTGCTGTGGTAAATGTGTTATGTAGTTAATGTAGAGATGTGTGTTGCTTGCTACATGGTTCTTAACCTCTTTATTTTCACCTCCAGAAGACTGACTCCTGCAGAAAGCTTTTTGTGGGGCATTTCCTGTTTCCCTCCTGGCAGTTAAATGCACTCGTGCCTGGCAGTGACCTGTCAAGTGGAGCCACACAGAGGTAAAAGCAAAGCTGCCTGCACCTCTCTGCCTGAATCCTTGCCTTGGCCTTTAAGGGCTATGGAGCAAAGCTGGTAAACAAGCTACTGAATGAATGTATTTTGTACAGAAACAAAATCCTTCTCTCTTCCAGTGCATTGCAGCAGCTCACTTACCTCTGTGTCAGGTACCATTGCCAAGCAAGAGGAGCTTTGGTGAAGCCTACTCTTGTGGCACCACATGCCAGCGGTTGGAGAAGGGGATGTGAGTACCAGGCTGATGTATAGGACATTGCTTTGGATCTGTTTGAGATCCAGGATCAACATTGGGCACATCGTGGACACATGTAGCTGGAAAGCCAATAGCTAGGAGTGAAACAACAGGGAGAGAAGGAATCCTTTTCAGGTGAGTGGAGGTATGGTAACACCACCTTAGCTAACCCCCAGCAACAAACCCTCCTGCCTGGGTCTCCCTGGTGCTGCTTGGGTGGCTACCCTCAGCCAGTCATGCCTGCTCTAGAGCTACAAAAGTGACTTTTAGGGTTTTAAGGGTTGTCTGCCAGGAGGCACTGCTGCCAATCAAGCAAGAGGAGGAATTTCCAGCACAAAAGCCCTGTTTTCAATACACTGTGTTGTTGGATCAGCCTTGCAACAGGCAGGGGTGCAAAAGCAGTGCCGTGGCAGGACTGCCCCCTCTGGCTGGCCTTGCTGCACTAGAGACCTCCAGCCTTCACTGCATGGCTCATTGGTTTAAACATCTCAAATAAGAGATCAGGTTTGCTTTTTTCAGCTAGAAGAAGTTAACTGCTACAGGCTCACTCCCATGAGCAGCTCAACCACAGCCTGCAGCACAGGGGATCAGCAGGCAAAGCTTAGGGTAGGCATGGCAGTGGAGGGGCCAAACATCCTGGCTGAGCAGCAGAGCCTGATAACCCCTGGCATCAGGAGAGGAAAGGAGAGGAAAAGATGCCCTTGTCTGTAGTCAACTGGAAAAAGTAGTAATTGATATATTGGTGTGTTTACAGCTGTGACAGGCCCTGCCCTACAAAGGAAATGAAGAGGAAAGCTGGCTGCCAATAGTCCCCCATTGTAATGGGCAGCCTGCTTTTACAGCCAGCCTGTTTGCCTTCCAGGAAGGTTACAAAGATAATTGGTAATTGTAGGTCAGACAGAACCAATTGCTGCAATTCGTGGCAGGGGCAGAAGTCCTGCACAGCTGCCAGGGGCTGTTTGAAAAGTACAGGACTGAAAAAAAAACACACCAAAACCAAACTGAAAGGCCATTTCCAGCCCCCACAGTGCCCCAGGACACTTAGCAAACAATCAGCTCAGTGAAGGAAATTATTATCTCTGTGTGTTTGGCAGAGTCAGGGACATAAGGAAGAGCCCTTTCCTGTCCCCCCCATCCCACCCTGCAGCATGGTGTGTCCAATGTGCTGCTGTGCACAGACCACACAGAAGCACAGAATGTTAGGGGTTGGAGGGGAGCTCCAGAGAGCATCCAGGCCAAGACCCCTGCCAGAGCAGGAGCACCCAGGGCAGCTCACACAGCAACACATCCAGCTGCCTTTGCAAGGCCTCCACACAAGGAGACTCCACAACCTCTCTGGCCAGCCTGCTCCAGCCCTCTGCCACCCTCACAGCCAAAAAGGTTTCCCTTCTCTTCCCCTGGCACCTCCTCTGCTCCAGCTGCCACCCAGTGCCCCTTGGGCTGTCCTTGGACATCCCTGAGAAGAGCCTGGCTCCATCCATGCACATTGGAATTGGCTGCCCAGGGAGGTGGTGGAGTAACCATCACTGGAAGTGTTTAAAAAGAGCCTGGATGGGTTAGTGCCATGGGTTAGTTGATTTGATGGTGTTGGGTGATAGGTTGGACTTGATGATCTCGAAGGTCCTTTCCAACCTGGTTGATCCTGTGATTCTGTATTCTGTATCTTTATCCCCAGCAATGAGGGCAGCCCTCAGGTTCCTCTGCTCCAAGCTCCAAGCCCCAGCTCCTTCAGCCTGGCCTCACAGGGAGACGTTCCACTGCCTGCAGCATCTTGGGGGCCCTGGGATGTACTCTCAAGCACTTCCCTGAGGTCCTTCTTGACCTGAGAGGCCCCAAACTGAACACAATATTCCATATGAGGCCTCACCAGGACAGAGCAGAGTGGGAGCAGAACCAATCTTGACCTGCTAACCACAGCCCTTCTAATCCACCCCAGGATGCCCTTGGCCTTCTTGGCTACAAGGGCACATTGCTGGCTCAGGGGCATCTTTCTGTCCACCAAGACCCTCAGGTCCCTTTCCCTTGCACTGCTTTCCACAGATCACTCCCCAGCCTATCCTAGTAGCCACCCTGTAGCACAGGATTTGGGAACCAGGGCTTGGGCAAGCACCAGAGGATGCTTGTCCCCCAGAGTGCCTGTCCTGCTGGGTCTGGGCTGCAGCATGGCCCCTGGGATGACCCCATTTAGGGACTGGCCAAGGTTTTCAGGAGAAGGAGAAGAGCTGGCAAAGGCAGCCCTGCAATGCCAGGACATGTAGGACACAGGTTTCCCAGGGTGGAAATGGGACAAAGCAGCATCCACAACTTGTGACTAGCTGGGGCAAGCAGTCACAAGGAGGCTCAGCTGCCCATGTTTTAATGAGACAGAACATTTGTGTGGTCATTAAGAACATGGCTGAGGAAGAGCAAGGAAGGAGAAAGGTTGAGAGTGGGCAGAAATAAGACCCCCACAGGCTGAGCACATTCCAATGAGGTCGACTATGAGAAATCATGTGGATATGATCTAGTGTGAGGTGTCCCTGCCTATGGTAGGGGTTGGAACTAGACGATGCTTGAAGTCTCTTCCAACCCTGGCAATTCTATATCCTGACCACAGAGCCACAACAGCAAGCCACCAGTTTTGAAGGGTGGCTCAAATCAGTGACAGATCTACAAGAGCACTGTAAAGTCAAGTAGGTAAATAAAATATGCAGAGAGTAGAAGTCAGGAAAAGTTGACATAAACCTCAGCACTGCAGGCCAAGTGTGTAGGAAACTGTCATGACTTTGGCTGCTTGTTGACTACTACCTACATCATATGTAGGTGGCCTAGAAGCTTCAGCTGGAAAACAGTTCCTTCAGCCTCTCAGCTCTGCAAGCAGCACCTCAGTTGAGCAGATCTGAGAGAGACAAACAAAACTCTCTGCTCTGCTCTTCCCACTCCCTCCACGACTCAGCTCTTTCCTGGTGTGGAAGCTCCTGCTGCTTCCCTTCTGCACGTGTGGGCCGGCCACGGGGCAAGGAAAACAGCTTTGAAAACAGACAAAAAAGTAGGACTGGAGCCCCAGAAAACTGTCACAGGAATGGAAGAGGTGAGAGGAGTGAACAGCACTGGCTTTATCATGCTGTCATCGCTGCATTCCTTCAGCACTGCACTGAAGAACATCACGAAGCAGAGCTGGGTGAGGTGGTCTGCAGGAAACACAGAGGGCCAAGACACTGCCAAAAGCCTTGCAGCAGCTCTGTGCCCACTGGGTGCTACTGTGTGGGTTGCTCTATTATTAACCCAGGCTATTTTTGCATCCTAGCCCTGGAAATGGTGCCAGGCAAGCAAGGTGACTCACATCAGGCTGCATCAGCCTGGGTAGCAAGGTGCAGCTGGGGAAGCTGTGACACGCCAGGCCACCGTCACACATAGCATTTTGCCCATCTCTCCTTGCCCCTGCACCAGTGGTGATGGCCCCAGGGACCCATGCTGCAGTCATGGCCAGTCTCCAGGTCCCCTTGGCAGGTGTAGTCCCCTCACACAGTTGCTCTGTGATTGCTTTTGTTGGTTTTCCTCAGGGCTTTTTCCATGGCCATGTTGAGCAGGCTCCGTGGGACCATGTTGGGCCACAAAGATGGTCCAAGGACTGGAGCACCTCTGCTGTGAGCACAGGCTGAGGGAGCTGGGGTGTTCAGCCTGGAGAAGAGAAGGCTCCAGGGAGACCTTAGAGCTTCCTGCCAGGACCTCAAGGGATCCTGCAGGAAGGCTGCAGAGAGACTTTGCTGAGGGGGTCTGGAGCCAGGCCAAGGGGGAATGGTTTGGAGCTGAGGCAGAGCAGGGTCAGAGTGGAGCTGAGGCAGAAGTTGTTGAGTGTGAGGGTGGTGAGAGTCTGGCACAGGCTGCCCAGGGAGACTGTGGCTGCCTCCTCCATGGGACTGTTGAAGGCCAGGTTGGATGAGGCCTTGAGCAGCTGAGTCTAGTTGAGAGGTGTCCCTGGGCATGGCAGGCAGATTGGAGTAGATGATCTCTGAGGTCTCTTCCAACCTGAGCCATTCTAGGAGTCTTGATTGAAACAGTGTCTTTATTTCTAAACATTTCTTAAAAAATGGTCCTTGGGAGCTATGCTGGCAGGCAGAGATCTGTTCCAGGGCATATGCCAATCTGTGTCCAACAAAAGATTTTTGGGAGCTAGGCTGGCCTGGTGGAATCAGAGTATTCATCCAGGGCCCCTCATCACCTAAGGCTTCACTGAGCCAACAGCTGAGCCTGTTTCCCTAGGAAATGACATCATAGGATCACAGGCTCACAGGATGTTAGGGGTTGGAAGGGACCTCTGGAAATCTTCCAGTCCAACCCCCTGCCAGAGCAGGATCAGAGAATCCAGCACAGGTCACACAGGAACACATCGAGATGGGTCTTGAAAGTCTGCAGAGGAGATGACTCCACAACCTCTCTGGGCAGCCTGCTACAGTGCTCTGTGACTCTCACAGTGTAGAAGTTCCTCCTCATGTTGAGGTGGAACCTCCTGTGCTGTAGTTTACATCCATTGCCCCTTGTCCTATCCCAGGTTGCAACTGAGAAGAGCCTGTCCCTTCCTTCCTGACACCCAGCCCTCAGATATTGATCAGATCCCCTCTCAGTCTTCTCTTCTCCAGACTAAACAGTCACGGGTCTCTCAGCCTCTACATAACAGGCAGTGCTCCAGACCCTTCAGCATCCTTGTAGCAGCTCCCTTGGACTCTCTCCAGCAGATCCCTGCCCCTTCTGAACTGAGGAGCCCAGAACTGGATGCACTATTCCAGGTGAGGTCTCAGCAGGGCAGAGTAGAGGGGGAGGAGAACCTCCCTGGATCTGCTGGACACTCCTCTGAATGCACCTCTTAATGCATCCTCTATTCTGAGCTTGGCATCCCCCAGGAGGACAGAGCTGGTCCAGCACACATCAGTGTGCCAGGATTCATCTCTGCTGATGACTGATGGGCATGGGCAGAGCCAGAGGCTGAGGCAAGAGGAACAGTACCAGCTCTTCCCTTGTGCTCTTCTCACTTATACTGTGGATTTTTTTCCCCAGGGGTTTATTATTTTCATTCCCATTTAACTTTCTTTACCTGGATGATTTTTATTTGGTTTCCATTTTCATTCCTGTCTCACTTTAATATTTACTGGCAATTATGGGATGGTGATAAACCTCCTATTGTAATCCTGGCAGTTGTATCTCCTATTAATTTCTCTTTCATTGGCTCTTCACTCCATAATGTTTCTACCATTTTTTTTAATTGACTTTTTTTTCTTTTCAATGTTGAGAAAAATATTTGGAAACAACTTAAATAGTTGGAAAATAATCAACCTTTTACCCTTAAAATGTATATCATACTATTTTTTTTTCCCCAAGTGAAAACTTTGGGCAATTTCTGATCCCATTGCCATGTTTACTCCTTCCTGCTTAGAGCTATGCAGAACATTGCCTGCAGAGTGATTTTATTAGGTGCATTGATTATGCCCAAGAGCAGCTCTGAACATGTTATTTACTGTGATCTGAAGGCAGGTTTGGGCCTTTGGTTTTGTTGATTGGTTGGGTTTGGGTTTTGTTGTTGTTGTTGTTGTTGTTTGGGTTTTTTCCAAAGCCACAATAGATCATAGAATCAATAGAATCAATAAGGTTGGAAAAGACCTCAGAGATCATCAAACCCAACCTATAACCCAACAACTCCTGACTAACTAAACCATGGGTTGAAGTGCCAGGTCCAATCCCCTTTTAAACACCTCCAGGGCTGCTGACTCCACCACCTCCCTGGGCAGCACATTCCTATGGACAATCTCTCTTTCTGAGAAGAACTTTTTTTTCTCACCTCAAGCCTAAACTTCCCCTGGTGCAGCTTGAGACTGTGTCCTCTTGTTCTGGTGCTGGTTGCCTGGGAGAAGAGACCAACCCCCACCTGGCTACAACCTCCCTTCAGGGAGTTGTAGACAGCAATGAGGTCTCCCCTGAGCCTCCTCTTCTCCAGGCTAAGCAACCCCAGCTCCCTCAGCCTCTCCTCACAGGGCTGTGCTCCAGACCTCTCTCCAGCCTCATTGCCCTTCTCTGGAAGAAACAGAGAAGGGAAATAAAGAAATCCACTCTTAGTCCCCATCCCTGGAGGTGTTCAAAAAGGGATTGGATGTGGCACTTGGAGCCATAGTTTAGTTGTCAGGAGGCGTTGGGTGACAGGTTGGACTTGACGATCTCTGAGGTCTTTTCTAACCTTATTGATTCTATGAATTTAAACAGCTGAGATGTGCTTATTCCTCAACATGTAGTGCTCATGGATGGGGGAATGTGGTGCAGGCACATCACATTCAGTGTGCTAAAAGCAGATTCATGTCAGTCCGGGGCTGGGGGTGTTCCCCCACACCATATGGAGGGGGCCTGGAGGCTCCTGAAGCTCTTGTCACAGGAGCCTTCCTGCCTGCTCCACCATATGCTGCTGCTGATGCTGTGGTGGTGTCCCCAGCACACACAAGCCCAGCCAAGGCAGGGGGGCTGGGGATGCTCCTCTAAGCCAGAGAAAAATCAGCTAAGGAGCTTATTATGGCCTTGGCACACGTGGCTTGGAGGACTGACCTAGCAGCACCTTCCCCGTGGTGGGAGAGGCAGGAACCTGAGAGGGTCCTGGGCAAAGGGTTGCTGCTGCTTGCTCATTATTCAGAACTGGACACTTGGACCCCAAAGCAAAGCAAAGAAATTAAATACTGAAGGAGGGATGGCTGCAAGGTGATCCTGCAAGTAATGTTTCACTGCAGGCTTTCCAAAAATAGCCTGATATGTGGGTGTCTATTAAAAGCAGAGCAAGGGATTCAGAGGAAGGTATGAACTGATTCCAAGGGCTAATTGCAGTTATGCCACACATTGGGGGGAGGAAATAAATAAATAAATGTTGGAACCTGGCTAAAAAGAGCTTGGGCACCAGTAACCTTCCCATGTGAAACAAAAGACATAGGGTATGAGGAGAATGCACCACTATTTGCAGGAGGATTGAAAGGAAGACCTATTAATGAGGGTACAGCTAGGCACAAGAGGATGAAATGAAGGCATGGCTAGTTGAGGAAAAATTCCCTAGCCATGACATTTCGTGGATCAAAATATTCAGTGGAAACAGAGAAGGGTAGGGGGGTTGGAAATAGACAAAGTAAACCCCTGAGAATTCAACAGCCCTGGGGGAAAAGATGGACTGTCATAAATCTGTCCCACAGTCTCTAGCCACGTATTAATGCTGGTAGATACTGCCCAGCACTGAGCAAGAGCAACCTCAGCCTTGTTGAAGGTAATAGCAGCTTCACCACGGAGCCCAGATCTCAAACACAACCCAGAAAACCATCTCCTTGTTCCCCAGCTGGGTTCATTCCAATGGAAGGAGGCTGTGACTCTGGTTTTTCTGGCTCCTTCCAGCTCTGTGCCAGCTACCATTTGCCACTTTCTGAAAGCCTTGAGACAGAGAAATACTTTTGTCATTTCCTCATGATTGCCTTTTGTTCTCAAAACACCTTTGGAAGACATTTCCAGGCCAAACTACCTAAGAGAGCTGCTCAACCAAAGCATGTCTCCATCAGCAATGTCTTGCTGCTACAGAAAGGGATCATTTTGATTAATCAAGAGTTTTGATTAATGAAGGACCAGGCTCTCATTTCCTACTGTACCTCGTTTTCCCACTCAGCATTATGATTGACTCACTGGCTCAGCTGCACTGCAATTTCCTTTGCAAAATCCTATTTTGACAAATTAGATGGCAATTTTTTTTTTTTAAATATATATTTTAACTTTTTTTTACACTGCAATTATTTGGTGAAACAGTTTTACTACTGAATATTCATAGAGCCTGCAAGAACTCTGCTCACTCATGCACATAAATTACTCAGCTCCTCCACGGTTTTGCCTCTCTCTGCATTATTGTGCTCCTGTGAGAAGGTAGAGAAGAGCTTGCTCTGTACCCCCACAGCCCCTGGCAGAGGAAAGAAGTGTAGATGAAATAAGAAATCATAGAATCACAGAACTGTCAGGGCTGGAAGGGACCTCAAAGGATCGTCCAGTTCCAACCCCCTGCCATGGGCAGGGACACCTCACACTGCAGCAGGTTGCTCACAGCCACATCCAGCCTGGCTGCAAACACCTCCAGGGATGAGGCTTCCACCTCCTCCCTGGGCAACCTGTGCCAGAATCTCACCACCCTCATGGGGAAGGACTTCTTCCTAACATCCAATCTGAATCCACCCTCTTCTAGTTTTGCTCCAACAACTGAAAGTGCCTCTCAGGAGGCAAAGTGCATACCTTTGGACCAGAAAAGAAGAGACAGCAGGACACTCCCCATCTTGAACCGCATCCTTTCCAGCCTCATTTGGGAATAGCTCCTTAGCTGCTGCTTGGCTTGCTGGGATGGCATGAGATTAACTTAAGCATTGCCTAAGCACCTTACTCTCCTCCATTCTCATGATTGTATCAAGCACCATCAAGCCAACTACACAACTATTGCTGTCAAGCCCCACGTGTGTTTTTACAAGGTAAAAAGTCCTGAGGCACCGCCACTCTGAGGGTGAATTTGATTGTACTCATAAACAAGTGCAGCCCCTACCTTGAAGCCACACAGGAATGCAGCTGCTTAATGCTTTATATCTTTAGTACATATTGTCCATTGCAGGGAGTAGGTATTAATTACCTCCCACCCCAGTTATTTACCTCTACACTATCAGTGCCTTTCCTGACAATAGCTGTGTGTAGAAATCTGCCCTGGCCGCGCTGCTCTTCTGAGTCAACATAATTGCACGAGGCTGAAAACTGCAATTAGTAGATGAAATAGAAATAGAACATTTCAGTTGTTCACTTGCTGAGCTGTAAGAATCCCAACACCAAAAAAAAAAACCCCAAACACCACCCAAAAGAGTAAACCTCCCTTTGCTAACAGTTCTACCTGTAGTATCCTCTCAATCAGTTTACATCCAAGAGAGCTACATCCATTTGATTTTGAAGTGACTGTGAAAGGCTGAAGACAGGGACTGCTAGTGATTCCAGGGGATCTTGCACCTGCTCCTCCAATCTCTGCTACTTACATGCAATTAGCAGTGGATTTTTAATGGAGCTTTTGGAAAGCAATTACTTCAGAAGCAGCTTGCTTTGTGTCAGGAGATCTTGGGTTGCATGTGCAGGGAAGAGATAAAGCACTGCAGTGATCGCACTGAATTTCCAGCTGCTGAATGAAGCTGGGAAAGCTGTCTCTAGTCTTCTGGTCTACAGCCATTCAAGAAATGCTGCACAAATAAGGATAAAGTGGTCCCCTGGGCAGGATTCATCTCAGCTGCCTTTGGATACTCCCAGATTTGGAATGCCCTATAAAAGAGATGCCAGGTAACAACATCCACCTGCAGTCACACCTCCAGCGCTGGTGCACCCGAGGCTCACCAAGGTAGGTGACACCACTGTGACAAGTCTGCCAAGGAGGCTCACTGCTTTGCTCAGCCTCAAGCAGTTTGACCTCCTCAAGCCATCATTTTTCCCACTTTAATCCCACTTAAGCCCTCAGGGAGAGGGTGAGTTATTGCAGGCAGCCCTCTGCAAGGACACAGCCATCCTGCTGGGATCGTTCAGCCCAAACACTGGGGGAGCATCAATGCATGGCAAGGCAAGCAAGCAGGGGGAGCTTATCCCAGGCACCAGGAGGGAGGTTATTTTCCTAAGGGTGGGGAGCTACTCCTGATTTTTTCTCAGAGGCCTCATGCATATATGCAGCAACCCTCACAGGTCCAGCCAGAGGGTGAACAAACTTACTGAGCCTACCAGGGCACAGTGCCACCAGACTTTGGCATCTTGCTCCAGGCCCTACAAATTACCCAGGCAAGGGGCTCTCCCCCTCTCTCTCTTTGTGATCCAGTTTAACATGGGCTGCCACAAAGATTTCCAGAGCTGCTGAAGGCTGAAGACGCTTGGCTTTCTCTCTCCTCTTTGCATTGATGAGTGCTTGGTATTTAAACCCCATGGTCTTGAAAATCCCAGCTTAAAACCCCCTAAATCCCTTCATCCACATATCTCTTGGAAAAACAGCCCCAGGCTTCAGCTTCTCACCTTATGGCCTCCTAAGCACAGGTCACTGGGAGGCAGAGCTGCCCACTCAAGAGAGATATCACCTCCTGCCTTTTTTAAAAGAGAAACCAGTCTCCCCCATCACCTTAAGTACTTTAAAATCAGGTTTATGATCAGCTCCACCCTTCAAACAGGTCTTGATTTTGTGCAAGAAATGCAGTGGCTCAGGGGTGGTGTTCAAAACCAGCACAGCTATCACCCAAAGAATACTTCACCTGAAAGGATACTGGCGGCTCTTCTCGTGGAAAATTCCCTCCCCATAGGAAAATGAATTAAATAATCAGCTTTTGTTTCAATATAAATCTGTAGCATTGGGAAACCCAAACTGGTCCACACAGAGAATAGAGCCTTGAATTTAAAGTCTCTGTATAGAAACTACGCAGTTCAGATCCTCCACCCAAGTTGAGTGGCAGTGTTGATCTTCATGAGGGTAAGGAGGCTCTACAGAGGGACTTGGACAGATTGGATCCATGGCCAGTGTTACCAGGATGAGCTTCAACAAGGCCAAATGCCAGGGCCTGCACTTGGGTCACAACAAGCCCAAACAAGGCTACAGCCTTGGGGCAGTGTGGCTGGAAAGCTGCTGGCAGAAAGGGACCTGGGGGTGCTAATGGAAAAGCAGCTGAAGAGGAACCAGCAGTGTGCCCAGGTGGCCAAGAAAGCCAATGGGCATTCTGGCTGGGATTAGTAATGCTGTGTCCAGCAGGAGCAGGGAGGGGATTGTCCCCTGGAACTCAGCTCTGGTGAGACCACACCTCAAGTGCTGTGTCCAGTTCTGGAAACCTCAGTACAAGAGAGATGTGAAGGTGCTGGAGCCAGGGCAGAGGAGGGCAAGGAAGCTGTGAAGGGCCTGGAGAACAACCGAAGGAGCTGGGGATGTTTAGTGTGAAACAGAGGAGGCTGAGGGGAGACCTCATTGCTGTCTACAGCTACCTGCAAGGAGGTTGTGGAGAGGTTGGTGCTGGTCTCCTCTCACAGCTCTCAAAACACACACAGGTGTTTGGCATCTGATTGACCAGGAGTCTCCAGGTGTGCCCTCAGAAGGGAAGCAGGGGGCAAAAGCAGTCATGTGTGAGAGAGAAGTGCCACTCCACCTAGCAAATGCATGCTCCTCTCAAAGTCAGAGTGCCAGACGGGGCAAATCAGAGCAGTACAGACAGATCTGTGTGTCTGGGAGCTGAGCACACACACAGACGATGTGCAATGCCTCAGCAGGAATGTGTGACTGGCACACCTTGGGTTTAGCTTAGCTGGGATGCGTATGAAATCTATTTATACATAAGATATTATAACATATGAACTATGTTTATCAGTATCTGGGGGCTGGGGGTCAAGAGGGAGGGAACAGGCTCTGCTCAGTTGCAACCTGGGATAGGACAAGGGGCAATGGATGCAAGCTGCAGCACAGGAGGTTCCACCTCAACGTGAGGAGGAACTTCTTCACTGTGAGGGTCATAGAGCCCTGGAATAGGCTGCCCAGAGAGGTTGTGGAGTTTCCTTCTCTGCAGCCTTTCCAGCCCTGTCTGGATGTGTTCCTGTGTGACCTGTGCTGGATTCTCTGGTCCTGCTTTGGCAGAGGGGTTGGGCTGGATGATCTCCGGAGGTCCCTTCCAACCCCTAACATCCTGTGAACCTGTGTAATCCACATTTAGACGCCTATGTGTGAACCACAGGCGTCTCTCAGAAAGTGGTGTTCAGCCCCTCCACCCCTCATGACAGGGAGAGGCCCTATCTGCCTCTCTCACTACAGCAAGGCAGCTGGACCTTAGCTGCACCTGTGAGAAGGGGCCCAGGGGAAGGTACAAAATAGCCCCCAGCTGCCCATAGATCAACCAGGCTTAAAAGCAGAGCCAACAGTTGTTTACTAAACTTCCAGCTAACCATTTCCCCCGCCGGACTCGGCACCGCAGGCAGAGCCGACGCTTTCTATACGTGCTTATGAAGTTGCCCTTCTGAGGGGGTGAAAAAACCCGAACAAGTCGCTCAGAACTTTAAGGAAAACGCAGGAAAATCAAGCGTGAGGAGGAAGAAAAGAAACATTCCGGCGTTGGTTCCACTGGGGCTCGAACCCAGGACCTTCTGCGTGTAAAGCAGACGTGATAACCACTACACTATGGAACCGCCACGTAAACCAGCGGCCAGGGCGCTGCTCCTATCGACGAGGAGCTACGGCGCCTCCTTCCCCCGTCCCTCTTCCGCGAGCGCGGGGCGGGCCGGGCCGGCGGTGGGCGCGCGGCGAGCCGTTGGGCTCCTGAGGGAAGCCGAAGGGCACCACCCCACCCCGGGCTTTGCCTTTTAGTTTCTCACGTGTGTGTATTTCTTTGTTTTGATGGTTAATTGAAAACGCCGTCATTAACAATGATCTTAAGGCGTTTTCTGCCCTCTCGGGTAGCTGCGGTAGCGGGCGATGAGAGTGGTAAACCGCTTTAATAGCGCTGATGTTACCGGGAAAGCAGAGGTAAGGGTTTCGTGTGATGCGCTGCAGCTGTTCCTCTGCGCGTTAGGGCCTCGGCCCGGGTCCGTCCCACCAAACGTGGTCTGCAGGGGCAGGTGATGAGCCTGGAGGGCAGGGGCACTTTTCCAGCCTTACGCCAATGTGTAGCAGGTGTTGTGAGTACTCCCTGCGCTTTGCTTTCCGCCTGTGCACTCCTAACCTCAGTGCCTCTTAGCCCTGCTTCGGAGCTAGCAGGTAAAACCTTCCTGTAGGTCCTGCTGCTCCGCTGGTTTGCCCTGCTGCTCTCCTCTCCCCTCCCCGGTGAGAGGAGAAGGAGGCCGTTAGCTCGGTGCGTTCCGCCTCGGCGCTCAGCAGGCTGGTGGAAGCGTGGGGAAGGCTGAGCTCCGCCAGAGGTAGGGCGCCAGCGCCGCAGCTCCGCCGAAACCTGGCTGCGTGGGTTCTGTGTCAGTCGTGCACGGGAAGGCTCTGCACTGCTTGTGTCTGGAGTGCTTCAGTGGCTCTTGCTGAGTCGGGGAGGAAGGTGCGGGTGGTTTTCTCGGGGCAGGGGACGGTGTTTAAAACAGCCGGCGGAGACAGGGGCAGAGCCTGAAGGTCGGGGAGCTCTTGTGTGGTGCAAAGTTAAGATCTGTCCTTTCGGAGACGCTATGAGACACACACTAATGAGAGCTTTTAGTCTGAGGCGTCAAAGCTGGAGCGCATCGAGGATTTGCCTTTACAGGCAGGGCAGAGGCGCTGAGCGCCGACCTTTTCCCCGGTGTGTGCCTGCCCGGTGGGCAGGCAGCGGCAGGGAGGGCTCCTGCTGCGGCGCCGCGCCGCCAGCAGGGGGCTCCCCGCGCTCGCTGTGACCTCCTCAACCCGCAAGGCCCCAGGCCGGGGTTCGGTAGCGAGCGGCTCAGCCTGTGGGGGCGCGAGTGCTGCCGCTTCCCAACTGGAGTTTTGTAGGGAACGACAACGCGAAAGGTTTGTTACAAGTGGTGTTTCCTAGGGCTCAGCATCGAGACTTGTTCACAGTCTCAAGCTGTGTAGGGGGAAGTTTAGGCTTGATCTTAGAAGTTCTACACAGATAGAGATTGGCCATTGAAATGGGCTGCCCAGGGAGGTGGTGGGTTCGATGTCCCTGGAGGTGTTTAAAAAAGGACTGGATGAGGCACCTAGTGCCATGGTCTAGTTGGTTAGTTAGGGTTAAGTAATGGGTTAGACTTGATGATCTTGGAGGTCTCTTCCAACCTGGTTGATTCTGTGATCTGAATGATTGAGTGTAAATCCCTCGCTAAATTTGCAGATGGCACCAAGTTAGGCAGCAGCGTTGATCTGCTTGAGGCTGGAGATGCTCAACAGAGGGGTCTGGACAGGCTGGATTGATGGGCCGAGGATATGGGTATGAGGTTCAACAAGACCAAGTGCTGGGTCCTGCATTTAGGTCACAACAACCCCATGCAATGCTATAGGGTTGGGGGAAAGGGGCTGGAAAGATGCCTGGTGGAAAAGGAGCTGGAGGTATTTGGTCAACAGCTGGCTGAACGTGAACCAGCAGTGTGTTCAGGTGCCCAGGAAGGTTAACTGTATCCTGGTTTGTTTTAGAAATAGCATGGCCAGCAGGACTGGGTAAGTGATTGTTCCCCTGTACTCAGCACTGGTAAGGCTGCATCTCAACTACTCTGTTGAATTTTGGGCCCCTCACTACAGGAGGGACGTTGAGTTGCTGGAGTGTGTCCAGAGAAGAGCAACGAAGCTGATGAAGGTACTAGAGAAAAAGTCTTGTGAGTGAGTGAACTGGGCTTGTTTATTCTGGTGGAGAAGACGCTGAGGGGAGATATTATTGTTCTCTGCAACTTCCTGGAAAGAAGTTGGAGTGAGGATGGTGTTGGTCTCTTCTCCCAAGTAACCAGCAATAGGATGAGAGGAAATGGCCTTAAGTTCCACCCAGCGAGGTTTAGACTGGGCACAAAGAAAAATTTCTTCATCAAAAGCATTACTAAGCATTGTGACAGGCTGCTCAGGCAGTGTTTTGATTGACCATCCCTTGGAGGTATTTAAAAGATGTGTAGATGTGGTGCTTACAGTATAACCAGTATAACTTAGAGACATGGTTTAGCAGCAGGTAGGGTTAGGTTAACAGCTGGACTCGATGATCTTGAAGGCTTTTCCAACCCAAATGATTCTATGTGAATGTAGCAGCAGGCCTAAGTGTTTGTAGATGCCTTTGCTAAAGGGTACCTGACTGAGCTGCTTGTTAGCTCACCCTCTGCTCCTGTCAGCGATATCCAGGATTACTTGGACTGTGGATTCATGTAGAATAGAATTAACCATGTTGGAAAAGACCTTTGAGATCGTCAAGTCCGACCTATCACCCAACACCGTCTGATCAACTAAACCATGGCACTAAGTGCCATCCAGTCTCCTCTTAATCACCTCCAGTGACAGCGACCCCACTGCCTCCCTGAGCAGCCCATTCCAATGGCAAATCACTCCTTCTGTGAAGAACCTCCTAACATCCAGCCTAATCCTCCCTTGGTGTAGCTTAAGACTGTGTCCTCTTGTTCTGGTGCTGGTTGCCTGGGAGAAGAGACCATTCATGAGATATTTACTGCAGAAGATGGGTGGCTGTGAGGGTACAGAGCATCACAGCTGTTTCTCTTCAGTTCTGTGCCTGACTGCACCAGGTGTTCATTAATTCAGGGACTTTGTTGTTGTCTGACACCACACAAACATTGCATCCTTTGACTGTTACATTTTACCTGGAGTTTTGTACTGTTTGCATTACCTCAGTCCTCATCATGCTAAATCCTCACACCCCAAGGGGGTGGCTTGTGGAAGTACAAATTAAGGCACTTGTGCAGTGTTTGCGGGACTGTGGTTAAAAGTTACAAACAGAAACTACTGTTGGGACTAAAACCAGTAAGTTTGTTAACTTTCAGAAGCATATGGTGCCTGTAAGCAAAACAGGGTGGGTTTTTTGTTTTGTTTGTTGGGATGTTGTGGGGTTTTTTTATGTTGTTTGGTTTCCCTTTTTTGTAGCTAGATATTGTAGAATCACAGAATTGTCAGGGTTGGAAGGGACCTCAAAGACCATCCAGTTCCAACCCCCTGCCATGGCCAGGGACACCTCACACTGCAGCAGGTTGCTCACAGCCACATCCAGCCTGCCTGCAAACACCTCCAGGTAGGAGGCTTCCACCACCTCCCTGGGCAACCTCTGCCAGTCTCTCACCACCCTCATGGGGAACAACTTCTTCCTAACACCCAATCTGAATCTACCCATTTCTAGTTTTGCTCCATCCCCCCCAGTCCTATCACTCCCTGACCCCCTCAAAAGTCCCTCCCCAGCTTTCTTGGAGCCTCTTTCAGATACTGGAAGGCCACAAGAAGGTCTCCTGGGAGCCTTCTCCTCTCCAGACTGAATAGCCCAAACTCTCTCAGCCTGTCTCCATAGGAGAGGTGCTCTATTGTAGTAGATTGACTCTTGGAATTAATAATAGTTTGCTGAAGCAGCAGTTGATTTGCTGTTTCAAGGTAGAAAATGTTGTAATTTTGTCATCAGAAGCAATTTCATAAGGATAAGATGAAAACAGAGGGTGAAGAAAAGAATTTCCATCAACTCTGCTGACCCCCTCTGATGTATGTGATGGCTGTACTTAAGAACAGGCAATTCCCAGTCTTTAAAATACAATTAGAAACAATTAACAATAATGCTTTTATATTCTGATAATTAATGGGTGAGTCAAATCTGTGGACCCTCTTGACCTGCAGAATCTGATTTAATCCAGAGGTGCTTTTTGGGAAAAGAGAGTCTGGTAGGCTTGAGGCTTCAGGATGTAGGCTTGGGGTTCACCAGACCACCAAAAGGCAGATCCAACTGTTGTTAGGTAATTCTTGTGCCCATTTCCTTTTCTTCATGTTATTTTACTAAGTCTTGGCAAAATCTGAGTGCTGTAGGTATCTGTCGTCTCCTGGAGATGAAAGATGAGGATGCTGAGGGGGGATGCTATTGCTCTCTACAACCCTGGAAGGAGGTTGGAGTTGGTCTCTTCTCCCAAAGTAACCAGTGAGAGGAAATGGCCTTTAGTTGCACCAAGGGAGGTTTAGACTGGGCATAAGGAGAAACCTCTTCGCCAGAAGTGTTACTAAGTGCTGGAACAGGTTGCTCAGGCAAGTGTTTTGAGCGACCGTCCCTTAAGGTATTTAAAGATGGGTAGATGTGGTGCTTAGAGACCTGGTTTACCATTTCCTAGAGATGATAGGCTCTAAGTAGAGGGTGAAGGTTAACTTGTGAGGGAGGTAGAGTTGTGCAAATGAGGTCATTAGCCATTGCTTCCCAGAATAATCTGCGTTCAAGTGACAGTTTGGAAAACCTTCTTTCCCAAAACCTGTGTTCTCATTGTCATAGAACGTATCCTGATGCTTTCATAATGTTCTGATCTACTTTCTTGGCTTTCAGGAACTGGGAGGTCCTGCAGCTGCCTTTCTTTCCCATTTCTGATTTTCTGTTCTTTTGGCCAAGGATGCTAGTTTTGCTATCTTCTGTTCATCATCTCACCCAGAATCATCAGGGGACAGAGGGGAGATTTCTTTTCCTGTTCACCCAAATTAATCTCCTCTTGCTGATTTGTGAGAACAGATTTCTGTCATCTCATCAAGACTGTTTCAAATTCTTCTGAACATTCATTTCTGTCTTAATTTCTTCTAGTCTTTTGATTCTTTCTGTTGTGATTAGCCATCCAGGTCTCTCTAGCAGGGACTTGGCTCCTGGCTAATACTTCAAATATTGTGTTGGGTCACATAGAAACACTTCTTTGAACTTGGTAGGGTAAGAGGAGGGGGACCCATGGTCAGGGCTCAGAAGGAGCACATTCACTTTGACTACAGTTATCTTGAGCCTTTCTGGAAAATATCAGTTGCATCACTTTGTAATGGGTGCTTGTGAGAAATAGGCCTGAAGCAGAATTATGGATGTGGAATGCCTTCAAGGAGGCTTGCTCAGGAGGACAGAAGATGTGCTATTGCATCAGCTAGGGCTGCTTGTAAAGGGATGTCCCAATTGCTGTGCTAGCAACATAACTGGTTTTATTCTTGGCATGCAAGACTGCTCAACAACACATTGCCAGATTCTTTTTGACCTTTTCTCTGTTGCAGCTGTTGATGCCAAAACCCTTTTCAGCACCTTAAGTGTATTTAGAATGGATGACTGCTGAACAAAAAAGTGGTAGTACCTTGCTGGTGGACCTGGTATGTTCTCTTTGCCCTCTGTAGAAAGAAGAGTGGTCTTGTTTGGTACAGTTCTTGGGCCTGAACTGGAAAGGTTAATTTGGAAAGCACATTTGTGTTTCCTCAAGTTGCATGTTACTGTGATCCCCATGGGTAACTGGAGAGGTGGCTCATTCTAGCAAGACTGACTTTATCAGGTTGCTTATCAGGTCATGTCAGACCACAAAGAGGGCAAACAACTTCCATAAATAACAAAAGAAAACAGGCAGTGGAGACTTTGTCTTGCAGAATGTAACAGTTAAGGGTTTGCTCTCTCTCCTATTGATCTTGGATGAAATGTTTCTGATAGATTTGTTTGCTTTTGAAAGAAAGCTTGGAGCCTCTTGTTATGCAGAGATGTTGGCAAATGCCAATATAGGTGAATTTATCAGGCACAGTAAATGTTTTATAACTGATATGTATGCCCAGAGTGCAGTGGAAAGGGGTTATGATGTATTTTTGCTTGCATGCATTTTGGCAGAACAGTGTGATCATACATAAATGATTAGCTGCTGTAACTCTGACCAGGGAAAGCTCATCCAGCCAGAAAGAAACATCAAAACTCTTCTGGGTCATGCAGAATTATCATGCTTCGTATGTTTTCCATTTTCTATCTCATCTCACAGGAGAGGAACAGCACTGAAAGTGGGAGCTTGTGCCTCGAGAACCTCAAGGACTAGCTCAGTCAGTCAAACCAGTGCATTCACACAGTGCCTTCTGCTTTGCTGGTTTGACACTTTAAGTATTTTTTGTATGTTAGTAAATGTCTCTGTTCTGTCACAGTAAGTGCAACTGTCTGTCCCAGAAGACAATTTAATCACTCTGTCGTTCACGGTGATGGTTGATGCCTTTAGAACTGTCACCAGACTGCTGGCAAAAATTTCCTGACAATATCATGTTACACCATTATTAGACCCTTGGGGCAGGAGAGTGAAGATCTTGCTTTGTTGGTCTGTTCTCAGAAATCTTTTGCTCTCTATCCAGTCCTAGTGGGATTCCAACCCCCGGAGAGCCTGTGGAGCAGGGGGTGTTAATGATGCCCGTAGTGTGCCCATCCACGTGGAGCTTTCTCGCACTGCAGCATACTTGGTAACCTGTGGTACTCTTTGGACCCACAGGCCCCTGCAGCTCCATCGTTTTGCACAGCAGCAAGCTGTGCCCAGCTTTTGGATAGGTGTGGAAGGACAGACTGGGAGAAGAGGTGGTATGGTGAGGATGTGTGACACTGCTGGTACTACAGTACTGTACTCCTACTGACACACCACATTTTTGAGTGGTGTGATTTGGTGTGTGTTCAAAACTGCCATGTCCCCATGCTGTTGATACACTGCCCAAAGCAGCAGATTCCTCAGAGGCTGTTTGCTAGCAGTGGGCTGGAATAAATTGCCTTGAGTGTGGCAGCTCTGCCCTTCCCCAGGCACCTGTGCAGTGAGAGTCTGTGGTCAGCATGGTGAGGAGGCAGGTCAGAGTTGCAGGCCTTGCTGCCAGGCATGAGGATTTGATTTCAAAGCATGTTGTGCTTGCTGGCCACACAGGGGAGCAACACTGCAGTGTTCTCAGCTGCTCTGAGGAGGAGGAGTACCAAAACATGAACTGAGTCCTCTTAGTTCCATTTCTTGTGCACATGAAGAAATGAAGCGTTACAGGCATAAGTGCAGTGCTTCTGAGTGCAGAACTGGACTGCTTCATGATTGCCCAATCTCCTGGGTGTGACTGAGTGTTTTGGACAACACCTAGATCACTGGCCTGCAGATCCAGCGCCTCAAGGGAAATTCAGCCTTTCCATAAGGGCTTTCACAACCACGCTGCTCACGTCAGATCACCAAATACCTGGACAGCCCTTATGTTTTGGGTATTATTTTCCCCAGTCTGCTGTATCTTCTAAAATGCAAATCATTGCCTGAACACAGCAGAAGGGCCATTCCTCTTGGAAGAGATCATGTGACTTCAGATGCAAAGGATAACTTCAGCCCATCCCTTTCTCTGCCCGAGATTCAGGAGGCATGGTGGAAACCCAGCTCTTCCACAGCGTGCCTGCAGAGCAGCTGGATGGCTGCAGCCATGAGCTTTCACATCAGGCTGGACAATGAAGGCAGCGTCTCCTCTGGCTGTTTCTGAAGAAATTTCCTCTTGGGAAGCTGTATAAATAGGTGGAGAGCAAGTGCATTGCAGCTTCTGAGCTCCAGAGCCCCAGGGAGAGCTGGAGCACCTGTTCTGCAGAGCTTCATCCCTCACTGTGCAGAACTGCTTCTGTAAGAAGGCCACTTTCTCTTAGGAAAAGAGTCTTCTAAAGGTACTTGTGTAGAAGATGTCTCAGTATTCCTGAAGGAGAAAGGGAAAAAAAAAAAAAAACAGGTAATATCTTTGGGTGGGGGGTGTGTGTATTTATATATATATATGTTTTAGTTCACTTTTAAAGAGCAAATTGACTTCATCCTAAGTCTGTGTAGGGAATGACAGATGTATATGGAATGGTAATAATTTTACCCTGAGGAAAATGAGTGTTTCAGACTATAAAGTTTGGCCTGGACTAGAACAGTTACCCAGAACTTAGGAGTACAGATGAGATCAAATGGCTTTGAGGCTGCTTTATTTCATGTACTTTTGGCTTAAGAAAAAAATAGTTTTTATGATGATAATTCTGACCCTTGTTTGGATGCTTAATTTGAGCTTCAATAAAAGAAATATGAATTTTAGTTGAAGCAGGAATGGATTTTTTAGTCACTTAATGGAAATGGCACTTTGTCCAATGGATGTGAAATAACAGAGAGCTAAACACATTACTGCTTTTCCTATGTTGATGTTCTCATATCGGCCTCTTGGCAAACCAAACTGAGTGTTGGTGTCAAAATTACAGCTGGCCATAGCCAGGTGCTCTGTTCACTGTCTGTGGCTGCTTTGTCTCACTTTCTGCAGGAGGATCTTTATAGATGACCTGATGATTTTATTAGCTAAAGATTCCCATTTTTGACACCCCAAGTTCTGGCAACAAGGCAGTTTTGAGAAGTTGTCCTCCTGCAGGTGCTAGCCTGGCTGTTGTGATTCAGTGTCTGGCTTCTTTTCTCTGGGGTCTTTTGCCCTTTCCTGCTTCATTCCCTCAGCAATGCACAGAAGTAAATACATCAGAAACCCATATTAGACGATCTATTTCTCAACTCTCTGCACTCCTCCCTTTCAAACGAAACCACTCTGAATAAAGTCTGTGAGCCACAGACCTCACTGGAAAGCCACTGTCAATGGAAGCTCCATCCATCCAAGCTTTATGGAGAGTAGTGTCCCTATCTCATCACCTCTCCAACCACATGAAACAGAATGCCCAGGGAGGTGGTGGAAGCTCCATCCCTGGAGCTTCAAGGCCAGGCTGGATGTGGCTCTGGGCAACCTGATCTAGTGTGAGAGGTCCCTGGCCATGGCAGGGGGATTGGAACTACATGATCCTTGAGGTCCTTTCTAAACCTAACAATTCTATGGCTCTATGTATGGGAGGAGATCATAACTACCTGTTGACAAATATGGTTGAGAACAGGACAAGTAGGGAAAGGAGGCACATTACTGGAGATAGCCTTTGAGGAAAAAAAAAAAAATGAGGGTGTAGCATAATTGTGGCAGTTCCATCCCAGCAAAATTAAAGAGAGGAGCCTTTCGTTCTTTGTTTATCAGAGGTGAGAAACAAATGGAATGAAGCAAGCAGTTAAAAGTCTAGTGGCTCTTATTTCTGTGGCTTCCATATCCTCAAGCTTGACCTAGCTTACACTTGTCTGCCAGTAGCACAGCTCATCTAATTTTAAAAGGTGAGGGATGTTTGCAAGGGTGGCTCTCTGCCCAAAGGAGCTACAGCCTGATTTCATTAAAAGTCAGCTATAAATCTTTACAAGATTTCCACTCTTCTTGAGGCAGCCTGCTCTTTACGTGGTTGACAATTTGGAGGCATGATTGATTTGGGGCAGCACCTATTACATCTGGATCAAATGGTGCTGACTCATTATCCTTGTAAATCAAGCTCGACAGGCTGGACAGATGGGCAGAATCCAATGGCATGAGATTTAACACATCCAAGTGCCGGGCTCTGCACACTAGCCACAGCAACCCCAGGCAGTGCTACAGGCTGGGGTCCGAGTGGCTGGAGAGCGGCCAGGCAGAGAGGGACCTGGGGATGCTGGTTGATGGTAGGCTGAACATGAGCCTGCAGCGTGCCCAGGCAGCCAAGAAGGCCAATGGCATCCTGGCCTGCATCAGGAACATTGTGGCCAGGAGGAGCAGGGAGGTCATTCTGCCCCTGTACACTGCACTGGTTAGGCCACACCTTGAGTCCTGTGTCCAGTTCTGGGCCCCTCAGTTTAGGAAGGATGTTGTCTTGCTGGAGCGTGTCCAGAGGAGGGCAACAAAGTTGGTGAGGGGTTTGGAACACAAGCCCTATGAGGAGAGGCTGAGGGAGCTGGGGTTGCTTAGCCTGGAGAAGAGGAGACTGAGGGGTGACCTTATTGCTGTCTACAACTACCTGAAGGGAGGTTGTAGCCAGGCAGAGGTTGGTCTCTTCTCCCAGGCAGCCAGTACCAGAACAAGAGGACACAGTCTCAGGCTGCGCCAGGGCAGGTTTAGGCTGGATGTTAGGAAAAAGTTCTATATGGAGAGAGTGATTGCCCATTAGAATGGGCTGCCCAGGGAGGTGGTGGAGTCACCATCATTGGAGGTGTTCAGGAGGAGACTTGATGGGGTGCTTGGTTGCATGGTTTAGTTGTTTAGGTGGGTTGGATTGGTTGATGGGTTGGACATGATGATCTTGAAGGTCTCTTTCAACCTGGTGTATTGTCATGTATTGTATTGCATTCTATTCTATTCTATTCTAAGCTCTTGACAGCTCAGGTTCTGAACCCCTAATTTCTGAGCACTTGCTGCAGTGTAACCTTCGGTGACTGCTACCCAGACAGAGAGCTGCGTGTGCCACTCCAGCTTAGCTCTGTGCCTGCCTCTTGGCATGGCTGGAATGACATTTTATTGTGCTACAGTGGATGGGCTGTGTATTCAGTGCCTGTCCATCACAAAATTGCCTTTTTGCTGAACTGAGAGAAATGCAGCAATTTATTGGAATGATATCTAAAAATCTCCAGCTTGTAGAAATTGGATTGCTGCCTGCTTTGTACTGAACACAACAGATTCTCTCTTAAGGGTAAAGCGGAGCTATGGTATCCAGAGTGCTAACACAGCTTTACCTCACCTGGCTACCTTGTAGCTCTGAAGCTTTTCCAATACTTTGGTAAAAGCTCAGCTTTCCATTTCATCAGCCAAATGTTGGGGGAATTTTTTAATGATTAACAATTCTTCACCAGATGTTGCTGTGCCTCATAGTAAACATCTCACAGAAATTACTATCCTATTTTAAATGCTTGGGTTTCAACCTTCTTTCACTGCACTGGTTAGGCCACACCTTGAGTACTGTGTCCAGTTCTGGGCCCCTCAGTTCAGGAAGGATGTTGACTTGCTGGAACGTGTCTAGAGAAGGGAAACAAAGTTGGTGAGGGGTTGGGAGCACAATCCCTGTGAGGAGAGGCTGAGGGAGCTGGGGTTGCTTAGCCTGGAGAAGAGGAGGCTCAGGAGAGACCTTATTGCTGTCTACAACTACCTGAAAGGAGGTTGTAGACAGGCGGGGGTTGGTCTCTTCTCCCAGGCAGCCAGCACCAGAACAAGAGGACACAGTCTCAAGCTGTGGGAGGTTCAGACTGGATGTTAGGAGGAAATTCTATAAAGAGAGGGTGATTACCCATTGGAATGGGCTGCCCAGGGAGGTGGTGGAGTCACCATCATTGGAGGTGTTTAGGAGGAGACTGGATGGGGTGCTTGGTTGCATGGTTTAGTTGATTAGGTGGTGTTGGATGATAGGTTGGATGTGATGATCTTGAAGGTCTCTTCCAACCTGGTTTATTCTATTCCAAGGGAATGCCTCCATAGCCTTTGCCTAGTAGTTTTTTTCCTGCCTCAGGAAGGCAGGGTTTAGCATGGAGCAGGAGCTGGCTTGCACCGACATAATAGGATGCTGGAAAGCAGAGTTTTCTTCCTTTGGACCAGTTCAATTAGGAGCAGCAAAAAGCCTTGGGCTGAGGGAGGCATTGGCTCTTTCTACAGTGGCTTGTTCCCCTTGTTCATGATTCCTTAATCAGACAAGAAGGGCAGAAAGTTAATTTGCTGGGCCCAAGTTGCTGGAGTCTTCAAAAGGTGTCGCTGATCTGAGTCTAAGCGTGCCGGTTCACAGCCAAAATGGCTCCTTAGCCACTTGATAAGCCATTGGGAAACAGGGGAGTACTTCAAGTGTTTGCTATGTCCCTTGTAGGATGCAGATATTTGAGACTGAAGGTGATGATTAGTCCTGTGGACCAGCTCTCTGATGGCCATATTTGGCCTTTTAAGTAGGTTTAATGATAGGATATATTTGTGCAAGTTTTCCTTCACCATAAAATTTCTGTCCCTAGATCTCTACCTTTTTTATTTCTTTACACAAGGAGGTGTTAGAAGTTTAAGAATCCAGAGGTAGGTAGAAAGAAGGGTGGAGATGGCTGGGAGAAAAGCTTAAGTCATTGAAAATAGGCTTGGGTAGTGATTCAGATCCCTGTTTCTTGGCTCAGCCCACTGTTTGCTATGGCTTGGGTGGAGTCCTGAGAGGCGTGATGGTTCTGTTTGGGGCTGTGGTTGCCCAGTTCCATGCTACCTGCCCTGCAATAAAAGTTGTGTCACTGCAACAGAACTTAGATTGTAAGCTCTGTTTTGTTCTTGGCACTACTCTTCAAATCACAATTCAGATTGTGGCTGGCTGGTTTGAGGTAGACGAAGACTTGATACTCCCTTAAGAGGGCAAATGGGGAGACAGTATTCAGGAAGACAACAACTGTTTGGAGAGAAGACAAATTGAGCTATTACCAATATCAATGCTGTAATTGATGCTGTTGAAGCAATTAATTGGCTC
Source organism: Picus viridis (assembly GCA_033816785.1). Taxonomy (NCBI): domain Eukaryota; kingdom Metazoa; phylum Chordata; class Aves; order Piciformes; family Picidae; genus Picus; species Picus viridis. The sequence goes on along the minus strand of CM066570.1, from coordinate 30,356,686 downwards.
AAAATGAAAGTAATAGCATTTTTTATTTATTTCATAATAGCTCCTTCAGAGGGGAGGAAAGCAGCTAGCGGGGGGGGGGAAGCCCCTAAAATCCTTTCCTGAATTAAATACTGAGTCAGAAGGTGGGAGAGTCATCTTGAGTGTAGAATACCCTTGTATTGTGAGACCCTGAAAAAAAATAACCTCACAAGTATAAAGAGTTGGGTGATATTCATGTAACATAAATAATCAACATGTAAAACCTGTAAATAGTGCCACAACAATAAATGTATTGTAAGTATTGAAATTGACAATTAGCTACATATGTATTTGTTTTCCTCTCTTATCCTCCTGCAATTCTACTTCTGTTAGCAAAGCCAAAGGAAAAGAACAGTAGTTAAATATTCATTTTCATAGCATCATAGAATGGGCTCAGAGATCATTTGCTACAACCTCCCCATCATGGACATGGATACCTCTCTAGTAGACTCAGCTGCTCAAGGTCTCATCCAGCCTGGACTTCAGCATTCCCAGGGAGGAGGCAGCCACAGCCTCCCTGGGCAGCCTGTGCCAGAGTCTCACCACCCTCACACTGAAGAACTTCTTCCTAAGATCCAATCTAACCCTGCTCTGCCTCAGCTTCAAACCATTCCCCCTTGGCCTATTGTGAGCTACCCTTACGAAAAAGTCCCTCTGTAGCCTTCCTGTAGGATCCCTTCAGGTACTGGAAGGCAGCTCTAAGGTCCCCTGGAGCCTTCTTCTCTCCAGGTTAAACACCCCCAGCTCCCTCAGCCTGTGCTCACAGCAGAGCTGCTTGAGCCCTTGGATCTTCTTTGTGGCCTCCCTGGACTCACTCCAGCAGCTCTGTGTTCTCCTCCTGCTGGGGACACCAGAACTGGAGGCAGGATTGGTAGTGGGGTCTCAGCAGAGCGGAGTCAAGGGGCAGAATCCCCTCTCTTGCCCTGCTGCCCACACACCAGGATGCCGATTCATTAATTTGTTTTAAAACTCGAGCTAAAACCAAAGAAATATCAATGAAATGAAACAACAAATGCAATAATTGAGATGTCAGACTTGCTAGAGAGAAATTTGTATCCCTGGGACATAGGGAGAGAGGAATCAGTGTGATCATGTAAGAAATCTTTCAAAGTTCAGACTCTCTAAGAGCATCAATGACCTTCTTGTGCCTAAGAAATCAACCTGGCCTCTATCTTAGGGGAACTGGATTCATCTGAACTTGCTGATGAGGAAGTGTATTGCATTATTGAATGATACCATTTAGTGAGGAGCTGAGCAAGAGACAGTAGGAAACCCCAAAAGGCCAAGTTGCAAAATGTACTTTGTTCAATTATTTAATTAAACCAAATCTGTCATTTAGAATGTTAGAAATGCAACTGCAAATTGGATGCTTTACTTGAATGAAACCTGATAAGCAGTTTGCTATGGCACTGTCTCTCCTTGTAGATTTAGTGGTGGTGACACTGATGGCTAAAGCGGTAGATGGGGTGGTAGAGCACCACTGAAAAACCGCAGAATGTTAGGAGGCCTGAAATTTGTGGCTTTTCTAGCACTAGTATCAGCTATAACTGAAAGTCCTTAAAATTCTACAGCTCTGATTTTCAGATCCCAAGAAGGAAGAGTAACATGTTTCTGTTCTCCTCCCCTCCACTCTGCCATAGTGAGACCTCACCTGAAGTACTGCATCCAGTTCTGGGATCCCCAGTTCAGGAGGGACAGGGATCTACTGGACATAGTCCAAGGGAGGGCTGCAAGGATGCTGAAGGGACTGGAGACTGCCTGATGAGGAGAGGCTGAGAGCCCTGGGGCTGTTTAGTCTGGAGAAGACTGAGGGGGATTTAATACACATTTATAAATATCTGAGGGCTGGGGATCAGGAAGGATGGGACAGCCTCTGCTCAGTTGCAGCCTGTGATAGGACAAGGGGCAGTGGATATGAGCTACAGCAGAGGAGGTTCTACCTCAACATGAGGAGGAACTTCACAGAGCGCTGGAACAGGCTGCCCAGAGAGGTTGTGGAGTCTCCTTCTCTGGAGACTTTCAGAAGCCATATGGATGCATTCCTGTGTGACCGGTGCTAGATTTTATGGTTATGTGGTCCTGCTCTGGCAGGGGGCTGAACTTTGTGATCTGCAGAGGTCTCTTCCATCCTGTCCTGTATTGTAATGAGGCTTCAAATAGCTATCTTGAGATTAAGAAATCACTTGGGCACATGAACTTGGAGCTAACATGTAAGGAGTAAACTATATTAATGACTGAGCTCATCTGTCCTCAATGCAAGCTGATAGTAATCATGTGAAAAAGAAGCCTAGGATGCTTCATCCAGACCTGTTTGTGTAGGACATGCTGTACAACAATTCATTCTGAGCTGTAGTTGCTTTAGATTCTGTCTTGCCAAGCACTTTGGATTTTAACTCTCCCTCCCAATTCTCTCCCTGTTAGGAGTGCTAGGAGGAACCCAGGACCCTGGAAGGATCCAGTCCTCACCACTGAAAGAACAGCACAGGAAATATGTGTAAAGCTAAGAGCTGAAAGAAGCAGGCTTTGTGTCAGCAGCAGTTAAAACTGATTGATGTGCATTGGAACCATGGGATGCAGCAGTTCTGTAGCTGACAGAAGGTCAGAGAACGGTGAGTACTGCCTTTGTCTTCCAGGTCAGTGATTGTTCACTCTGTAACACCAGAAGATGGTCACAAGGTAGCATTTGCCCCAATTCCTGTTGTTAAAATACTTCTTCAGAGAAAATTATTTTAATTATCCTCTCTCTAAAAGAGTGTGATCTTCAGAGGTCACTTCCAACCCCTGCCATCCTGTGATTCTGTGTGAATGCACAGCTTTTACACGCTGGCTGAGGTTAGAAGGCTACTGCAGACCACCTCTGATATCTAGAGATGGGATTGGAACAAATCCACAGCATCTGGGACAGAAGCTACACTTCAGATATGTCTGCCCTTCACTGTGTCACTGGCAAAACCTGTGAGGTAAGATATTGAGAGGTATCCATCATGGCCTTCCCATGATTCCTTGAAAAACTGCCCCAAATTCCCTGCTGCTGGGTGACCCCTGATTATGAACCAAGTGTAATAATTAAGCAGAGCTATTACAGTGACTCTCAGAATCGATTTTTCTGCCACACCCAGTGCTTGATCTGAAATTCTCCCTGGCAGTCACTCAGACTGTCAATTGAAAGTCTCCATAATACCTGCTTAAATGCTCAGTTGAAAAAATAATGCCTCATCCCCCTGCTTGTAATCATCCCACACCCTGGAATGCACACACCAGGTTTTGCACAGGCAGGTGGGTTCCAGGATTGGCTCAGACCTTTGCTCAGATGGTTTGTATTCTCTTTCAAGGTTTGTCACTGAAGCATGGTGAGCCAAGAGGTGTGCTATGTGGCACTGTGTGCAGGTTTGGGAGATGGCTGAGAAGGAAGGCTCTTTTTGGCTGCCCAGCCAGCATATCAGTCACATGAAACTGGTTGCTAAGAAGCAGGAGCACTTCATCATGGCTACAGGGATCTAAGCTAATTGGTTTAAGGGTAGTCCTAAGCTTTGTCTTCAAAGCAGCCTCAGTGCTTCATCACAGCAATGGAAATAGGCTGGAAGCATCTGGAGTCTGAGAACTACTTGCTGCTGAGAAGTGGCTGCTCCTGTTTGGGTTTGTGTGCTGTACATATATGTGCCTTATAAGGGCTCAGAGACAAATTAGTTGGGAATATTTTTGAGGGTGTGAGAGTTTGGAATGGACACAAGGAGCTGTACTCTGTCTTGGTTTGGAACCATCAATATACACTGGTGTGAAGCTAGGCTTTGCTACCCCAAAGCTGTCTTAGAGTTTTGTGTGCTCTTTGTCAGTGTTCAGTCCTCTCCAGCTGCTAGATGGTTCTCTTTCTGCACTTCAGCAGTAGTCAAATGTTGCTGAACTGGCATTCCATCTGCAGCCTGAGGCTGTACATCCCTCAAATGCCTTAATAACGTGAATTTAACAGGTACTCAGTAGTGTAGAGACCTTCTGCGGCTGAGAACAATTTCTTTAATGGATGCAGTTTAGCCTAGTGTGAACATCATATTCTGAGTCAGGCCTGAGAACAACAGTGCTGTAATAAGTGCAATTAAACAAAACACCACCAACAAAAAAAGAGGCAGGAAATATTCTGTTAGATTTGCAACATTAACCATAGTGGTTGATATCTATTTGTCTTATGTGGTGCCAGCGTTAAGTGCTCAGGACCATTAAGCAACCCAGGGGGCTTTAATGGGAAGTTTAATGGTTGTGATGCTGGAAATCAGTTTCTGTGCTGGTGGCTGTGCTTTGCCCCTTGGGTCCTCTTCTAAACGAAAAAGTTGGTGACAGCCTTGCTCTGTGTCAATCTGTCAGATCTGTGGTGCTGCTGAATTCCAGAAAGGACAGGAAACAAGAGACATCTTAGAGTTTATGCAGGGTACACAAGATGCTCTTAGTCATTTAAAGACTGCATTTCCTTCAGGCAGGAGGACTTTTCTAGGATGGATGTCATGCCTGGAGGATGATAGTCACTTCTGACTTTCGGCCTTATCTGGACTAGAAGCAGCTCCTTTGACTTGTTCCCTCAAGATAAGAAGCTTCAAGACTTTTTTCTGTGTCCTATGCTGAGCTATTCAGGGTTGAGTTCCTTAGGAATCTCCTTGAAGTGAAGTGTTAGCTGCAAGGTTGGAGGCAAAGGCTTGACATTTCTTGCCCCCTCTCTTTTTTTTTCCTTTTTTCTTTTTTCACTGGTATCCTCCTGAGAGTACAGAGGGGGAAAACCCAAAAGCTAGGGAAAAAGAGATGAGAGATCAGTCCAGAAAGAATTACGTTCAACTTTGAGTGAATGTGACATCTCTTAAGAACACCCTCCTAGCTTACTCTGTTTTTTGTTGCCAGGCAAGAATATGGTGGTGGTGATGTGGCTGCATTGAGATGGGTGCAGGATCCCTGTGCTCTGTCGTCCTCTTGCTGTTACAGTGATGCCTCTTGACTGCCCCTGTTGTTGTTCTGTAGGGCTAAGCATGTTAATACAGAGTCCTCTTCTGACCACAATTTAAGCAAATTACTAGATTTGAACTTGCCATTGTTTCATTGCTTGATCTTCAAGGCAGGAGTTGCATTTTGTTCTGATCTTCTCTAGTAAGTGGTGTTCTCCTCTAGATGATAAATCCAATTTTATACATGTCCTAAGTATCTGAAACATGCATTTATTCCTCTCTAGCTGATCTTTAAAAACAGTTAACAAGGACCAAGGAATGCTTTTCTCCAAGTTAGTTGATCTTTCTGGGAAAGCACCCTGAAAGCAACAGAGGCACAGCTCTGTGAGACAGCAGAAGTTACTGCTGAGCTCTTCTGTTCCTCTTCTCCCAGGCTCACTGTGATTTCAGGCTGAGCATGTCTCAGAAATCACAGAATGTTAAGGGTTGGAAGGGACCTCCAGAAAGCATCCAGTCCAAGCCCCCTGCCAGCTCAGGAGCACCCAGGGCAGATCACACAGGAACATATCCAGGCAGGTTTGGAGTATCTCCAGAGAGGGAGACTCCACAACATCTCCTCCATCCCTCTGCTTTCTCTCCTCCATCCAGATCTGTTGGAGCTGCAGTGATTAGCTGTGATGCTGAGGGCATGCCTGGCTGCCTTTCTTCTTGCCTTCCTGCCACCACCACCGTTTTTCATGCCCCAGCTCCTTAGGGCTGCTACCCTGTGGGTACAAGGAGTAGCAGCATGGTGAGAAGCAGCTCCTGGAGCTTCTGTTCCCTTGCACAGCTTTCACTGCTGGCTGCTGTTCACACAGAACTTAGTGCTTGACAGGTGTGAGGAGATCTCCCCACAGGACAATGCCTACCCTGGGACCTCTTTGTGTCCCCGGATGTGACGTCCTGCTTGATAAACTTTTATCTGAACAGATAAGCAAAGGTATCTTTTTGAGGAGTGATTAAGGCTTATAGGCCCTTCATTCTAGGCTGCAGTCTTGGTGATTGTTCTTCAGTGACAGCTCTAGCAGTTTTCCAGATTGAGACAATAGCAGACACAACTTTTTGAAGTGCTGAGTGGGATGCATATCCAACATATAATCCAAAATGGTCTTCTGACATGTTCCATTGCACTCTTGGGGTGAGTGTTCCTTTGTTAACAGATGTTAAGGTTTGAGTTTTGCTGGCTTGCTGGTACAGCCATGCAGGCAAAAGCTTTCTGTTAGGAGAGGCAAACTCTGTAATCCCATGATGCTCATGTTAGAGCTTGCTAAGTCTGGAGCTTTTTTACTGCAGGTTGGTAAAGAACTGCATCTTACTGGTAGGCTAAACTGCTCTTCTTCCTTTCCTTACTGTTACACTTTGAAGGGGGAACTTTAGCCTAGTTCCTGACTGCAAAGGCTGGAAGTAAAATGAATGACCATTGGATGCAAAAGGAAAATTATGGTAAGGTCTATAGAATTCATTGGATTGCTAATGGAGATAGAGTAGTGACAGAAACAGTTCTTTCTGCTTTTGTCACTTCTGCTTGCAACTTTCCTCTCTCTCTTCTTGTGGCCTTGCCAAGGCTATGTCTGTTTTGACTACTATGTGAGGTAATAGGAAGGAGGGAGGGAGTGGAGGAGGAGGTGAACAGGTGCCCTGGATCCATCCAGAGGGGTCTGAGGAGTTTCTGTGTTGTTTTAAAATTGTTTATATATATATAGTACATATATGGTATATTTTGTACATATTCATTGCATTTCATATGTCTAGATTTTAGTTTGTTTGTAACTAGAGCTTCATTTGCTTCCAAAACCTTCTGAGCTAGCTTGGCAATTTATTTTGGGAGTAGTTTCTCCAAATTAGTTGGGGGGCTAATTTCAACCCACCGCATTTACCTTCCCAGAGCCCACATGCTGCCCATCAGCCGGAGATGGATGACTTCTTACATGAAGTATGATATTCAGGACAATGAAATGAGGAAAGCTTCTAAGAATATAAGTCTGAGCAAGTCAGCTAGTTTGGGATCTGGCCCTGAAGACAGAAATAGTAAAGGCAGCATTTATTCATTACTGGAGAGCACTATTTCAGTCTCCCTTTACCAGAGACCAGTCCTAATGTCAGCTGCGCACAGTGGTCTGAATTGGTCATCCATCTGCAAAGCTCTGCAGAGGCAGCATGTATGTTGTCAGTGCAGATGGCACTGTACCCATGGGAACTCACTCCATTGCCTTCTCTTTTGACAGTCATCAGAGCTGCCATCCTCATCCAGAACTGGTACCGCTTTACCATGGCCCGGCTGGAGACGAGGCGCCGCTACTCACTGAGTATCTTTCAGTCAATCGAATATGCTGATGAGCAAGATCAGCTACAGGTTTGTAATCTTCAATTCTTCCCCTACAAGCAGTTGTGCTGTTCCCAGAGAGCTGAAACTGCACAAACAAAATGGGTGTGTGGCTGTTTCTCCCTACCAATCTGTGTCCTGTATAATAAAACCACTTCCATGCCTCATGAGTAGAATCGTAGAATGGTCTGGACTGGAAGGGACCTCCAAAGGTCATCTAGTCCAATCCTCTGTGCAGTAAGCAGGGGCATCCTCAACTAGATCAGATTGGCCCCAGTCCTGTCCAGCCTCACCTTGAATAGCTCCAGGGATGGAGCCTCAACTACCTCCCTGGGTGACCTGTTCCAGTGTTCCACCACCCTCATGGTAAACAACTAATTTAGTTATGCATATGTGTATGTGTGTATAACCATCTAACCATTCTACCCATACAACCATACCTAGGCTAGAGATTCCTGTAGAACAGCTCTGTTAGCCAGGAACTGCTGATCTTCCCACTATGGGTAATCTTAACTGTGTGTGTGAGGCAAGATAGGTGCAACAGAAATATCAGTGTCTCAATATGTCAGTGCAGGCTTCCTTTAGGGTCAATCCAGGGAATTAGAAACTTAGAGGACTTTGTGTTAGTTGACAGCAAGTTCTCCGTGGGACAGCAATGTGCCCTTGTGGCCAAGAAAGCCAATGGGATACTGGGGTACCTCAAGAAAAGTGTGGCCAGGAGGGCTAGGGAGCTTCTCCCCCTCTACTCTGCCCTGCTGAGACCACACCTGAATACTGTGTCCAGTTTTGGGTTGCCCAGCCCGAGAGAGAGGGGAACCTGCTGGAGAGAATCCAGTAGAGGGCTATGGGGATGATTAGGGGACTTGAGCATCTCCCCTATGATGAGAGACTGAGAGCCCTGAGGCTGTTTAGTCTGGAGAAGACTGAGAGGAGATTTGTTTAATGTCTATCAGTATCTGAGGGGTGGGTGTCAAGTGGAGGGGGCCAAGCTCTTTTTCGAGGTGCACAGTAATAAGACAAGGAACAATGGATACAAACTTGAACATAGAAGGTTTCATCTCAACATGAGGAGAAACTTTACAGTGAGGGTGACAGAGCCCTGGAGCAGGCTGCGCAGAGAGGTTGTGGAGTCGTCTTCTCTGGACACATTCAAAATCCACCTGGATGCATTCCTCTGCAGACTACCCTGGGTGATCCTGCTCTGGCAGGGGGTTGGACTGGATGATTTCTGGAGGTCCTTTCCAACCTCTCATGTACTGTGATGCTGTGTTCATCCCAGCATCAGTGTCTAAAGTCAGTTCAGTGCACTGTAACTGTATACAGAATACAAAGGAAGTTTAGGCAATATCTGGACAAGATGAATTATACCCAAAATATACCAGGCACTGAAACAGGCCTGGAGCTTTTTATGCATTCATCTGGTGTCAGTCTGTTAGTTCATAGCAAAGAGAGAAAGGACTAAGCCGTTTTTGTAGTAGGACAGAAGTTGTAACATTATTGCAGGCTGATGTTGTGGAAGCATTCAGTAGTGTCTTAGATCCCCCTGCATGGGAAATGGTTAGTAACTGAGTAAGGGAAGAGAATGTTAACATTTGCTGGGTCCCCTAAACTGATCAGTGTGTGTTTGTTGTTTTCTTTTCTGTACTTAGCTGTCCAACTTTTTTACCTTCATGCTGGATCACTGCACTCATCCTGATTCAGGTAAGGATAAAATATGGAGATTCTATTTGGAAAAGCTGATATGAGGAAAGTTTGTTTTCAAGGTGATGTTTACAGCCTATGGCATATGCTAGAGCTGAGGTTTGATTTTCCCTGTGGTAGTGTGGTATTTTATGTGGTGGTGTGAAGGTTTAATCCTCCAGTATATCCTGTATGTCAGTATATGAATGACTAAAAATGAAGTAAATCTAAACTGCTGGAGATCAATCTTTAGAAGCTATCTTAACTAAAGCTATAGTTTATTCATAGAATGCTTTGAGTTGGAAGGGACCTTGGAGATCACCTAGTTCCAGCTCCCCTGCCATGGGCAGGGACACCTTCCACTAGACCAGGTTGCTCAAGGCCTCTTCCAACCTAGCACTGAACATCTCCAGGGAGGACGCATCCATGGCCTCCTGGGCAACCTGTCCCAGCATCTCACCATCCTCACTGGAAAGAACTTCTTCCTAATACCTAGTCTAAATCTCATCTTCTCAGGCTTAAAATCTACTCTCCTCAAGCACAACCTTTTTATTTTTTAATCACAGAATCACCAAGGTTGGAAGAGACCTCAAAGATCATCAAGTCCAACCTGTCACCACAGACCTCATGACTAAACCATGGCACCAACTGCCACGTCCAATCCCCTCTTGAACACCGCTTTATTTTTGAGGCACTTTGGGATCCTTGGACAAACTTTTGAGGTCAAGCTCAACAGAAGGACAGGCTGAAAGCTATTCCTAAATCCAGAAAACAAACATGACTTCCCTGAACAAATTTAGAATAGATCTAATCCCAGGGGAGTTAAAAAGGAGGCTGTCCCCTTCTTACTGAATTACAGGAGAATGTCCTTTCTCTTTCATCTGGTCCAGCCACAGGTTATTCCAATTAAAATTTGCACAAGACACTTTGCTAGCAGGATAAAACCACCATCAAAACCTAAGTGGTTTGGTGTTCTAATGCCTACCATTAGCAATGGTGATTTTGCTCTCTTAAATACTTTAGAGTGCCTAATGCTCTCTGTGCTCTGCAAAAGAAGAAATTACATTTGAACCTTGCTCCAAAGCCAAGGACAAGGATGCAATAATCCTTCCTTTGATTTGTTTCCATTATCACTGTATTCTGAAGGGGGAAAAAAAATAATCTGCTTTAGTAATGTAACTTTCTGGGAAGGAATTGGCAAACTTAAAGCCAATCAAACACTGCTCACTTCATCTGCTTCTACATGCTGACAGTGTGCCTCAGTGTTCAGCTTTTTCACCTGAGTGGGAAAAGAAAATAGTAGTGGTAGGTCTGAGGTTTGGAAAAAATAGTGCTGATCTCTATTTTCACTGTAATATTAAAAGGAAATTTTCCAGCTGCTTGTTGCAGATATGATTTATCCACCTTTTTTAACTGTCTGTTGACAGAAGGAACAAAGGTGAGGTGCTGGGGCTCAGGACATGGCTGGGAGAGAGCACACTGCTATGTTCATAGGCCATTCGTGGGCAGGTGATGCCCAATGCCAGCACCAGGGGCAATGGTAGAAGTAGAGGCATAGGAAGTTCCATGGAAACCTGGAGAAAAACATTTTCCCTGTGAGGATGACAGAGCCCTAGAACAGGCTGCCCAGGGGGTTTGTGGAGTCTCCCTCTCTGGAGATATTCCAAACCCACCTGGATGCATTCCTGTGTGACCTGGTCTAGGTGAACCTGCTCTGGCAGAGGGGTTGGGCTGGATCATCTTTTGAGGTGCCTTCCAGCCCCTAACATTGTGTGATTCAGGTAGAGCTCCTGGCCCCACATGTGCACAGGGAAGGGTGGAGGGTACTGTGGAGTGTCACCTATTTGGGTGACTTTTTGATCAGACTGAAACACATGGTAAAGTCCATGGTTTATGGTAAAGTTCTTTTGCTTGCTTAAAACTCTCATCAGTTAGGACTGAAGCTGCTAGGACTTGGTAACTGCTCCAAAGGCTTTGTCTTTGTCTTGGTTTGTTAGTTCCCCTTTTCTAACACCTCATGCTACAGATGCCAGAACCCAAAACAAACCAGATTTTGTAAGGTAGGTGTTTTACAGAGATACCTGAGACCACCTGTGCAAAGAAGCTGACTTGGGGTTGTTTTCATTTGAGAAATTGCATATCAAATTTCTGTTGTGTGGTTATGTTTGTCCCACTGGTGACTGGGTGCATTCTTGAAGCTCTTGATTGCTTGCCCCTCTAAGTGACCTTTGCAGCACCCATGCTAGCCCCACTGAAGCAGAATCAGTGCTGAACAGAATGATTTTTAATGGCCTGCTTCCAGTACTGCTGAATCACAGCCTTAAGATGCAAGTCACAGTGAGTGTGTAAACATAACAAGCAGAGAGGTTTTGCCATCCCCAAGTATTTTCTAACCCCACCATTTTCTAGCTTTCTTTTCATCAGTGTGCTCACTTCAAGTGACAGCATATGGTTCTCAAGCCCTCTCCAAGAAGATAAGAGATAATATTCTCAGCAGACAATAGGTTGCCTGTTCTTCTCAGCATGTGGTGAGAAAGCTACCTGAAGACTTTGTGATCTGTTCTTTTGCTGGCATTATAAACCACTCAGTCTCCACTATTCATCTTGTCACTTCCCTGGTTTTAATCTGCTTTTTCAGAATATGTTATTCCAAGAAAGCAAGCAGCCACCATCTCATTAACACAGCAGTGCTGTTGATGTGATTGTTTTTCTCACCCTGCTTAGTATGTCAGTGTAGCTTAAGTTGTGACTGGGATATTGTATAGCTCTGTGTCTTGTTCTGCTTCTGACTAAAGGCTATTTTCCAAAGGTTTGTGGGAAGTAAGAATGAAAACCTTTGCCACCTTGCACTGTTCCTCCTCCCTCCCTGAAAAAATCCCTGCATACCTACTCAGCCTTTCAACTGAAAGGTCTCTTGTCACAGAAAGCTGGAAACCATTTTCCAGCAAAAGATGACCTATCTACTCATTCTTTTAGGGGTGCCTTGAGGGTGAGAAGGCTGCAAACATGCCCTGGGCAAAGTAGCAGGACTGATAGTCCAAGGCACCCCTGGCTTTGCCCGTCAGGATCACCAGGGCAGGAGCCACACACCTCCTGAAGCCTTCCTCCAAAAGGGAACATAAACAAGTGCTGTTTTCTGCAGTATCACTGCCCATGATACCTCCCTTAAAGCATTAAGACCCTTCCAAAGGGTTTTGCATAGAGGGATTCTTGCAGTGGGGAGTAAGCCAAAGCTGCTTGCAGCACCAGGAACTATGTGAAGGAATAATTGTTTGGAGTGTAACAGAAATCTTCCTTTCTTAGGGGGCTCAAGGGCTGTCTGGCCTTGACCCGATGGCTGTGGAACAGTATCTGGCAGATCTGAAAGCACTCCCCAGGAGTCAGAGGTGCTCTCAGGTACCCCAGTGATTAGTCTGAATGTACACTAGCTACAGAAGTAGCTGATTCCATGTTAACCCAGTAGTGATTACCTCCTTGGCAGTGGTGTCTTTGATCTACTTAGCTCCCATGGGCAGGTAGTCTTGTCAGGAGAACCAGGTCCCTGGCTTTTCTGTGGCTCAGCTGACTCCACACAACTCTGAACTTTCACATTTGACATTAATGTAGCTGTTGTCCTCTAGGGTAGTTGTGTGGGGTCTGCTAATAGTGAAGGCCCAACTCACTGAGCTTGGGCTAGACTTCTAATGTCAAATCACAAAGCAGGTTGTTCCCTGTGCTCCCTGTAGTCAGTGGAGAGGTGCAGATGCTGGCAGAGGTATTTCATTCAGTCTTAATACGTACCTGAGCTAGGCATGCCAAAAGTCTCCATTCCTATATTTCTGGAGGGGCTGAAAGAGCCTTGACAACTTTGCCTAGATGATGACTAATGAAAAGGGTGCTGCTCCTTCAGAATTAGCCCTGCATGGGACTTGTGGTGAGCTGGGGTACTTGTGGCCAGCATGCTAATCCCCAGGCTGCTTTAGGGCATCCATTACTGACTGTTATGAGATGAAACAGTTGTCCTGTGTGGGAAGGAGCCTTAGAATCCATCTGAAAGATTGCCTCAGGAGACATAAGTGCTCTCTAAGGCTAATGATCGTGACTTGCTTTTGAGAATTTGTCCAAAAGTGGTGGAAAATGGGGGCACTTGCAAAGAGATTCCCTACAGCAAAGAAGATTTGGTTTCTCAGCCTGGGAATATGCCAAAACAGAAGTGAGGCTGCAGGGAAGGCAGATTCATGTTCAGAAGCAGATGAGTAGCCTGCTGTGTGCAGGAAGGGAGTGCTGGAGTAGGAGCAGGCATGGGCAGGGATATGCCTGGCTTGAAATGCTGAGAAGACCTCTGACTCTGAAGAAGTCAAGTCAGATGAGGAGAGCCTCTGGCAACAACAGGCAAGCGAGGAGGATTTCAGGTGGCCTGAGGAACTGGCTGCATAACCTGCAGCCACCCACTTCCTGAGAGGTAGGGCACAGAGGGAGATGCTGCTAAAGTTGGCCCAAGGCTTGGTGCAGACATGCTTGGCTGATCGCTATGTAGGACCCAGCAGTTTGAGCCCGTGAGTGACATTCTGGTCAGAAGCCAGAACTGTAGTGCAAGACTGCAAATCAGACTGTACTGGGTGGAAACAGTGAACCCTGAGCACCTTGCTGTTACCTGATTCCTTAATCCATTTGCATGGCTGCACACTGAATGTGCTAATCAGCTCACAGCAGAAGAGCTGATAGAAAAGGTGGTGTTTGGTTTGGTTTTAAATCCAGAGCTGGCAAAAAATATGTTTGGGTGTTTTTTTAAATCCATTTATTTCTTTAGCATTGAATGTATCCAGTTACAAGACAAATTGACCTTTGTGAATCTCATCATTGATGAGGCCACATGCCACTTCTGCATGCTGTGAATGCTGAGGCACAGCCACAGGTATTCCTTCAGCAATAAATAATACATATTTACTTCCAGTTGCATCTAATCAAGGTTACAGAAAACTTGCCTGCAGCCCAGCACAAGGTGTTTACAATAATCCCCTCACAAAAGCAGCTCTGCAACAGCAGCTGCCTGTAGTGATAGGACGAGGGGCAATGGCTCCAAACTGGAGAAGAGCAGATTTAGATTGGATGTTAAGAACAAGTTCTTTACTATGAGGGTAGTGGAACACTGGAACAGGATGCACAGGGAGGTGGTGGGGGCCCCATCCCTGGAGATATTGAAGGTGAGGTTCAACAGGGCTCTGGGCAACCTGATCTAGTTGAGGATGCCCCTGCTGACTGCAGAGGGGGTTGGACTGCATGACCTTCAGAGGTCCCTTCCAACCCAAACCATTCTATAACACTGTCTTCTGAGGTTTGGTTTTCTCTTTCAGAGTGCTGTATTTATAAAGGCAACCTGCAAGAAGCAAGCACTAAAATCTGCTGTCCACTCAGTTACAATCCAAGGGTATGCCAAGAAAATATTGAAGTCATTAGCTGTGTTCCTGCTTCTCTCCTTGTTCCAGGAAAAGTAGAACCTATGCTCTACTTTTACCTCTATGTTTTTGTTTACTTTGTTTCATCCAATGGTTTTGTGGCAACCAGCCAGAAGTTGGTATTGTCTGCTAGATGTATCAGAAGGGAATGCTTTGCAATCCACTGCAAATAGCAGGGTTGTGTTGATCACTTTTAATAACATCTCTGCTATTTAGCCTCCAGATTGTACACAGAACAAGAAAAGCAACAAAAGTGAAGCTTTAAAGGCTGTATTCGAAGTGTAAACTTGAAGCAGATGCTGGTCACTGAATGCTCAACCATGACTTGAATTTTCTTGCTTTGTGAGGGAAGGAAGAGAAACTTAATGACAGGTTACATTTCTTATTACCCTTGAGAGCAGATTGCTGCACAGCTTCAATGCAAAATGTTCTGCTGGTGGTTTGGCCTGGGTCGTCTTGTGGTGTTTGGGATTTTAGTTGGCTGGTTGGTTTTGTTTGTTTTGGGGGTTTTGTTGGTTGGTTTTTTGTTTTTTTTTTTTTTTTTTCTGTTTGGGGTTGGTTGGTTTGTTGGATTTTGCTTGGGTTTAGCTTTGTTTATTTACAGTCTTGTGAAAAAAAATCTGGGAACATCCGGTCCAATGGCATCCTGACCTGCAGCAGGAATAGTGTGGCCAGCAGGAGCAGGGAAGTCATTCTGCCCCTGTGCTCAGCACTGCTTAGGCCACACCTTGAGTCCTGTGTCCAGTTCTGGGCCCCTCAGCATAGGAAAGATGTTGAGTTGCTGGAACATGTCCAGAGAAGGGCAACAAAGCTGGGGAAGGGGTCTGGAGCACAGCCCTGTGAGGAGAGGCTGAGGGAGCTGGGGTTGCTTAGCCTGGAGAACAGGAGGCCTTCTTGCTGTCTACAACTCGCTGAAGGGAGGTTGTAGCCAGGTGGGGGTTGGTCTCTTCTCCCAGGCAACCAGCACCAGAACAAGAGGACACAGTCTCAGGCTGCACCAGGGGAGGCTTAGGCTGGGTGTTAGGAAGACATTCTTCCCAGAAAGTTTGATTGGCCATTGGAATGTGCTGCCCATGGAGGTGGTGCAGTCACCATCCCTGGAGGTGTTTAAGAAGAGACTGGATGAGGCACTTGGTACCATGGTTTAGTTGATCAGCTGGTGCTGGGCACTAGGTTGGACTTGATGATCTCGAAGGTCTTTTCCAACCTGGTTTATTCTATTCTATTCTATTCTCTCCACATATACAAGACAGGAGTTAGCCACCACAACACTGCCACAAATAAAGCTTCAGTTACATTTAACCGATTCTGGTCCCCCTGTGGGGGACTGGTGGAGTTTCCACACTATTGGTGTTCTTCCCTTGTGTTGCAGTTTCCCACATTTTCACCATGCCCAGTGTTTCCCAGGTGGTGGATGAAGACTTGTGTTTAAGAGAATTTGAAAAGAAGATTGACGTTCCAGATTCCTATTATGGCCCACGACTCTCATTCCCCCTCACTGTTGAAGATGCCAATGCTCTTCTTCATGCCTTCAGGAATGAACAAGTAAGTTGCACCCAGTTTGAGTTCTTTATGCGGATTTTAAATCTCATCTCAAGGTGTAGCTCCACAATCAGTTGGATCCAAGGTAAGGCTAACCTGGTGCCCAAGGAGATCTCTCACCCCTCCTTTACACCCCATGACCCTTCCCTGCTAGCCCTCTGTAGGTACATGGTGAGCTGCCTTTGGAAACCATTCTGGCTGGAAGCTGACACAACAAAATCAAAAGCAGTTTGTTTTCAGTCGTATCAGTTCCCAGATTTGATTCAGTGTTTGGCAGCTACTAGTAAGGACCTCTACTTCCAGCATTTTGATTACAGTAATCATGAAACGGGAACCCTTAGCAGCTGCAAGGCAGGGATAACAGTGAGGGTCCAGGACTAGGGAAGGTCACAGCCTCACAGGGTTGGAAGGCACCTCTGGAGATCATTGAATCCAACCCCCCTGCCAGAGCAGGACCATAGAATCCAGCACAGGTCACACAGGAACACATCCAGATGGGGCAGTCTTCAGAGAAGGAGACTCCACAGCCTCTCTGGGCAGCCTGCTCCAGTGCTCTGTGACCCTCACAGTGAAGAAGTTCCTCCTCATGTTGAGGTGGAACCTCCTGTGCTGGAGTTTCCATCCATTGCCCCTTGTCCTGTCCCAGGGTGCAACTGAGAAGAGCCTGTCCCCTCCCTCTTGACCCCCAGCCCTCAGATATTGATAGACATTGATTAGATCCCCTCTCAGTCTTCTCCTCTCCAGACTAACCCTGCCCAGGGCTTTCAGCCTCTCCTCACCAGGCAGTCTCCAGTCCCCTTTAGCATCCTTGTAGCACTCCCTTGGACTCTCTCCAGCAGATCCCTGTCCCTCTTGAACTGGGGAGCCCAAAACTGGATGTAATATTCCAGGTGAGGTCTCACTCGGGCTGAGCAGAGCGGGAGGTGAACCTCCCTTGATCTGGTGTCCTTACATAACTTAGAAACTACTTACCATCTGTTTCTGTGTTAAAAATGCTCCCTGGGTGGGGGGGCTCCTTTTTTTTCCCCCCACCCCATTCTTAGAGGAATTGAGTTGTAAGGGTTAGTCACCACATTTTAACATGTAAGACTCCACCATAAGGCAAGAGTGAACATAAAGCATCACTGAGGTAGTGGAACAGGGTGACAGCACAAATCTCAGGAGCTTGCTGTCTGCATCTGCCAAGACACTAAGAAGGTGTTGCTCATTCTCTATGTTCCTGAGCAATCCCTTTGCTGCCCTCTTACAGGGTGGGGGTTGGCAGGGGAGCATCACATGGCACAACCCTGGCTGAACTCGTGGTCATTTATGCTTAACCGTGTACTGTGTGTGAAGGCTAAGGGTCTGTCTTGCTTTTTAATTGACTGCATAATGAGTGGGAGGCCTGTTCTGTAATTTTCTGTGGAGGCTGAAGTTAGAGGTAGCAAAATATAAAGCACATGATAAATGAGCCTACCCAGACTTCACTGACAGCTCTTCTCTTACTGTGGTTGGCATTTTAATAAGGAAATAATTATATTTAATTGGCCTTTTTTTGTTCCTTTTAAAAACACAGACCTTGAAAAGTCAGTCTGTAGCTCATCTATCTCTTCTAAGCAGATTGCTCAGAGCTGTGTCTAAATTAAATTGGGCATTTGGATTAGATGACCTTTGGAGGCCCCTTCCAACCCAAACCATTCTATGATTCTGTGAAAGCCTCAAAATGGACAAAATGCTCATGAAAAGCGTTAGCAGAGAAGCCCAGAAGCTTCAGTGTTGCACTGCCAGAACATCTTCACAGTGAACAGAAAGATAACTGTGATTCTGGGCTTCCTTGATAGGTTTTACCAAGGCAGCCCTTGCTGGACTTCCCTTCTCATTATTTTTGCAGTTTGCTGGAAGATCATTTATGGCCTTCAGGAGGGGTTGGGTGTTCTGGGGTTGGTCGTTCTGGGGTTGGTCTATTTTCATAGCTTTCCCCCCCCCCAACACACACTTACTTTGACCTTATGCAGTGATTCTGAGTGCTGCATAACTCAGTCTCTTACCTTTCTGTCAGTTGAAAGAGTAGAAATAAACCAAGGAAATATGTGAAGCAGGTTCATTAAGGTCTTTATGTCCCTTCACAAAGCTATGAACACTCCTGACTCCCAGCACTAACCCATACAGCCTGCAATCATGGCTGGAGGTCTGCAGGTATAAATGCTGCTTGGCAATGCATGTCTGATTCAATCATGCAGACAGAAGTGTTGCTGCTGCTAATGAAGTCTGCCTTTTCTCCCTGCCTTTTTTTTTTCCCTCACAGTTGCTTCATGCCCGCTATGTGCTGCAGCTGCTGTGTGAAACTAGGAGGGTTCTCAAGGAGATGCCAAATATCACCCATCTTTCAACTTCCTACTCCAAGGAGATAACTGTCTGTGGTAAAGTCCCAGAGGCAATCACCACTTTGGGCTACGGGTTGATATTTGAAGTACTTAGATGTTCCAGCCCCCTGATCATCTTAGTGGCCCTCTTCTGGACCTGCTCCATCAGGTCCATGTCCTTCCTCTACTGGGGACTGTTGGAGAGGAGCTCTGGGGAAAAGGACCTAGAGGTCCTGGTGGGCAGAAGGATGCCCATGAGCCGGCAATGTGCCCTTGTGGCTACCCCAAGAGCATCCTGGGGTGGATTAGAAGGCCTGTGGTTAGTAAGTCAAGAGAGGTTCTCCTGCCTCTCTGCTCTGCCTTGGCGAGGCCACATCTGGAATATTGTGTCCAGTTCTGGGCCCCTCAGTTCAAGAAGGACCTCAGGGAACTGCTTTGAGAGAGTCCATCCCGGAGCCACAAAGATACTGCAGGCAGTGGAACATCTCTCTGCGAAGACAGGCTGGGGCTTGGAGCAGAGGAACCTGAGGGGTGACCTAATTAAATGCTTATAAATATGAAAAGGTGGGTGCCAAGAGGATGGAGCCAGACTCTGCTCAGGGATGTCCAAGGAGAGCACAAGGGGCACTGGGTGCCAGCTGGAGAAGAGGAGGTGCCACAGGAACAGAAGGGAAAACGTTTTCATTGTGAGGGTGGCAGAGGCCTGGAGCAGGTCGCCCAGAGAGGTTGTGGAGTCTCCATCTCTGGAGACATCGCCAACCCACCTGGATGTGTTGCTGTGTGAGCTGCCCTGGGTGCTCCTGCTCTGCCACATCTCTGGGTGATCTCTGGAGGTCCCTTCCAACCCCTACCATTCCGTGATTCTGTGATCCATTTCCAAATCTTGCCATTACAAGAAAGTTCTTCATGAGTTTGTTTATTTACACAAATGCAGAAATTGGAACAAACACAAAATTAAAAGGTTCCTGAGTCATATGAAGTATATTTTAAGAACATCCCCAGCTCCTCTTTCCTTTTCTCATTAAACATTTCTGAGTGACTCAGAATAAATTCAGCTAACACTGCAGTGTCACTTAAAGGTTCCTGCACTTTCCTCTCCAAAATGCCCCCAAGTATTTTGATCACTGGCTGCAACTCTCACTGCCTTTTCTACTTGCTGGGAAAAAGACTTCACCATCATGATTTAATCAGTTACAGTTTTAATGTGGGCTTAATAGGGGTGGTAAACAAGCCCTCTCATTGACAGTAGGCCTATCTAGGGTAAAGAGAAATTAGAATAAACCCTCTTTTCTAAAGGGACCCAAGAGGATGGATCAGTCTTTATGCAACCAACAAATTAGCCTCACAGAGTGATACAGGATATAGAATTAACCAGGTTGGAAAAAACCTTTGAGATCATGGAGTCCCACCTATCACCCATCCTACTCCCATTTATTTCCCTGAGGTGAGCCATTGGTGTGTGACTGATCTGAACTTCAGGTCAGCTGTAAAGACAAAAACTTCATGCAAACCCATTGTATATTTTTTTAAAGTGTTCAACTAGCAGATCTTACAAGCAGCTTCAGCATGTACCTTAAAACAAAGCTAATCCTCACCAAAGGCAACTTACTAAAGAAAACATGGGGGAAATCTTGTTAGGATTAACTAATTCCATTTATTTTCCTCCTCTGTGAGAAAATGAAGTTCTTAATGAAGAACTTTTGTTTCCTGCAGGAGATTTGCATGGAAACCTGGATGATCTTTTGCTGATATTCTACAAGGTAAGCAAGATGGTCTTTGATGGCATTCAACAAGTCCAAGTGCCGGGTGCTGCACTTTGGCCACAACAACCCCATGCAGAGCTACAGGCTGGGGTCGGAGTGGCTGGAGAGTGGCCAAACAGGGAGGGACCTGGGGGTGCTGATTGACAGCTGCCTAAACATGAGCCAGCAGTGTGCCCAGGTGGCCAAGAAGGCCAATGGCATCCAGGCCTGCATTAGGAATGGTGTGGCCAGCAGGAGCAGAGAGGTCATTGTGCCCCTGTACTCTGCTTTGGTTAGGCCACACCTTGAGTCCTGTGTCCAGTTCTGGGCCCCTCAGTTTAAGAAGGACATTGAGACTCTTGAACATGTCCAGACAAGGGCAACGAGGCTGGTGAGAGGCCTTGAGCACAAGCCCTGTGAGGAGAGGCTGAGGGAGCTGGGGTTGCTTAGCCTGGAGAAGAGGAGGCTCAGGGGCGACCCCATTGCTCTCTACAACTACCTGAGAGGTGATTGTAGCCAGGAAGGGGTTGGCCTCTTCTCTCTAGCAACCAGCACCAGAACAAGGGGACACAGTCTCAAGCTGCACCAGGGGAAGTTTAGGCTGGAGGTGAGGAGAAAGTTCTTCATCGAGAGAGTCATTGGCCATTGGAATGTGCTGCTCAGGGAGGTGGTGGAGTCGCCGTCCCTGGAGGTGTTCAAGAGGGGACTGGATGTGGCACTTGGTGCCGAGGTCTAGTCATGACGTCTGTGGTTACAGGTTGGACTCGATGATCTTCGAGGTCTCTTCCAACCTTGGTCATACTGTGATACTGTGATGTAGCATTTTCACTTAAATATATGTTCTTAACAAGTCTTTATGTCTGGTTAGACTTATCACTGTCAGAAGCATTCATGTGGCGTGCACACACAAATCCTGCAACACTTTGAATGGGGTCTTTGTCTTAGCTCTTCCTTCTCCATATCCTCCTGCTCATTCTGAAGGAGGAAATCCAGGAGATCTTTATCTTCCTAAGTGTTGAATTGGAATTGAACCAAACTTTAAGAAGGTTCCTTGCAACGTCTCTGCTTTGTATTAGAATCCTAGAATTGTCAGGGTTGGAAGGGACCTCAAAGATCATCCAGTTCCAACCCCCTGCAATGGGCAGGGACAGCTCACACTAGATCAGGTTGCTCATAGCCACATCCAGCCTGGCCTTCAAAACCTCCAGGCATGAGGCTTCCACCACCTCCCTGGACAACCTGTCCCAGTGTCTCACTAACCTCATGGTGAAAAACTTCTTCCTAACATCCAGTCTGGATCTAACCATTTTTAGTTTTGCTCCGTGCACTCTGGTCTTAGCACCTGGCACCCTAAAAAGTCCCTCCCCAGCTTTTTTGTAGGCCCCCTTCAGATACTGGAAGGCCACAATTAGGTCTCCTCAGAGCCTTCCCTTCTCCAGACTGAACAAGTCCCTCAGTCTGTCCTCACAGGAGAGGTGCTCCAGCCCTCCAGTCAATATTCCATATTGACTAAAAGCTTCTAAACTCAGGAGCTCGCTTGGTTTCTGATCTAACACTAGACCATTGTGGCCCTCCAGAACAAATACAGCACTTTGATTTAGGCCTTCCACTGATACCTGCAAAGTGGGGTTCAGTGTTATTATCTGTGTACAGGAAACAAACAAAAATTGCCTTCTGTTTAAAAGGTGTTGATGTTTTGGAAGCAATCAATTAGTCTGCACAAAATGAAAGTACCTTGGGCACCCCTTAGATCTCTCTGAACAGCTGGTCACTTTTGAGTGTAAAAAAAACAAACAATCTGATCATTTGTTAACGGAAAAACAAAAATCTGATCACTTTTTAATGTTCAGAGCTTTACTCTGAACCCCCTTCAGCTCCAGGCTGTCTTCTCCACAATTGTGTATTTAAGTGCCATGTGAAAAAAGGTCCTATATTTAGTTTCACATTTATCTGTAGCATGAATCACCACCTTTCATGCAGCAGATGCTCTCTTTGATTTGAGCTTTCCACCTTGGCTACACTTTATCTGATACTTGTTGAATGGAAACTTTTTGTTTTGCCCAAGTGCACACCTGAAGCCTGTGTTAAGTATAGTCAGGCCTTGTTCTGTCTGTAGCAATCAGCTGCGTTGAGCTGGTCCTTGGCTTGCAGTCTTTTAGCTGTTACTTTAATTAGGACAATTTCCGTTTAAAACCAAAAACTGGAATGAGAGTGTGATACAGATTGGCTTCATACACAGAGCCTGGAATGGGGAAAAAACCCTGTTTTCATAGAATCATGGAATGGCTTATGTTGGAAGGGACCTCAGAGATCATCTACTCCAACCTCCCCAAACTGGCCTTCAACACCTCCAGAGAGGAGACATCCACAATCTCCCTGGGCAGCCTATTCCAGAGTCCCAGTACCCTCCTACTGAAGAACTTCTTCCTCAGCTCCAGTCTAACTCTGCTCTCCCTCACCTTCAAACCATTTCCCCTTGTCCTATTGCTAGACCCTTATGAAAAGTCCCTCTGCAGCCTTCCTGTAGGATCCTTTCAGGTATTGGGAGGCAGCTCTAAGGCCTGGAGTCTTCTTTTCTCTAGGCTTGAACAACCTCAGCTCTCAGCCCATTCTCATAGCAGAGGTGTTTTGTGTCTTAGGTCATCTTTGTGGCTTTGTGTGTTATATTTACAACTGCAATCAGCCTAAATTTTTCTCTTTTGGTAGTTGATTGATTTCCTCCCCCTGCCCCATCCCACTCTAACAGATGTTACAAAGAGGAAAAAACCACTTAAGCAAGGACTAAAACCTGCCGTGAATAAATTCAGAGCCAAAACTCCCACTGACTTCAGGGACTGGAGTTTGCCCTCAGTCATTCTGTTAAGCTTCTAGGGGAGTCATAGTATCAGTCAGAGTTGGAAGGGACCACAAGGATCATCTAGTTCCAAGCCCCCTGCCATGGGCAGGGACACCTCACACTAGATCAGGCTGGCCAGAGCCTCATCCAACCTGGTCTTAAACACCTCCAGGGATGGGGCCTCAACCACCTCCCTGGACACCCCATTCCAGGCCTTCACCACTCTCATGGTGAAGAACTTCCTCCTCACCTCCAGCCTGAATCTCCCATTCCATTCCCCCTAGTCCTATCGCTACCTGATATCCTGAGAAGTCCCTCCCCAACCTTCTTGTAGGCCCCCTTCAGATACTGGAAGGCCACAATTAGGTCACCTCTGAGCTTTCTCTTCTCCTTCCACTAAAGCAAATAAAATGGACAGAAAGTGTCTGGGGAATGCAGAGATCATGTGATAGAGCTGCTTAGTTATTTAGAAGCAAATTACAGAGCACAGTATTTTCTGTTCCCTCCAAGCAGTTTACTCAGACAAGCAGCAAACCCAGTCCCCCTCTGGGATCCATATTTTTCTGCTTCTCTCTCTTAAGTGCTTCAGCTGGGAGGGATTTCTTGCTCAAAGCTGGTATGAACCACTTGTAACCATTTAAGGTGCAAGAGGGGCCAATCCTAAACAGTGCCCTGAGGAGTGTGGTGACCTCAGGTGTGTGCACAGCTGAAATAGCTACTGAAGCACTTTGGAGGCCTGCATACAGACCGGGTGCCACGAGTGTGTATGGCTCTGCCCAGGGAACTATGGGTCCAGCACATCTCCAAAGTGCTAACAGCAAGCACACAGCTGCCAGCAATCTACAGCTCATCAACACAGGTCTGATTGTAACAGAATGGTTAATCCTTACACCTGCTTTGGGTGAACCCAAGGGAAATACTTTTGTTCTTGCTAGCCAGTTTGTGAGGTGCATCCAGTCCCTGCCATTAAGTGGCAGCATTTCCTGAAATTCTTTGAAACCCTTGAATTTTAAATGATATATTGCTAAGGCAGATTGCTAAATGGCTGCTGTGGGTAGAACTAGCCTGAAGCTGTAGAAAATGCAAACGACAAACGGAAGTTAATTAATCACTAACCCAGCAGAGGCAGTAATGATGCCCAGCAGCAAGCTGCTAATCGTTAAGAGGGCCTCTTTTGCCTCTTTGACGTGTCAGAGGCTGTTAACAGCCTGCAATGTCGTTTTGCCTTTATTGTTCGTTGAAACCAGAGGAAAAAGATGATATACAAGCTTTGCACGAGTGTGGAACAAAACTGGAATGTCACATTGAAGTTAGAAGTTGCAAAAGAACCTCTCATGTAAAACTCAGAGCTGCAGAAGGAGAATGAGAGCCTGGAGAATGTTGCAGCAGATCTCTTTGCGTGAGGACTGCAGTTAAAGTGGCTGTGTGCTGACCATCTGCTGGTGATTCACATGCCTGGGGGGGGTTAAGCAAAAGCTTTTAATTCATCTTTCCAGGAGCTGCTGCTGAGTGCCTCCTGTCTGTCCCACTCCTGAATTCCAGCCTTGCTTTTAAAGCCACTCCAACCCACTGCATTAGCAGAGGGTGCTGTAAATTGGCATAGAGCAAGCACAGGACTCTCCTAAATTAACTAGGAGAGAGCTGGGGAGAAGCTATAGTAAAAACCAAGCAGTCAGGATTGTGCTGTGGTGGGAATTGAGAGCCCAGGATTCATTGGTGCATCCTGACAGAGCAGCACAGCACAGGGACTCCAAAAAAGTTATTTCCTAAAGGATTCAGTTTAAATGTTTAAGTGAGTCCCTGGCCAAATATTGCATCCTGCAACAAACCTGCTAAGGCAGAACAGCAGGGAATGCCATGGGAACACAGGGAATGCTAAGGCAGTACAGCAGGGAATGCCGTGGGAACACAGGGAATGCTAAGGCAGTACAGCAGGGAATGCCATGGGAACATAAAATGATGGACACAGTAGCTTTAGTCAGGAAGCAGGATGTTGTCTTGTGGTGCTGCCAAACCTCTTTGAGTGCCTTCAAGAGCTGTAATTTTATAGATGTTCTGTGGATAGTTCTTGTGCATGCCCAGAGTGAAAGCAGAAACTTCCTTTTACTACTGAGTGAAAATGGAAATAGTATTTCCCACCTTGAATACTGTCCCAGTTCTGGTGTCCTCAGCATAAGGACAGAGAGCTGTTGGAGAGAGTCCAGAGGAGACAACAAAGAAGATCCAAGGACTGGAGTACCTCTGCTATGAGGACAGGCTGAGGGAGGTGTGGGTTTTCAGCCTAGAGAAGATTCTGTGATTCTGTGACCTTAGAGCTGCCTTCCATTTGCTGAAGGGATCCTGTAAGAAGGCTGCAGAGGAACTTTTGCTGAGGGTGTCTAGACACAGGACAAGGGGGAATGGTTTGAAGCTGAGGCAGAGCAGGGTTAGACTGAGGCTGAGTAAGAAGTTCTTCAGTGTGAGGGTGATGAGACTCTGGTACAGGCTGCCCAGGGAGGCTGTGGCTGCTTCCCCCCTGGGGGTGTTGAAGGCCAGGCTGGATGAGGCCTTGAGGAGCTGAGTCTAGTTGAGAGGTGTCCCTGGGCATGGTGGGGAGGTTGGAGGAGATGAGCTCTGAGGTTCCTTCCAGCCTGAGCCATTCCACAATTCTATGAACGACTCTTCTATTTGCAAGCAGCAGTTGCAGTAACAGGAAAGTATATTTTATTACAAGAAGAATTCTCCTTTTGGTCTCTTTCAATTTAGTTTGATACAGGTAAAATAGGTAGAGGAAAGAAATAGAGACAGCATCATAAGGACAGCTACAGAGGTCACAGGATGTCTGCCATGGACAGTCTTGTTCTTAGCAGTCTGGAGCACAGTCCTGTGAGGAGAGGCTGGGGGAGCTGGGGGTGTTTAGCCTGGAGAAGAGGAGGCTCAGGGGAGACCTTCTTGCTCTCTACAATTACCTGAAGGGAGGTTGTAGCCAGGTGGGGGTTGGTCTCTTCTCCCAGGCAAGCAGCACCAGAACAAGAGGACACAGTCTCATGCTGTGCCAGGGGAAGTTTAGGCTTGAGGTGAGGAGAAAATTCTTCCCAGAGAGAGTTGTTGGCCATTGGAATGCGCTGCCCAGGGAGGTGGTGGAGTCACCATCCCTGGAGGTGTTCAAGAGGGGATTGGATGTGGCACTTGAAGCCATGCTTTAGTTAGTCATGAGGTGTTGGGTGACAGGTTGGACTTGATGATCTTGAGGACTTGAGGTCTTTTCCAACCTTATTGATTCTATGATTCTATGAACTAAACAAATGCAGATCTTGGTATTCTGCAGGTTTTCTACCCAGGTGATCTCCTTTAAATGCTGTTTCCTTTATTATGGCAGCACAGCAGCTTCTCCAAATGCCCTTCTTTGTGTTTCCTGCTGCAGAATGGTTTGCCTTCAGAACAGAACCCATACGTCTTCAATGGTGATTTTGTGGACAGAGGGAAGAATTCTATGGAGATCCTTATAATCCTCTTTGCTTTTCTTCTCATCTACCCCAATGGTTTGCACCTGAACAGAGGAAACCATGAGGACTACATCATAAACCTGAGGTAGATTTTAGGGGGCAGTGGGGAGGAGTATCACTAGAAATTTTGGAGCTCCTGGATGATACTTTAGGTACTGTGATAGTCTAAAGCAAAAATAATATTGTATTAGTTCCTCACCTGTAGCTTTGCATGCTCAGGATGGGGGGGGGGGGGGCAAAGAACAGCCTTGTTACACAGACACTTGAATGGGAGTCATTTCTTGTTTCTGACCTGATTTCAATCCATTGAAGGCAATGGGATAGTGCAGCTTCCAGAGTGTCAGCCCTGGGTAAAAAAGGATGGGTGAAAGTATGATAATTTAGTTTAAAAATTGGGTCCTGTGTCTGGGTCAGGCCAATCCCAGGCACAGATCCAGGCTGAGTACAGAGTGAGGTAAGAGCAGCTCTTGGGGGTGTTGGTTGCTGAGCAGCTCCCCAGGAGCCAGCAGTGCCCTCCTGCAGCCCAGCAGGCAGCTGTGTCCTGGGCTGTAGTCAGAGAAACCTTACAGAGGTTTAAAGCCAGGCTAGGTGCAGAGTGGGTTGAGAGCAGCTCTGAAGAGAGAGACATGGGGGTGTTGGTTGATGAGAAGCTCCCCAAGAGCCAGCAGTGCCCTCATGCAGCCCAGCAGGCAGCTGTGTCCTGGGCTGCAGCCAGAGGAGTGTGGGCAGCAGGGCAGGAGAGGGGATTTTGCCCCTGGGCTCTGCTCAGACCTCACCTCCAATCCTGTCTCCAGCTCTGGGGTCCCCAGCAGAAGGAGGACACAGAGCTGCTGGTGAGAGTCCAGAGGAGGCCACAAAGATGCTCCAAGGGCTGGAGCAACTCTGCTGTGAGCTGGGGGTGTGCAGCCTGCAGAGAAGAAGGCTTCAGGGGCACCTCAGAGCTGCCTGCCAGGAGCTGAAGGGATCCTGCAGACTGAGGGTGCTGGGCGTGTTCAGCCTGGAGAAGACTCTAGGGGGACCGTAGAGCTGCTTCTCAATAGTTGAAGGGATCCTACAGGAAGACTTTTCCTGAGGGTGTCCAGAGACAGGCCAAGGGGGAATGGTTTGGAGCTGAGGCAGAGCAGGGTTAGTGTGGAGCTGAGGAAGGAGTTCTTCAGGGAGAGGGTGGTGAGACTCTGGCACAGGCTGCCCAGGGAGGCTGTGGCTGCCTCGTCTCTGGGCCAGGTTGGATGAGGCCTTGAGCAGCTGAGTCTAGTGGAGAGGTGTCCCTGCCCATAGCAGGGAGGTTGGAGTAGATGATCTCTGAGGTTCCTTCCAGCCGGAGCCATTCTAGGATCATGTTTAGCAGTGCTGCAGTGTGGTAGATTTGAAAGCTGAGAGTTAGGGGGTTGTGAAAATACCACTTGCACCAAAGATGTCTTGGTGTTACAAGAATGAGTTGTCAAAATCCTTGTCCCTTGGGGGGAAAAGCCATGACAGATGGCATTGTCTAATACAGTTCAGTGGCTTGGGACAAAAACTCTGTGGAGGTTTTGTGGGAGTTTTTGCTCATGATCAGTGAGGTTCCTTTAAACTTTCTCTCCAGTTTGGATGGGATGGATTTCATTTGGATGGGAGAAACCCCAGTTGATGATTATTGTTTTGGATCCTGTTCCTGATCTCTGTATGAGAAATCAGTTTAACTGAGGGACTGAGAGACAGGGCAGAAGAAAGCACATTTAAACTGAGACAAAATGGCAGGAGAAAAAGAGGACTAGAGCACTCCTGGCAAACACTGCAGTGCAGAAAACCATTCAGAAGGGGCATACTGAAAACCAGTTCATGATGCTGTCCTATTTTCAGGTATGGCTTCACAAAAGAAGTTGTGAAGAAATACAAGGTAAGCTTCCTCCTCTTTCCTCTGTGTTTGCTGTGTAGTCTTGCAGGTGTAAAATGCAACCTGGGCAAACGAGGAAACTTCCAGCCAGTTTGTTCAAGTGTAGTACAAAATCACTTCAGTAATGTGGTGGAGTATCAGGGGAATACCTGACAACGTCATTATGTTTTAGCCTTTTATGCTCAGAGATCTGTGGGATGAAAGAAGTAAGATCCCTAAGGCCACTCAACAATACTGAAAGAGGTGACCATGAAAGGAAAACAAGAGGCAATCAAATGCCCCTACAGGAAATGTCAGTTCTGTCCTCTTCAATGTTCCTATCAATGATCTGGACGAGAGCATTGAGGCACTCTCACTTTGCAGAGACGCCAAGCAGGGTGGTTCTGTCCATCTGCTAAGGAAGCTTTACAGTGAGATCTGGACAGGTGAGCCCCATGGGCCAAAGCTCATTGGATGAGAGTCAACAAAGCCAAGTGCCAGGTCCTGCAAGTGGGTCACAGCATCCCCATGGGGAGCTACAGATGTGGGGATGTGTGGTTGGAAAGCTGCAGCTCAGAGAGGGACCTGGGGGTTTTGGTTGGCAGTCACTGAACATGAGCCAGCAGTGCCCAGGTGGCCAAAGAGGCCAAGGCTGTGCTGGCTTGGATAGGAAACACTGTGGGCAGCAGGGACAGGAGGTGATCATCCCCCTGTGCTCAGCACTGCTGAGGCCATACCTCAAGTGCTGTGTTCAGCTCTGGGCCCCTCACTCCAAGAAGGTCACTGAGGGGCTGGAGCCTGTCCAGAGAAGGCCAACAAGGCTGGAGAAGGCCCTGAAGCACCTGGGCTAGAGGAGGGGCTGAGGGAGCTGGGGGTGTTCAGGCTGGAGGAGGCTGAGGGAGACCTCATTGCTCTCTACAGCTCCCTGAAGGGAGGTTGGAGTGAGGAGGGGGCAGCCTCTGCTCCTGGGTGGCAAGAGACAGGAGCAGAGGAAATGGTTCCAAGCTGCAGCAGGGGAGGTTCAGGCTGGATCTCAGGAAATATTTCTTCCCTGGAAGGGCTCTCAACCATTAGAATGTTCTGCCCAGGGCAGTGCTGGAGTCACCATCTCTGGAGGTATTCAAGCAGTGTCTGGAGCTGGTGCTTAGGGACTTGGTTTGGTGGTGACCCTGCAGGGCTGGGTTGAGGGCTGGACTGGATGATCCTGGAGGTCTCTTCCAGCCAGATTGATTCTGTGAATGTGTTTGGCAGTGCTGCAGCTTATGGTGTCACCTGAATGGAAGTGCTCAGACAGGCTGTGGCAGACACATCAGCAAAATCTTTAGCTTAGAAGCAGCAGTCTGTGGCAGAAACAGGATCTGATATCTGAGTATGTTTTCCAGGACCATGGCAAACAGATCCTGGGGCTTCTACGAGACATCTTTAGCTGGCTCCCCCTCGCCACTATCATTGACAGCAAAGTTCTCATCCTCCATGGAGGAATTTCAGACACCACAGATCTGGAGTTCCTGAATGCACTTGAGAGAAATAAGGTAAGAAGAGATCATACCCATGTGGGGGAAGGGTTTTGTCCTCTCCAAAAAAATTGAGCAATGCAATGCTGAGATCAGGTTGTTTGCATTGGGAAAGGAAATGGCTGCTGTTCAAAGCATGTAAGGGAAAAGCAGAAAAGAGTAAATTTTTCTTAACAATCAATGTTAACAAAGCTTCCAGCAGGTGTTGGGAACTGATTGTTTGGCTGCTGTAAAACAGTGTGAGTCTTTTGCCTTTAAAATAGGTTAAAGCACTTTACATACCTCCTTCCTGCAGTGATGATGCATTAGGTAGAAAGCTTGAGTCCTTTGTTCTGAGGCAGTTCTAAACCCTTTGGAAATCAGTCTGGCCTCATCTTTCCAGCACTACCTTTTGCCCTGGGGCTGTGCTTCTGCTATCTGTTGTGTGGGGCAAGTTCTCCACCTGTGAGGCACTGCCTTGGCAGAATCTGAGCTTTGCACATCTTGGAGAGCCTTTCCAGCAGGATCAGACTTCAATACTTGGCCTTAGGAAAAGAGGAATTCCTGCTTTTCAGAGATGGAGAAGACAGAAATGTCTTGGGGGTTGGTTGGTTTTCTGACAGCTCTTTCAGTCAGTGGAGAGCAATGTGGGATTTGGGCTCAATTGGAGCAACTAAACTGAGATGTCTGCTTGTGATCAGGCTGCTTAGGCTCCTCGTAATCAATGGAGATCCAGGAGATCTGGTGGACATCCAGACCTGCTGTTCACAGAAGCACTCTGCAGCCTAGGGATGTGCACTCTGGTCTCTGTCTGCCTGTGGAGAAAGTACCCTCCACCGGCCTCCTTTGAGTCTGATTAGTATCTGCCCACCTCACACTAATTCACAGCCCTGGTAGACCGTCAGGTGGGCAGAAGATACCTGTGCTTAAGCCAAGGTGTGTACTGTGTGTGGAGTCTAGAGCTATTTCTCTCAGCCTTATGTTTTCGAACTGCCTCCACCCCAGCATGAGAAGGACACAGAGCTGTTGGAGTGAGTCCAGAAGAAGCCACAGAGATGATCCAAGGGCTGGAG
This sequence comes from Picus viridis, assembly GCA_033816785.1. Lineage (NCBI taxonomy): Eukaryota > Metazoa > Chordata > Aves > Piciformes > Picidae > Picus > Picus viridis. Next base: position 30,325,901 of record CM066570.1, on the reverse strand, counting down.
CAGCTCTGCTGTGAGCATAGGCTGAGGGAGCTGGGGGTCTTCAGCCTGGAGAAGACTCCAGAGGGACCTCAGAGCTGCCTGCCTGGACCTGAAGGCATCCTGCAGGAAGGCTGCAGAGGGACTTTTCCTGAGGGTGTCAGGACATAGGACAAGGAGGAATGGTTTGAAACTCAGGGAGAGCAGGATTAGAGCAGACCTGAGGAAGTTCTTCAGTGTGAGGGTGGTGAGAGTTTGGCACAGGCTGCCCAGGGAGGCTGTGGCTGCCTCCTCCCTGGGGGTGTTGACGGCCAGGCTGGAGGAGGCCTTGAGCAGCTGAGTCTAGTTGAAAGGTGTCCCTGGGCATGGCAGGCAGATTGGAGGAGATGATCTCTGAGGTCCCTTCCAGCATGAGCCATTCTAGGATTCTAATGCAGTAATGAATGCTCTACAGGACAGTCAGGACTATCTCTGTTTCTTAAGGATGTGAAGAAAGGCAATGAATACTTCAGGTCATGGAATCCAGGCTCCATGGGCTGTGACACTATGCACTGAAATGAGCTGCTGAACTACAGATGTAGGTTTTCTTAACTGAGCTGGGTCCTGCTCATGCTTTCACCAGGGCTGGGCCCAGTGTGTTACTGCTGCAGTAGCTGTGAAATGAAGAATTACCAGGTCAAAGCTGCTGCCACGGGAGGGCCTTGCTAATGAGCCATGCATGGGCCACAGCTCAGGGCAATACCACTCATGGCCAACTGCTCTATTTTAACTGGCACAGCTGGCAACTGCCAGGCCTCACATCCTGGTCAGTGCACTGGGGAACAGCCCAGTGGTTTGCATTTTATTTTGCATCAATCCTTGTGTCTGTTTAAGAGGAGGATTTGTGTGTGTGTGTTGGGTTGTGCTTTTATCTTTTTTACCCCAGAAATGAGCTAGTATGAGAAAATGTCATCTCCCTGGGAAGGAGTCTGCATTCATGAGCACTCATGGAGCCACAGCATGCAGCTCCACAGGTGCTGTGCATGCTGGAGGAGGCTGATTGAACAATAAAAGGGCCTGATGTAATACTTTATCAGCTTCACTGCTACCCTCCTGCCACTCAATTGATTTGAGCCAAGTGAACCTAGCAGCATGCTCCAGTAGTGGGTGCAGTTTCCCCATCAGTGTAGGTGCATATTTTGAGGTTCTAGTGAAGGTAGGCACTGAAGTGTCACCCCTGAGCCCAGACCATACTCACTGTATAGCAAGAACTTACGGGTGGCTGTGGCTTGGAGGAGTTAGTGTCTGGGCAGGGACGTGAGAGGAGCTCTGAAGAGGCTGCTCCCTGAGAGATAGAAAGCAAAGTCCCTGCTAGTGCCAAACCAAATATATCATTGTGGTGTAGTAGGTACTTGTGTTTAGGGTCTGTAGGGCTGGTGGTGGAACAGCCAAGGCTGCTGGCCACTAGAGAATTTGCTGCAATGCTTGCTTTAAGACTGACTCCAAGAGTCACAATGTGCTCTTCAGGCTCTAGTCTCATTAGAAATCACTCTGTTAAACTATTTGCTACAAAATCAGATTATTTTTTTAATTACTAAAGCCTTAGTTCATACTGAACTTAATCTAATGTGGCTAAAGAGTAGCTCCTAGGGATGTCCTTCTAAGATGACTGCATGCCACTGATTCTCATAATGACCACCTCTGTAGTTGTTCATGACCCTTTATGGTGTCCAGCTCTGAAGCCCTCAGCACAGGAAGGACATGGACCAGAGGAGGGACATGAAGATGATCAGGGGTTGGAGCACCTCTGCTATGAGGACGAGCTGAGGGGGTTCAGCCTGGAGAAGAGAAGGCTCCAGGAAGACCCAAGAGTAGCCTTCCGGTACCTGAAGGGGGCTACAGGAAGGCTGCACAGGGACTGATCCCAAAGGCCTGAAGGGATGGGATGAGAGGCAATGGTTTGAAATGAGAGCAGAGCAGATTGACATTGGCTTTGAGGAACAAGTTCTGCACCAGGAGGCTGCTGGAACACTGCAGCAGGTTGCCCAGGGGAGGGAGTTGAGGTCCCATCCCTGGAGCTATTCAGGGTCAGGCTGGAGAAGGCTGTGAGCAACCTGCTGTAGTGGAGGATGTCCCTGCTGAGTGCAGAGGGGCTGGACTGGAGGACCTTTGGAGGTCTCTTCCAACCCAAACCATTCTCTCAATCTGTGAAACAGCTGCAGCTTCCACCAAAGCTGTGAGCTGAGGGCACTGCAAGAGTTGAGCATTATCAGCAGAGATGGGGAACTTGTGAGCCTTGCTGCTGGTGTCTGTGTTGTTTGTATGTCCTGGTAACCATTTCCATTTTCATATTTCAAGCTGAAGTCTTTGATGCGGCCACCAAAGTCAGCACCAGACAGACAGGACCAAGGGAAGGAGGGAATTCCCACAACCAGAGCCAGTAAGCACACTGCCAACCACAACACACAGCGCAGCTCTTCAGCAGGCTCTGCTGAGCCTTCAGCCTCAAGTTTGCCTCCAGACCCTGCCCTCAAGGAGTGGAAACAGGTAGGTGACACTGAGGAGCCTGATACCCAATGCCTCTGCCAAACCCAGCAGGTGCTCTGTTCAGGCAGTGTCGTTACGTCTGAGGGAGCACCATGGATCAGGATAGGTTGGGGACTGACCTGCTGGTGAGCAGTGCAAAGAGGGACCTGAGGGTCCTGGTGGACAGAAGGATGCCCATGAGCTAGCAATGTACCCTGGTGGCCAAGGACATCCTGGGGTGCATTAGAAAGGCTGTGGTTAGTAGGTCAAGAGAGGTTTTCCTGCCCCTCTGCTCTGCCCTGGTCAGGCCACATCTGGAATCTTGTGTCCAGTTTTGGGCCTCTCAGCTCAAGAAGGACCTCAGGGAACTGCTTGAGAGAGTCCATCCCAGAGCCACAAAGCTGCTGCAGGCAGTGGAACATCTCCCTGTGAGGCCAGGTTGAGGGAGCTGGGGCTTGGAGCAGAGGAGCCTGAGGGCTGCCCTCAGTGCTGGGGATACAGGTGTGCCAGGGCAGTGTGGGGAGGAGGGAGCCAGGCTCTGCTCAGGGCTGTGCAAGGACAGCCCAAGGGGCACTGGGTGGCAGCTGGAGCAGAGGAGGTGCCAGGGGAAGAGGAGGGAAAGCTTTTTGGCTGTGAGGGTGTGAGAGGGCTGGAGCAGGCTGGCCAGAGAGGTTGTGTAGTCTCCTTGTGTGGAGGCCTTGCAAAGGCAGCTGGAGGTGTTGCTGTGGGAGCTGCCCTGGGTGCTCCTGCTCTGGCAGGGGGCTTGGGCTGCCTGCTCTCTGGAGGTCCCCTCCAAGCCCTCACATTCCATGAACTGTCTCTTCTTAAGCCTTCCATTATTCATGGGGGCAGACTTGCCAGCTTTAGTTCTCTGGATGCTTTTTGCAGCTCTGGTCATACAGGCTTGTGATTTCCTATCTCCCAAACACTATTTACCCAGAGTTTTCTCCTCTTAACCATCAGGAGGAAACTGCTCAGTATGAGATGTTTGCTTGCCCTCAAGTGGTTGGATCTGTTGGTACAGAGGTGGTTGTCAAATAGGTCAGCCTGCAATTGTCAGTGCTAAGAGTACCTTTTTTTAGCTGTGGTTTTGGCAGCTGAATGCTGAAACTATCCCCCAAAAAACTCCAACACCTGAGACCTACAGGCTGATTATTCAAGAGTGGGAGGTTTTTGTCCTCTAGCTGTTTATTTTCCTCTTGGAATACTCAAGGCAGCACAGAGCTGTTGTCATGCTGCCATTCAATAAGGACTGATAATTTGCAAAGCTTCATTTGCACAGCACTTTAGGAGCACAAAATCGAATTTTGTGTTTCCTCTCCTGAGTTTGTCTTCAGACAACTGATTTAAGGGACAATAAAGCCAAAGGCAACGCTTGTCATGTTTAGAGCAGCCACTCCCAAGCCTAGCTGAGGTAAAAGCACTGAGCCATGTGGCTATCAGGTCTGTGCTGGGACACACAAACCCTTCTCACACCCCTACCCAAAGCAGGCAGCTTTTGCTTTCTTTGAAACAGCCCAGGTGCCATTCCCTGAGATGGGAAACCTCAGCTGTAAAAGGAAGTGCATTGCTGAAATGGCATTTCACTGAAGTTCAGCCAAAATCTAGACAATGTTTCATTAGGGAAAGGAGAACAGAAGTTTCAGCCCTAGAGAGTGTCCTGTTGGAAGGAAGGAAGAAAATACAGGACCCCTTAGTTAGCTCAGGTGTTGTCCTGTGGGGCTCCTGGTATGGTTACTACTTCAGACAACCATAGGCACTCAGTCCTTGCCTGCTATCAGTCCTCACCTGCTTGACTTCACTCATTATAGACCCTTGACATTCTGTGGAGTGATCCAAGAAGCCAGAATGGCTGCACACCAAACAAGTGTCGAGGAGGAGGTTGTTACTTTGGTCCTGATGTCACTGCCAAGCTCTTTGAAAGGTATAATCTGAAGATGCTCATCAGGTCTCATGAATTCAAGCCTGAAGGTTATGAGATCAGTCATGATGGGAAGGTAAGATGTTCCCATGTTAAACACAATTCTCCTGCGACTTACTTTCACTGGGAAAGCCACAGTAAAGTGCTCTGCAAACTGAACTGGGGAAAACAACAACAACAAAAAAAGACTTCTTTAAAATGGATTTGGGGGAATTGTGTGCAAGGTAGGTGTCAGAACAAACCACAGACTTCTCATAAAGATCTTCACAGCTTCAGGCAGCCAGGACTTGCTCGTGTGAAAACACATGAACAAAATCTCCAAGGAGAGGTATGAGGAAGTACAGTGCAAGAGATGCTCTGAGGCTCCATAAGCCTTTTAACTGAATGATTGCTCTTCTGGCCCTGCTTTCTGACACGCTAGCAGAAACCCTGAAAACCAGATCCAGCTTAGAAAGAGGTTTCTGTTGAGGCCTTGAGCAGCTGAGTCTAGTTGAGAGGTGTCCCTGCCCATGGTGGGGAGGTTGGAGAAGGACCTGGGAGTCCTGGTGGGTAACAAGTTCTGCATGGGACAGCAATGTGCCCTGGTGGCCAAGAAGGCCAATGGGATCCTGGGATGCATTAAGAGTGTTACCAGCAGACCCAGGAAGGTTCTCCTCCCCCTCTACTCTACCCTGCTGAGACCTCACCTGGAACATTGCATCCAGCTCTGTGCTGGGACAGGGATCTGCTGGAGAGAGTCCAAGGGAGGGCTGCAAGGATGCTGAAGGGACTGGAGACTGCCTGGTAAGGAGAGGCTGAGAGCCCTGGGGGTGTTTAGTCTGGAGAGGAGAAGGCTGAGAGGGGATCTGATCAATGTCTATCAATATCTGAGGGCTGGGGGTCAAGAGGGAGGGGACAGGCTCTATGCAGGTGCACCCTGGGACAGGGCAAGGGACAATGGATATAAACTCCAGCACAGGAGGTTCCACCTCAACATGAGGAAGAACTTTACTGTGAGGGTCAGAGAGCTCTGGAGCAGGCTGCCCAGAGAGGTTGTGGAGTCTCCTTCTCTGGAGACTTTCAAGACCCATCTGAATGTGCTCCTGTGTGACTTGTGCTGGATTCTCTGGTCCTGCCCTGGCAGGGGGTTGGACTGGAAGATCTCCAGAGGTTCTTTCCAACCCCTAACATCCTGTGAGCCTGTGATCTCTGAGGTCCTTTCCAACCTGAGTCATTCTGTGATAAAACAGCGAGTTCTAGCATGCTGCCCTCTGGAGTGCTGAAGGCTCAAACAGTGTGAGCCATGTAGTGAACACCACAGCTGTTGACCTCTGGTTTTCTATGTACACTTAATGCTGGAGCTGGCCTGGTTTGTGTAAGGTCATTTCAGACAGGAGCCTCGAGGAGAGCTGTTCCACCACCGCAGCGTCTTTGTTTCCCACGAGCAGGTCATCACTATCTTTTCTGCCTCTAACTATTACGAAGAGGGGAGCAACCGTGGGGCTTACATCAAGCTGACTCCGGAGCTGACTCCTCGCTTCGTGCAGTACCAAGTCAGCAAGCAGACACGCAGGCAGAACCTGCGCCAGAGGTACAGCTCTCTGCACTCCCAGGGTGCCTCCCACAGTGATAGGGTCCCCTCTTTACCTTGTTTTCCCTCAGCTTTTTGCTTGGTAATATCAAAGTTAATCCAGTAGATATGGCTGCTGTTGGAGAGAGTCCAGAGGAGGGCACAAAGATGATCCAAGGGCTGGAGCATCTCTGCTGTGAGCACAGGCTGAGGGAGCGGGGTGTGCAGCCTGGAGAAGACTTAGAGCTGCCTTCCAGTACCTGAAGGGATCCTGCAGGAAGGCTGCAGAGGGACTTTTGCTGAGGGTGGCTGGAGACAGGCCAAGAGGGAATGGTTTGAAGCTGAGGCAGAGTAGGTTCAGACTGGAGCTGAGGAAGTTCAGTGTGAGGGTGCAGGCTGCCCAGGGAGGCTGTGGCTGCCTCCAGCTTGTGGGTGTTCAAGGCCAGGCTGGATGAGGCCTTGAGCAGGTGAGTCTAGTTGAGAGGTGTCCCTGGGCAAGGTGGGGAGGTTGGAGGAGATGAGCTCCGAGTCCCTTCCAACCTGAGCCATTCTAGGATTCAGCTCCCAAAGGTAATCAGATGCAGTAAATGGTTAGAACAGACAATTGTCAGGACTCATAAAGGGCCTGTGCCTGTCCTGTCTGCATTAAGGATGCAGTGTTAACCTGGACAAATCATGTTATGATGTGAGTCTAAAAAGGTTGCCATGAGTGCTTTGCCATGCCTAGCATTGTGGTCAGATTGAATAGCAAAGGAGCTTGGCATGCCCTCCATTATCTCCCAAATTCACATTATTCTGAAAGGGTTTTGTTTGGTTCAGTGACTTGGGGGATTTTTTTTTCCTCCCCCAGTGTTGCCATTTATGATGACTCTAAACATACTACAGCTTCAAGGACATAAGAATTTGATGATGAATGCTGAAGAGTATACAATGATGAAGATTTAAATCCTTTAATGACCTGCTCTGCCTTTTTTCCCCCCCTCTCCTAGGGTAGGTACAATTGAATCCTCTGCTTTGAAGTCCTTACGAGAGAAGATTTATGCCCACAGGTCTGAACTCACCCATGCCTTTGCACAGTATGACCACAATGGCACAGGTAACTTCACCTCTCTCTCCAGCTGCCACCAGGGGAGAGCAGCTGCTGGGTGCCCGGGGGCAGGGGATACAGACCCAATGGTCCTGCCTGCCAGTGTAAAGCTGGAGGGCAGCAAAGGCAGCTAGCTGATCTTGTGTCCTTCGTGACTGCAGAGGAAGGAGATGTTAGCAAGTTCTTAGCTCCAGGAAACAACCTGAGGGGATGAAGCTTTAGGGAGAAGAAAACAATTGAAACCCCTTGGCAGGTAAGGAAATGGTGTTTGTAGGGCAGAGTTCAGGCTCCAGAAGCTCAAAGGTTGTGACAGGGAACTGGTGTCTCAGGTGAGAGGGAACTGGTCTCCTGCCTCTGGGAGATAGCTGTGCCACTACCAGACACACACTCATCCATCAGCTGAAGAGAATTCAATGGCAAATTGATACATGAACCTTTTACCAAAGAGCAAGGAGTTGATGGTTCTAGCAGAAAGAATACAACCTTTCTTCATGATGGCTTCTCACTTCTCTGGCTTGCCACCTGTGCTCCTAGAAGGGCAATCAGGAGAGTCATTCTTTGGCCACTGACCAACCATTTAACAGATTTCTGTCGTCTTGGGTTTTCAGCCACACTCCCTAGTTGCAGCTCAGCTCAAATCTGGCTTTCTCAAAAGGTATGAAAACATGCTGAGCAGCATCACAAAGTTCTTGAGTTTGGAAAGGACCTTTAGAAACATCTACTCCAACTCTCCTGTTCCTTGTTCTGAGGGGTTTTAGCCCAAGAAAAGGAGAAAATCTTTTTCTTAACCATGGCAGAAGGCATGCTGGTGACTGCTGGGTGCTGTCAGCTCCCACTTGTAACCATGAACTGACTCCTCCCGGCAGGCACCATTCCTGTCAATGACTGGGCTGCAGCCATGGAGTCTGTCCTGCAGCTGGACCTGCCCTGGAGGATGCTGCGCTCTCAGCTGGCACAGATGAGCCCAGATGGAGAAGTTGACTTCATGTCCTGTTTTTATGATTTGAAAATAAGTCAACCTATAAAAGAGGTAAGGAGGAAAATTTGCAAACCTTGGAGGAAGAGCTTTTGGTGCAACTTGAGGCACAAAGCAGTGGTTTGACCAATCAGGCAGAAAGCTACAGATAACGAGTTGCTGAGCTTCCTTTTATAGTCAGTGGAGGGAAGTGAGCACTGCTAGGGTGCAAAATCTCATTCCCTGCTAAGGTAGCTGCTTAAAATAGGTTGGATGAATCACAAGCTCCAACTGCCTCTTACTTTCCCTCAAGGGCAGCTGAGGGATGTGACAAATCCTACCCCAAAGCGCCCAATCCTCTCTCTTGGAAATGAGCTTTGCAAATGGGCTCCAGAGCCAATTCAGGCACCAGGAGTTCCCAGTTGTAGCTGGACTTCTTTAGGTGTTTAATGGCAGCTGAGGTCTCCTCTGCAGCGCCCAGTTGTTAGCCAGTGGCTGCACAGTGCTTTGGTACTTAGCTGCTGCCACCATTTTTCTACAGAGCAGAGCAGCTTTCTGGGAGTGTCTGGCAGCCAGCCTCTTCCCCAGATTATCCCTGTTTCTACAAATAATTACTGAAGGTAGGAGGTGTGAAGGGCTCCTTCTCTCCCTGCCCTGCCATCTGAAAGTGACAGATTTGAGCTGATTATTCCTCAGGGCAAGACACAAAACTGTCATTCCAGAGAACTCAGGCATACAGATTTAACAAACCCCCAAACACTTGACAAGTTAAAGGGGAAAACAGCTCAAGGTAGTTCAGATTCTGCTGGCTAGACTGAGTCAAACCCAACAGCTGACTGGCTTCCTGTATGTGACTTCAACCCCAGGCTCAGCCAGCATTGGTGGAAACACTGTGCAGATACAGAAAGGATCTGGAGATCATCTTTAACATCATTGACAAGGATCACTCAGGTAAGTCCAGCTCAGTCTAGCTCACTGCACTGCACCAGCTCTGGGGAGCTTACACTGTTTATCTTCCCCCCACTGTGGGTCCTCCCCATTTAGGCCTCTAAATGCAGAGGAGCCAGAGGTGATGTTATTTTCCCGGCTTACGGAAGACTGTCAGGCTCTACCCACATAAGGGACAGTACACAGAGGGGAAAAAAAAGTCTCTCATATCCCAGCTCCAGTCTGCCTTCTCTCCTTTAGAGGCTTTTTCTCTCTTCCACTCCACGTCAGCATTTACTGCTTGCTCAGTTTCACTGCTGGAAGGTTTAGATCATTAGCTGAGAGAAAAATATACACTTCAGCCCTAGGATGACAGAAGAACCCCAAGCCACAGGAGGCAGGGAACTTTCTTGCACTGAAGGCAGGTGGATGTGTGCAGGAAGGGGAAACGGCACTGGAAAAAACACCACAACAAAAAGCAACTTGCTGTCTGTCTCCTTCAGGTCTGATTTCTCTTGAGGAGTTTGGCCAGATGTGGAAACTCTTCACTTCTCACCTGGGGATTGATGTATGTGATGAGTCCATTGACAAGTTAGTCCTCAGCATAGACTACAACAAAGATGGCCACATTGACTTCAACGAATTTCTAGAGGCCTTTCATGTGGTTCATAGACTAGAGAAAAAGGCAAACTCATGAGAGGGCAGAACTTCCTCTGGGCTGCCTTGGAAGCTCCTCACCTTGCTGGCCTTGGTCAGAGGCAGCCCAGGCTCCAGCCCAACAACCAATAACCAGGCTCCTGGAGAGAGTGAGCATTACAGTCACTCTGCAAGCCTTGCTCTGGAGGAGATAGAAGAGATAAACCCCACTGCTTACTATAATCGTATTACTCTCACTGCCACATCAGCACCTTACAATTTATCCTCCCCCTTGGTAGCTTCTCCCCCATCAATCCAAACTAGGAACACTGCCAAGGTCACACCTGCAGCCCCAGGGGAAGAGCAGTTTTGGTGTGTGTCTTCCAGCCAGCCTTAGTGATAGCTGAGGAACAGCACTGATGACCCCCTAGGAACATATCAGACCCTCCCTGGCCATCTAGTGGGCAAGGCAGAGGCTGGCTGCAGGCTGTCCAGTCCGAGAGGCAAACAACCCTTGCATGATGCAGTGGAATTAAAGCATTCCAGGTCCTGTCTTCCTTGAAGTTTACAGAAACAGCTTACAGGACCTTAACTGGAAACACTACATCTCCTCTTGCCACTGGTTACTGGCTCAGAAACACTCCTAACTCATCACCTAAATCCAGTGCATGCTGATGATGTAACATGGGAGAGATGGCAAAATAAAGCTTCAGCTTTCACCGTCACCTGGAGCTGTGGTGTCTGTCTGTCCTTCAGTACCAACAACCACCTTTTCCTGAGAATAAACTGCATTTCTTTAAAGCAGAGAGAGGAAGCAGAAGAGCAAACAACTTTGGCTATTACTGGTAGTATTGTGGAGTCTCCTCTGGAGCCTCTCCAAACCCACCTGGATGCATTCCTGTGCAGACCACGCTCTGTGCCCCTGCTTTGGCAGGAGGATTGGACTTGATCTCTTGAGGTCCCTTCCAACCTCTAACGTATTGTGATACTGTAAACCTACCCCTGCATAGAATTCTTTACCAAGTAAACTGAGAAATTCTGGAATTGAGGTTTTGGAACACAGCAAGAACCCAGTGCTCCCCACCAGACCCCAAACCAATCTTTCCATCCCTGCAAGTATCACCCCAGCTACTCCTGTGGAGAAAGAGCAGCAAGATCTGGACTCAGTTCTCTTGCACCTTACACTCTGAATGCAACACACTGATGTAAAGTGAAGTGCAGTCAGGTCAGAAGCCTTCTGCGAGCAGCACTGCCTCCTTCAGCTGTAGTGAATACACAAAGAGCTGTTTGGGCAGGAAAAGGTTCCAGCCCAGCCAGACTTTAACCTCCCATGGCAGCAGATGAGCTAAGGCAAGGTGCTAGGTTTTATTTCATTACAGCAGTCAATGTACAAACAAGAGCAGCCTGCCCAGTCTGGCAGCACACAACCTAAGAGCAGCCCCAGTCCTGCTGTCTGGTTGGTTTTCTTCACTCTCTTTTTCTACAAGTTAATACAAAATATTTCTCCAGAAGTATTTTGTAACTTGACAGAAGACTGAAAAGCAAATGCACCCCAAGGGGAATGTGACAGCACAGCTCTGGAGCCCTCCTCTGCTACCATCACCACCTTGTCCCCCACCCAGAAAACAGGAGAAAGCCAGGGAAGTGCAGAAGGAGGTGGGTGCTCAGACACATGGCTGACAGCCTCCATCTTCAACATTGCCCCCTAACAACAGGCTCCTGAAGCTGCTTCAGTGGGAGGCTGAGGGATGCTCACCTTGGGAGGGATCACTGCAGGAGAGGGGATGCAGAGGTGGAGTCACAGCACTGAGCTTCGCTGGGCTGGAGGTGAGAAGAGGCTTTCCAGGATGCTGTGCTGAAGAATGGTTGGAGCTGAGTCACTGAGTGTTTCTGGGGAAGAAAACACCTCCCCTGTCAGCTGCTAGCAGCACACAGGAGCCCCCTGACCCCTAACAGAAGCAGGGGAGGTGGCAGGGAGAGTAGCTGTGAAAGATGTCATGGCAGGAATAAGAGCCACTTGAGACTCAAACTGAGAGTGGGAAGGAGCCCAGATACTTGTCCTTAAATCCAAGCTGTTCAAGCTGAAACACTTCTTCCATAACCCCTAATCTTGGGTGTTTTAGCCCACAATTTTATGCAGCAGCTACTTAATGTCACAGCTGTGAGCAGAGCTTTGAGCAGGGATGAATCAGCCTGCAGCTGAGTACCAAAAGCCCTGCCCTACAGGTACAGATGCCACTGCTTTGGGCATCTCTCTGTGTCTCTTATTTCATGGGCAAATCTGCTCCTACCTCCAGACCACACTAGAAGGCTCCCACTTTACTGTTGCCAGAGTCCTGCAGTGCTCTGTGCATGCAGGGTTGCAGCCCAGGTGTTTTGCTACCCTCCACAGAAAGTAACCAGACAGTTTCAGGGCTGCACAGCTCACCTTGCCCTGCCAGGAACAAGCAGTGCAGGAGGCACCGAGCAGGGAGGGCACTGGCCTGGAGTAGCTGGGCTGCAGCCAGTGTGTGCTCCGAGATGGGCACACCTGATGACCCTGGCCGCTGACCTCTGCCAGCCCCATGCCTGGCTGCCCTCATGGCTGTGTAGTTGCTTCTGCCCCACAGCTGCAAACTGTTTAGGGCAGCAGACTGGAAAGCCCAGGTCTCAGGTGGATCTATTTTAATTGTCTTAACGCCCTTTTTTCTGAGGCACTGGCTGTGTCTGCTCGCCTTTGCCGCCTTCCCAGGGACTTGAGGTTGGCCTCTGTTGGCTCCCTGGGGACACCTGACAGCCAAGTGCAGCCTCTGCCAGTTAGCGCAGCCCTGCACAGGTATTTTAACTGGGAGCATCCTCCCAGTGCTGGCTCTGCTTTGCACCAGCTGAACAAGCAGGGCACTCTGCCAAACCTCATTTGCTTCACTGGCAGTCACCTTCCAGAGCAAACCTAAACAGGGATGGTTCTTTGGGCTGAGCAGTAACACAGCGGCAAGCTGCAGCTGTGCCTGACCTGGAGGAAGCCCAAGTTTCCCTTCCATTGGCCTTGTGTTTCAGAGTCCTTTACCACCTTCCCTCTTCAAATTACCACATCAATGCTTTCCAAGTGTTGTGCTCCTTGTGATAATTGATGGTGGTGATCATAAATACACCAAACCCAAGGGCATTCCCAATTAAAGACACCATGAATACTCCCAACAAGAGAAAAACAAAAGTGTTAAGGAGTGTCCAAGTCTGTTTGGACCTAGGCTCAGTTCCTTTAGACTTCACTGCAGCTGCATGAAAAACCCAACTGCATCATCCTTCTTGTTTCTGAAAACAAGATCACACTTGTAGGTAAAACACACTAAATAAAGGAAGATCCTGAGAGGAAATCATTTTGTACCCCTCTGAGCCTAAGAGTCAAGAAGAAAAGCAGAGCTAGCTGCCACTGCAGACATCTCCTGGGATGCTGCACAGAGCAGGAAGCATCACACAGGCTCTTGTGTGCTCACACTGCACCGTCACATCTGTCTGCTGAAGCTAGACAAAGGATTCTGCTTCCTTTTAGTAGGAACCAAGCTAAGTGATCTCTCACAACAAACCATCCTGAAGGCAAAGCCATACAAGACAGGCACCATGCCAATAAAATGACTTCCACATCTTACTGCTAATTGCACCTGATCTATAGTTTTATAGCAACCCCCAGCTTTCATGCTGGTTAGCACAGTGTGCGCCCCTCAGAGCACCCAGGCCAAGGGCTCCTGTGCTCCCATGGGCTGCCAAACCCTCCTGGTCTCTGCAAAAAACATGAAACCACCTTCTGAGGCCTCCCACACCTTTGCCCTCCTAAGCAGTGCCCAGACATCGCTAGAGCAGCAGCAGCAGCTCTGCAGAGGGGCAGCAGGCAGGGTGCTGTGGCCACTGCAAGCTTAGCCTGCCCAGCAGCAGCACTCGGACACTGCCTTCCTTTCATCAAGGCTGTTTAGCTATGTGTATAAAACCAGAACACAAACCAATTCATTCTCCACAGCACTACATTTACACCCCCCACCCCCCCGGTTTTCAAGCACTCTAAAATGGCCTAGTTCTGATTTGAACAGCACAGAAAATGCTTCCCTTGTACAGGCCAGAGCTGCTCTCCCCCTTTACCTGCCGAGCCAGAATCATTCTGATCCTCTCTGCTTGCACACCTCCACACTGCTGAGCTCAGCTGCAATGGCCAAGGAGCCAGTTCCCTGCAGGACACCATATCCCTGGGCACAGCTGCAGGAACTGGTTCCCAGTGGACAGATTCAAGGCACAGGCAGGAACCTGGGAGCTGTCCAAGGGGACACTTCCAGGCAGCCCATCCCTAACCACCATTTGAAATGTGCGACTTCAAATTAAAAAAGACAACAAAAACAAAGGAAGGAAGAAAAAAGAAACATCAAAGCCTTCCATAAAGAAAGCCCTGCTGTGCTGGGAGGGTGGCAATGACGACGTTCTTAACTCTGAGGCTCTTTGCAAGGGAAAGGATCAGGAGTCTTGGAAAGGTGCTGGAGTAGAGGAGGTTTTTTCTTGCTCCATTCTGAGGAGAGGATTACAGGCATAAAGCCATCACCCTGAAGAAGCTGCAGGCTGGAGAGTTTGCCTCCAAAGCCCTGGGGCTGCAGGGAAAGAAGCTTCTTTGTTCAGGTTAAAGGCAGACGTCTTCCTGAGAGAGGCTCTGCTCTCACCTCAGTGGAGCCTGTCAGACCTTTGCCTCTGCTGGTGTCTGCCCTGCACTGACAGGTGCCAGCGAGATGGGAACCAGGATAAATGTGTACCACAAACATCAGCTGATTAGTTCAAATTCTTCCTCTACTTTACATCTCCTTGGGTGGCTCACACTGTGCACTGGTGCTTCACAATGATGTGCATTTACACATAGCAGGAGAAAAATTAATGACTTCCATCACTGCCCTTGTTTGGGAGACTTTTATGCCTGAGTTCCAGCTCCCTCGTTTAATTATGCCTTTTGATCTCCACAGAGTAATCCCTTTGCCTCTTGGCAGAGCTGAATAATTCTTGCTAATTTCACGTGAATTACACTTGGGGCAGAATGAGCCTCATTTCTGGCACACTCTCCTCTCTCAGAACCAGGCCAAATTCATTCCACCTACCTGTCCCCTGCAGGTACACCACAACTGGTGTGGAAGGCTGAGGTAGTGCACAGCACACAGACATGCAGCAGCTAAACCAGAGGCTTATGACAGGAAAATGGGAGCAGGAAAGATCTTCTGAGCCTTCCCCTCCTGCATGAGGCATCCCTCACTGCATGGCACAGCCTGTGCTAGGCAGGAAGTCGTGCAAATAAATAATGATTGCTTTTGTCAGGTATGTCATGGTGCCATAGGCCCCACTAGGAGCACTGTCATAAAAGAAGTGGCAAATGCCTGTGGCCACGTCCTTCTCCAAGATCCTGCCTGTAGCTCCAAAGGATTTCTGGAAAGACACAAGCAGAGAAGCAGGGAAGTCAGGGGTGCATGTTCATTGGGAAATCCTTCCCAGATCGTGATCATGGAATCACAGACTGGCTCAGGTTGGAAGGGACCTCAGAGATCATCTCCTCCAATCTCCCCACCATGCCCAGGGACACCTCTCAGCTCCACTCAACTGCTCAAGGCCTCATCCAACCTGGCCTTCAACAGTCCCAGGGAGGAGACAGCCACAGCTTCTCCGGGCAGCCTATTCCAGAGTCTCACCACCCTCACACTGAAGAGCTTCTTCCTCAGCTCCACTCTCACCCTGCTCTGCCTCAGCTCCAAACCATTCCCCCTTGGCCTGTCTCCAGACCCCCTCAGCAAAAGTCTCTCTGCAGCCGTTCTGCAGGATCCCTTCAGCTATTGGAAGGCAGCTCTGAGATCCCTCTGGAGCCTTCTCTTCTCCAGGCTGAACACCCCCAGCTCCCTCAGCAGAGCCTTCTCTATGACTCTGTGACTATTTCTAGAAGACACTTCAGTGTATTGGTCTTTGTAGGAGAAAGAATAAGGGAAAGATCAAGCTCAGCACGCATTAAAAACAGAGCAGGGGACAGGTTTCGATTGTGGAGGCTTCCCAGCCCGCCCTGTGTGGCAGTTTTAGTTTCAACCCACCAGACCCTGGCACTCACCAGCTCCTGCAGGAAGAGGTCATTGGCCATGTGCACAATCCTGTCCACGTGAATGATGCCCCCAATGCTGTTCACCTCCACGTCAGAGAGGAAGGTGAGCACCAGGATAGCTTCCACCAGCAGCTGCCTGTACTCCGGCTGCGGGACGTGGTTCAGCACCGACTCCACGTGCACAGCAAACTTGATTTCACAGGGGGTCATCTAGCAGGGTGCAGGGGAAATGGGAAGGAAAGCTGACAGCTCCCAAAGAGCAGCTCCACACATCCTGCCAGCATCTCCACACATGCTGCTCTCTGCACACTGGGGCAAGCTGGCAGAAGCCATGCTCAGATCTTCATGTGGCTTTCAGCACATACAGAAACTTTTTGTGTTGCTAGGCCCTGATCCTGCAAACAGTTCTGCAGCTTCCAGAGGGCTGCTCCAGCCCTGCAACCCATCACACATTTTGCTTACTGCTGAGGCTTACCTGCCAACTTAACTCTTTGCTCCTCATGCTGCAGTCCCGTGCCCTCTGCCCACCTTTCTGCCATTGCAAAGCCAGGGCTTTAAAAATACCCAAAGCTGCTCCAAGTGAGTGTTTCCCCACACTGCTTGTGGAGCAGCCTCATCTCTGCTGGCAGAGCTCTCTGGATGGTATGTGCCTTAGGAGGTTTGTGCTTGTTTCATTTGACTCCTTTAAAGAGCAAAATTAGATACTGTCTGGGTCTGACAGGCTGAAAATGCAAGCCTGCTGATCTCCACAAAAGGAATAAATAAAGCTCCCTGTTCTGAAAATGAAACCCAGCATTTACAGCTGCCAGAAAATTCCAGCTCCTCTCTTCAGCCACTACCACCAGAGGGAAGCCAGAGACAAATCTGAGGGAACCAGACAGGAAGAGAGCTTCAGGCAGAGTTTCCTGCACCAGTGAATTACTGTTCACAAGAGTTTGCTCTATAGATAGGAATGCAAAGCTTGCCAGGGCACCTAAAGACAGCAATGCCAATCCATCCAAGGGGAAAAAAATTGAAGGAAGGTTATGAATTTAAGGAGTCAAAGCTTTGGCTATAAACAATCATACAATCATCCTAATCATCCTTAATTGGTATTTACTTTTGAGACTGTGATGCCAAAATACACTGCAGCATATGAAAAATGGAAGTGGCAAGCAATGAGTCTGCTTCATCCCAGCAGGGCTGCACTTCCTCCTCACCCTGCCCAAAGCACTGCCAGCAGCCACCCTCTTACTCTCCCTGCTGCCTGCAGAGGGGGTTGGACTAAGTGACCTTCCAACCCAGACCATTCTGTGCTGCTCCATGGGCCCGTGGGGTCAGTGCAGAGAGCAGGCTTGGCAAAGGGCAAAACCTGTCACAAACTCACTCCTAAGGCTTGCCTGGCAGGAGCTCATGTGCAGAGCCACCAGGAGGTGGCTGATGGAGGTGCTAGGGAAAGGTCCAGAACTTCTAACCTTCTTCAAACCAAAGATCACAGAATTGTCAGGGTTGGAAGGGAGACCTCAAGGATCAGCCAGTTCCAACCCCCCTGCCATGGGCAGGGACACCTCACACTACATCAGGTTGCTCACAGCCACATCCAGCCTGGCCTTAAAATCCTCCAGGGATGAGGCTTCCACTACCTCCCTGGGCAACCTGTGCCAGTCTCTCACCACCCTCATGGTGAAGAGCTTCTCCTAACATCTAATCTCCCCTCCTCTAGCTTGGATCCATCCCCTGCAGTTCTATCACTACCTGACACCCTAAGAAGTCTCTCCCCAGCTTTCTTGTAGCCCCCTTCAGACATTGGAAGGCCACAAGGTGGTCTCCCTGGAGCCTTCTCTTCTCCAGACTCAACAGCCCCAACTCCCTCAGTCTGTCCTCATAGGAGAGGAGCTCCAGCCCTCTGCTCATCCTTGTGGCCCTGCTGCATCAAGCACTGCCAAAGCAAACAGTCAGAGGGCATTGTACTGTACCTCTCTGGTGGTTGAAGAAGGAAGGACATAGCCATCAATGGACAGCCCATGGCACTGAAACAACAACATTTGGATAATGAACAGAAACTGAAGTTCTTGGAAGTTAATCTGAGAGTTCTCTGTTCTAAGCCAAAATGCAACAACATTCAGTGGAAAAAAAAAGAAGAAAGGAAAATTAAACTAAAAATCAACCAAAAACCCCCAACCAAACCCTGCTAAAAACATTATTTCACCTTTGCTGAGGAAGTTGTTTGTGTAACCTGGCAGACACTAAGAAACAGCCTGACATGACTTGTGGGGAGTGTGCTGAGTCCCAGTCCAGCTACTGAAGGGGAGCAAAGTCCTTAGAGAGCCAGTACAGGAAGAGGCTCACAAAAGAGGAACAGGAATCAGTGAGAACATTCAGCGGGAAAAGAGGTTGGAAAAAAAGGGAAGGCAAAAGCACAGCAACAGAGCATGAAAGGCACAACCTTTATGTTTCATTTTTGCTAAAGCCTACCAGATGCAGGACACCACAACTCAAGGAGGTCAACACACCGTAGTGCCTGAAGACAGGTCACTAACAGCAGGGAAGAGGTGGTGTTAGAAATGCCAAGTGGTATCCAAGAAAAGAGGGACAAAAGCTGAATGGTGAGAAGGCTAAGGAACGACACAGCTGGGTGCCTGAGCTACAGAACAGAATCACAGAACCCGTCTGGTTGGAAGAGAGCTCCAGGATCATCCAGTCCAGCCCTCGACCCAGCACTGAACCATGTCCCCAGGCACCAGCTCCATATACCTCTTGAAAACCTCCAGGGATGGTGACTCCAGCACTGCCCTGGGCAGACCATTCCAATGCTTGAGAGCCCCTCCAGTGAAGAAATATTTCTTAACATCCAGCCTGAACCTCCCCTGCTGCTGCTTGGAACCATTTCCTCTGCTCTTGTCCCTTGCCTCCAAGAAGCAGAGGCTGCCCCCTCCTCACTCCAACCTCCCTTCAAGGAGCTGTAGAGAGCAATGAGGTCTCCCTCAGCCTCCTCTTCTCCAGCCTGAACACCCCCAGCTCCCTCAGCCCCTCCTCATAGCCCAGGGACTCCAGGCCCTTCTCCAGCCCCTCAGTGACCTTCTTGGAGTGAGGGGCCCAGAGCTGAACACAGCACTTGAGGTATGGCCTCAGCAGTGCTGAGCACAGGGGGATGGTCACCTCCTGTCCCTGCTGCCAACTGTGTTTCTAACCCAAGCCAGGATGCTCTTGGCTTCCTTGGCCACACTGCTGGCTCCTTTACAGCCACCTGTCCATTAGTACCCCCAGGTCCCTTTCTGCTGGACAACTTCCCAACCACACAAGCCTGGAATGCTGCTTGGGGTTCTTGATGCCTGAACACAGGATCAGACACATGGCCTTGTTGAAGATCATCCCATTGATCCAAGCTGTCTGAGTCAGTCTGTAGAGCCTCCCAACCCTCAAGCAGATCAACACTCCCCCTAACTTGGTGTGACCTGCAAATTTACTGATGGTGCACTCTAAGTGCTCATCAGGACCACTGATAAAGAGCCTTCCTGCCCTCCAACACCATCAACTTACCTTCTGAAGGATCTTCCACACCTTCTCATAGAAGCCAACAGGAACTCTGTTAATAGCACCATCAAGCCTCCTTCTGCGGAGCCACTGCCCCTTTCGGTCACCCCAGCTGCTCTGTGCACTGGAGCCAGTGGGAGAAGTGCTGGTGGGAGATGATGGAGTACTGCTCCTCTGTAACCAACATGAAAGCCTTGTTAGCTGATTTCTACCACCCCAAGTGCTAGTCCTGGTGGACACATCCTTCTGTTACACTGCTAACTCAGAACCAGGCTCAAAACACAGGCTGTGGTGCCACACTGGGTGATGGGGCAGGATTGATCCCTTCCTCTCCCCTTCACAGAAAGCTTCTCTGGGACTTCCATCAGTTCTCAGCAGAACAGGCAGGCAGTTCTGGGCCCCTCAGATCGAGAAGAGCCTCAGGGAGCTGCAAGCCTGAGGATGCAGAGAAGCACAAATCACATCTGCCAGTCCAAAGTGCAGCTGCAAACCTTCTATCTCTTCAGGACAGGTCTGAAGCCTCAGACTTAACTTTCTGTTGGTGAAATATTTGAACAATTATCTTCCTTCTTAACAGGGAGAGCTTAAGAAAAGCTACCTCTCTCTGCCTGAAGAGGACCTCATGCTCACAAACCCCCTCAGCAACCTGAAGCTATTCTGGGCCCATTAGTGCCCAGGGACTGCCAGAGTTTATCAGTGCTGCATTCCATTTAAATACAGGTGACACCTGAAACATAATCCACCACCTGGCAGCTACAGCTGCTACACTGCCTGATCTGCTACACCTGCTTAACCTCCAGGAGAACTAAGTGGATCTAAATGGAAGACTCCATTGCTATTAAAAGATTACTAATGAGAATTGGTTCCCAGTGGGGATGAACAAGACAAAGGCAGGGTTAGAGAGTAAGCTTTCTACAGAGAAGAAGTCACAGGAAGTATCTCAAGCTCATCCCCCTGCATGCACACACAGAGGGCGGCAAGCAGGTGGAGGGCTGCAGAATGCTTTACCATGGCAGTGAATGTGCTGCTGGACACAGAGTGGCCCTCGTGAAAGAACTACAAAACAAATCCAGACACCAGCACATCAGACAGCCATGGCACAACAGGACACACAGTCAAGTAACTCATCTGTGCTAAGACAAGAAATGGGGAGTGAGCTCAGGTGAACACTGCCACAGTCCCTGGTCGCTCGCAGTGCTGCACACTCCAGCTGGCCTCAAGGCAGCTGCTGCCTATTCCCAGGGTCAACATAGAATGGTCTGGGTGGGAAGGGACCTGCAAAGAGCATCCAGTCTAACCCCCTTGCAGTCAGCAAGGGCATCCTCCACTAGATCAGGTTGCCCAGAGCCACATCCAGCCTGGCCTTAAAAACCTCCAGGGATGAGGCTTCCACCACTTCCCTGGGCAACCTGTGCCAGTGTCTCACCACCCTCATGGGGAACAACTTCTTCCTAACATCCTATCTGAATCTACCCATTTTTATTTTTCTTCCATTCCCCCAGCCCTATCACTTCCTGACACCCTCAAAAGTCCCTGCCCAGCTTTCTTGTAGCCCCCTTCAGATACTGGAAGGCCACAATGAGGTCTCCTTGGAGCCTTCTCTTCTCCAGACTAAACAACCCCAACTCCCTCAGTCTGTCCTCATGGGAGAGGAGCTCCAGCCTCCTGCTCATCCTCGTGGCATGTCAGCAACTTCTCTTTGCACAGGAAGGTCATCTTGCTACAGAGAGTCTGGGGGCTGTCAACCAGGGACAGCACTAAACAAAGAGCTGCCAGGCAGTTTTTCTTCAAATGTGGCTGCAGCACCTCAGACCTAAGAGCACTAATCTGTGTCTGTCCATTCCCAAGCCATGCCTCCTAGTTTAAGTGTTAATGGTTCAGGCTCAAGGGAAAAAGGCAGCAAATAAGAGAGCTGCAGGAGCTCAACACCTGCGCTCTGGTGCAAAGAGATGTTAGCATGAAGCACTCCCTCCCCACTGCCAAAACAACACCAAGTAAGAATCTGGTGAATTACTGAGAGAATGCAGTGTGATGTGGCAGGAAGCAGGATGAATGGCAAGGTGGGGCAGAACAAAACCAAACCCAGCCAACTCCTCCTCTGTCCAAAACACCAAGTTCCCATCTAATGCAAAAGCAAGGAAAACATTTCCAACCTCAGCACAGGCCCAAGGCCCATTTTCTGTATTTAAAGCATCATAATGCTGCCACCTAGAGCCATCCCTCTTCCTTCTGGAAAGGCCCTGAAGCCAGACACTCACAACTGCCAGTCCTGCTCAGACTGAAGGCCCAAAGTCACTTCAGGGTGGGTGGAAGGCAGCTAGCCTTACCAGAAGGCTTGGATGTGATGATGCACAGGCAGCAGCATGCCACAAATGGGACAACCAGGTCTCATGGGCTGGACACTTGAGTTTCTGAGCTGCCTTTGTTCCCTGCCTGGTCATGTCCTAGGAAGAATCGTTGTCTGATCTTTATTGTTACCTTTAAACACTCTATGTCAAGAGCATGCAAAAATGCTTTCTGAAGGCTTATTGAGCCAATTTGTTTCATGCAATCAAAGGAAAACTTCAAAAGCTTCCTTCGAGACTGACAGAATAGCCTCAGATGTTATGAAACTGCCTTGCTTGCTATGGGGCCTTTAAAAACCAGGTTTCTACTACAGAATCACAGAATACTTTGTAATGGAGGGGACCTTTAAAGATCTTCCCATCCATGCCATTGACTCATGAAGTCTGGTGAAAGATGCCTTGCTCAAAGACTTGTCCAACCCTGTCCCTGAACACTTCCAGTGGCGAGGCATCCACAGAATCACAGAAAGGGGTTGGAAGGGACCTCAAAAGATCATCCACAGCTTCTCTAGGCAACCTGGTCCAGAGTCTCACCACCCTCACAATGCAGAACTTCTTCCTCAGCTCTACTCTAACCCTGCTCTGCCTCAGCTTCAAACCATTCCCCCTTGGCCTGTCTCTGCATGCCTTCAGGAAAAGTCCCCCTGCAACCTTCCTGCAGGATTCCTTCAGCTATTGGCAGGCAGCTCTGAGGTTCCCTTGAAGTCTTCTCTTCTCCAGGCTGAACACCCCCAGCTCCTTCAGCCTGTCCTTACAGCAGAGGTACTCCAGCTCTTGGATCATCTTTATTCTGAGGACACCAGAACTGGAGTCAGGATTGGAGGTGGGGTCTCAGCAGAGCAGAGTAAAGGGGCAGAATCCCCCTTCCCTTGCTCTGGGCTAACTCCAAGAGTTCTAAGTTGCTCTTATGCTGGGGAACAAACACTGCATGAAAGCTTCCCTTTGTACATCTGACTTTTCCTTGCCTACAGATGGTATAAAAGCTGGGTTTAAAGTTGATGCCATGAATGCAGTAGAGGCTGTTCAATATGCAAGCACAGACTCATAGAGTCATAGAATGGTTTAGGTTGGAAGGGACCTTGAAGATCATCCAGTTCCAACCCCCTCCCATAGGCAAGGGACACCTCCCACCAGCCCAGGTTGCTCAAGGTGTCATCCAACCTGGCCTTGAACACCTTCAAGGAGAGGGAATCCACACATGTGAAACAAGAACAAAAAGGAAGCATATTCATGGAGTCAACTGCCTTCTATGTAGTGATGAGCTTTAAATCAAAGGATCTTTGGAAATCTCTGTCATCTACCAAGGACAAATCTCAAATAGGAGAGCTGCAGAACAGCTGCATTTTCTGCTGAGTATTGCCAGAACCCCCTCACCTGTTTTATCTCACTCTTCAGTTTAGTAATGCCACTCCTTTCTGTCTTGGTGGCTCCAGAATGCCCCATTTCATGAATGGAAATGGCAGGGCTAGATGAAGAGGAATCTCCAGGTCGCACTGCAAGAAGCAGAGAGACAATTTAAGAAGTCTAGAAAAACAGATAGGATTGCACCCAGGAGCTCAGGACAAACACACAGCCTTCCAGTGGTGGGAAGTGCTCCTGGTGACAGCACCTTTTCAAATCACATCAGTAGTTCAATCTTGACTGCATCAACTATGATGCCTACATCCAAACCTGGATACCACAGCCTTCTCCTCTAGGCTGAGCACCCCCAGCTCCCTCAGCCTATTCTCATAGCAGCCCTTGGATCATCTTTGTGGACTCCTCTGGACTCACTCCAGCAGCTCTGTGTCCTCTTTATGCTGGGGACAGCAGAACTGGAGGCAGGATTGGAGGCAAGGTCTGAGCAGAGCCGAGCCAAGGGGCAGAATCCCCTCTTGCCCTGCTGCTCAAACTCCTCTGCTGGGCTGCATGAGGGTACTGCTGGCTCCACCCCCAAGTCTCTTTCTTCAGAGCTGCTCTCAACCCACTCTGCACCCAGCCTACATTTGGCCAGACCCAGTTGCAGGACTTTGCACTGTGACTTGTTGCACCTCCTGCAGTTGTCACTGGCCCACTTCTCAAGCCTGCTAAGGTCCTTCTGGATGGATCCCTTCCCTCAGGTGAGTCCAGTGCACCACACAGCTTGGTGTCATTGATGACCTTGCTGAGGGTGCTCTCAAATACATTGTATCTGTGTTGTTTATTCCACATGTGCTGGCCACCCATGATGAATTACCTGTTAGAGTGGATTCCTACTTATCAGGCAGTCTGTATTTATAGTTCTCATTTAACATACACAAGTACCCAAGTGGACAACTTACAGCTTCTCTCCACTCCAAACTCCTTTCCACTGAGGATATGGTGTAGGAGATTTTTCATGTCAAAGGGGCTTAGGTTCATCAAACTCTCTGAAGCCTCCTCACCTAGGTAGAAAAAAAAACAAACAACAAAGAACCAATTAAAAAAGGCAATCACAGAATGTCAGGGTTGGAAGGGACCTCCAGAGATCATCCAGTCCAACCACCCTGGAAGAGCAAGAGTACCTGGAGCAGGTCACACAGGAATGCATCCAGGTGGGTTTAGAATATCTCCAGAGGAGACTCCACAACCTCTGTTTGCAAAGGCCTGCAGTGATAGATGAGGGGCAATCATTTTAAATGAGAGAAGAGCAGATTTAGACTGGGTCTTGGGAACCATGGGGTGCTAGAACACTGGAACAGGTTGCCCAGGGAGGTAGTTGAGGCCCCATCCCTGCAGATATTCAAGGTGAGGCTAGACAAGGCTCTGAGCAACCTGCTCCAGTGGAGGATGTCCCTGCTGAGTGCAGGGGGGTTGGAGTATATGACCCAAACTGTTCTATGATTCTCTGCTGTAAGATGTATTAATGAAGAATCCACCACAATAATGCCAGAAGCACTCTTCAGATAAAAAACTCTCTCTTACCTGAGCACTTCAGACTCCGAGCCAGCTCAGTGGCCATCACCTGGATGATCAAACCAATGCGGAGCCTCAGCATCTCCACGAAGAGGCTGGGCTGGGACCGGACGTACATGGCCAAGTACAGAATGATCTCCTGCAAGGACAAATCCAGAAGGACATCTGCTCAGAGTGGGTTCCTCTTGAAGTCACATAGCTGGAAGAACTCCCTTGCCAGGTGCTGCATACCTGTGTCAGCACTGCAATGCTGATGTCTTGGCCACTGGCTTCATAGATGAGATCTATGAGCTCCTCAGGTGGCAGCGGGCTGCAAGGGGGCGAAGCACAGTGAGCAGTGATTCAGGTACCTGCTGTTAAAAGCTTTAACAGGAATCAAGTCACTCAGAAACAGCTTTGCACCACAGAATTCTGCCTGGGGCTCACTGCAATTCCTGCCAGATTGAGGAATATGTTTGTAAAGCAAGGTAACAGGAGCAGAATGGTGCTGGGAGGAGGATGAGGGCAGGCTGCTTTTGCAAGCGACTCCAACTTACGCCGTAATTATTCTCTCACGAGGTTCTGGTGGCAGGCCCACTGTAAGCTGCTTGTGGTGGGACAGGAGGTCTGTACAGGCCTGTCACAGGGGGACAGAAAACAAGAGACCTTTCTCTGAGTCATGTGGAAGTGATACCACTTTTCCATTCCAAAAAATGAAGCATTTCTTCAGCAGTTTTCAGTGCCGATTACCAGCTGTGCAGGACCAGCAGAAAGCTGTCAGCTGGGTGCAAAGATCCCCTGAGGTCAAGAGAGCCATGAAATTCTGCTTCCAGCAGTATCATGGTTAGGGACTCCAGTGGAGCTGATAGATCAATAAAGGACTTTATCCTAAGGTAAAGGTTTGCTCTTTGTTTAAGACAGAGAACGTTTTTAACCAATGAAAAACTTGGCACGAGTTGTGTCAGGATGAGGGGCAATGGTTTGAAAGTAGGGAAGAGCAGATTCAGATTGGATGTTAGGCTCTGGGTAGATCTAAGAGCAGCTTTCCAGTACCTGAAGGGGCTACAAGAAGGCTGCAGAGGGACTGTTTGCAAAGGGCTGCAGTGATAGGATGTGAGGCAATGGTTTGAAATGAGAGGAGATTGAGATTGCATTTGAGGAACAAGTTTTGCACCATGAGGCTGCTGGAACACTGCAAGAAGTTGCCTAGGGAGGTAGTTGAGGCCCTGTCCTTGAAGATATTCAAGGTTGGGCTGGACAAGGCTCTGAGCAACCTGCTCTAGTGAAGTATGTCCCTGCTGAGTACAGGGTGGTTGGACTGGATGACCTCTGGAGGTCTCTTCTGACCCAAACAGTACAGACATAAGGTGAAAATGTTAGAACAGGATCTTAGACCAGGAAAGTAACCAATGTTTACTGGGAAATGCTGCACTGTGGATGTTAAGGATCATAGAATGGTCTGCGTCGGAAGGGACCTCCAAAGGTCACCTAGTCCAACCCATTCCCCCAGAAGAATGGCAAGTACAAACCCCACCAGCAAACTGGTAGTTCTCTGTTTCCAGGCAGGAAACTGAACTAGCATGGTTTCTATTTCATACCTCAGCCAGGACTTCCACTCTCTTTTGAGGATACCAGAAATGTAACGGATCAAGCCCCACTCTTGGTTGAGGCCAGCCTTCCTGTAGAGCTCATTGAGCAGGCTGTGAACAGTGACCCCAGACTGGCCATCCAGCTCTGTGTCCCACTCAGCACCTCTGCCAGAGAAGACAAGGAGAGTAACTGTCAGCAGATAAAATGCTCTGCACAGCCAGCAGCCTGATTTTGACTGCATTGCTGAGCAGCTACTGATGGCACCTGAGGGCCTTCACTACAGACTGGTTGGTTATGTGTGGACAAAAGCCTTTTGATCCCATCCATTGTCATAGTAACTTGAATACTCAATTAGCCTGGAGCCTGTGACTTCAAAACAATCACTCAAAGGATTTCCCACAAAAAGGTGCTTCTGGGAAGACCTTCCAGTAGCTAAAGGGGGCTACAAGAAAGCTGGCAAGGGACTTTTGCCAAGGGCTGGGACTGATAGGATGAGAGGGAATGGATTGAAGCTTGAGGAGGGCAGATTGAGACTGGAGATTAGGAAGAAATTCTTTCCAGTGAGGCTGGTGAGACACTGGAACAGGGAAATACTGCCCAGGGAAGCTGTGGCTGCCTCCTCCTGGAGGTGCTCAAGGCCAGGTTGGATGAGGCCTTGAGCAACCTGGGCTGGTGGGAGGTGTCCCTCGCCCATGGCAGGGGGTTGGAACTGGATGATCCTTGAGGTCCTTTCCATCCCTGACAATTCTATGATTCTGTGATCCTTGGTTTGAAGAAGGTTAGAAGTTCTGGGCCTTTCCCCCAGCACCTCCATCAGCTTCCGTGGTGGCTCTGCACATGGCCTCCTGCCAGGCAGGCCTTGGGAGTGAGTCTGTGGCAGGTTTTGCCCTTTGCCTCCTCCCTGGAGGTGTTCAAGGCCAGGTTGGATGAGGCCTTGAGCAACCTGGGCTGGTGGGAGGTGTCCCTGCCCATAGCAGGGGGTTGGAACTAGATCATTTTCAAGGCCCCATCCAACCTAAGTCATTCTATTAATCTATGATATTCGTTGGTAGAAATTATTTAGAGTTCCACCATTCCCGAGTTCCAGCTCTAACCTATCTTCAGGGTCCCTTCTAACCCAAACCATTCTATCAATCTCTGAAATCTGCACAATCATTTTTTTTTGGTGTAACCCAATTAATTTTGTCATCAAGCTACCTGAAAATATCCTCATTAAAGCACAGACTGTTTTAACCTCTCCCATCCAGGCACAGCCCTGAACAGGGGAAAGCTTTCTGCACATGAACAATCAGGACAGTTGTGACCAAACTTGAAAAACATTGAAAGTTTAGAAACCTCAGGCAACTCACTTCAGTATATGCAAGATATACAGGATATCTGCTTGATCGTGGAGTGTTGGACATTCCTTCAGCTGCTCAACGAGCTTCCTGCAATCCAACTCCCCATGAGCATCTTTAGGTACGTGCAAAGCATTTCCACAGACCTGGATGGAACAAGAAAATCAAAGAAGTCATCTTGAAAAAGATGGAATTCAACTTGGAGCTTCCCACTCAGCAACACAGCAGACCTGCAACATAACTCTGCACAAACTCAAAGCACAGATGCAAAGCTCTTACCAGACAGTTGTGAGAGCTGAAAAGGAGACTAACCCCAGAAAACGCAACCCCCAGAATGGAACTTTGTCTCTCATTTTGGTTCAGCTAACAAGGAAAGCCATTTTTTGGGGACAAAACAATGAAATATTTTGCCAAAGAAGGAAAAAAAGTATTTGCATGCTTTTCCTCTACTTTGCTGTTAATTGCCAAGAGAAAAGGAGAAGGATACACACTGGGAGCCCAGCAGGCAGCTGTGTGATGCGCTGCATCCAAAGCAGGGAGAGCAGCAGCACAGGGAGGGGATGATTCTGGCCCTCTGCTCTGCTCAGACCCCACCTGCAGCACTGCCTCCAGCTCTGGTGTCCTCAGCAGAAGAGGGACATGGAAGTGCTGGAGAGGATCCAGAGGAGGGCCACAAAGATGATCAGAGGGCTGGAGAACCTCCCCAGGATGAAAGAGTTGTGGATGTTCAGCCTGGAGAAGAGAAGTCTCCAGGGAGACCTTAAAGCAGCCTTCCAGTACCTGAAAGGGGCTACAAGAAAGCTGGGAATGGACTTTTTACAAGGGCTGGGAGTGAGAGCATAAGAGGGAATGGATTGAAGCTTGAGGAGGGCAGATTGAGACTGAAGATTAGGAGGAAGTTCTTTCCAGTGAGGTTGGTGAGACTCTGGAACAGGTTACCCAGGGCGATTGTGGATGCCCCTCCCTGGAGGTGTTCCAGGCAAGGCTGGATGAGGCCTTGAGCAACCTGAGCTAGTGCAGTGTCCCTGGCCCTATAGAAATAAGCACCTATTATAACACTTTTTGTTTTGCATACACAATTAATTCCACTTGATAATATCTATTTAAGGAAAAACAAAAGAACCTTCACCCAGCCCAATACTAAGTCCAAAACAAGGTGGTAGTAGTAGTAGTGGTGCCTCAGGCAGGTTGGCTTGCCTGTGAGACAGAGAAAATGAGAACCAGCACGGGGTTTGGCTGGGAAGCATAGGGAAGGCCTCAATATTGTGTCCTAAAACCCACAAGCAGCATAAAAATCCCCACAGCTCACCTTTGTTTCAAAGAAATGTGGATTGTCAACAAGGTTCAGAGACTTCCGGTGAGTGTTCAGAACTTTAGTGGGAAGAGACATAGACATATCTGGAGAGTAAAGCCACCAGGGGGAAAAAGAAAGCAAACAAACAAGCAGTCAGTTTCAGGAACAAGAAAATGCGGAGGAGGAGGTCATGCACATTCTTTACACCTTTACGTTGTTACCAACTTTATAGGTAAAAACAACAGGAAACACCTCCAATAGTCAAAACACAGAGGCGAGGTGTCTGAGAGGCTGTGCATGGAACTTGGAGACAAGCTCAGGTGCTGAACATTATCTCCTTGCAGGCTTGCTCCAAGAGCTTCTGAGATTATCTTTTTGAGGCCACACCTCAAGTGTTGTGCTCAGCTCTGGGACCCTCACCCCAGGAAGGACATTGAGGGGCTGGAGCATGTCCAGAGAAGAGCAGTGAGGCTGGAGAAGGGTCTGGAGCATCTGGGCTACAAGGAGGGCTGAGGGAGCTGGGGGTGTGTTCAGGCTGGAGAAGAGGAGGCTGAGGGAGACCTCATTGCTCACTACAGCTCCTTGAAGGGAGGTTGGAGTGAGAAGGGGGCAGTCTCTGTTCCTGGGTGCCAAGAAACAGGAGCAGAGGAAATGGTTCCAAGCTGCAGCAGGGGAGGTTCAGGCTGGATGTCAGGAAATACTTCTTCAGTGGAAGGGCTCTCAAACAGTGGAATGGTCTGGCCAGGGCAGTGCTGGAGTCACCATTTCTGGGGGTTTCAAGCACTTAGGGACATGGTTTAGTATTGACTCTTCTGCATTATGAGGGTGCTGGAACACTGCAACAGGTTGCTCAGAGAGGCAGTTGAGGCCCTGTCCTCAGAGCTCTCCAAGGTGAGGCAGCACAAGGCTCTGAGCAACCTGATCTAGTAGAGGATGTTCCTGCTGAGTGCAGGGTGGTTGAACTGGATGACCTTTGGAGGTCCCTTCCAACCCCTAACCATTCTGATTCTATGATCCTATCCCATGGGAACACAAAATAACAGCTCCAGACTCATTCCTATTGCTTGACAACTGTAACATCCCATGCCACCAGTTCTCTTTAAGAGACAGAACTGTCAAACATTTTGACTCGCCCCTTGCAGCACTCAAACCAAGTTTTCTATTGTCATCATTAAATAAATAATCCAGAGAAATACCTGGCACCTCCAAGCCCTTTGTTCTGGCCATTAGTGACAGAATCTCCTCTGTGGAATGGTTTGCACTGAACACAGGAGGTTGATTGGCAGCCTTTGACGTTGGAGGTAGGTATGACTTCAGTGCTGTGCTCTGCAGGATATCATTTATGTACTGATCCAGCTCATCCTGGCTTTCTAGTGTGACACACAGAAGAACAGGTTTAGTCAAGGTAAGAATCATAATGTATCAATTCTTTCTTTTTCTACCATGCCACTTGATTCTTGCCTATATAGAAGGGCACACAACAAATGCAAGACTACCAAAATGGAGAGATTTTTTTAACCTGAACAAATTGGAAAGGAGAAAGAAGCCCTCAGCTTTTGGCACTTTATAAACAGTTACATTAAGAAGCTGGGTTTTTTCCCTTTGACAGGAAGGAAAAGGGGTTTTGTCTTGTTGGTAGTCCACAGATCACAGCTGGACTCGATGACCTTAAAGGGGTTTTCCAGCCTAAATAGTTCTATGATTATATCAGCTCCTCCACACAAGCTCTTGGCTGAGATTCCTCAGTCTCCTCCTTCCTCCAGCCTGTTCCAGTCCTCAGCTGCTGACTCTTCAAGACCCAGCTTTACTGCAGCAGTTACTGATCAATGCCATGCTACAAACATAGGAAGAACATGCACAAACTCCTTCTCCAGTTGAAGTGATGCAGATACTGTCCTCAGACTGATGACTACCAACTGTGCACTAAACTGACTCTTCATTGTAGGTAAACCCAGGTTCTGCTGGCAGAACTTAACAGAAAATATCTGGGAGTAAAAACCCCACCTCTTTCACAGAAATCTGCTGAATAGCCTCCATCTTCACTGTCAGGACTGCTGCGGCCTTCATCAGGGTCATCAAACAGTTTTACACCGCAGTCTGGATCCAGGAAGCTCAGATAGGTATGGAAAGAGGTGGTAAGAAACTCTGATAGCTTGCCTATCTTCACCCTGCACAGAGGAACACAGGCCAGAGAGCATTAACATCCACCACTGATACAAGGGGGTGTGGAGTCTCCTTCTCTGGAGACTTTCCTAAGCCACCTGGATGTGTTGCTGTGTGAGCTGCCCTGGGTGCTCCTGCTCTGGCAGGGGGCTTGGGCTGGATAATCTCTGGAGGTCCCTCCCAACCCCTCACATTCTGTCATTCTGGGAGCTCTGCTGTTGGAGTTCCTCCTATTGCTATCAAATATACCAGTGTATTGTTCTAACTCTCGTGAGCACTCTCCCAGAACACAGCTCCTGTATGTACAGCACACATGTAGCCACTTACACATCCTGTAGAAACCAGGAATTGGCTTGGACTGGATAATCTCTGGAGGTCCCTTCCAACCCCTAACATTTTGTGATTCTGTGACTCCTGTAGCATCACATTAAGTTGTTTTTCTACCTAGATGACTGGAGCACATAGGCTTACAAGTACTGCATGTAATTCATGACTAAAACATGCCCAACAGCTGTGAGAGAGAACTATTTAAAACCAGAAGCCCAGCCAAGACCAACTTTTTGTATTTCCAAAGTTTTGCCAAGGTCTGTGCGTTATCACAAGTCCAAACCAGAGGCTTGAATAAAATTCAATTAATAAAATCATGGATAGAATCACTTAGGGGTTCTGATGTTACCTTGCACCTCCAAAATAACCATCCTCCAATTTTCTTATGGTGGCAAGGACAGCTGGATGAATGTCAGTACCATCATTAACTGCAACAGAAGAATGGAAGAGTTGAAGCTTACCAAGACATTCTTAAACTGCTGTGTCCAAACAGAGTGGATTTCTGGGTGTTCTTTACAAAGGAAAGCAGAGAAATTAAATCACAATCCACAACTGCTGTCAGTAAGAGATTATTCCCCAAAAAAAGGCCAAACAAAAAACCCAACCCTGAGACAAGATTTGTCAAGGCAAAACCCAACTCCTTCAGGACAAACTGCAAAGGGGTTTCCATCGAATTTCTCTGGACAGAAGTAGTATGGAGATGAGGAGGTGCAGGGATATAAAGGAGGAGTAAAACCAAAATAAAATATTGCTATGTCACCCAAATTCTAGCAGTGTGACCAGCAGGATGAGGGAAGGGATTCTTCTCCTCTGCTCTTATAAGACCTCACCTGGAGCACTGCATCCAGTTCTGGTTCCCCCACTACAAGAGGGACATTGAACTGTTGGAGAGGGTCCAGAGGAGGCAATGAAGATGATCAGAGGGCTGGAGAACCTGCCCTATGGGGACAGGCTGAGTGTACTGGGGTTGTTCAGCCTGGAGAAGACCCCAGGGAGACCTTAGAGCAGCCTTCCAGTACCTAAAAGGGGAGAGCTGGGAAGGGACTTTTACAAGGGCTTGTAGTGACAGGACGAGAGGGAATGGCTTTGAGCTGGAAGAGGGCAGATTTGGACTGCCGATTATGAAGCAATTTTTTCCAGTGAGGGTGGTGAGACACTGGAACAGGTTGCCCATGAAGGTTGTGGATGTCCCCTTCTTGGAGGTGTTCAAGGTCAGGCTGGATGAGGCCTTTAGTGACCTGGACTGGTGGGAGGTGTCCCTGCCCATGGCAGAGGGGTTGGAACTGGATGATCTTCAAGCTCTCTTCCAACCCAAACCATTCAATAAATCTATGAAAGCTAAACTGTGCTTGTAATGTCAAAATCGAGATGTTGAAACATTGATGTCATCAACTTCTACCCTCCTCCCCTGCAGTTACTTATTTTGCTTGAAAGAGAGAAAATTCATTTTACCAAGCATTGTGTGGGTGATGGGAAATGTCAGGGTTGGTCTCCCTGTCATCCTCCAACAAGAAGTAAGGTAAGCCAGCTCTATCTTGAGCATCTCCACAATCATCTGATTGTCTAGAGCCAGGTAGAAGTGATGCTGGTCAGTAAACTGGAGAAGGGAGAAATATGGCACATAAGTAGCTATCAGGGCTCTCCTGAGTTCTCTCTTAAATCCCTCACAAAATCCACCTGAGCTATTCTTGAGCACAGCACAGACTGCATGAATTAACCTGTTGAGGCCTGTGACTGTTAAAATGAAATCCATGCTTGTTCAGAGACCATTCTCTTACTCTCACAGGGCTGTGAAAGAAGCATACAAACAAAAAGTAGACAATGACAGCCGTGAAGCAGGATCTTCCCAGTGATGAATGACAGCCATCTATGATCTGTACTACTCTAAATAGGCTTAAGGGCACACTGGGGACTGGGAACCATCTCCAGTTCTGATGCTTCCCAGCAGAAGAGGGACATGGAGCTGCTGGAACAGGTACAGAGGAGGCCACAAAGAACATCAGAGAGCTGGGGAACCTCCCCTGTGGGGACAGGCTGAGAGAGTTGCGGCTGTTCAGCCTGGAGAAGAGAAAGCTTGGGGGAGAACTTAAAGCAGCCTTCCAGTACCTGAAGGGGCCTATAAGAAAGCTGGGGAGGGACTTTTTACAAGGCCTGGTGGTGATAGGACAAGAGGGAATGGATTGAAGCTTGAGGAAGGCAGATTTGGAATGGAGATGAGGAAGAAATTCTTTGGAGTGAGGGTGGTGAGACACTGGAACAGGTTGCCCAGAAAGGCTGTGGATGCCTCCTCCCTGGAGATGTTCAAGGCCAGGCTGGATGAGGCCTTGAGCAAGCTGGGCTGGTGGAAGGTGTCCGTGGGAGGGGGTTGGAACTGAATGATCATTCAGGTCCCTTCCAATCTAAACCATTCTTTGAATCTAAGAATAAGTGTGTCATATTTCATTAAATGTATACATAAAAGCCACTAATTCTGGGAGGAACTCAACTTCCAGCACTAACCAGAATCACAGAATGCTAGAGGTTGGAAGGGACTTCCAGAGATCATCAAATCCAACCCCCCTGCCAAAGCAGGAGCACCCAGGGTAGTCTGCACAGGAATGCACCCAGGGGAGTTTTGAAAGTCTCCAGAGAAGCCCCCTGGGCAGCCTGCTCCAGGGCTCCATCACCCTCACTGTAATGAAGTTTCTCCTCATGCTGAGGTGAAACCTTCTATGTTCAAGACATCAGGCAGCAAAGACAGACCCACTGACCCTTTACACAATACAATGCAACGATTACAGCTTAGTCTTTTGGAAGAGACCTTTCACACTGATATGAAAATGAAATGAAAAGGAATTTTCCATCATAGGGATCAGCTGTAACATTTGATTCTTTAGCTAGAATGGTGCTTTGGGCAGAGATCAGTAACAACTTTGTACTGTTGATTTGCTGTGTTCTCCTGAGGTGGAAGCCAAAATCTGTATGCCAGAACAGGGATTTGTCAGCACTCCTACCATGCTGGTCATCCAACACTCAGAGCAAGGCACACCTGCTTCAGCAGCCCTGCTCTACCTAAAGCAGAGTGACAGCACAGCAAAGCAAAGGGCTTCAGTAATGATTAACCATCAGGTAAGCAGTGATTTCCCTGCCAGCTTTACATGCTCACCTGAGGGGTAAAAGCAAATATTTGATTTCTTATCATGTACAGCTTGGAGGTGCCCAACACTCCAATGTGTCTGTGTGGCCTCCCACTTAACTTCATCTTCCTGTTCCGGCCTGGAAAGAAAAGAAAGGGAAAAAACAACTTTAGAGAAGGAGAAATAGAATCACAGAATCCACACCTGGCAAGGAAAGGATGTTATTGGCATATTACAGACTCATTGAGGTTGGAAGAGAGCTTTAAGATCATCAAGTCCAATCCTAACCCAACTACCACGACCACTACACCTTAACCTGAAGCACCACAGCTACAGCTTCTTGAGCACCTCTTGGCACGGTGACTCCAACAGATTTTAACTGGAGATTAGGAGAAATTCTTTCCAGTGAGGGTGGTGAGACACTGGAACAGGTTACCCTGTTCCAGATCGTGGATGTTCCCTCCCTGGAGCTGTTCAAGACCAGGATGGATGAGGCCTTTAGCAACCTGGTCTAGAGGAAGGTGTCCCTGCCCATGGCAAGGGGGTTGGAACTGGATGATCCTGAAGACCTCTTCCAACCTAAACCATTCTATGAGTCTATGACAAACAGGCCTCTAGGGCCACTGCTGAGGAACTAGAACATACTTAAAGTCCTGTGTTTAGAAAAGCCCTAAAGCCTGCTAGATTTGCAACAGAGACCTTCAGCAGCTCAACTCAGCTCAGGGTTGGAAAGAAAATTAGCAAGAAGCTAACAACCCAAAGATGCTCTGATAGCAGCATGGCCTCCCTGATTTGGAGCAGAAAACTTTGCAGGCTGTCTTCTGGTAGAATGCCAACCACACTGCCCAGCTTCCAGACTTTAAACAGAAGTACTTTTGACTTCTGGGAAGAAAAAACCACAAAAAACAATTGAAGCTGTTCCAGACATTTGTTCTAAAGCCATTTTCTCTGTGGAAATAGCTCCTGCAGGACAAACAGAGTCAGTTCTTGCTTAATTCCAAGGGCACAGGGAGGATTGAATGCTGGCCACTTTTTCTAAGGAGGCAGTTACCTTATTCTTCTTGGAGTCCCTTATTGATGAAGGAAGTTCTAATTTTTGTTAAGCTTCTTTACACAAATACAAAGGTTTTGAACCAAGGAACCAAGGTTTGGAACCAAGGAACCAGATTTAAATGGAGGCAATTAAAGAAATTGAGAGAGGGTGAAGAAAGAAGAAAAAACAAACCAAACTGCAACCTTCAAAAAATCCCTTGCACAGCAGCAGAGGGAGGCTTCCACCCCCAAATACCTACCCAGCATGGTGTAGAGGTTACTGAGGATGCGAGCTGGCTGCACTCTGAGTGGATGGATATCAGCAATGCTCTGAACACTGATGCCATGGTCTTGCAAGAGACTCTTGATTTGATTAGATTCTGCCAAAACAGTTACTGCACAAGAGAAAACAAAACTCCACTATGAGCCAATATTCTACCCGTTTTGAACTGTCTCTGCTGTTGCCTCTCAGCTAATTTGTTTAGTTGACCAAAAAGGAATCAAGGCCTCACTGCTTTCTTAACTTCTGAGCCTGTGAGACCAAAAGGAATTGCAGGAGGGCATCAGGCAGATTTTGGCTCTCTACTTCTCAACATGCCTTGGCATTCTCAGCCACTTTGGACCACAAGGTACTTTAAGTTGGAAGGGTCCTCTTGAGGTCTCTACTCCAACCTCCTTCCCTGCTTGAGGTTTTGCTTATGTTAGGTGGCTTGTTGGTTTGGGACTAATAAATCAGCATTCCTTCTTGCATTATAAATGTTTATAAAGAACACTACAGTAAGTACTTGTACTAGAAATGAAGCACTTCAGAAAACCCAAACGCCGCTCCTGTGAGATACCAACAGGGAGCAAACAAGCACCTGCCCACATGACAGCATCACTGACAAAGCTGACCTCTGACAAATGGGCTGGGAGCTTTTCCAGGGCATTGCAGGCCCTTGAAAAGACTTTCAAGCCCTGATCAGTAGATGTTTGCCCTCTAGTTTGGCTGTTCCTGCACTGACTAAAGAAACTGCTCCCTGAACCAGCCAAAAGAGCTTCAACCTTCCAACTTAAATTACCTTGTTGTCAAAAGTAAGTCTGGCTGCCTCACCTGTCTACAGAGATCCTCCCTGGTGCCTCTGAGAAGGAGCAGCACAGAAACCTAACTCAACTGAACCATCTCCCACCACTCTGCTGTCCCTTGTTAGAGCCCACCAGGATTTTCTTTTTCATTACCAAGATGAACTTTGCCACTCTCCAGTCCCTGACAAGTCTTAACACTTTAACAGTTTGTTAAACTTGACCTTTCCTGCTGGGAAAAGGCAGCTAGGCGAAGCACCTCAAGGCAATCAATCCTTCTCATAGTTCTCATCTACGTACCCCAAGGCAATCAATCCTTTTCACAGGTATCACCTACATGCACTACAAAAACTCCACATCCCTTTTAAAACTTCTCTTTCCCCTCTCCTCTACACAGGGACTTCACCATCCCATGATCTAATTCGTCTAGAACACAGACACACACACAAAAAGTCCCACCTTGCACCACAACATCAGGTTTAAATCCAGTGGAAAATCTCCTGTTTAAAGGATCAATTTCACCTGCAGCAAGAAATCCCTGGAGTAAAGGCAAAAGAAAGAAAAAGAGAAAGGAAACAAATAAACATCAATTAAAAAGGCTTCTGGTGACATCTACAGGAAAGCTTAACCAATCATTTTATCAGGACAGCAGGGCTGGAAGCCCATCCATTAAACAGTGCATTCAATAAAAACAAGGACTGCAAGATATTTTGGAACAACAAGAAGATGGTTAGGACTGATACAACCCACATGTTCATAGATCCATAGAATGCTTTAGGTTGGAAAGGAGCTTAAAGATCATCTAGTGCCAAGCCTTCCACTAGACACCTTCCATTAGAACAGGTTGCTCAAGGCCTCATTCAACCGGGCTTTCAACACTTCCAGGGAGGAGACATCCACAGCCTCCCTGGGCAACCTGTTCCAGAGTCTCACAACCCTCACTGTAAAGAATTTCTTCCTTATCTCCAGTCTCAATCTGCTCTCCACAAGCTGCAATCCATTCCCTCTCATCCTATCACTTGATAACCTATTCCCCTTGGTGAGACACAGACAATTCTATATCTATACACACAGACACACAAAAAAGAGAGGTCCTAAAAGTTCAGAATCAATCCTCCATGGTTCATGTTCCTACTGCAAAACACTTTGAGCCCTATCTGTCAACCAGATCGTACTCAAAGCTCAAGCCACCTCAAAATCAAATGAAACAGAAGCTCACCTACTGTACAAGAAAGAATTACCTCTGATAACAGGCAGCTAAGGACATACAATGATTGGCCCCAAAGATGAGGCAACTTTCCCACCGGGACACGGTCCACGGAGTGAGGATTTCCATACTCCTCATCCACCTGAAAACAAATGCATAGACAAGAAACATTACCCTAAAGCTGTGAAGAGCAATCAGGAACATGGGAGTGGTGGAAAAAATAGTCTAGCATCATAGAATGGTCTGGGTTGGAAGGGACCTCCAAAGGTCATCTAAGTCCAACCCTCTCTGCAGTAGCCTCCTCTCCCTAAACTGCCATTGTTAGTGACATTGAGATCTCTTCCCTTCTCCAGGCTGAACACCCCCAGCCCCCTCAGCCTGTCTTCACAGCAGGGTGTTCCAGCCCCACAATGATCCTTGTGGCCCTCCTCTGGACCTGCTCCAAGTCCATGTCCTTCCTGTGTTGAGGGCTCCAGAGCTGGACACAGAATCACGAAGGTTGGAAGAGACCTTGAAGATCGAGTCCAACCTGTCACCGCAGACCTCATGACTAAACCATGGCACCAAGTGCCATGTCCAATCCCCTCTTGAACACCTCCAGGGATGGTGACTCCACCACCTCCCTGGGCAGCACATTCCAATGGCAAACGACTCTCTCAGTGAAGAACTTTCTCCTCACCTCGAGCCTAAACTTCTCCTGGTGCAACTTGAGACTGTGTCCTCTTCTGGTGCTGATTGCTTGAGAGAAGAGACCAACTCCCTCCTGGCTACAACCAACCTTCAGGTAGCTGTAGACAGCAATGAGGTCTCCCCTGAGCCTCCTCTTCTCCAGCACTGCAGGTGAGGTCTCACCAGAGCAGAATTAAAGTGGCAGAATCGCCTCTCTCTATCTGCTGGCCACCCATACTCTGCACACTGAAGGGGCTGCTGCATTTTCATCCTACCTTTTCTGCAGGGACTGCATACAGCTCAGGCATCAGCACTATTCCATTCTTCTCTCTAATCAAAATTCCTTCCAGGGCCTCTCTATACTCCTGTACCTGGAAACACATTTGAAAGAGAGTGAGAATTCACATCACAGTCACCAAAACCAAATCAGTCAAGTTAGAGTTTTACTTCTCAACAGCACTTTTCTGCTGAAAAGAAAGGAAACTGGAGAGGGAGGATTCCTGACTTGCTGATGAAAGCTCAGGGTTTAAATTCTCAGAGACTGTGCCAGCCTCTCAGTATTGTCAAGCTCAGAAACATGAGCACACCTCTGTAACCTATAACACACTGCAGCAATGGAAAAATGCCTATATATTCCCATCAAAAAGTCACTGGAATAAATCCTACTCCCAACCTGCTGCTGGGGTACCCAGCTGCAACTCAAAATAAGCAAGAAGCAAAGCTACAAGATACTGTGGGCAAATGGGCTTTGCATTTTCACTCAAAGCACTTTCTTCTTTCCTCACCTGAATTCTGTCCTCATTAAATACTCCATCAATTAGAAAGTATGTCCAGAACACTGGCCACTCACACTCAATGTTCTCAAAGAGCTTCAGCTCAGCAGGGTCGTAGTGCAGCCTGCTTGGATCCTAGAAATTCAGAGCATACTCATTTAGTCATAGTGCTACATTAGTCACTCATATTCCACTCACAATGCAAGGCTCTTTGATACAAGTCATTAAAAAACAAAGAAACCAACACCACCCACCAGGAACAGTTGCCATGCAGCCTCTTGGCTTTCATTTCACATTGTCTCCTACTCATTTCATCCTTCCTTAGACAAACTGACCCTTCCCAGTTTCAGAATCCAGCTGTCACCCAGATACTCTTGGCTTTGCATTAGGCCAAAAATATTTTGAGATGCTTCAGAGAGACAGCTTCTGCTTAGGCACTGTAAGCATATCAAAAGGTTCACTTCTACCAGAACTATGAATTAAGTTCTGTCCTCAATAATTGGTTTTCAAACTCTTTGCCTCCTTCAGATATGTGACATTTTTAGGGTAGATACTTGGATTACCTCCAAATCCACTAAAATGTCTTAACAGCAATACAGAATTTCACCTCTTCACATAAATGTGACCAGAAATTCATAGAGTCATAGAATGGTTTAGGTTGGAAAGCACCTTAAAGATCATCCAGTTCCAACCCCTACCCTGGGCAGGGACACCTTCCATTAGACCAGGTTGTTAAATGTCTAGAAAGAAGAGATAAAACTCTCCCTAATGCCTACTGAAGATACATAACAAAGTACCTCTCTGGGTGTCTTGTAGCCATCTCTGAGGAAGCGACAGCAGCCATAGCGGCCCTGGGAAAACAGCAACATTAGAGAGAACTTCACAGCCTGCTCTTCCTCACAGGCTCACATCAGCATGGGACTGTCTGCTGAGTTTGATCATAGAATGGCTTAGAAACTCAGAGATCATCTCCTCCAACCTCCCCACCATGCCCAGGGACACCTCTCCGCTAGACTCAGCTGCTCAAGGCCTCAACCAACCTGACCTTCAACACCCCCATGCAGGAGGCAGCCACAGCCTCCCTGGGCAGCCTATTCCAGAGTCTCACCACCCTGACACTGAAGAACTTCTTCCTCAGCTCCACTCTAACCCTGCTCTCCCTCAGCTTCAAACCATTCCCCCTTGTCCTGTCTCTGGACACCCTCAGGAAAAGTCCCTCTGCAGCCTTCCTGCAGGATCCCTTCAGCTATTGGAAGGCAGCTGTAAGGTTCCCCTGGAGCCTTCTCTTCTCCAGGCTGAACACTCCCAGCTCCCTCAGCCTATCCTCATAGCAGAGGTGCTCCAGCCCTTAGACCATCCTTGTGGCCTCCTCTGGACTCACTCCAGCAGCTCTGTGTCCTTCTCATGGTGGCAACACCAGAACTGGAGGCAGGATTGGAGGTGGAAGGGAGGTTCTGCTTCTCTTTCCCTCTGGACAATCCAAGTAAAGGAAACCCTTACCTGCAATTTGGATATGATTTCACTCTTGGTTACATTAACGAGGTTTAGATCCTCCACTGCAAAAGCTGGGTAAGAGATAATGGAGAGAAGTCCAGCATCTATCTCCTTTGAGGTGGATGCCCTTGGCAACATGGAGTACAGAATAGACTGAGTGAAACAGGAACAGAAACAGGGATGTCAAGCACTTCACCTACTTCAAAACACTATGCAAAGTGCCTAGGCAACAGACTATGCTGCTAAGACAGACAACTCACTGCTGTAATTATTTGCCATTGAGTTAGAACAAGAACCCTTCACGCTGCTCACTTCCAGAGTGAGCAGGGTGAACAGCCTAGGCTGAAGCCATCTTGATTGTACTAAATTCTTGGTTTAATCAAGAAGGGTGTTGGGTTAACTCCTGGCAAAGGAAAACAAATGACTGATACTTCTTTATTTGGTTTTTTTTTTTACCTGACAGTGTTCTACTTCATCAGGAAGAACATGAATCACTGATTTGTGTCCCCCATGAGCTCCAAACAGATCTAGTTCATCAATTGCTTCCAAAGCAGCCTTCAAAAAAAACAAGTAAAATCATTAAATACCTTTGAAACCAACATACCCCCTAGCACCTGGGCTTATAGAATCACAGAATTGTCAGGGTTGGAAGGGACCTCAAGAAGCAGCCAGTTCCAACCCCTGCCATGGCCAGGGACACCTCACACTACAGCAGGCTGCTCACAGCCACATCCAGCCTGCCCTTAAAACCTCCAGGCATGAGGCTTCCACCACTTCCCTGGGCAACCTGTGCCAGTCTCTCACCAC
Organism: Picus viridis; assembly: GCA_033816785.1. Taxonomy (NCBI): domain Eukaryota; kingdom Metazoa; phylum Chordata; class Aves; order Piciformes; family Picidae; genus Picus; species Picus viridis. The sequence goes on along the minus strand of CM066570.1, from coordinate 30,284,642 downwards.
CCTCACAGGGAACAACTTCTTCCTAACACCCAATCTGAATCTCCCCATTTCTAGTTTTGCTCCATCCCCCCCAGTCCTATCACTCCCTGACACCCTCAAAAGTCCCTCCCCAGCTTTCTTGGAGCCCCCTTCAGAAACTGGAAGGCCACAGTAAGGTCTCCTCGGAGCCTTCTCTTCTCCAGGCTGAACAACCCCAACACTCTCAATCTGTCTTCATAGGAGAGGTGCTCCAACCCCCTGAAAGAAATTACATGAGGCAGAAGTTTGCTCCACAGATATTTTTTCATCTTTAAAGGGAAGCTTGGCAGTGCTTTAGAAGCAGGACACAAGACTGGTGCGCTGGTGACAATTCAAAGGCAATGGAAAATCTTAGGGAGCTGATGTTATAGCAAAAGTACTTAGTAATAAATGTTTCTCCTGCTCCATATTCTAAAACCACCCCCATTCAGTGGCCTTTCACTCCTCCTGCCTGAGGGGAAGAGGAAGGCTTGTTCAAAGCATGCCAGAATCAGCAGAGCTGGTGGCCCAAAATGAGAGCATCACCACCCCTCTAAGATTATCACTTCCCAAAGGAAAGGAGATGTCTGCTCTCCACAGCCAGGAAGTGAATCACCACATCCCATACCTCTTAGCCATGATGTATTTGTCTAGTGAAGTAAAGATCAGCCCAACCACTGACTCCATTTGGGCATTCCTCCTTTAACCCAGCAGGCCACAAACCCAGGTTTTGCACATTCCCAAGGGCTGTGGTAACACTGAATGTTGCTCTGTGCCCATTTTTGTCCTGCAGGTTTATGGCCTCCAAAGGTCATCTAGTCCACCCTCCTCTGCAGTCAGCAGGGGCATCCTCCACTAGATCAGGTTGCCCAGAGCCCTGTCAAGCCTCACCTTGAATATCTCCAGGGATGGGCCCCCAGCCACCTCTCTGGGCAACCTGTTTCAGTGTTCCACCACCCTTGCAGTAAAAGATACTTCACCCTCTGCAGCAGGGCTCCCAGCATGCCCCTGGAGTCCCCATCCCAAACAGCATTTGTACAGAATTCAGAGCTACAGAGAAGCAAAGCTGTGCAGTAGATCATCCTGACATCAGTGCACACCAAAGTCATGCAGAGACCACAGCACAAAAACATCTCATCCTTTGCCACAGACACTGCTCCATCTCTAGCCAGCTGAGCTGTGGTCAAGACCGGCAGCTTCTCCCTCTTGCAGCCAGGCAAGATCTTGTTAATTAATAAATCCAGCTGCAGTGTAACTGCCTTTGGCCTTAGTGATATTTGGCTTGTCAGCCCCCAGACACCATGTAAAAGGGTAGCTGTCAGTTTACACATTTCTATTTATGGCCTTCAGATCTTCATTAAGGATCTTCAGGACCTTGTGCTAGAGGGGAATCAGAAGTACCACTTGGATTTAAGTCCATCTTTACTCATTTTCTCTCCAAGTTACTTGTGAATAATTTCTCAGACTGATATTTTCTCAGACTGATATTCTTCAATTCTCCAGAATTCACATCTGACTTCATCTTAGCATGAAGTCAGTCTGTCTCAGACTACTGGGGCTGGAGAGTCAAGAAAGAGGGAGAGAAAACCAGAGGCCACTTCATGAGGTGAATGTATCAGATTCATGGCTCAAGGAATCTGACACCCTCCTTGCAACCTCCAGATCAGCTGCACTGATGTCCTTGAATGAAATCACAAGGATTTGACACCAAAAAGTACTCACTCACACCCCAACAAAAACTCTCATACAACCAGTTAAGTATTGCAGTGGCCAAGAGGACAGTGCAGGGGAAGGCAGCAGGATTGGCAGCGTGGCACACCAGGCAGGAAGGAGGTGTCAAGAAGTCATTCTCACTTTGGCCATCCCTACGGAGCTGGCATTCAGTTCAGGGATGCCCTGGTTCGTCTTATCACCACGTTCCCAAATTCCATAATCCTGCAACAACATCACCAGGAAAAAAAGAAAACAAAGGCCTGATTACACACAGTGTTCTCCCCTCTGGTCCCACCACAACATCAGACCACTGCAGGAAATTGGAGACTTTGTTCTTTTAAGAGAAATAAACTGAAGAGCCCCTCCTTGTGTTTAAAGAGCAGCACATAAAAATGCACTGCAGTAGGATGAGGTCTGCAGTTATGAACACACAAAGCCCTTTATCCTTCCCCTTCAGCATGCTGCTCTCTGTACCCCTTCAATTCATCACACAACCATAGAATGGTCTGGGTTGGAAGGCACCTCCAAAGGTTGTCCAGTCCAACCACCCTGCAGTCAGCAGCAGCTTGCACAGAGCCTTGTTCAAGCTGACCTTCAACATCTCCAGGGATGGGGCCTCAACCACCTCCCTGGGCAACTGTTACAGTGCTCCAGCAGCCTCACAGTGCAGAACTCCTTCCTAACATCCAATCTAAATCTGCTCATTTCAAACCACTGCCCCTTATCCTGTTCCCATCCCTGCAGGCCTTTGGAAACAGTCCCTCTGCAGCCTTCTTTTAGCCCCTTTTAGGTACTGGAAGGCTGCTCTTAGGTCTCCCTGCAGCCTTCTCTTGTCCAGGCTGAACACCCCCAGCTCCCTCAGCCTGTCACAGAATCACACAGAAACATTCAGGTTGGAAAAGACCCTCAGGATCACCAAGTCCAACCATTAAGCCTACTCTACAAAGTTCACCTCTGAACTATATCCCCAAGCACCACATTCAAACCACCTTGAAACACATGCCTCATAGCAGAGGTGCTCCAGCCTTCTGATCATGTTCTGGAAGGTTTGTTACCATTTTGCTCCTTTGAGAAAGGGCCATAAGGTTTTAATGAGACATCAAGAAATACTATTAATTACCAATAAAGAAAAAAATACTGTTGATAGACTCACAGAATGGCTTAGGTTGGAAGGGACCTCAAGCAGAACAAGTGTACCCTGGCAAGCAGTAAAACCTCCACAGCCCTCCTACCATCTACAATGCTGACCATGCAAAGCACTGACAGCTTCTGCTATCTCCTCCTGGAAAAATAAGTCTGCATGTTCCTTTTTCCACCAGTAAAAAATTTTACATCCTCAGCTGAGCAGTGCTGAGGTGGTTTAGATAAAAATGACTACTTACAGCCACTTTGTAGGCAGCTTCTATGTAAAAAACAAGGTTCTGAATAAAGGTAACTTCGTCAAGGGTGAAGATAATCCTTAACCCTGGTGGAAAAAGGGGAAGAGTGGAATTAACATTGCATCAGAACTGAAATATTCATTCTCTCATGCTTTTGGTGATTTGCTGTCAACTACTACCCACTGAAATCAATGGGGAAAAATTCCTATGTCCTGCCACCAGGGAGCAGAGGCTGTCCCCTGCTCACTCCAACCTCCCTTCAGGGAGCTGTAGAGAGCAATGAGGTCTCCCTCAGCCTCCACTTCTCCAGCCTGAACAACCCCCAGCTCCCTCAGCCCCTCCTCATAGCCCAGGGGCTCCAGGCCTTTCTCCAGCTTCATTGCCCTTCTCTGGACAGGCTCCAGCTCCTGAATGTCTGAAAGATAAAACAGTTCTAGCAAGAAGAGGACCACAGTGACACTAGTGGCACCTGACTCAATTTCGCTACTCTCTGAGGAAACCTGATTATGCATTTGGACACTCTACATAGTCTTCAAACATGAAACACTTCTGACATGACTCTATGTCATGTGTTTCTCTGCTAACAAACACTAAGGGAATGGACACTGCCAATTACTATGAACATGAAATCCTAACTAAGCCACATCTCTTCCCCAGGGAATCACAGAATGGCTTAAGCTGGAAGGGACCTCGGAGCTCACCTCCTCCAACCTCCCCACCATGGACAGGGACACCTCTCAACTATAGTCAGCAGCTCAAGGCCTTATCCAGCCTGACCTTCAACACCCCAGGGGAGGAGGTATCCACAGCCACCCTGGGCAGCCTGTTCCAGCATCTCACCAACCTCCTGCTGAAGAACTTCTTCCTAAAATCCAGACTAACCGTGCTCTCCCTCAGCTTCACAAGCAGTTTCTCCTGAGTAGCGATTATGTAAAGGTCTTTGAAGCTAGTTACAGTGTCTTTCCTTTTTAAATGGGAGCCAGAATACAAAAAGACTGCAACACCAGTCAAGGCACCAGCTTACCTGATGCTGTCATCTGTGCCAAGAAGAGCAGGTAAAGGGAAGTAGCATCCACTTGTAGATGCCCCCACTGGTCATCCCCAACCACCGTGGCACACGTGGCAGAGTTATACTTGGCATGCAGGCAGTCCTTGGTGCTCTGGGTGCGTTTGAACTTCTCCACCTTCTCCACCTGAAAAACACCACAAATCTCAAACGCCGAGGAAGAAATGCTCTTTCAAAATTAAGAATTCTCTGAGCTGAAGAGAAACTTGAGCTCTTGTTTTCCGTTAACCTCACTTCAGTGCATTTTGATTGACCAGAGTCCCCTGGAGGTGTTCAAAAAGCATGTGGACATGGTCTAATCACCATGGAAGTGCTGGGTAGAAGGTTGGACTTGATGATCTTGCATGTCTTTTCCAACCTTAATGATTCTATGTTCCATGATAACGGAGTGCTTAAACACAACTCCTAACATTAGGCTCCAGCTAAATCCACACCTCCTCAGGAAAGATCCAATGACCTTGTTGAATTCAGAGCTTGGTTACAGGTATGCATCTTGCCGAGAACCAATTTGCAAAGGCAAAACTTATTTGCTACAAGCAGAGTCTCAAAAAGGTGCAAGCAAGGTCAGTTTTGGCGATTGTTGTAGGTTAGAGACTAACTGTCCTACCACAGAGATAAATTCCTCCAGCAGACAGTCCAAGAGGCTGGACAGTCCATCCAAGAGGGTGGACACAGGAAACTGGTTTGTTATTCCATCCCACAGTCCTGCACCCCTATAAACAGACCTCACAGCCTGTTCTGTCTCACTCCTCTCTGCTCCGGGCATGTGCAGCAGCTGCTGTCTCTTTGGTTCATGGGGGCAGTGCAGCCCTCTTGGCAAGCTGTTTTCTTGCTGCACAGCTGGGCCTAGTGTGCCCAGTGTGTGTGTGGGGACACTGAGGCTAGGGGAGGGAGGCATTGAGGCCTGGTAGGCCTGTCTTGGTGGAGGGGAGTGCAATTTGGCCTACTCTGGGCCTATCGAAGCCTAGTGTTGGGCAAATGTCTTGGCCTGGCTGTAACTGAACTTGGCCTGAACTGATTTTGATTGTGCATTCATCTATATATATATATATATCTATATATAACCTTTTGCCTTCGTACCTGTTGTGTTTGATTTACTTTTGTAAGTAGTATTTCTGTTTAACTTTCAATTCTATGTGTATTTAGGTACTCCTCTGGGGGTAAATTAATTCTGTTCCCAGTCCAGAGCTGTTTCAGCTCAAAACACGACAGCCGTGAGTCAGACAAACACTCTGCAAACACACACACACACACACACTCTCAGTGTAGAGAAAGAACAGAAGCAGCACACAGTGCAGGTGATCTGCTGTGTCAGTTCAGCTCTTAGCCATGCCATTACCTGCCTCATCATGCACTGCAAGAGGCCCCGCATCAGCTTCACGACGTTCTGCAGGAACAAAACGGACCAGAGACACTCCTCAGCAGCTGTGACAAACAACATTCAAAAGTGACAGAGCTCACACCCACTACTAACAGCCTGCCAGAGCAGGTTAAAAGCATCCTCAATCTACCTGAAATGCTTTACAGCCTTTTTATTCCCACATCCCTATATAGGAGAACAACTCTTTTTCCAAAGATCCTCTCTGAATGAAGGTGAGGCAACTCTCTAACCCTTTTATTCACCTAAGGATGAGGAATCCTATATCTTGTGAGAATAATAATAATAATCATAGAATGGCTCAGGTTGGACAGGACCTCAGAGCTCGTCTACTCCAACCTCCCCATCATGCCCAGGGACACCTCTCAACTACACTCAGCTGCTCAAGGCTTCAACACGCTCAGAGAAGAGGCAGCCACAGCCTCCCTTTGGCAGCCTATTCCAGAGTCTCACCATCCTCACACTGAAGAGCTTCTTCCTCAGCTCCACTCTAACTCTCTCTTCCTCAGCATCAAACCACTCCCCTTGTCCTATTGCTAGACACACTTATGAAAGTCCCTCTACAGCCTGTAGGCCCATTCTACAATTCTAAGCCTGCTGGGAATACCACACACCACATGCTGCCTGCACAGACAGCAATGGGATAGGAACAAGGCAGAAAAATAACAGAATGGTTTGGGTTGGAAGGGACATCCAAAGGGCATCCAGTCCAACCCCACTCTGGTCAGCAGAGACATCCTCCGCTAGATCAGGTTGCTCAGAGCCTTGGCCAGCCTGACTTTGAGGATCTCCAAGGATGAGGCCTCAACTACCTCCCTGGGCAATCTGCTGCAGTGTTCCAGCACCCTCCTGGTGCAGAACTTGTTCCTCACATCCAATCTCAATCTGCTCTTCTCTCATTTCAAACCATTGCCCCTGGGTCTGTCCCTGCAGCCCTTTGGGAACAGTCCCTCTGCAGCCTTCTCGCAGGCCCATTCTCTAAACTGGGAAAACCCTGAGTGATCCTAGGCATTGGAGCAATGCAAAGGCACCATTGAAAACCATGGATAAAACCAACCAAAGAGCATCAGTGGTTCACTCCAAACGCTGCCATACCTGCTCGAGCTCGTAGGCTTTGGCCTTATCCTCGTCCCGGTCTGCGTTCTTCCGATAGGCCATCCCCAGCCCCCAGACGGCAAGGATGCTGTAGACATTGTCCCGCACCCACGCGTCCTTATGGTCAGTACCGGCTGAAAGCAGCCCTGTCACTGGATTCTAACCATGGCAGAAGAAACACACAACAAATAGTACTACTTGGAATCCCATCTTTCCATAGCAAAGGGTATATTTGATATCAAAGGGTATAATTGATTGCACGCTGTAGCTGCTCCTGGGTTTGAAGGTGGTCTCCTGTAAGAGACTAAATCTTGTCTCTCTTGATGTGAGTCAGCAAACATAAAATCACCTTTGCTCCTCACCCAGACAACAGCTGATGTGTACTGGGAACATGCCATTGGATAACAACCCTTTGGAATGTGCACAGACAAAATCATCTCTACCCATCAGCTAGCCCTGAAAGGGAAGATGGTGAAAAGGACAATGGATTCACCACCTGGAGACATACCTAAAAATACCTGTGACTGAAAAACTGTATAGAAGACCTGAGCAAGGCCTGCTCAGGAGAAGAAATAAATCAGAGAAGAAAGTACAAGGAGAGAAAAGGACAGCCACAGTAGAAAAGACATCACCATGTAGCCTGGAAGCAGCAGACCAGGAGGAACCCTTTCTCTGTGTCCTACAAGCCTTATGAGGAGAGGCTGATAGAGCTGGGGCTGCTTAGCCTGGAGAAGAGGAGGCTCAGAGAAGACCTTATTGCTGTCTACAACTACATGAAGGGAGGTTGTAGCCAGATGGGGGGGTTGGTCTCTTCTCCCAGGCAACCGGCAACAGAACAAGAGGACACAGTCTCAAGCTGTGCCAGGGGAGGTTTAGACTGGATGATAGGAAGAAGTTCTTCCCAGAAAGAGTGATTAGCCATTGGAATGTGCTGCCCGGGGAGGTGGTGGAGTCACCATCCCTGGAGGTGTTTAAGAAGAGACTGGATGAGGCACTTGGTGCCATGGTTTAGTTGATCAGATGGTGTTGGGTGGTAGGTTGGACATGATGACCTCAAAGGTCTTTTCCAACCTGGTTAATTCTATTCTATTCTGCTGCAACTCGTGAAGCTGAAGAGGCTGCTCAGAGAAGCACTTGGACTTTGGGATCTCTCCCTCCCCTCCTGCTGTTGGCTGTGTTGCAGAGGACAGCACAGCCAACAAGGATAACATCTGCCCCAAGCCAAAGGGGCATCACACTTCCTCCACAGACCCAAACTGTCTTGGAGAGTGGAGGGTGTGGTAATATAAATCCTTTGATCATCTCTCTCCCTCTTCTCCCTCTCTCTCTATTTTCACCCCCCTCCATTCTTCTGTTCCATCCACTTTATTCTGTTAATAAATAGCCTTGCTGTTGATATTTTGGCCTCATCTGTGCCTCTAATTTCATAACATTGGAATATTCAAAAGACCTGAGTCTCTTTCCCTCTCCAGACTGAGACATCTCCTCTCTCTCTTTCCCAAAATTACACAAGTGAAAAACAAAATACCTTTGAATACTTCAGGATATAAAACTTATGGCTTCTGGTTGGGCATCCTCATCCACACAGGATTATTAGCAAGTCACTGAGGGAAACTTCAAATACATTGAGGGAACAGGAATTTAAATGGTATGTATTTGGAAGGGGAGAGGGTATTGAGTGAACATTAGGAACAGAGGCTGGCATCCATTTTTCTCTCTGCAACTGGTCTGTGGGATAATCCTAAGGAATAAAAACATCACTGATTCCTTTCTAGGAAATTCAAAAAGTGTTCCTGGTTTGGTTTCTGACAGCTAAAGCATGAATGCATAGAAAGACAAATCCTGATGGCACTGAAAAGCAGCAGTGTCTGAAAAGCAGTAGACTGAGTAGCCTCCTATGTCTTAAATACTCCATTACATTTTTTACTGCACCATTAATTCCCATTAACATTAATTTTAAAGACTGTCTGTCTTGGAGGTCTGTGCTCTTCATTAATGAGGTAGAGAAGCAAAAGGTCAATAAAGCTTCATCAAACAGTTTGGTGAGCACAGACCAGCTGCCAGGGTTGGTGTGACAAGGGGCAAGGATTACAATAAAAGAGAAATTAAATTAAAAAGAATTCATACACCAATTTCCTGCCACACAGCAGCTCATCAGCTCCTTCTGTAGTTATTTTAAAGTCTGTTACATAGCAAGTGAACAGGACAGGGGTGACAGCCTGACACAAAGGAGAGGGCCCTGGCATGGTTTAACCACAGCAATGTCCAGTCGCTCACAGTATCACTAAGGTTGGAAGAGACCTCAAAGATCATCGAGTCCAACCTGTCCACAGGGAGCAGGAACACAGCTCTGCTGACACAATTTGGGGAAAGCAGCACAGATGAACCCAAGAGAGCTTGAAAAACTTTTTTTCTCAACTTGAAAAGTCAAACCAAGGAGTAAAAGAATAACAAATGAGCAGCTAAAGAAAGGAGACCCCACCCCCAAATGGGCAGCCAAAGAAAGGAGATCCCACCCCCAAATGGGCAGCCAAAGAAAGGAGACCCCACCCCCAAATGGGCAGCCAAAGAAAGGAGACCCCACCCCCAAATGAGCAGCCAAAGGAGACCCCACCCCCAAATGAGCAGCCAAAGAAAGGAGACCCCACCCCCAAATGAGCAGCTAAATAAAGGAGACCCCACTCCCAAATGAGCAGCTAAATAAAGGAGACCCCACTCCCAAAAGGCTGAACACCCCCAGCTCCCTCAGCCTGTCCTTATAGCAGAGGTGCTGCAGCCCCCTGATCATCTTCATGTCCCTCCTCTGGACCTGCTCCATATCCTTCCTGTGCTGAGGGCTCCAGAGCTGGACACAGCATTGCAGGTGAGGTCCTACCAGAGCAAAGAGAAGCAGCAAAATTATTTCTCTCCATCTTTGGCCACACTTCTTTTGATACAGCCCAGGCTGCCACTTGCCTTCTGGGCTGCAAGTGCACCTTGTTGATTCATGTCCAGCTTCTCACCCACCAGGACTCCCAAGTCAATTTCTGCAGGGCTGCTCTCAATGTCGTCATCCCCCAGCCTGGATTGATATCTTGGATTGCCCTGACCTAGGTGCAGGACCTTACACTTTGCCTAGTGGGGTTCTAACCAGGTCATCAACACAAGTCCACATTCAGCCTCTTGGTGAAAACCTATTTAATTTGCATCTGTCATGTTGGTCTGGCAGATGAAACCTGATGGAAGCTCTACAGCAAAGTTTGCAGATAGATTGTTTGAGTGAAACCAGATGTGACACAGCTGGGGTTACCCACAGAAGTATGCCAGATGTGCTTTCCTTATCAGCCCCACATGCCTTTCTCTTACAGTACTTACAGTACACTAAGCAGTAATTAAAATGCATACAGATGATAATTTTTGGTGGTTTATAAACACATCTTCACACCTTTCCTTACCACATTTAAATTACAAGTGTAAGAAGTAGCTGAGAACTGCCTTCTGGGGATGCTCTTCCAGTGTTTGCTCAGCCACAGTATTGAAGCCTCTCTGTGTCTTTAGGGCCACATGCAATAGCTGGCAGACCCCAAACCACAGCAGGGTGGTGCAACCAATGCAAGGACATGGGACAGGAACCAGTAGTTTGCTGTTAGGCCCCTTGTACAACCTTGAACAAGTTCATAGCCATCACTGTGCGTGCTGCAGGGACTGATGAGCAGAATGTAGTGCTTGCAAAACAAGAAGTTTGCTACAGATCCAGTCCTGCAAGGTGCTGCATATGGAAAACTGCCAGCCCTGGTGAGGGGTCTGGACTTGTGCTTTGAGTGCTGGTAGCACATACCCAGAATTCAGATCTACAACGTTGCTGGTTTAGAGTGAGTGGGACAGACACAAGAGCAATTGTTGCCACTGATAAACGTGACCCCTGGTGCCCTGAACATCTTACCCAAGCAAAATGTTCCTGAGCGCACACTGTGTTCTCACTGCATCCCCGTGAGAGCAAGCTCATTGCTGCCCTCAGGCAAAACACACCAGCTGATGGGGCGAGGCTGCACAGCTGGCACAATCCTGGATGCAAGGTACAAGGCCGCAGTACACATAACCTCAGCAGCACCTCAGATGCACCTTAAACACCTCCTGGCTCTTCTACCAGTCTGCTCCTGGCTTAAATTCCCCTCCCTGACTCCATCCTGAAAAGCACCGGGAAGGCAACAGCAGCAATGAAGCAGCTCAGTCCATACCACCGTGGGCTGTTCAAGACAAGGCTGCATGTGGGCCAGGGACAGCCATGTAACCTCCCAAGCAAACACTGCATCTCTTCACCGGGCCAAGGAGGACGTTTTCACAGAATCACAGAAGCATTCAGGTTGGAGCAGACCCTCAGGATCACCAAGTCCAACCATTAACCCTACTCAACAAGGTTCACCCCTAAACCATATCCTCAAGCAGCACATCCAAACCACCTTTAAACACATCTAGGGTTGGTGACTCCACCTCCTCCCTGGGCAGCCTCTGCCAGTACCTGACCACTCTTGCTGGGATTGTTTGTTTTGTAATGTCCAGTCTAAACCTACCCAGTCACAGCTTGAGACTGTTCCCTCTTGTTCTATCACTAATGACCTGTGAGAAGAGACCAGCACAACCTCCCTCAGTCACTTCTCAAGATTTATTCTCCAGACCCCTCCCCAGCTTTGTTGCCTTTCTTTGGACCTGTTCCTGCATCTCAACATCTTTTGTGAATTGAGTGGCCCAGAACTGGACACAGTACTCCAAGGTGTGGCCTAACCAGTGCCGAGCACAGGGCAGAATGACTTCCCTGCCCCTGCTGGCCACACTATTCCTGATACAGGCCAGGATACCAGCTCCCTGAGCCTCCAATACAACATGCTCTCCAAACCCCTCGCCAGCTTCACTGCCCTTCTCTGGACACACACCAGCAACTCCATGTCTGTCTTACACTGCAGTGCCCAAAATTGGACACAGTATTTGAAGCACAGCCTCACCAGTGCTGAGCAGAGGGGCATGGTCGCTTCCCTACTCCTCTGCAGGCCACACTATTCCTGATCCAGGCCAGGATGCCGCTGGCCTCCCTGGCCACCTGTGCACAGCATGGGCTCATCTCCAGCCAGCTATTAGCCAGCTGAAGCACCTCCAGGTGCTTTTCTGCTGGGCAGCTTTCCAATCACTCTGCCCCAAGCCTGCAGCACTGCATGGGGTTGCTGTGACCCAAGAGCAGAACCCAGCACTCGGCCTGGTTGAAACTCATACAAGCGACCGCAGCCTTCGTTCTTTCTACCGGTTCCGCTAGAGCCAGCGCTGCACAAGCTGCCTCGGCAGCAGCAGGCCGGGGCCGGGAACGGGAATCTCTCGGACGTGCCCGGCCGCACACACGTAGGGCACAAAGCAGCACAGAAGCCGTGCCTCGGCCAGCCCTGCTCTGTCCTCACACCGGGCTGATGCCGCCAGGCATGGCACAGGCCCTGATAGGGCCAAACACGTTACCGGGGCCGAAGCGTTAAGGGCATAAACGCATAGCGTTACGAGGAAGGGATGAGCAGTGTGAGACCGAGAACTCGCTCTGTGCACAGTACCACTGCCTGCGAGCTCAGACTTGCTCTATTTTCCCCTTCCTTTCCGCCCTGCGTTTAGAGGAGGCCCCAGCGAGCACCCCGCGGAACCGCAGCGCCTCAGCCTCCCCGCGCTCCCCCGCAGGCGGGAAAGGCAGGGACACGGAAAGGCGGACACGGAAAGGCGGCCGCGGGCCGGCCAGAGGACAGATATGCTTCCACCCGCTCCGTCCTGCCCTTTGGGCAACCAGGCCGCGGTCACCTCCCGGGCGGCTGCTGCAGCTCCAGCACCCCACACACCCCGGCGGCCCCAGACCCGGCGTCCTCCGGCGGCGGCTGCCCTCACCTGGTGGCAGAGGATGGTTCGCTGCACCAGGCGGGCGTAGCCGTCCAGGCGCACCCCCGAGTTGCTGCGGCTCCTCATCGCCTCACGGCCGGCCCGCCCGCCGGACCCGCAGCCCTCTCCCGCCGGTTGCGAGCGGCGAGGTAGCAGCCGGAGATGGCGGCGGCCGGCGAGGCGGAGCGGGGCGCTCCGACTCCTCCCGCGAGGCGGGTCCGCGAGGCGGGTCCGCGAGGCGGGTCCGCGAGGCGGGTCCGCGAGGCGGGTCCGCGAGGCGGGGTCCCGCCGGGCACAGGTGGGCGCCTGCGGTCCCCCCGGGGCAGGAGAGCTTCCGTGCAGACGGACAGGTCCGAAATGCATCCGCAGCATCCCTGGGCAGCCTGTTCCAGAGTCTCACCGAAGAACTTCTTCCTAAGATCCAGTCTAACCCTACTCTCCCTCGGCTTCAAACCATTCCCCTTTGTCCTGGCTCCAGACACCCTCAGGAAAAGTCCCTCCGCAGCCTTCCTGGAGGAACCCCTCAGCTATTGGAAGGCAGTGTGGAGAACAGGCCTGGTGAGGAGCAGCTGAGGATATAAGAAATGTTATAAAAACTAGTGAGTGTATGTTTTTAAGGGATAAAAGTCCAAAAAAGATGCCCCAGCCCCAGCAATAATGGCGAACAGAAATGATTCTAAGAACTCTTAACAGGAGCAGTGTGCAAACACAAAACCAAAGGAAGACTGCAAGCGGGTCAGTGAGAGGAATTCCATAAGGAAGTTATTTACTGAAGCTGTTGAGAGAGGTGATTCTTCCCCTCTACACCTCTCTGCTGTTACCCCACCTGCAGCACTCTGTCCAGTTATGGAGCTTCTATTACAGGAAGGATCTGGAGGTGCTGGAAGGTGTCCAAAGAAAGGCCCTGAGGATGAGCAGAGGGCTGGAACTGCTCTGCTGTGAGGACAGACTGAGAGAGTTGGGGCCGTTGAGACTGGAGAGGAGAAAGCTCTGAGGAGACCTTATTGTGGCCTTCCAATATCCAGTACGAAGGGGGCTATAAGAAAGCTGGGGAGGGACTTTTTAGGGTGTCAGGTAATGATAGGACTGGGGGGAATGGAACAAAACTAGAAATCGGTAGATTTAGATTGGATGTTAGGAAGAAGTTCCCCATGAGGGTGGTGAAAGACTGGCACAGGTTGCCTGGGGAAGGTGGTGGAAGCCTCATTCCTGAAGGTTTTTAAAGCCAGGCTGGATGTGGCTCTGAACAACCTGATCTAGTGTGAGGTGACTCTGTCTATGGCAGGGGGTTGGATCTAGATGATCCTTGAGGTCCCTTCCAACCCTGACCATTCTGTGAATCCAAACTCAGCTATCTGCTCTTCACAACATTCTTGTAGAAGAGCTTCTGCACACCTGAGGGCAAGCACCGGCTGGTTAGTGCTTTCCTGGTTAAAAACAAGATCTGCTGAAAAACATGAAAGGTAAAGCACATGGAAGACAACAGACATCAGCATTTCCCCACAGGAAGGTTACATCTTGCAGCTGATGCAATCTGAAGACCTACAACACAGCCCTGTACAATGGCACATTGATCACAAAGGCAGAGCTCAGCTCTTTCACGAGTTGTACTTTCTGTAAATTTATTATTATTATTATTATTATTATTTAAAGTTGAAAATATAAATACAAGAACATTAAATAAATTTACAAGGAACAGTGCAAAGGCAATTAGCCAAACAGTTAAAAGCATTCACAGAATTGCATTCCAGCTACTAAGGCGTTCCAGTACGGTCTTTTCGTTAACATGCAGTTAAAACCTTGGGGATAAGCACAACAAACACTTCTAAACTCTCACTTGCAAAGCACTCTCAGGGTAGGCTTGGACAGAGGTGACCAAACAAACCCCATGCGTCGCACACAGAACCACGAGGGGGTTGGGCACTGACAAGGTTCCACTCCGAACTACAGCAGAGCCCCAGACTGGAGGCAGTTGGGTTTGTGTTGAGGAGAGTGGTGCCAGGGCTCTCTACCAAGCCACAGAGTCATGGAACCGTAGAATCACCCAGGTTGGAAGTGATCTCCAAAGGGCTTCCAGTCCAATGCCTCTGCAGTCAGCAGGAACATCCTCAGCTAGATCAGGTCACCCAGAGCCCCATCAAGCCTCAGCTTGAATATCTCCAAAGATGGGGCCCCAACCACCTCTCTGGGCAACCTGTTCCAGTGCTCTACCACCATTCCTCTGGGAAAGCAAAGCCCTTGCTCCCCTGCAGCGTGCATCTGCCTCAAAAAAAAATCCTCTTTACAGGGTCTAGCACTCTGCAGACTGGTGCCAGTTTGTTCTAGCTCTTGTTCCAGAAGCATCCAACCTTTGCTCAAGGGGGAAAAAAAACAAAGTAATGGCCACAGCTGCACACCTGTGTGAGGAAGAAGCAGCACAGCCAGGGCTGTGAATTTCTGTTCAGGAAGAGTCTTCACAATGTTGTAGGAGCTTTCAGCACCTGTGCACCAAGAGCCAAAACCCAGCTTTGTCAGACAAGTATCACAGAGGGAAGGAACTTTTGCTTCAGGAATTCCTGAGCTAGGACCTCAGGATTTGCTTTGCCAACCAAGGGCTAAACTGCAAGCAGAAATACTTTTTAGAATAGCTCAAGAGCTGCCCCTTAGAAAACACAGAAAATGCAACAGTTCCTCTGCTGCTGAACACAGCAGCTAGCATTTATGTGCTGAGTTTTTGTTTCTTAAAAAGACTAACACTTCCCTACTTTATCACTGCAAAGGAAATCTGGCAGTGTTTAATCTTTGAAGCCACCACTCAATGTGAAACATTTCACCTTGCTGAAATCAATGTCACAAACTCCCATTGACTTCATCAGACTACTAACATGACTGAGTTGTATTTACTAACCTACTGACTACTTTATTTGTTATTCTCTTATTCATGGCTCTCTACATGGGTGAGACCCAGTTTCTGTCCCTCTGTGCTGTACTAAGAGGTTCAAGACTAACAGTGCTTGTAATAACAGTTCTGTACCTAATGAATGTATTTCACAGAGTCACAGAATGGCTCAGGTTGGAAGGGACCTCAGAGATCATCTCCTCCAACCTCCCCACCATGCCCAGGGACACCTCTCAACTACACTCAGACGCTCAAGGCCTCAACCAACCTGGCCTTCAGCAACCCCAGGGAGGAGGAAGCCACAACCTCCCTGGGCAGCCAGAGTCTCACCACCCTCACAATGAAGAACTTCTTCCTCAGCTCCACTCTAACCCTGCTCTCTCTCAGCTCCAAACCATTCCCCCTTGTCTTATCTCCAGACACCCACCCTCAGCAAAAGTCCCTCTGCAGTCTTCCTGCAGGACCCCTCAGGTATTGGAAGGCAGCTCTGAGGTCCCCCTGGAGCTTTCTCTTCTCCAGGTTGAACACCCCAAGCCTATTCTCATTGTAGAGCTGCTCCAGCCCTTGGATCATCTTTGTGGCCTCCTCTGGACTCACTCCAGCAGCTGTGTCCTACTTCTATTGAGGACACCAGAACTGGAGGCAGGATTGGAGGTGAGGTCTCAGCAGAGCAGAGTCCAGGGGCAAAATCCCCTCTCCTGCCCTGCTGCCCACACTCCTCTGGCTGCAGCCCAGGACACAGCTGCCTGCTGGGCTGCATGAGGGCACTGCTGGCTCTTGGGGAGCTTCTCATCAACCAACACCCCCATGTCTCTCTCTTCAGAGCTGCTCTCAACCCACTCTGCACCCAGCCTGGCTTTAAACCTCTGTAAGGTTTTTCACTTACTGAACAAAGTAACTTCTGCATCATTCTATTGTAAAGTTAAGTTACAGAATCATAGAATGATGTGGGGTTGGAGGGGACCTCCACGGAACAAATGCAAACTAACCACACAAGTTAAACCACAATACCAATTCTTTTTCTACACAAAGGAATATTTAACTTCATGTTACAAGAAATAAATACCAAAATGTCATTAAGATGCTGAAAGGCTGAGAAGTTTCCTGTTTCTGTACACCACTAGAGTTTGCTACTACAAGGTATAAAAAGTTGAACACAGTGTAGTTAACATCTTAAAAGGTAGCATTGTTGGTAGGCACCAGTTGTAGCTTCCTCCTTTCTTGCACAATACTACTAAGTATTAAAGCCAGAGAAACTTAGTTGTAATGAAAAAAAAAACAAAACAAACAGCTAAACAAAGTTGCAATGAACAAAACATCTAAACAAAATGAGATGTGTGAAAAAAAAAGAACCTCAGAAGAAAAACAACCTCCAATGAACAATCCAAATGGCACTGTGCCAGCTGTCGTTTCACATCTAAGATACCCTGGTCAAAATGATAGCTTCCTTTTCCCCCCTTCTTGTTTCCTTCTTCTTTTTGTCCCCCCCAAATAACTGTCCTTCTCAATCCCTTGCATGGCTGCCTTGAAGTTCCAGTACCGGTGATTAAATAAGATGCAGTCCTTGGTCTGCTCACATTATGTCAATCTTGGGAAAGTACATCTCTAGGGCGCACTGCAATCAAAACCCCTCGATGTGCTGCTCAAAATGGAATCACATTTTCTCCATAAAAGTCAGGCTGCCCCTCTTGGAAGTCCTTCTGAGGGAGATGTGGCTTTTTTGGCTGCTTGCATCATCCTTGTCTTCAGCTGCAAGCTGTTTGCCAGGGAAATCATGGAGGCAGACGTCCCCGTTCTGCAGGCTGAACGAAACGCTGCTCTTCTCACTGGGGAGGTGGCCTGGGGAAACAACAAGCAATGGCAGTGTCTATCAGAAAGGGTCAGAAGGAAGCCTCCCTGCTTCTTCAGTCCCTGCAAGGAGTTCACACACTCCCATTTCATCCCTGTAACAACTCAAAATGTGGATTTCTTTGTATCTATTCTGTAAATATACTGCCTCCAGTTCTGGTGTCCCCAGTAGAAGGACACAGAGCTGTTGGAGTGAGTCCAGAGGAGGCCACAAAGATGATCCAAAGCCTGGAGCAGCTCTGCTATGAGGACAGGCTGAGGGAGCTGGGGGTGTTCAGCCTGGAGAAGCGAAGACTCTGGGGGACCTCAGAGCTGCCTTCCAGTACCCAAAGGGATCCTACAGAAAGGCTGGAGAGGGACTTTGTATCATTCCAAGCTGTGTTATTATCCTATCTTTCCATCTTCTTCAGGCATTGTTTGTTTTAATAAGGATTAAAACATGAACTGTTTTAAAAAATGCCTGAAGTTTTTTTTGTCATGCATTCAGGTGACACCAAATGTTTTGGGCCCCTCAATATGAGAAGGATGTTGAGGGGCTCAAGTGGGTGCAGAAAAGAGCAATGAAGCTGGTGAAGGGCCTAGAGAATGGTGAAGAGCAGCTGAGGGAACTGGGACTGTTTAGTGTGAGGAAGAAGAGACTGAGGGGAGACCTTATTGCCCTCTACAATTACCTGAAAGGACAATGTAGAGAGGCTGGTGCTGGTCCCTTCTCACAAGTAATTAGTAATGAAATAAGAGGTAAGGGCCTCAAGCTGCACCAGGGGAAGTTTAGGCTGGACATTAGGAAAGGTTTTATCCCTGCAAGAGTGGTCAAGCATTGGAACAGGCTACCCAGGGAGGTGGTGGAATCACCATCCCTGGAGGTGCTTAAAGGTCCTTTAGAGATGGTGCTTAGCATTATGGTTTAGTGGAGACCTTGGTAGAGCAGGGTTATGGGTTGAACCTGATGATCTCAAGGGTCTGTTCCAACCTGAATGATTCCACGAGCCTGGTAAGTAATTACTCTAGTAATAGCTGTTACCTACTATTTGATATATAAACCAAGGGTTCCCGCTGGGTAGAAAAAATGAGTATTTTAAAACCTTGTCTGTAAGTCACAGGATGTTAGGGGTTTGAAGGCACCTGTGGAGATCATCGAGTCCAACCCACCTGCAGAGCAGGACCAGAGAATCCAGCACAGGTCACACAGGAACACATCCAGAGGGGTCTTGAAAGTCTCCAGAGAAGGAGACAACCTCTCTGGGGAGCCTGTTCCAGGGCTCTGTGAACCTTACAGTGAAGAAGTTCCTCCTCACGTTGAGGTGGAACCTCTGGTGCCATAGTTTATATGCACTGCCCCTTGTCCTATCCCAGGGTGCAACAGAGAAGAGCCTGTCTCTGTCCCTTCCTTCCTGACCCCCAGCCCTCAGGTATTTATAAACATTGATTAAATCCCCTATCAGTCTTCTCCTCTCCAGACTAACCAGCCCCAGGTTTCTCAGCCTCTCATCAGGCAGTGCTCCAGTGCCTTCAGCATCCTCGTAGCCCTCCACTGAACTCTCTCCAGTAGTCTCTACAAAATGATGTGTGATAAATTTGTGAGGACATTCCAAAATATCCTGACCCTATATTTATCAAAAATATTTTGTCAGCCCTTCCCTTTCTGTCAGCACCAAGGAGCATAACACTTGTATTTCAGGGCAAGAACAAAGCCAGCTTGAGAAATCCTACTGTGCATGATACCTACCATTGCCGTTGGCATGCACTGCATAGTCACTGTTCATCAGCAGCGTTGTGGAGTTGGTGGAGTTGCTGTTGGATTGCAAGGAGTTGGAGGAACTGGATACTCCTTGATTTACAGTCTGCTTCTTCAAACCATTAGTAGCAGTTCTGCTCCAGTCTGCAAGATGAACAGGGTACAGAAAACAGCTCAGTTTATACAAGCAATACACAACTGTGTGTTGGAGAGGGACTGTTTGCAGAGGCCTGCAGGGATAGGACATGGGGCATTGGTTTGAAATGAGAGCAGATTCAGATTGGGCTCTCCACTGGACTCTCTCCAGCAGGTCTGTCTCCCTCGAACAGGGGAGCCCAAAACTGGACACAATATTCCAGATGTGGTCTCAGCAGGGCAGAGTAGTGGAGGAAGAACCTCCCTAGACCTGCTGGAAACTCTTCTCAATGCACCCTAAGATGCCCTTGGCCCTCTTGGCCACATTGCTGTCTATAGAGAACTTGCTGTCTACAAGGACTCTTTCTATTCTATATTCTCTTTTTGCTGTGCCCACCCTCTGTCAGTATCTTTCTCTGACAGTCAGATGTGCTTTCTGGTTTTTGGCAGCACAGGAGTTCTCTGAAAAGCTACTGCTTTTCAGCTACAAGAAGGCTACAAGAAGGCTGCAGAGGGACTGTTTGCAAAGGCCTGCAGGGACAGGACCAGGGGCAATGGTTTGAAAGGAGAGCAGAGCAGATTTAGATTGGATGTGAGGAGCAAGTTCTGCACCATGAGGCTGCTGCAACACTGCAACAGGTTGCCCAGGGAGGTGGTTGAAGGCCCCATCTCTGGAGAACTTCAAGGTGAGACAGGACAAAGCAACCTGATGTAGTGGAGGATGTCCCTGCTGACTGCAGGGGGGCTGGACTGGATGACCTTTGGTGGTCACTTCCAACCCAAACCATTCTATCATTCTGTAAAAATATAGTCAATAATGCAACTGAATTTAAAGAAACAACCAGGGCTTTACTCATTCTCCTTACAGTATTCTAGGCAGAACTCTATTCTCCTAAGAAGTTCATGATTCCTGACATTTAAATCTAGTTCCTCTTTCTCTTGCCCCTTTTTAAACACAAGCAGCCAACTGCCAGTTTTACCACTGCAGACCACATCAGAGAAATAACTGAACCACAGCTGACCCTCTAAGTGTACAACAAGTAAACAGCTCTTTGAGAAACCAGCTACCGAACAACAAAAGAGCAGAAAATCATTCATCCTTGTTTGGCTGGTTCATAGAATCATAGAATCAGTCAGGGTTGGAAGGCACCACAAGGATCATCTAGTTCCAACCCCCTGCCATGGGCAGGGACACCCTACACTAGATCACGCTGGCCAGAGCCTCGTCCAGCCTGGTCTTAAACACCTCCAGGGACTGGGCCTCAACCACCTCCCTGGATAACCCATTCCAGGCCTTCACCACTCTCATGGTGAAGAACTTCTTCCTCACATCTAGCCTGAATCTCCCCATTCCCAGCTTCATTCCATTCCCCCTAGTCCTATCACTACCTGAGATCCTGAGAAGTCCCTCCCCAGCCTTCCTGTAGGCTCCCTTCAGATACTGGAAGGCCACAATGAGGTCACCTCGGAGCCTTCTCTTCTCCAGACTCCAGGTTGGTTGGTTTAAACTCTACTTCACCCTCTTTCTGTGGAAGTCCCTGGTAAAACCACAGTCCACTCAGAAGCTGGAACAAAGCTTACAGCTTCTAACTGCCCAAAAGGCTTTCTGCAAAGACATGGCTGGAAAGCAGCCCTGAGGAGAGAGACTTGGGGGTGCTGGCGGACAAGAAGCTCAACATGAGCTCTCAATGTGCACTTGCAGCCCGGAAAGCCAATCAGATCCTGGGCTGCATCAAGAGAAGTGTGACCAGCAGGGCAAGGGAGGTGATTCTCTCCCTCTACTCAGCTCTGGTGAGACCCCACCTGGAGTACTGCGTCCAGTTCTGGAGCCCCTATCACAAGAGGGATCTGGAGGTGCTGGAACGTGTCCAGAGAAGGGCCACGAGGATGATCAGAGGGCTGGAGCACCTCTCCTATGAGGACAGACTGAAGGAGTTGGGGCTGTTCAGTCTGGAGAAGAGAAGGCTCCAAGGTGATCTAATTGTTGCCTTCCAGTATCTGAAGGGGGCCTACAAGAAGGCTGGAGAGGGACTTCTCAGGATCTCAGGTAGTGATAGGACTAGGGGGATGGAATGAAGCTGGAGGTGGGGAGATTCGGGCTGGACATGAGGAGGAAGTTCTTCCCCATGAGAGTGGTGAAGCCCTGGAATGGGTTGTCCAGGGAGGTGGTTGAGGCCCTGTCCCTGGAGGTGTTTAAGACCAGGCTGGATGAGGCTCTGGCCATCCTGATCTATTGTGAGGTGTCCCTGCCCATGGCAAGGGGGTTGGAACTAGGTGATCCTTGTGGTCCCTTCCAACTCTGACTGATACTATGGCTTTGCACTGCAGTGCAAGAGAGCAGCTGCACTTAAGAGCTTAATGCAGTGGTGTGCAAGAACTGCAGCACCTTTGAAGAGCATCACCTTGGAGCTTTGTTACACCTTGGATAATAAATCAGATCTGCAACTGCAGCAAATTGTTCTACTGAGTTGTGTTCCACCTCCCCCAAGTATTACAAAATAGTAGGAGCTTAACACTGAATGTAAGTGTTCAGAAGTGAAAATATTTAGATTAAACAAAACAATAAATTCCTATTTACCAGAGTTTTCAGCCAGCCTGAATTTGCCACAACAGAGATACCTTCTCCACTGTTTACGGACGTTCTCCTTCGTTACACAGTAGAAGATAAAAATGAAGAACCCTGCAAAAAAACCCAAACAAACAACATGCAAGAAGGCTGCAAAACTGACTTTTACTCCCTCTTGATGAAGAGTTCTTTGCCTTTCATTTCTTTGCAATTTCTGATCAGTAGTAACACTTCTCTGTGGGGAAAAATTGGACAGCACTGACCACTAAAGAGTACTTTTCCCTAACATGGGCTGACACCATTCACATAAACAAATGCAAGAACAAGAGATGTCCTTGGGCCAGAAGGCAAATTGTGTCCTGGGCTGCAGCCAGAGGAGTGTGGGCAGCAGGGCAAGAAGGGGATTCTGCCATCTGACTCTGCAGAGACCTCACCTCCAAACCTGCCTCCAGTTCTGGTGTCCCCAGTACAAGAAGGGCACAGAGCTGCTGGAGAGAGTCCAGAGGAGGCCACAAACATGATCCGAGGGCTGGAGCAGCTCTGCTATGAGGACAGGCTGAGGGAGCTGGGGGTGTTCAGCCTGGAGAAGACTCCAGGGGGACCTTAGAACTGCCTTCCAACACCTGAAGGGATCCTGCAGGAAGGCTGCAGAGGGACTTTTCCTGAGGGTGTCTGAAGACAGGAAAGGGGGGGGAATAGTTTGAAGCTGAGGCAGAGCAGGGTTAGACTGGAGCTGGAGAAGAAATTCTTCAGTGTGAGGATGGTGAGACTCTGGAATAAGCTGCCCAGGGAAGCTGTGGCTGCCTCCTGCATGGGGGTGTTGAAGGCCAGGTTGGATGAGGCCTTGGAGCAGCTGAGTCTAGTGGAGAGGTGTCCCTGGACATGGTGGAGAGCTTGGAGGAGATGACCTCTGAGGTCCCTTCCAACCTGAGCCAGTCTGTGATTCTTTAGGATTAAGTGGAGAAATTATAGAGTTTTCACCACGTTAATTTCATTATTAGGTGAACATTCAGAGCAACTCAGAAATTAAAACTGATCTGTTAAATCCTCACTTCCAGTGCTGTCTAGTTTGCATGCATTTTAGAAATGATAATATTTATAGCTATAGATACAGCACACCTACACACAGTAGTTAGCTTTCCTGTACCTAGCTGTAACATAACTGTAACTTAAGATTACAGGAAAGCAGACATCCTGGCCTGGAACAAAACCAGTATGGCCAGCAGGAGCAGGGCAGGTGCCTCTGCACTCAGCACTGGTGAGGCCACAGCTTGAGCACTGGGTTCAGTTCTGGGTGCCACAGCATAGGAAAGATAAGTGTCCAGAGAACATGAGGACACAGTCTCAAGTAGTGCCAGGGGAGGTTTAGGCTGGATGGTAGGAAGAAATTCTTCCCAGAAAGAGAGATTGGCCATTGGAATGTGCTGCCCAGGGAGGTGGTGGAGTCACCATCACTGGATGTGTTTAAAAAGGGACTGGATGAGGCACTTGGTGCCGTGGTTTAGATGATTAGATGGTGTTGGGTGATAGGTTGGACTCAGAGGTCTTTTCCAACTTGGTTGATTCTGTATTCTGAGAAGAGCAACCAGGCTGGGGAGGGGTTTGGAGGTATCATATGAGGAGCAGCTGAAGGAGCTGGGGGTGTTTAGTCTGGAGAAGAGAAGGCTGAGGGGAGATATTATTGCTCTGTACAGCTCCCTGAAAGGAGGCTGGAGTGAGGCTGGGGTTGGTCTCTTCTCCCAAGTAACCAGCAACAGGATGAGAGGCAATGAGTTTGAGTTGTGCCAGGGGAGGGTTAGGTTGGACATGAGGAAAAGCTTCTTGATTGTGAGTGTGGTGAGGGGTTGGAACAGGCTGCCCAGGGAGGTGGTGGAGTCCCCATGCCTGGAAGTGTTCAAGAAGCTGTAGCTGTGGTGCTTCAGGCTAACATTTTAGTGGCCAGGGGAGTTGGATGATGGTTGGACTCAATGATCTTAAAGGTCTCTTCCAGCCTTAATGACTCTATGAATCCAATGAACAAGTTCTAGAACAAGTTCTATAAAAGATACAACAAGTTCAATCAAAAAAAGGGCTATGTTCAAATGCATTTTTTTAAATTCTATGATGTACACCACAGGCTGTCACATGGAAGGTAAACTCACCTTGCAAAGTGTTGAAGATGGTGAAGAGGTAAGTGAAGACCTCATTTACTGTGAAGAAAGCAAATCCCCAAGTAATTCCCAACAAGAATGTGAGGCCAGCCACGCTCCTAAGGTCCTGAATGCTGGTTTTCCTTTGAGCACCAAGCTGTTTTTTCTTCTTGATCCGACACAGCTGGATCAGCACAACAATGAACATGCTGATATTGATCAGGAAGATCAGGCAGAAGTATCCCACAGCAGTAATGTAGAAGACAACTCGATTTTTAATCCAGCAGCTGCAACAAGAGAACAATCTGTCAAATGCTGTCAGAAGCAGCAATGAAAAGAAATAAACCTGAAATACAGGTGTGGTTTATTGCACAGGCAAAATGGTTTTGCCTCTTAATCCAGAAGTACTTTTTTTGGCCAAAGGGTAAGAGCTTTCATACATACAGGCAATCACCACTGCTGGAGAGCAGTGAAAGGGAAAAGGACCTGGGGGTCCTAGTGGATGGGAGGTTGACCATGAGCCAGCAATGTGCTCTTGTGGCCAAGAAGGCCAAGGGCATCCTGGGGTGGATTAGAAGGGCTGTGGTTAGTAAGTTGAGAGAGGTTCTCCTTCCTCTCTGCCCTCCTGAGGCCACATCTGGAATATTTTGTCCAGTTCTGGCCCCCTCAGTTCAAGAAGGACCTCAGGGAACTGTTTGAAAGTTTCCAGCACCGGGCGACAAAAATGATGAAGGGACTGAGTGGAAGATCTTCCTTGTGATGAGAGCCTGAGGGAGCTGAGGGCTCTTTAGCTTGGAGAGGAGGAGCTTGAGGGGTGACTTCATTCATGTTGATGAAGATATAAAGGGTGAGTGCCAAGAGAATGGAGCCAGGCTCTGCTGGGTGATGCCCAATGACAGCACAAGAGGCAATGATGGAAGTTGAGGTATAGGAAGTTCCATGGATACAGGAGGAAGAATTATTTCCCTGTGAGGGTGACAGAACACTGGAACAGGCTGCCCAGGGGTGTTGTGCAGTCTCCCTCTCTGGAGACGTTCAAAACCTGCCTGGATGAGTTCCTGCGTGAGCTGCTCTAGATGCTCCTGTACTGGCAGGGGGTTGGACTGGATGCTCTCTGGAGGTCTCTTCCAGACCCTAACATTCTGTGATTCTGTGATCACAAAAATCATGACCTATTATAGCACTGCACCATCACAAAGCTCTCCTGCTGCTTTCTTCCTCACCTTTCATGTAAAGAAAAGCAATTCCACAGGACCTGTGCCCCAGCCACCCCCAAGAAAGCACCTCCCTTTAACTCACAATTCATCAGGCCTGTTGACTGAAACCTTCCCAGTGGTTATGAGTCCATAGTTGTCTGGTGACACTGCCAACACGATGGACACAACTACAGCTGGGAGCCCTAGGAGGTTATGAACAGACACACAAGTGAAAATCATGACAGACAGTATTAGGATGACTTGAAATTATAATTTTCCTATGTCCTGTTTCTGCTATTTGTCTGTTTTGAATTCTGCTGCCTGAACTGCTCAGAAGCACAACTTGCAAAGGAACATGAGGCCTTGCTGCCATTCAGCCAGACCTGGACAGGCTGGAGAGTTGGGTGGGGAGAAATGGAATGAAATCCAACAAGGACAAGGGCAGAGTCTGGCATCTGGGAAAGAACAACCACATGGACCAGGATGGCTGAGGGGCTGACCTACACTGGTAGGGCCTGTGAGGGTGGCAGAGCCCGGGAGAAGGCTGCCCAGAGAGGTTGTAGAGTCTTCTTCTCTGGAGACATTCCAAACCCACCTGGATGTGTTCCTGTGTGACCTGCTCTAGCTGCTCCTGCTCTGGCAGTGGGGTTGGACTGGATGATCTTTCCCTCTAATCCCTAATGTTCTGTGATTCTGTGAAGAGTTCCTCCCCACAGCTAGCTCTAAACCATTCAGTGTAAGGCAGGAAATACCATCACCCACATTTACTCAAGCGACCAGAGAGAATAGCCAGGTCAAGAATCTCTTCATGCTTAATCTTTCACTGCTTTTTGTTAGCAATGTTGGTATTCCAGAAATGATGTTCAAGGCCAGGCTGGATGAGGCCTTGAGCAACCTGGGCTAGTGGAAGTGTCCCTGCCCATGGTAAGGGGGCTGGAACTGGATGATCTTTAAGGTTCCTTCTAACCTAAAACATTCTATGAATCTGTGAACCTATACCAAAGCACAACTGCCACAACCTGTCTACCAGATGGAGATGGAAGCCTGCACATTCCAAATTGGTTCTCTTATGCTTGCAGGAGGAACATTCATTATCAATTTGCATTGCAGCAGCCTCTGTTCTGCAGTGAGGGAGAGAGTTCCCTACCTCAGAAAGGTGGAATAGATAGGATCAGGTTTACTGGTAATGAATACCTGGCCACTGCAAGGTCACAACATTTAATGCCTGCTTCACTTTCATTTCTGAACTGTGTCACATTCACTGAAATAGCTGATAAGAGAATGGATCTATTTACCAGCCAAAAAGGAACAAAAACACAACCCAGCAATACATACCCCAGCCAACAATGCAGAACTTCAGAATGTATTTCCTTACATAGGTGTTGAAGACTTTCACAAGGGCCAGATACATGTGGAAAGCTTCTAGGCCCATCCAGGTGAAGGAAACCAAGAGGAAATAGTGAAGAAATACTGCAACTGCAATGCAGAGGCCTCGTGTGTCATAGAGTGCAATCCACGAGTCAAGGAGAAAGACTAAGTTGAGCAGGAGTAATGCAGCACACAGCTGAATGAGGATTTTGGAGGGGTAATCTCTCCTGATTTTCCTGACAAGAAAAAGCAAATTGGGGAGATGACATCAACTGTCCAAGGATCCCTGGCTTATTTATTCTCTTCTAGCCCTTACTGCACAAATGGCAAGAAAAAACCCCACAACCTTAGTTCATATATTGTGACTGACACAAAATGCTTTATGCATTCAATTTATACATGAGGTTTCCAAATTAGTTATCTGCATGAATAAAGCTACTTGTAATAAGGTTACAAAAACACAACCAGGAACTTGGATTCTTAGACTTTATTGCCACAATTCCCCCACCCCCCATATTCTAGGTTAGACTTCTTGTTGCAGTACTCCCAAAATGTTCTTTATTGGCATGCCAGATTAGTTTTTTGATTAGGTTTCTAAAGCCTTGATAGAGACAAATGCATTCTTGATGATCAGAGGGCTGGAGCACCTCTCCTATGGAGACAGACTGAGAGAGTCGGGGTTGTGCAGACTGGAAAAGAGAAGGCTTCAAACTGACCTTATTGTGGCCTTCCAATATCTGAAGGGGGCTCTAAGAAAGTTGGGGAGGGACTTTTGAGGGTGTCAGGCAGTGATAGGACTGGGGGAATGGAACAAAACTAGAAATGGGTAGTTTCAGATTAGATGTTAGGAAGAAGTTGTTCCCCATGAGGGTGGTGAGACACTGGCACGGGTTGCCTAGGGAAGTGGTGGAAGCCTCCTGCCTGGAGGTTTTCGCAGCCAGGCTGGATGTGGCTCTGGGCAACCTGATGTAGTGTGAGGTGTCCCTGGCCATGGAGGAGGGTGGAACTGGATGATCCTTGAGATCCCTTGCAACCCTGACAATTCTATGATGCTATGATTCCATGCAGTAAGAACTTCAAGAAGGATTTCCAAAATATGGGGAGGTTGCAGTAGTTAAGGCTCAGACCTAAGAAAACATCCCAGCAAAGAGCACAAATGTGTTTTAAAACGTTGTCATTCTGCACTGCTTTGTCTGTGTGGTATCTTAAACACATTCCTGCACATTTCTCTGATGATAACCCATGATAAAATATTTAAGAGCACTACTTCTGCAGTTTTTGCTGCGCAGATTACTTATGATTACTTCACTTCTCCACAAGATTATCATTCCTAAACATTGAATTCCTGGGGCCCCCAGCACAAGAGGGACAGGTTCAGAGGAAGGCCATGAAGATGATCAGAAGGCTGCAGAATCTCTCCTATGGGGATAGGCTGAGAGAGTTGGGGCTGTTCAGCCTGGAGAGGAGAAGGCTGTGGGGAGACCTTAGAGCAGCCTTCCAGTACCTGAAAGGGGCTACAAGAAAGCTGGGAAGGGACTTGTTAAAAGGGCTGCGAGTGATAAGGACAAAGGGCAATGGTTTGAAATTAGAGGAGAGGACTGGATGATAGGAATAAGTTCTGCACCATGAGGGTGGTGAGACACTAGAACAGGTTGCCCTGGAGGTGTTGAAGGCCAGATTGGATGAGGCCTTGGTCTAGTGGAAGGTGTCCCTGCCTGTGGGTCCCTTCCAATGTAAACCATTCTATGAATCTATGAATCCTGTTAAACCTGGACTCATTTGTGCATTATTAACAGAGACAAAATCCAAGACAGCACTTTGCAGGGAAGATTACAAACACTCATAACTGAAGAACAATGGCAGCTGAGTTGAGCAGGTACTTACTCAAAGGCTATGTAGGTCACAAGAGTAATAGAAAGAAAAATTGCAGACAGGCCACAGCCTATGTAGGATATAAAAGTCAGCACCAGTTCCTGTGTGGGATTCAAAGGAGTATTGCCATACAGGTTCTAAAATGGAAACAGAAGTTCATTTTAGAGAATGTATTTTTATTAACAAAAAAAGCCCTCTCTAAATGTACCTTTCTCTCTGCAATCAAACAAGCCAAAAAGAAACAGTTCTTTTCATCATGCATCTTACAAAAGGTTAACTGAAAACCAGAAAAGCCAAGAAAGCCCTTTCAGGAGCAGGGAACTGCACTCTGTGATCCTTAAGTGTCCTTTCCAACAGAAGATATTTATGATTCTATGCTTCTAGTTGTGCAGTTCTCTTTGATTATAAAGCTGTTTTAAATTTGATTTATCATGCTTTTTATTTCCTACAATACAAACATCTGCCTGAATGTAAA
Organism: Picus viridis; assembly: GCA_033816785.1. Taxonomy (NCBI): domain Eukaryota; kingdom Metazoa; phylum Chordata; class Aves; order Piciformes; family Picidae; genus Picus; species Picus viridis. Next base: position 30,255,932 of record CM066570.1, on the reverse strand, counting down.
AGCTGCAGTTCAGTAAGCACTTTAGGATGTTTTTCTGCTCCAGGGTCATTCATTTGCTATCATTCAACAAGCAGCTTCAGCACAGGTAGGACAGAGGAGTCCAGAGGAGGGCCACAAAGATGATCAGGGGGCTGGAGCACCTCTGTTATGAAGACAGGCTGAGGGAGCTGGGGGTGTGCAGCCTGCAGAAGAGAAGGCTCCAGGAAGACCTAAGAGCAGCCTTCCAGTACCTGAAGAGGGCTACAGGGAGGCTGCAGAGGGACTGTTTGCAAAGGCCTGCAGGGACAGGACCTGGGGCAATGGTTTGAAATGAGAGCAGAGCAGATTGAGATTGGCTGTGAGGAACAAGTTCTGCACCAGGAGGATGCTGCAACACTGGAGCAGGCTGGCCAGGGAGGTAGTTGAGGCCCCATCCTGGGAGATATCCAAGGACAAAGCTCTGAGCAGTCTGATCTAAAGGAGGTGTCCCTGCTGACTGCAGGGAAGTTAGACTGGATGACCTTTGGAGGTCCCTTCCAACCCAAAACCATTCTCTGATTCTAAATGTCCTAACGGTGAAGTGAATAGAACCTAAGCAGAATTTCACAGGTGCTGTGTGCTTCCTGAAGGTGCTTATGGAACACCTGTTTCAATGTGTTCTTCAGTCAGGCTAAGATTGCATCATTTTGGTTTTTCAATAATTACCATCAAAACTGCAAAGCTTGTGAGGTGGTTGCATGAGCAGACTGTTTCATTCACTCTCCTTTCTTTAACTATGCAGCCTTCAGATGACCAGCCTCCATGTCCACCTGGTAATGAAAACAGCTTGCTTATTCATGAAAGCCTTTACTTATATTAACATGAACTGCCACAGCTACTCCAACATGAGATCTTGGGTGATACCAAGCACTTACCATTTTTATTGAAGTCCCAAAAAACACATCTGACTGTTGAATTATCCTGTTTAGGAGGTAAGAAAAAAAACAACAAAGGTGTTTTACCAAACTCTGAGTTTATGACAAAGTAATTAATGAATTAGCAATGCAGGCAAGAATAAATATTTTAAGCAGTTAATATGCATGGTTCACATGAAAGAAAAATTCATTTAGGGACATAGAAAGGATTCTTTTAATTAATCTGTTCAGCATGTGAAAATATGAACATCTCCCTGTGAGGCCAGGCTGAGGGAGCTGGGGCTTGGAGCTTAGAGCAGAGGCACCTGAGAGGTGACCTCATTGCTGAGGATCAAGATGTGCAGGGCAGTGTCAGGAGGACAGAGCCAGGCTCTGCTCAGGGATGTCCAAGGATAGCACAAGGGGCACTGGATGCCAGCTGGAGCAGAGGAGGTTCCAAGGGAATGTAAAGAAAAACTTTCTCTTTGTGAGGGTGGCAGAGCTCTGGAGCAGGCTGCCCAGAGAGGTTGTGGAATCTCCTGCTCTGGAGACATTCCACAGCCCCCTGGATGTGTTCCTGTGTGATCTGCTCTAGGTGCTCCTGCTCTGCCAGGGGGCTTGGAACTAGATGATCTTTAAGATCCCTTCCAACCCAAACCATTCCAGGATTCTATGAGAAGAGAAGCATAGGTAGAAAAGAAAAAACTGGATGGATGGAGCAAAATGACCTGAGACCATTCCAGAACAAAATGCTTTGCCAGTGGCAAATATGCAAAATTGAGCGATTTTGTAAGTCCAGATGGAGATTAAACATCCTCAGTAGTAAAGCAGAGCCAACCAAGCTGTATTCTTGGTAGCAGTAGCTGTAGTGTTTCTTCTGCAACAGCTTCAGTGGAGGCACTAAAACTGCACCCCAAAAAAATTGCAAACTGTACCTGGTTAGGTTTGATGCTCTGTAAAGTGACAGTGACATTTTCCTTTAAGTTGCTAACTGTGAGGTTGGCCACACTTGAGGATATAACATTGCTGATCAAAGATGCATTCTTCAAGGACAGATCCTGGAACAACAACAAAGAATCAAGATTTTAAAATCTTTAAAAGAAAGCAATAGCAGTGTAGAGCACCCAGAAGCTCAGTTGCTGTGTGGGCAACATTACTTTTTAATCAGGACCTTCTGAAATGTGTTTTGTGGCTAAAAAGCCCATTCAGATTCTATTTTGCTTTAGGCTTCACTTTAAAACCATTATGAAGAGAAGATCAAAAAGATACCTGGAACACAGAGGTATTTTTGAAGAAGTTGAATATGATTCTAGAAGCCAAGTCCAACTCTCCAGGGTGTAAACTTGTCAGCAGTGATGGAGGAAGTGTAATGGATCCAAGGCTACTTAGGTCACTAACTGCCTTAACGCCCAGAGAGATCTGCAAAAACAAAGGCAAAGAAAAATGCTTCAGAATGAAAAAAAAAAAATGTATTTTGAGTTTAGGACTTCAAAAGACTTATCTCTGTCAGCAGCTCACTGCTGCTCTCTCACCCCTCTCCTGCTCCAATGGACAAATAGCATTTGCAGGCCTGAAAAGGATGAAACTCATTTGCAGGCCCTCTGAAAATCCTCTGGTTTTACCCATTTGCTTACAGAGACAGAACCCAAGAACACATCACTGTGGTGGGCAATACTGATTTGAAAAAGGTGAAGAGCAACAACCAAGGAAGGTCTATGGAACTGCACAAGGAGAAGAACATTGCACAGAACAGAAGCCTGCAAAGGCAGACATTTTTATGTCCCATATGAATTTTGCCAGCATTCAGAAAGGCTGTAAAAAAAAAAGTCCTTATTTCACAAGAGGTTTTTAAGTACAGGAGGTTAAGCAGAATCTCAGAACATAAACCCCTTTATGATCATCTAGGAAAGATGATAGAAATAAACTGACTGAGCTACAATTCTGATATCTCAAGAGAGCATCAAAAAAACACCTTAACTTCCTGCCAGTTTGCTGTGCTGTATCACAGTATTACCAAGGTTGGAAGAGACCTCGAAGATCATCGAGTCCAACCTGTAACCACAGACCTCAAGATTAGACCATGGCACCAAGTGCCACATCCAGTCCCCTCTTGAACACCTCCAGGGACGGTGACTCCACCACCTCCCTGGGCAGCACATTCCAATGGCAAATCACTCTCTCAGTGAAGAACATTCTCCTCACCTCGAGCCTAAACTTCCCCTGGTGCAGCTTGAGACTGTGTCCCCTTGTTCTGGTGCTGGTTGCTAGGGAGAAGAGGACAACCCCTTCCTGGCTACAACCACCTTTCAGGTAGTTGTAGAGAGCAATGAGGTCGCCCCTGAGCCTCCTCTTCTCCAGGCTAAACAACCCCAGCTCCCTCAGCCTCTCCTCATAGGGCTTGTGCTCAAGGCTTCTCACCAGCCTTGCTGCCCTTCTCTGGACACGTTCAAGTGTCTCGATGTCCTTCTTAAACTGAGGGGCCCAGAACTGGACACAGTACTCAAGGTGCGGCCTAACCAAAGCCGAGTACAGGGGCACAATGACCTCCCTGCTCCTGCTGGCCACACCATTCCTAATGCAGGCCAGGATGTACTCATGAGACAGAGAGCTTTGGTCAGTACAAAAGCTCTAACATTTTCTTGCCACTTTACATCCAAGCATCATCATGTCAGAGCTCCTCAGAGATGTGAAACATCAGCAGAACTGAAGAAAGAGATCATCTGTGCACTCAAAGAATGGGAGCAACAGTGGAAGAACCTCACAGTGCCCTTGAGAAAATGGTTTCACTCTTCTCTTTAGACCAGTGGTCTCCAAACCTTTCCTGACATGGGAAGCCCTAAAAATTTTGTGACCATGCACCCCAAAAATCAAAGCTGCAGAATGTGATTCTGTGATTCATGCACCATACACTGCTAGGAAAACAGAAAGGAACTCAGATGTTAACAATCCAGATCATTTTCAGTGTCACACAAGAGTTCCAGTACTACATCTTCACTATCAATACAGACTGGGGAGGAAGTGTTAGAAAGCAGCCCTGTGGAAAAAGACTTGGGGGTGCTGTTGGATGAGAAGCTGGACAGGAGCAGGCAGTGTGAGCTTGCAGCACAGAAGGCAAATCACAGCCTGGGCTGCATCCAAAGCAGTGGTGCCAGCAGATCCAGAGAGGTGATTCTGACACTTTGCTCTGCTCTGGTGAGACCTCACCTGGAGTACTGCATCCAGCTCTGGAGCCCTCAATACAGGAAGGACATGGACTTGATGGAGAGGGTCCAGAGGAGGGCCACAAAAATGATCAGGGGGTTGGAGCACCTCTGCTATGAGGACAGGCTGAGGGAGCTGGGGGTGTTCAGCCTGGAGAAGAGAGGCAGGGAGACCTGAGAGCAGCCTTCCAGGACTTGAAGGGGCTACAGGAAGGATAGAGACAGACTGTTTGAAAAGGCCTGCAAGGATAGGACGAGAGGCAATGGCTTCAAACTAAAGAAGGGCAGATTTAGATGGGATATCAGGAAGCTAAGTTCTTCACTATGAGGGTGGAGGAACACTGGAACAGGTTGCTCAGGGAGGTGGCTGAGGATCCTTCCCTGGGGATATTCAGGGGGAGGCTCAATGAGGCCCTGGGTAACCTGACCTGGTTGGGGATGTCCCTGCTGACTGTGTGGAGGTTTGACTGGATGAGCTTTGGAGGTCCCTTCCAGCTTGGATCATTGTATGATTCTAGAGCTCACACCACACTAAGGTATTTCCTCCTCTGAGAGGGCAGAACATGCTAAATCTTGTCCAGAACTTCCCTTTCTTAAGCCTCACAGGCTGGGATTGTCCAAACTACCATTTCCTCAACAAGGAAGGAGATCTGGAGTGAGACAAAGTGGGTCCAACCTTTCTAAGCTCTTCTTTCTTGGCAAGACCAACTAGTCATGAGTGACAAATGTGTGAATGTCATTATCCAAACAACAGAAGACTTCTTTCCTGGAACCCTCTGCAATTCATCTCCTAGCAGATGAAGCCACCTGGCAAAATTCCTTGACAGATTTCAGCACAATCAGAATGGTTGATTAATTGACTCATGAGTCAGGGGTTCTGAGGCAAAGTTACTGTGCCAAACGCTCTGTCCATTCTGGTGCTCTGGCTGTACCCTCTCCAATGCCTTATGAATTGGATGCCAGATTCTGCTAAGTCTGTTGCTTATTTACACAATAAAAAAATGAAAGGAAAAAGTACTGAGGGCTTCAAAACCAAAGTATTTTTCCTCTGAAACAACCAACATGAACAAAAGACCCTGAAACTGTAACATAAACCCAGGATAAACTCAAGGTACATAGGAACATAAAACCAGAAAGACTTAGAAATAAACACAAAGCCACACTTAAAAATAAACACAAAACCAGAAAGACTTAACAATAAATGTAAACCCATACTTAAAAATAAATATAAGCCCAGAGAGACTTAAAAGTAAATAAATAGCCATAAACACTTAAGAATAAATATACAGCCACACATACTTAAAAATAAATATACAGTCATAAATACTTAAAGATACATAAAAAAATGTAACTGTTTTAGAATAATATAAAACTATAAATACTTAAAAATAAAGGACAATTTGTCTTTTAGAATTCTCAGTCTTCACCTGGAGATCAGCTGAGTCCTGGACAGCGAAAGACATTTGGTTGGAGCGGATGCGATTGGTTTTGACAACAGCTAGAGCCAAGGATGGGGAGACAAAATCAGCAGATGCTGCTGAGAAGTTCAGTTTCAAGCCAATAGAATCCACCAGTTTTATAATCCTGTCAAGAAAAAAAAAGAGGTATTTAATATTACCAAGCACATAAACTCACAGTTCTCAAGGAAGTTCCCAGATTCACAGCTTCACAGATCGCATTAGGTTGGAAGGGACCTTCAAAGGTCATCTTGTCCAAGCCCCCTGCGGTCAGCAGGGACACCTCCAGTCTGATCTTGAATGTCTCCAGGGATGAGGACTCAATCACATCCCTGGGCAGCCTGTTACAGTATTTCACCACTCTCACTGTAAAGAACTTCTTCCTGATGTCCAACCTAAATCTGCTCTGCTCCAGTTTCAAACCATTGCCCCTTGCCCTATCACTCCAAGCCCTTCTAACAGTCCCTCCCCAGCCTTCCTGTAGGTCCCCTTCAGATACTGAAACATAGCTCTAAGGTCTCCCCAGAGAGAGCAGCAACCCAAGTGCTGTGTAAAATACAGCTGTGTTTACTAATTGTGGTGTCAACACAAAACACAATACAGTTTTACATGGCACTGGATTATAGTAAAGCTGGTAACAACTAGAACAATACTGCCTCTGGTTTGTGTGTGGATCTGAAAGGGCTCCTGGTTTGTGTGTGGATCTGAAAGGGCTCCTGATCTGGATGCCACAGGATAGGAAAGACATGAAGGGGCTGGAGCATGTCCAGGGAAGAGCAATGTCACTGGGGAAGGGTCATATAAGGAGCAGCTGAGGGATCTTGGGGGTGTTTGGTCAGAAGATGAGAAGGCTGAAGGGAGAGCTTATTGGTCTCTACAGCTCCCTGAAAGGAGGCTGGAGTGAGGCTGGGGTTGGTCTCTTCTCCCAAGTAACTAGAGAGAGGCAATGAGTTGAACTTGTGTCAGGGGAGATTTAGGTTGGACATGAGGAAAAACTTCTTTAGTGAGAGAGTGGTGAGGGGCTGGAACAGGCTGCCCAGGGAGGTGGTGGAGTCACCATCCCTGGAGGTGTTCAGGAAGCTATTGATGTGGTGCTTCAGGCTAACATTTAGTGGCCATGGGAACTGGGCTATGGCTGGACTCCATGACCTTAAAGGTCTCTTCCAGCCTCTGCGATTCTATGAATCTTTTGGATTAGGACTTTGAAAGAGAGAAACTTGCCAAAACCAATTTCTCAAGACAGTCAACACAACACACCTTTAACCTATTGCCAGAGTGACCTACCTGTTAGATATCCGGGGAGGTAATGGCTGAGAAGCAGTCAGGACCCTGCTAACCTCACCAACCATCCTTTCTACATCCTTTGGCTCGACTTTGCCAGCTGCGACCTCATTTTCTATCTTGGACACGATTTGCTCAGCTGTGCTGACACTGATGGTGGTGTACAAGGACGTGGTGTAGGTGGCAGCTGACAGTGTCTTCCCTGGGACAAAAGAAAGGGTGGGCTTTTATTTTAAGGTTATGTTCAACAGATTGAAGTCAGCTTTGAGAAGCAGTAAAACTAAGCAGTTCTCTTGACCAACAACTTCTAAGGTCTCTCAATGTGAGACAGAATCCCTTTTTCCCCCTCTCCCTACCAGATTTGAACACTTTAGACCTTATGAACACACAAAGCAAGGTTCTAGATTGTCAGCATTAATTCCAGTTTTTACTGATCACAGAGTTCTTCACATCAGATTATTACTGATGTCAAATAATCTATTTTTTCATTATTCTTTTTAGCCACTGGGTTCCTGACAATAGAATAAAAGCAGAATAAAAGCAAAGAATAAAATCAGCAATTTTGTGAGAAGCTTTCAAAGATGCATACAATCTTTTAGTATTTTTATTGATTACAGAGTTCTTATTGCTGATGTTAAATAATCTGGGTTTTTATCCTTATTTTTAGCCACTGTGTTCCTGACAATAGAATAAAATCAAGGGGGAATAAAATCAAAGGGGAATAAAATCAAAGGGGGAATAAAATCAAAGGGGGAATAAAATCAAAGGGGGAATAAAATCAAAGGGGGAATAAAATCAGCAATTTGGAGAGAAGCTTTTAAAGCTGCATACAATCTTCAGAGGAAAATATCTACCCACCAAGAATATTTCTGATCAGTAACAATCCTTTAATGAAGATGCAACAGTGATTTGCAGTATTTTGAATACTAGTATCTACCTCTCTCAGTGGCTCAGTTCTTTCTGCCAAAGGTCCCTGGTGGAACTCAGCTCAGCATCTATCTATCACAGTTACCAACCAATCTGTGGGGTAAGCTGTCACTCATCATGGCCAAAGGCAGCAGTATTTATTTGAGTCAGAAAGCCTCCACACCTTGTGAGAGTTGTCTCAGTTTTTTCCCTCCAGGAATTGGAAGGTCCCAGCCCAGATAAACTTTATTAAACAAGATTATCTAACAGCAAAGTCTGTGTCTGGCAATAAAATAATGATTAAATAAATAAATCCTTTTACTTGACATATTTACCTGTGCTCCCATGAGGCAGGCTGCCATGGCCAGCAGCAGTAGAGTGAGGATGAGAAGCTGAGACAGAGTGGTTGACAGGGCTAACTGTAGGGGTCAAAGTTATTGTGAAAGGAGTATGGGGAAGAATAGGTGCTGCAGTAACTTTAATACCAGAAACAGGTTGGGTTGGATCAGTAGTGACATGAATTTGAGTAACAGATTTGGTAGTGGTGGTCTCAAAGAGGGAAATTGCTATTGAAGGTTTGGGGTGGAGCTCAGAAGAAGTTGCATAATGTTTAGAGAAACCTTGGGAAGGAGGAATTATTGTAACAGGGCTGCTAAGAAGCGCAGCATCAGCTTTAGCTGATGAACCTGTGCTAGTGACAGATTTTGTTGTAGGTGTGGCAACAGTGAGAGACTTAGGAGAAGCTGTAGAAGGAAAAGCTGGGGTGGCAGGTTGAGCAAGGGACTCAGAAGAGGAAAGCATAGTGGTAACAGTGGTGGAAGACACAAAAACTTCAGTAGCAGATGTGGTAGAAGTTTCAAAGAGAGGATTGGGAGCGGGAGATGTGGAGAGAGCTCCAGAAGAACGTGATTTTATGAATGGTTGCAGCAGTGGGCCAACAGTGGGGATTTGTTTGGTAGAAAGAGTGGTGGGGGAAACAAAAGAGAGAACCTTTTTAGGGCGAGGGGAATGATGGGTGGGAACCCATATAGAGTGATGTGGCACTTGGATAGTGCTGTAAAAAACAAAAAAGGGGGGAAAAAACAGAGAAATGCATGTTACAATTTAATACTGGTCAGATTTTTAAGACAAGCAGTTGTGATAGAGGAATTTACATGAGCGGTAAGGAGGTGCTACTAAATAATACAAGTTTTAAACCCAACCAGGTTGAATGTTTCATGCTCCAGGAACAGAAATGAATTCCATAACATTTTGAGAGTTCTTACATCCAAGCAAGTCATATTTTGTATTTCACAAGATTGTCAGGGTTGGAAGGGACCTCAAGGATCATCTTGTTCCAAACCCCCTGCCATGGCCAGGGATACCTCACACTAGATCAGGCTGCCCAGAGCCACATCCAGCCTGGCCTTAAAAACCTCCAGGCACAAGACTTCCACCACCTCCCTGGGCAACCTGTTCCAGAGTGTCACCACCCTCATGGGGAAGAACTTCTTCCTAATATCCAATCTGAATCGACCCATTTCTAGTTTTGCTCCATCCCCCCCGAGTCCTATCACTCCCTGACACCCTACAAAGTCCCTCTCCTGCTTTCCTGTAGCCCCCTTCAGATACTTGAAGGCAACAATAGGTCAGTTTAGAGCTAGACTAAACAGCCCCAACTCCCTCAGCCTGTCTCCAAAGCAGAGGAGCTCCAGCCCTCTGCTCACCCTCATGGCCCTTCTCTGGACACCTTCCAGCACCACCAGATCCTTCTTGTAATAGACCACAGATCCTTCCTGTAACTGGACACAGTGCTCCAGGTCTGGTCTCACCACAGTGGAGTAGAGGGGGAGAATCACCTCCTTCACCCTGCTGGCCACACTTCTCTTGCTGCAGCCCAGGCTCTGCTTGGCTCTCCGGGCTGCAAGTGCACACTGCTGGCTCATGTTGAGCTTCTCATCCACCAGCACGCCCAGGTCCTTTTCTTCAGGGCTGCTCTCAAGCCAGTCCCTGCCCGGCCTAAATTGATGCCTAGGATTGCCTCAACCCAGCTGCAGGACCCTGCACTTGGTCTTGTTGAACCTCATGAGGTTGTCATGGGCCCACCTCTCCAGCCTGTCAAGGTCCCTCTGGATGTCATTCCATCTACTTACTACATTTGTAATTCTTCAGCAGTCAAGGAACAATACTTCAGTGATGAACAGCAACAGCGATCTGCAATGACAAAGAAACGTTAACCTGGTTTAGCCTGAAGCACTAAATTGCTAATACTGTTAGGTAGGATCTTCGAATCAGCATGCTTTATGTTTTTTTAAGGTGTGTATTGCATCATTGATTTTGATGTTTTTTTTTCTAAAATGAGATTTGAAAACCAGGCTGCATCCCCTCTGCTGTGAGGACAGGCTGAGGGAGCTGGGGTTGTTCAGCCCAGAGAAAAGAAGACTCCAGTGGGACCTTAGAGATGCCTTCCAATACTTGAAAAGATCCTACAGGAAGGCTGCAGAGGGACTTCTCCTCAGGGTGTCTAACTATGGGACAAGGGAAAATGGTTTGAAGCTGAGAGAGAGTAGGGTTAGACTGGAGCTCAAGAAGTAGTTCTTCAGTATGAGGGTGGGGAGACTCTGGCACAGGCTGCCCAGGAGGCTGTGGCTGCCTCCTGCCTGGGGCTGATGAAGGCCAGTTTGGATGAGGCCTTGAGCAGCTGCATCTAGCTGAGAGGAATCCCTTCCCTAGTGGGGAGGTTGGAGTAGATGATCTCTGAGATTCCTTCCAACCTGAGCCATTCCATGCCTGTATGATCCTCACCAGTCAGAATGCCCCAAGATCTCTGCTCCATGCCTGACAAGCACTGGTTTCTCTTTGTGTTGTTTTAAAGAAAGAAAAACATAAAGCTACATCTTGGAAACAAAGAGACCAATGACATGAATCACCTCTCCCTACCATCACAATGTCACTAAGAAAAGCCTACTTTATAAACTTGGCAATTCAGGGTTGCCATTGCAGGAACATTTATGTTCTCCAGGAATTTCACACCCAAACCTTGTTATCTAAAAAGAAATAACAATCTTTTCTTTCACTACTTGGAGATTAAGGATGGAAAGAGGCTGTTTACAAAGGCCTGCAGTGATAGGACAAGGGGCAATGGATTCAAACTAGAGAAGAGGCGATTTAGACTGGATGTTAGAAACCAGTTCTGCACCATGAAGGATGGGGCCCCATTCCTGGAGATATTCAAAGGAAAGCCTGACAGGGCTCTGGGCAACCTGATCTAGCTGAGGATGTCCCTGCTGACTGCAGGGGGGTTGGACTGGATGACTTTTGGAGGTCCCTTCCAGCCCAAACTATTCTGTGATACTATTAAATGTAATCTGAGACTGCTTAAAGCATAACTTACCAATTTGGCTTATTTCTGCTTTGTCTGTTAAACTGCTAATATTCTCTCTCTCAGCCAGCTTGATGATGAAATTACACTGGATACTGTAACAAGAAGAAAAAAGCTTCAGACTCAATAACCAGATCTGCCTCACCTTTGCAACACATGAAACTAACCTCAGATGCTAAGTGAAAGCAGATTATCTCAAATGCTAAATGTGAAAGCACAGGTTGTCACATTTTAACGCTCAAAACCCACTACCTCAGGCTACAGAGAGGAGCAGCAGATCAGTTTGCAGCAGCTTATTTTTTTCTCTTTTCTCTACAAACACTGTTGATTCCTGAAAGGGGCTTTCCCTAATTGAGGACAGCCATGAAAGAGTCGACAGTTTTGTACAGATAATATCCTCATCTCCACCCTGACTGCACAGAAATGCCAGGGAGGAACTGTCAAGTGTCCTAGATGGCTGCAGTGCAGTGTGTATGAAACCTCTATCCCCTGGGGAAAGCCACTCTTCTCTTGACTTTACACAGAACTCAAACAACACAATTAAGCATGTAACTACACATCCACAGTTATGGCTCTAGGACTTGAAACCCTGCCTGTGTGGCCTGCCCTAGGTGATCCTGCTTTGGCAGGGGAGTTGGACTTGATAAGAGGAGCCTGAGGGGTGCCCTCTTTCATGCTTATAAAGATGTGCAGGGCAGTGTGGAGAGGATGGAGCCAGGCTCTGCTAAGGGATGTCCAAGGACAGCACAAGGGGCACTGGGTGCCAGCTGGAGCAGAGGAAGTGCCACAGGAACAGAATAGAAAACTTCTTCCCTGTGTGGGTGCCAGAGCCCTGAAGCAGGCTACCCAGAGACTTTGTGGAGTCTCCTTCTCTGGAGACATTCCAAGCCCACCTGGATACACTCCTGTGTGACCTGCTCTAGGTGCTCCTGCTCTGTCAGGGGGCTTGGACTGGATGATCTCTGGAGGTCCCTTCCAACCCCTAATGTTCTGTGATTCTGTGATCTCCAGAGGTCCCTTCCAACCCATATGATTCTATGAGTAATGTGTTTGTATCTCAACTCTAAATGACACACTCTGCACTGTATTCACAAGCTCTGGAATTCTCTGGAATTCTGCTGGTCCCAAATCCCTCTGCCTTAGTGATCAAATTGTTGTGACTTAGCTAAAAAACAGATGCAGGGGGGAAAAAAAAAAAATCTTATGGCAAACAAACCAGTGCTTCACCAGATGAATGAAAAGCAACAGAGCTTGATTTAATAATAATAAAAAAGGAAATAATAAAAAAGCTAAACAACTAAATCACTAATTCTGTAAGAATAATGGGATCAGAATTTCTCTGTCAGCCTACATGTATTTCTTCAGCCTGTTTCTCAGACTTCACATCCTATAACACTTGGGTTTTCCTCTGTTCCATAGCCATTCAAGCTTGAGAGATCACAAGACAACAGAAAAGCTTTTAACTATATGAACATTAAAGAAGGGAAACAAAATAGCAACAAACCTCTGATTTTCTGCACTGCATTCCATAACAGAGGACTGTAATGACAAGAGAAGAGAGAAGATTGTTTTGACACCAAGGAGAAAACAGGACTGATGCTTAAGTTTGTCAGAGAGTAACAATCAGTAATCTTACCTCACTTACTGCTTGCAAGGTTTTGTTGAACTCTGAAATACTTTGAAATAAAAAAAGTTAGCATTATGGCAGATTTTAGTTCTGTTTAGTCTAAAGACAATCACAATACTATGAAAAGAACAAGCAACTACTGAAGAAAAAAAAATAATCCAGTGGATTAGTGGTTATTCTTTTCAAATCAGACCAGTTCTAGGAGTGTAAAACCACTTGTCAAAGAATTAAAACATTTTTAAAGTTGCCTTCCATTAGTCACTCCACAAACCAAGTTTAAACCTCTGTCCCCACATATTTTAACATCAATCCACTTCTTTAGAAATTATTTAGAATCACAGAATTGTCAGGGTTGGAAGGGACCTCAAGGAGCAGCCAGTTCCAACCCCCTGCCATGGCCAGGGACACCTCACACCACAGCAGGTTGCTCACAGCCACATCCAGCCTGGCTGCAAACACCTCCAGGCAGGAGGCTTCCACCACCTCCCTGGGCAACCTCTGCCAGGCTCTCACCACCCTCATGGGCAACAACTTCTTCCTCACATCCAAGCTCAATCTCCCCACTTCTAGTTCTGCTCCATTCCCCCCAGTCCTATCACTCCTTGACACCCTCAAAAGTTCCTCCCCAGCTTTCTTGGAGCCTCCTTCAGATACTGGAAGGCCACAAGAAGGTCTCCTTGGGGCCTTCTCCTCTCCAGACTGAATAGCCTCAACTCTCTCAATCTATCTTAACAGCAGAGGAACTCGAACCTTCTGAGCATCCTCATGGCCCTTCTCTGGACATGTTCCAGCACGTCCATATCCTTCTTGGAATAGATAGTAGAAGATAAATTTCAGTGTTGTCTTCTGGTAAGCAAACATTTGGAATGGAATTCTACATTTATACCCAAAGCTACAGAACTAGGATGAGTAAGAAACAAGGATTTCTTCTACAAACAAGACCTGTGAGCCAATTTCATCTTTTGGGTTTTTCAGAGGAAGTTTAGGTGAAAGTAGTAGACATTCACTCATTCAAAACTCTCCTTATAAAGACTCTGAACAAAGGAACTACACCAAAATAAAAACACAGATATGGCTGCCTTAGTAATCAAGAATATTTTCTTTGCTTCACTAGATCCATATCATAACCATAGAATGGTTTCAGCTGGGAAAGATCTCTCTAAGATCATCAAATCCAGTGCCACGCCCACAGGTTTCTTGAACACCTCCAGGCATGGTGATTCTACCACCTCCCTGGGCAGCCTGTTCCAGGCATGGTGACTCCACCACCTCCCTGGGCAGCCTGTTCCAAAGCCTGACCACTCTTGCAGGATAGAAATTTTTCCTATAATCAGCTAAGAAAGTGCTCTTAGTAACTTTCTGCAAGACAAACCATATCCCTGAAATGATAAAAACCTTCATGCTCTTCCTTTACTCAAGAGAAGCATCAGCCAGACTGGCACTCTTAGCAATCCACAGCTCACGCCTTCAGGTGTTGTTGTGAACAGAAGGAAAAACTTTTTCCCTGTGAGGGTGCCAGAGCCCTGGAACAGGCTGCCCAGAGAGGCTGTGGAGTCCCCTTCTCTGGAGACATTCTAAGCCCACCTGGATATATTCCTGTGTGACCTGCTCTAGGTGCTCCTGCTCTGGCAGGGGCGCTGGACTGGATGATCTTTTAAGGTCTATTCAAACCTTTCTGTGATTCTGTGATTATCATTAACTATTGTTACTAGTAATAAGATCATATAAACAAGGCCTCCCTGGAGGTGTTCAAGGCCAGGCTGGATAAGGCCTTGAGCAACCTGGGGTGGTGGGAGGTGTCCCTGCCTATGGCAGGGGTTGGGAACTAGATGATCTTCAAGGTCCCTTCCAATCTCAACCATTCTGTGAATCTATGAACTTTATGCATTACAACTTCTGAAATGTTTGATTTATAAAATGCAGGAATAATGCCAAGGGCAGAGGCTGCTAAGCACATGGGAGGTCTCACTTGACCTTTTTTCCCCCAGATATGAAAGATTTAATCCTTTATTCAAAATTACTTACCTCAGCTCTTGCAGGGTAGGTGCAGGAATTGCAATTAATTTTGTAATTTGATCAGTGGTGCTGATGTTATTAATCTGTTAGAAACAAAGATTCCACAGCTAAGTAAAGGCTAAAACCCACCTGAGTTTAAAGAAAGGTGTTCATTTCACACACTTCAGTAGGCTGAAATTCCAAAGAGAAACCCCACATCTGCTCATCAACACACTGCCACAAATATTTACCATGAGATGGCTGTCACAACTCATGGAAGGAATTGACTCACTTAGTCTAGATCAAATAATAGCATCTAATTTGGGAAAGATATGGAGCCCCCAGTATAGGAAGGCATGGACCTGATGGAGAGGGTCCAGAGGAAGGCTACAAAAATGATCAGGGGGTTGCCTCACCTCTGCTATAAGTAAAGGCTGAGGGAACTGGGGGATGTTCAGCCTAGAGAAGAGAAGGCTCCAGGGAGACCTAAGAGCAGCCTTCCAGTACCTGAAGGGGACTACAAGAAGGATGGAGAGAGACTGTTTGCAAAGGCCTGCAGTGATAGGACAAGGGGCAATGGCTTCAAACTAGAGAAGGGCAGATTTAGATTGGATATCAGGAAGAAGTTGTTTACTATAAGGGTGGTGGAACACTGGAACAGGTTGCCCAGGGAGGTGGTTGAGGTCTCATCCCTGGAGATATTCAAGGTGAGGCTGGATAAGGCCTTGGGCAACCTGATCTAGTAGTGGAGGATGTCCCTGCTGACTGTAGGGGATGTTGGACTGGATGACCTTTGGAGGTCCCTTCAAGCCTGGACCATTCTATGATTCCATATCTCACGCTGGAAGAAGAGGAATTTGGCTTAGTTTGCAATAAATACAGCTTAGAGCAGACACTGAACCAACTTTCCAACTGTAAGTGAAGCAATGGGACAAGCTCCATAATAGACATAAGGAACAGACAACTCTGAATCCTGGAGTAAGACCTCAAGAACTGAGGTGAAATATACAGTAGGAATGATCTAAATCTGTAAGATGGGCTGGCAGCCCAGAGGGCAGCCCTGTCCTGGGCTGCATCAAATGCAGTGTGGCCAGCAGGATGAGGAAGGTGACTCTACTCTGTTCTCATGCTCACATCTGGAGTAGTGTGTCCAGATGTGAGGTCCCAAACACAAGAGAAACATGGACCTGCTAGAGTGGGTCTGGAAGAGGGTCACCAAGATGATCAGATGGCTGGAGCCCTTCTCCTATGAAGACAGGCCTAAAAAATTGGGGCTGTTCAGCATGGGGAAGAGAAGGCTCTGGGAAGACCTTAGATCTACATTTCAATATCTGAAGGGGACCTAGAGGAAGGCTGGGGAGGGATTGTTTAGAAGGGCTTGGAGTGACAGAACGAGGGGCAATGGTTTGAAAGTGGAGCAGGGGAGATTTATGTTGGACATCAAGAAGTTGTTCTTTACCGTGAGAGTGCTGAAATACTGGAACAGGCTGCCCAGGGATGTGGTTGAGGCCCCATCCCTGGAGACATTCAAGATCAGACTGGATGTGTCCCTGGGCAGCTTGAGCTAGTTGGAGGTGTCCCTGTTCCCTGCAGAGGGGTTGGACAAGATGACCCTTAAGGGACCTTTCCAACCTAATGCATTCTATCCAGTATCTGAAGGGGGCCTACAGGAAGGCTGGGGAGGGACTTCTCAGGATCTCAGGTAGTGATAGGACTAGGGGGAATGGAATGAAGCTGGAAATGGGGAGATTCAGGCTGGATGTGAGGAAGAAGTTCTTCACCATGAGAGTGGTGAAGCCCTGGAATGGATTATCCAGGGAGGTGGTTGAGGCCCCGTCCCTGGAGGTGTTTAAGACCAGGCTGGACGAGGCTCTGGCCAGCCTGATCTAGTGTAGGGTGTCCCTGCCCATGGCAGGGGCGTTGGAACTAGATGATCCTTGTGGTCCCTTCCAACCCTGACTGATTCTATGATTCTATGATTCTATGAAGCTGTGCATTTACTTAGCTGGAATTCTAAAATACAGCTGAAGAAAGAGGAGATCTATCCCCTGCAAATGGTTACTTGTACTGCAAACTGCACTTGAAGTCAAATAAAAGAAACCTATAAAGACACAGTAGGCATCATTTCAGGGTGTCAGCACTTTAAGTGTAGACACTACTTCATCGCAACAGCACTTTAAGAGGGGTCACTTACTATGTCTACATTTAGTGACGTGTCACTTTCCTCACTTGCCTGAAGTTTCACCTTGCCCACGTAGAACACTAAAACCAAAAAGCAGAAAAGGTTAAATAAATCAATGCTAAAGCACAGGATGTAAAATTGGGTGAGAAATCTGAAACTCCCTGTCTTGCATCACAACAGAAGGGAAATAAAACCACTTAAGACCAGCTTCCCTTTGCACTTAATTGTTCTTTCATCTCTTCACTTCATCCTATTGCCACAAATGAAGCAGTCCAATAGATTCCTTCTTTTCTGTATGGCTGTTCTTTGCTGGCTGTTTCTGAATTCCTCCTAGCTCTTTCATGTTTTTTTCCAAAGCAGACAATCTGCATTGCACATTACTATTAACACAAATCCAGCTCCTGCAATGAGAATAAAATGTGGGGGTAAAGACTATGTGGTGTTCCCTTAGGGGGTTAAAGAACTTTCAGCATACCACAGTTCAGAGCATCGTTCTACAGTCCCTGAGAGCTGATAGACATAAGGAACTTCCATGACACTTCTCTTCTTGCAGCTGCACATTCAGTGCAAGCTAGAGAGAGAGACTCACAGTGAAGGTGGAGAGATTTAGACTGGAGATTAGGAAGAAATTCTTTAGAGTGAGGATGGTGAGACACTGGAACAGGTTGCCCTCCCTAGAGGTATCCAAGGCCAGGTTGGATGAGGCCTTGAGCAACCTGAGCTAGTCTCTGCCCATAGCAGGGGGACTTGGAACCAGATGATCTCTGAGGTCCCTTCCAATCCAAACCATTCTATCAATTTTCTTCAGTACTTTTCACAGCAGCTGTTTAAGTGTTTTGGAAGGCAGAACTATGCATCAAATCCCAATCTGTGACTGTATTTTTGTTCACTCACATAAATGGAACATCACTGCTCTTTCCAATTTCCTTTGTCTGTCTGTTCTGTCACAGTTTGTACATACAGTATGCCCAAAACTGTAGCATGAGATAAATTCAGACTTCGTATTTCAGGCTTGATTCTGTACTAGTGAAGCAGTCAGTCAGTGATGTGCAAGAAATCAGCTGAATTTGTGGTGAAACTAACTAAAAACCCGAGGCCAAACATAGAATAAGGGTCAATGGGCACAAGGTAGAACACAGAACGTTCCTCAACGTGAGGAGATATTTATGTTGAGGGTGATGGAGCACTAAAACAGGCTGCCCAGTGAGGCTGTGGAGTCTCCTTCTCTAGAGAGACTTTCAAGACCCATGTGAATGTGTTCCTGTGTGTCCTGCCCTAGGTGCTGCTGCTTTTGTAAGGGGGCTGGATTTGATCTCTAGAGCTGCCTTCCAACCCCCACCATTCTATGATGGTACTTTAAAATACATGCAGGCTTTCACAGTAACTCTTCTAAACACATCAACTCTACTCCTGACACAGAGTTAGGCTCAATATGGGAGACCTTAGTGTCTATGACAGTGTTCTAGTCTCTTGTTAGCTCAGGTTTGCCCTTCTTATCTGCAATCCTTTGATAAGAAACCAAAGAGTGAATCAATAGACTAAACCTTACTTTTAAACAAAACCCCCACATTTCATATTCATTTTTGTCAGAAGATGTACCAAAATCTCCCTAAACTCTCAGTAACATTTAGTACAGAGCAAACAATTTATAATAATAATGTATTTGCTGTTATAATAGCAAATAAAATTTTACTCATTATTCACAAGAGAAAATTGCTGATCAGGTTTTGGAAGGGGAAAGAAAGGAAAACAGAGAGCTACTAACCTGAAGAATTGCAGACAGGTGTTATGTTGCATAAAATGGTTTCTCCTCCTATAGTTTTTCAGGGGAAGAGGAAAAAAATAAAACAAACTAGTGAGCAAAAAAGTTGAATTTAAACCCTGTACAGTCATCGAGATGTCCCTGCCTTGGGCAGTGGGGTTGGAACTAGATGTCCTTTCCAACCCTGACAATTCTGTGCTTCTGATTCTATGATCTTTGATGTCCTTTCCAACCTAAACCAATCTAGCAATCTATGAATATTTACAACCAATTCAATGTTTTAATGCAAAGGTCTTTACCTTTTAGATCTACTTCATAGCTTCTCTAGGCCAATTCTCATAATATTTTCCAAGACTTAGTAATTCAGAGTGAAACATGCTGGGGTTGATTAATTCATTTTGAGTACTAATACTACCACTACTCCTACTACTACTGCTACTACTACTACTACTAATGATAATGATAATAATGATAATGGTGGATGCCCCATCCCTGGAGGTTTTTAAGGCCAGGCTGGATGTGACTGTGAGAAACCTCATCTAGTGTGAGGTGTCCCTGGCCATGGCATAGGGGTTGGAACTGGATGATCCTTGAGGTCCCTTCCAACCCTGACAATCCTATGTTTCTAAGCATGGCAGAACCAGACCTTCTGCCAGCCTGGAGATCAATGTGAAGTCAAGCAGATTGTTATTATGAGACACTGTAATACCAAGAAAAAAGATCCAATTAAAAACACCCACAACTTGGAAGCAGACCTCCTGAACTTACACACACTTCACTTTAAAGAAGCATAGAAGCAGCTCAGCAGTGATGTATGAATCCTACCTGGTGTGGTAGTGGGGAAATAATCAGTGATGTGAAGGGTTTCTGTTAAAAAAAGAAAAGAAAAAAGAAATAAAAGAAAAAAGTTTTAAAGTTAAGGTTTTCTGATGGAATTTTAAAAGCTTATGAAATGCATAGCAGAAAAATAAGTTTCTGCTTTAGACAGTCCTCCTAGGAAAACTGCAAGCACATCATCATTTATAAGGGAACTAAGTTACTTTCACAGAGAATCACAGAATGTTAAGGGTTGGAAGGGACCTCTAGAGATCATCCCTGGGGAAGAGAAGGCTCTGGGGAGACCTTAGAACAGCCCACCAGTACCTGAAGGGGTCCTACAAGAAAGCTGGACATTTTACAAGTGCTTATAGTGACAGATCAAGAGGGAACAGATTGAAGCTTGAGGAAGCTCTAGTGTGAGGGGTCCCTGCCCATGGCAGGGGGATTGGAACTAGATGATCCTTGAGGCCCCTTCCAACCCTAACAATTCTGTGATTCTATGAAGGCAGACTCAGACTGGAGATTAGGGAGAAACTCTTTCCAGTGAGGCTAGTGAGACACTGGAACAGGTTGCCCAGGGACACTGTGGATGCCTCCTCCCTGGAGACGCTCAACGCCAGTTTGGATGAGGTCTTGAGCAACCTGATGCTCTTGCCCATGTCCCAGAAAGGATAACCAGGTCAAGAATCTCTTCATGTTTTATCCACTTAGATCTCTTTTACTGCTTTTTGTTAACAATGTTGCTAAATTCCAGAAATAGTGCTCAAGGCCAGGTTCAAGAATGAGGCCTCGAGCAGCCTGGTATAGTGGAAGGTGTCCCTGCCTATAGCAGGGGGATTGGAACTGGATGATCCTTAATGTCCCTTCCAACCTAAACTATTTTATGAATCTATGAAGCTGCTCCTTCTTTTCAAATGCAAGCATCAGGAAAATAAAAAAAGGGTTTAGCAAGCTGCTGTGACCTTCTTTACTGATCCTATTTGGCAACTCATTGCATGAACACACATTGTGTGTCTCTACGGTATGGGGTTTACCTTTTGATTATGTAAAATCCTTTGAACAGTATAAGAAGGTACAGGAAACTGAAATTCTATCTACAGAGATACCAAAACCCTACATAATCTCTGAAAAATATATATGTCCAGTCTGGGCTTTGCAATATTTTGAATAAGAAAGGAAAAGTTATCAGCTCACTGGCATTCAAATGCACTTTAAAATCCCATGTGGACTTACAATACAGATTGTAGATAAGTATGAAGTTAAAGACCATGTAACATACAATTTGGACTTACTCTTATTAAAATAAGGCCAATTTTGATCAATGCAACAAACACCACCCCTCAGACCTTACCTCTCTTCATGCTCTCACCTGCAGATTGTGTGGTCTCCTCTGAAGACATATCTGAAAAGTGAAAATGAGTAACAGCAAATGAAATGAAACAAAAATCTAAACAAGCTGCATCCAACTAAATCTACATAGGAGAAACACCAATAAAAATCTTGCCTGAAGAGTTTATAGGATAGGTGATAAAAGTAACAAGAGAAGAGTCTGGAAAACAAAAAGAGAGGAAAGAGGTAAAAATGGTATGAATGTAATGGTTTCTTTCTGTGAATTTCAGAGAAAAAAGGTCAAGCATGCAAAATTTCCAACAGGAACTGAGTATTACTTAAGCTGCACTTTGAGAACACCTGCAGTGCTTCTTAAGAGTGGTCAGACTATTCCAAATCTTTGTATTCCAGTAATGTTCACACAATCACAGAATGTTAAGGGTTGGAAGGGACCTCCAAAGATCATCCAGCCCAACCCCACTGCCAGCAGGAGCACCCAGGGCAGGTCACACAGGAACACAACCAGGTGGCTTTGGAATGGCTCCAGACAAGGAGACTCCACAACCCCTCTGGGCAGCCTGCTCCAGGCCTCTACCACCCTCACAGGGAAAAAGTTTCTATGTTCCCGTGGCACCTGCTCTGTTCCAGCTGGCACCCAGTGCCCCTTCTCCTGTCCTTGGACATCCCTGAGCAGAGCCTGGTTCCGTCCTCCCCACACTGCCCTGCACATCTATACTACCAGCAATGAGGGCAGCCCTCAGGTTCCTCTACTCCAAGCTCCAAGCCCCAGCTCCCTCAGCCTGGCCTCACAGGGAGATGTTCCACTGCCTGCAGCTGCTTGGGGGCTCTATGCTGGACTCTCTCAAACAGTTCCCTGAGGTCCTTCTTGAACTCAGGGGTCCAGAACGGGACACAATATTCCAGATGTGGCCTCACCAGAGTAGTGGGTGGAGGGAGAACTTCTCTCCATTTACTAATCACAGTCCTTCTAATCCTCCCCAGGATGCCATTAGAATTCATGGCTACAAGGGCACATTGCTGGCTCATGCTCATTCTGCTGTCCATCAGGACCCCCAGATGCCTTTCGCCAGAGCTGCTCTCCAACAGGTCAGTCCCCAGCCTATACTGGTGCTTGGGGCTGTTCTTTCCCAGATGCAAGACTCTAAACTTTACTGGACAAAAGGCTCCTGATCAAGCAAATTGCAACTATTTAATCCTCAAGCATAACCTATTTAATTACAAAGCAAAGTGTTCTCTTCAAAACATAAACCATGAAAACCTTAAATGTTGGAACTCATTTACCTGACAACTCTTCTGCATTATCTCAGGGCTGGAACTAGGTGATCCTTGAGGTCCCTTCCAACCCTAACAATTCTGTGGTTCTATGATTTATCTACCAGGAAAGAGCAAACATTGCAATAATCAGTACACTCCTGATTTCCTTACCAGAAATGGTCGTTGCAGCTGATTCTCCTGAATTTTCAGCTTGTGTTTCAGACAGACCAAAAAAGAAAAGAAGGGGGGGGAGGAAGAGGATGATGAAGTTTCAGACACAGAACCATGCTCAGCAGCCTCTCCTTCTGCATTTCCTGCATTCACCACAAGAGGGCAACACTTGTTTAGCAGAGGACTACTTCCAGGTGGTCAAACAAGGGCAGATCTAACAAACTCTGATTACAAAAAAAACACCTATTTTTATGAATTCAAATAGAATTCACCCTAAGATGGTTACTTTTCAAGAACTTTTGGACAGTTTGCATCATATAATGTTAAGAAAACAAAAATCACTGGCCCAAGATACACATCACACTACTCAGAGTGATACAGGTCACACTGTCCTGAGTGTCTTAATTGTGGGAAGGGGAATTAAGTAAATATAACAAGGTAAGCGTAGCTGGGTATCACAGAACGTTAGGGGTTGGAAGAGACCTCCACAGATAATCCAGTCCAACAGCCCTGCCAGAGCAGGAGCACCTAGGGCAGGCTGCAGATCACCTAGAACAGGCTGCACAGGAATGCATCCAGGTGGGTTTTGGAAGACTCCAGAGAAGGAGACTCTGGTTAAGAAGAACTCTTCTAGGGTTGGATATCACAGAATCTTAGGGGTTGGAAGGGACCTCCAGAGATCACCGAGCCTAAATCCCCTGCCAGATCACCTAGAGGAGGCTGCACAGGAACTATGCAGGTGTGTTTGGAAAAGTCTCCAGAGAAGGAGACTCTGGGTCTGAAGACCTCTTCCCAGACTTTGTATAATTAACACAGACTTGCCATTTCATATTTAGCCCACACATATCTGCCCTCTTTTCTATCCTGCAAAAAACAACCCAAACCACAAAGCAGCATTACCAAAAGTTAATTAATACTCTGATCTTGATAGGAGCCAGCCAGCTATTTATACAGCAAACAGCAGCCACTGAATCTTTTGATGTTGGCTACAGACAAGATTTTGATCAAAAAGAAATTAGGAAACTTGATATCTGGTTCACAGAGCCACTTCAAAGTTAGCCCTTTTGTTCACTGAGTGGGTTGTGACAGTGTCACCAACGAGATATCACACAAATACAAGCTAAAAAAACATCTGGCTGCAAGGCCAGCTTGGATGAGATCTTGAGCAGCTGAGTCTAGTCGAGAGGTGTCCCTGCCCATGGTGGGAAAGTGGGAGTAAATGATGGCTGAGGTCCCTTCCAACCTGAGCCATTCTGTGACTCTATGGAATATGAAACACTATTTCAAAAGCAGACTTCAGGTGCTGCTCTGGCAGGGGGTTGGACTCGATGATATCTAGAGGTCCCTTCCAGCCCTAGCACGCTGTTGTCCTGCGGTATTTCAGCATCTTCCCTCGGAATCTGAAAGCTACTTACAACACACTAATGATGCTGTAAAGCCTTTCCTACTGGTGTAGAAGAGTTATTAAGTCAAAGATACCAAAGCTTCTGAAGAACCTCAGAAGTTTTTGGTTCAGCACAGTAAAGAAAGAGTTTCTAACATGCTAATCACTCTTGGGACTCCTTGCTTGCCTTACTGAAAACTTAGGAATAGCTTCTTTCCAAAGGACAAAAATGTAAATACAATTGCTGCAATGAAAGGAGAACAGAGAGTCTCCTCTGTGACCTGAATTACACAGAATGTTAGGGGTTGGAAGGGACCTCAAAAGATCATCCAGTCCAAGACCCCTGCCAGAGCAGGAGCACCTAGAGCAGGTCACACAGGAACTCATCCAGGTGGGTTTCGAATATCTCCAGAGAGGGAGACTCCACAACCCCCCTGGGCAGCCTGCTCCAGTTTCCATGGAGTTTTCCTCCTGTTTCCATGGAACTTCCTATGCCTCAACTTCCACCACTGCCCCTTGTGCTGGCATTGGGCATCACCCAGCATAGCCTGGCTCCATCCTCTGGGCACTCACCCTGCCCATCTTTATCAACATGAATGAGGTCACCCCCAGGCTCCTCCTCTCCAAACTAAAGAGCCCTCAGCTTTCTCAGTCTCTCCTCACAAGGAAGATCTTCCACTCCCTTAAGCATTTTTGTGGCTCTGAGCTGGACTCTCTCAAGCGGTTCCCTGAGGTCCTTCTTGAACTCAGGGGCCCAGAACTGGACACAATATTCCAGATGTGGCCTCAGCAGGGCAGAGCAGAGGAGCAGGAGAACCTCTATCTACCTACTAGCCACAGCCCTTCTAATCCACCCCAGGATGCCCTTGGCCTTCTTGGCCACAAGAGCACACTGCTGGCTCATGGCCAACCTCCCATCCTCTGGAGCCCCTAGGTCCTCTTCCCTTACACTGCTCTCCAACAGGTCAGTCCCCAACCTATATTGAATTTGCTTTTCTCTGGAAAATTCCTGATGCTGCTTGCACCACAAAATATGCTAATAAGCCACAAGGATGGGAAGGGAAATTCATTTGCAAATATTTACATATTGGTCATTATCTCCTTGACTTAGAGAGGAATTCTTCTTTCTAAAACACAAAGAAAACTGGGGGCAAAATTACACAGGACCCCAAAGTTACCTGTTATTTGTGTTCTGCCAGGCAATGTAGCAGTAGTTTCAACTACAAAGGAAGAAGAATTCTTCATTAGGAACAGAGGTTTTTGCTGTATCTTTGTCCACATGCAAATAGACACACAATATCTCTTTTTAAACACAACCATTGCAGATGTGCTACTCACCTTCATTCAAGAGGTTGGCAAAACTACTTTGCATCCATTCAGCAAGGGGGTTTGAGGGTTGTTTGAAAGCTGGAAGCTGAACTCTGTTGTTGTTGGGTTTTCTCCCCCCTCTGTTTACCAATTTTATGTTTATAGAAGACACAGATTAGGCTGTGAGCTTTCCCACTCCACTGCCAATACCTTCAGAAACACTTTGAGGACATTTGTTTGAGTGAAGGTGAAACAGACTAAGTAGCAACAACCAGAAATGCAACAGGGACCCACAATTGAAAGCAAATTGCATCCTGGGCTGCATCCAGAGAAGCACAGCCATCAGGGCCAGGGAGGTGATTCTCCCCCTCTACTCTGCTCTGGTGAGACCACACCTAGAGCACTGTGTCCAGTTAGGGAGGCTCTGTTACAGGAAGGATCTGGAGGTGCTGAAAGGTGTCCAGAGAAGGGCCACGAGGATGGTCAGAGGGCTGGAGCTGCTCTGCTATGGAGACTGAGAGAGTTGGGGATGTTCAGTGTGGAAAAGAGAAGGCTCCGAGGAGACCTAATTGTGGCCTTCCAGTATCTGAAGAGGGCTACAAGAAAGCTGGGGAGGGACTTTGGAGGGTGTCAGGGAGTGACAGGACTGGGAAGGATGGAGCAAAACTAGCAGTGGGGAGATTCAGACTGGAAGTGAGGAAGAAGTTGTTCCCCATGAGGGTGGTGAGAGACCGGCACAGGTTGCCCAGGGAGGTGGTGGAAGCCTCATGCCTGGAGGTTTTTTAAGGGCAGGCTGGATGTGGCTCTGGGCAACCTGCTGTAGTGCGAGGTGTCCCTGGCCATGGCAGGGGGTTGGAACTGGATGATCCTTGAGGTCCCTTTCAGCCCTGACAATTCTCTGACTCTATGAACTGTGCCTTCACACAGCTGTTTTTGCAGAACTGTGGTATAGAAATGCTGATGAATTATTCAAGTAATTAACTGCTGGTTTAACATGAATTGGGTAAGAGAAGCATGCTTTATTCCATACATATTTACAAATAATACAAAATGTACTTTGAGAATAAAACTACATCATAGCATGCAGAGGCATCATGTAGACATCTGCTCACCAAAGAACATCCCCAAGAGAGACTTGGACAGGCTTCAGAGGTGAGCCCAAGCCAACGTCATGGAGTTCAACAAGGTCCTACAGCTGGGTCAGGGCAAACCCAAGCACAAATAGAGACTAGGCAAGGAGTGGCTGGAGAGCAGTCTGGAGGAGAAGGACTTGGGAGTGTCAGCTGATGAAAAACTCACCACGAGCCAACAATGGTCACTGGCAGCCCAGCAGGCAGCTGTGTGCTCAGCTGCATCCAAAGCAGGGAGAGCAGCAGCACAGGGAAAGGATTCTGCCCCTCTGCTCTGCTCAGACCCCACCTGCAGCACTGCCTCCAGTTCTGGGGCCCCCAGCAGAACTGGGACCTGGAGCTGCTGGAGAGGGTCCAGAGGAGGCCACAAAGGTGATCAGAGGCCTGGAGAACCTCCCCTGTGGGGAGAGGCTGAGAGAGCTGGGGTTGTTCAGCCTGGACAAGAGAAGGCTCCAGGGAGACCTTTGAGCAGCCTTCCAGTACCTGAGGAGGCCTACAAGAAGGCTGGAACATTTAACAAGGACTTGTAGTGACAGGACAAGAGGGAATGGATTAAAGCTTGAGGAGGGCAGATTGAGACTGGAGATTAAGAAGAATCTCTTTCCAGTGAGGGTGGTGAGACACTGAAACAGGTTGCCCAGGGAGGCTGTGGATGTCCCTCCCTGGAGGCGTCCAAGGCCAGGCTGGATGAAGCTTTGAGCAACTTGTTCTAGTGGAAGGTGTCCCTGCCTATGACTTTAAGGTCCCTTCCAACTTAAACCATTCTATGAATGTGAGCAGACAACCAAGCTGTCAGAAATGAGGTGG
Organism: Picus viridis; assembly: GCA_033816785.1. Lineage (NCBI taxonomy): Eukaryota > Metazoa > Chordata > Aves > Piciformes > Picidae > Picus > Picus viridis. The sequence goes on along the minus strand of CM066570.1, from coordinate 30,229,066 downwards.
CTTAGGTGGACCCGGACTGGGAATGAAAAGAGGAGCTATTTTTTTCTAGTTCAATGGGCACATTAAAAATGACCCCTCTGCTATAAGGATAGGCTGAGGGAGCTGGACTTGTTCAGCCTGGAGAAGACTCCAGGGGGACCTCAAAGCTGCCTTCCAGTACCTGAAGGGATCCTGCAGGAAGGTTGCAGAGGGACTTTTCCTGAGGGTGTCTAGAGACAGGAAAAAGGGGAATGGTTTGAAGCTGAGGCAGAGCAGGGTTAGACTGGAGCTGAGGAAGATGTTCTTCAGTACAAGGTGGTGAGACTCTGGAACAGGCTGCCCAGGGAGGCTGTAGCTGCCTTCTCCCTGGGAATGTTCCAGGCCAGGCTGGATGAGGCCTTGAGCAGCTGAGTCTAGTTGAGAGGTGTCCCTGTCCATGTCAGAGAGATTGGAGTAGATGAGCTCTGAGGTCCCTTCCACCCTCAGCCATTCTGTGATGCTATGGAAACAATGAACTCTAAAACTGCCAAATGCTTCCAATAACAAACCCAGCAGCACAGGAAGCCAAATCAGCTAAATGTAAGGCATGGATATGGAGCTGGCTAATGCAGCAAATGATGATGGCATGCTCTGAGCAGCACGTTCTTCTGGACACAGATCTAACCATGAGTGCTCTTACAGCACGATACTCACATGCCTACAGTCGCTAGGGATGATCTGAGAGGAAGAAACGTGTCACTGATCAAGGTGCAGCATTAAGTTTACTGAGCAATCACCTTTGCATGCAGAAAGGAGGCAGGAGGAGAGGCTGTCATACTTCATTTCATTTCACTTACTTTTGTCAGCCTTCCTTCACTGCTGTGCTTAAGAACTGGAAAGAAAAAGTGAATAGAGCCAATTTGGAGCAGGATTACAGTCCAGCTTCAAATATCCCTGGAGCTGACATGTAAAAAGGAAAGTAAAATAACTCAAGATGTGCTAATTGCAAGCTAACAGAAAATTCATTTCACTTAGGTTGTTCACTATCAATACAGAGCAAGAAAATCCTTACATCTGTGAAATCTCCTTTTATTTGCTCCATTAATTTTCACTTGCAACACTTAGTTTAGGGTCATCACATCAACATCTCCAATTTCCTCTTCCAAAACAAGACATTATAAATTGTGTAACGACTTTCTCCAATACAGAACATTCTGGAGGATCCAAACACCAAATAAACAGGCAAATAACATTACTCAGTATTATTCTTTGTTTTCACTGCAAGGGAGACAGGATAGGTTCCCAAATGAACTGTTTGGGCTTTTTTTTCTGAAGGAAAAGGCAACTCCATTAAAGAAGATAACACACTGGAGTCTGTTATTAATATGCATCATTAGTAGCAAAAGTCCCTTGCTGTCTGCCTGCGCTGCATCCAAAGCAGTGTTGCCAGCAGATCCAGAGAGGTGATTCTGACACTTTGCTGCATCCAGCTCTGGAGCCCTCAATATAGGAAGGACATGGACCTGATGGAAAAGGTCCAGAGGAGGGCCATGAAAATTATTAAGGGGTTGGAGCACCTCTGCTACGAGGACAGGCTGAGAGAGCTGGGGGTGTTCAGCCTGGATAAGAGAAGGCTCCAGGGAGACCTAAGAGCAGCCTTCCAGTACCTGAAGAGGGCTGCAGGAAGGATGGAGAGAGTCTGTTTGCAAAGGCCTGCAAGGACAGGACAAGGGCAAGTTTAGATTGGATATCAGGAAGAAGTTCTTCACTATGAGGGTGGAGGAACACTGGAACAGGTTGCTCAGGGAGGGGCTTGAAGTCCCTTCCCTCGAGATATTCAATGTGAGGCTCAATGAGGCCCTGGGCAGCCTGATCAAGGTGAAGGTGTCCCTGCTGACTGCAGGGGGTTTGGACAAGATGACCTTTGAAGGTCCCTTCCAACCAAATGCAATCTGTGAATACCTGACTGTTGGTGCAAGGCAAATGTAGGAAAATGTGGGAAGTTCTCGTTCACTTTAGATCTGTTCCTTTGGCCAGACCATTTAACTACCTGAAGGGAGGTTGTAGCCAGATGGGGGTTGGTCTCTTCTCCCAGGCAACCAGCACCAGAACAAGAGGACACAGTCTCAAGCTGCACCAGGGGACATTTAGGCTTGAGGTAAGGAGGAAGTTCTTCCCAGGAAGAGTAATTGGCCATTGGAATGTGCAGGGAGGTGGTGGAGTCAACATCCCTGGAGGTGTTCAGTAAAGGCTTGGATGTGGCACTTGGAGCCATGGTTTAGTTAATCAAGAGCTGTTGAGTGATAGGTTGGACTTGATGATCTCCAAGGTCTTTTCCAGCCTTACTGATTCTATGATTCTGTGATCCTTAACAGAAAATTCAGGTGCAGTATTTTCAGTTCAGCACTGATGTTACACAGGTTTTTAGCAAATTAGGTTAGAAATAGAGTTTTCATTCATAGAATCATAGAATCATCCAATTCCAACCCCCCTGCCATGGGCAGGGACACCTTCCACTACACCAGGTTGATCAAGGCCTCATCCAGCCTGGTCTTAGACACCTTCAGGGAGGGCGCATTCACGACCTCCCTGGGCAACCTGTTCCAGTGTCTCACCACCCTCACTCTGAAGAACTTCTTCCTAATCTCCAGCTTGTTTCAATCCATTCCCTCTCATCCTATCACTCTCAGTCCTTGTCAAAAGTCCCTTCCCAGCTTTCTTGTAGCCCCCTTCAGATACTGGAAGGCTACTCTGAGGTCTCCCTGGAGCCTTCTTTTCCCAAGGCTGAACAACCCCAACTCTCTCAGCCTGTCCCTACAGGGGGAGGTTCTCCAGGCTTCTGATCATCTTTGTGGCCTCCTCTGGACCCCCTCCAGCAGCTCCAGTTCCCACTTCTGCTGGGGGGCACCAGAAGTGGAGACAGTGCTGCAGGTGGGGTCTCAGCAGAGCAGAGCAGAGCAGAATCCCCTCCCTGTGCTGCTGCTCTCCCTGCTCTGGCTGCAGCTCAGCACACAGCTGCCTGCTGGGCTGCCAGGGACCACTGCTGGCTCCTGGGGAGTTTGTCACCACCTGACACCCTCAAGGCCTTCTTCCCCAGACTGCTCTCTTTTATCTGTTTGTATAAAGCAGTGCATTAGACACTGAGGTGAATCAAATCACCTCTTCTCAGGCAGGCTGATTTCCAAAAAGCACAGAAGAGGGAGGCAATGAGAAAAAAGCAAGAGAAGGTCAAAGATGCCTTCTGTTAACAGGTACAAGTAGAGTTTTGCATGACTCACCAAATAGGCACTCCAGAGGTAGGAATTTTTTCCCCATCACATTTACTTCCTTTAAGAGCTTCTAGAGGTTTCTATAGCTTTCTGTCCTTCCAGGTTTAGAAAGAAAATCGTATTGGGACACAAAGAATTTATTTTTTCATCTCCAGCTTTCATGCTGCACTCAATAAATGTAAGGCCATGCCCCCTCCAACAGACTGGATGAATGGATGAGTGGCAGCCACATTTCCACTTTCTGCCTGAGGAGGTAAAGCCCTGGGACTCCACCCTCCCTTCCAGGAAAGCTGATCCTGTCATCAGAAGTGCACACAGCTTGGGAAATCTTTAACATGAGTCTACACCATACCTCCTGCTGACCACACCTGCAAGCTAGAACCACAACCCAAACTTTTCTTCTTCCTTAAGCATGCAAAGGCAAAGCAGTCACCCAGAACACCAGTTACTTCCCATTTCTCCCATCAGCACTGGACTGCTTTGGGCCCACAAGCCTAGAAACCTTCTCCAGAAACACCAGTAGCAGGCTCAGCAATACTGGGAATTAAAAGGATTCATAGAATACCAGGCTGGAAGGGACCTCAAGGATCATCTAGTAGGACACAGGGAGAAGAGGGGGCAACAACTTCATCTTGAAAGTCTGACAGTTAAAAAGGTTTTTTACACCTCAAATGCCAGATCAGAACCACTACATAGCATTTATGAGAAAAAAAAAAGGCAACACAAAAGGCTACCAACAGCAACAGGCACTGGCCTCCAGCTGCTAAAAGTCAGGGCACTGGCAGTGCTGGCAGTGCTTTCCTGCCAGTGATGCTATTTCCAGTCATACCTTAAATCATCACTTCTATTTATTCCAGCCAGCTCCCTCCTCCTTTGCATAAGCAGTGTAACACTTTGGATGTTTTTATTTGGATTGGAAATGTTACTGTTTAATGTGTAACTGCAGTGACTAATGTTTAAACACAACATTTCTTCCAGCTGTCAAGTTGGTATTGAAGGCAACTCGCAAATAGCCCACATAAAAATGACAACTGAAGAGCTGGTGCTCACACATTACTGCCACACATTACTACAATTTCTTTTCAAGCATTTAGTGTTTTTAACTCAAGTGTTTTCTGCTGGGTTTGTATTCTTTTAAATCACTCAGAGCTTTATATTCCTTAGTGTACTTCCCCCTGCCCCGATGATGCAGAGGTAAGACTGATATCATAGAACCACAGAACATTAGGGGTTGGAAGGGACCTCCAGAGATCATAGAATCAGTCAGGGTTGGAAGGGACCACAAGGATCATCTAGTTCCAACCCCCTGCCATGGGCAGGGACACCTCACACTAGATCAGGCTGGCCAGAGCCTCGTCCAGCCTGGGCTTAAACACCTCCAGGGATGGGGCCTCAACCACCTCCCTGGATAACCCATTCCAGGGCTTCACCACTCTCATGGGGAAGAACCTCCTCCTCACCTCCAGCCTGAATCTCCCCACCTCCAGCTTCATTCCATTCCCTCCTAGTCCTATCACTACCTGATAGCCTGAGAAGTCCCTCCCCAGCCTTCCTGTAGCCCCCTTCAGATACTGGAAGGCCACAATGAGGTCACCTTGGAGCCTTCTCTTCTCCAGACTGAACAGCCCCAACTCCTTCAGTCTGTCCTCACAGGAGAGGTGCTCCAACCCTCTGATCATCCTCGTGGCCCTTCTCTGGACACCTTCCAGCACCTCCAGATCCCTCTTGCAATAGGGGCTCCAGAACTGGAGGCAGTACTCCAAGTGGGGCCTCAGGGCTGAGTAAAGGGGGAGAATCACCTCCCTTGCCCTGCTGGCCACACTTCTCCTGATGCAGCCCAGGATCTGATTTGCTTTCCGGGCTGCAAGCGCACATTGAGAGCTCATGTTGAGCTTCTTGTCCACCAGCACCCCCAAGTCTCTCTCCTCAGAGCTGCTCTCCAACCAGTCCGTGCCCAGCCTGGATTTGTGCCTGGGATTGCCTCGACCCAGCTGCAGGACCCTGCACTTGGTCTTGTTGAAGCTCATGAGGTTGGCTTCTGCCCACCTCTCCAGCCTGTCCAGGTCCCTCTGGATGGCATCCCTTCCCTCCAGCGTGTCCGCTGCACCACACAGCTTGGTGTCATCAGCAAACTTGCTGAGGGTGCACTCGATGCCACTGTCCATGTCACCCACAAAGATGTTGAACAAGCCTGGTCCCAGGACTGATCCCTGAGGGACTCCACTTGTCACTGGCCTCCACTGGGACATGGACCCGTTGACAGCCACTCTTTGGGTGCGGCCATCAAGCCAGTTCTTTATCCATCTAGTGGTCCATCCATCAAACCCATGTGTCGCCAGCTTGGAGACCAGGAGGTGGTGCGGGACAGTGTCGAAGGCTTTGCTCAAGTCCAAGTAAATGACGACATCCAATCCAACCCTTCTGCCAGAGCAGCATCACCTAGGGCAGGCCACACAGGAACACATCCAGGTGGGTTTGGAATGTCTCCAGAGAAGGAGACTCCACAACATCTCTGGGCAGCCTGTTCCAGGGTTCCATCACCATCACCATCCAGAATTGTCTCCTCAGGTTGAGGTGGAACTTCTTTTGTTCTAGCTTGTACCTGCTGTTCCTCGTTCTGTCACTGGGAACCACCTCTCAGCCTTCTCCAGACTATACAGCCCCAGGGTTCTCTGTCTTTATTCATAGCAGAGATGTTCAAGTACCATAATCATCGCCAGAGCTCTCCACTGGCCTCCCTCCAGCAGATCCCTGTCTCTCTTGAAACAGAGTCCACAATTGGACACAACATTCCAGGTATCCATTGAGCATTGTCCACATTAAAAGTTCATACTCCAAGCATTCATTCAAATATTCTACATTAAATGTGTAGCTAGATAGGAATCATTCTTTAAAGACCAAGATAAAGAACTCTTCCAGTGTTGGCATCTGGAAGAGTGAGCACATCTTCCTTCTTTCTGAATCCCAGGAGAGGCTTGTTGAAGTGAGACACACTCAGTCTGTGCACCCTTTCTCCACATCACAGCTGTTGTGCCACTTCTCATTCCCAGCAAAATGGGAATTATCAAAGGAACCTGTGGAATGCAAGTGGCAGGTCTGTGATGCACACTGTGTGGGGCCTCCTCTCTTTGGCCCTACCTGCAGTATTTACACCTGCTGAGCAAGCAACAGCTACATCAAGCAGAGAGGAACCAGAAGATTGTGAGCCTGGAAGAAGCAGGAGTTGCTTTCTTAATTGCAATCTAGAAGTTTAGTATTGCTAAGTCCTATTAGTCCAAGAAATGTGGTCAGCCTTTGTCACAACCTGTGAAGTGTTCAGATATGTCCATCCTGGCAAATGTGCAGAAGATATGTGGCTACTACAGAGGTAATACCATTGTCTTCTGGAGAGGGAAATACTTGGTTAAAGGTGAGCATGCCTTTAAGTGAGCATGTGTTGTGAATCTCACCAGAATCAACATTCTGTGTCCAGCTCTGGAGCACTCAGCACAGGAAGGACATGGACCTGATGGAGCAGGTCCAGAGGAGGGCCAGAAAACTTATCAGGGGGCTGCAACACCTCTGCTACAAGGACAGGCTGGGGTTGTTCAGCCTGGAGAAGAGAAGGCTCCAGCAAGACCTCAGAGCAGTCTTACGGTACCCGAAGGGGGCTACAAGGAGGCTGCAGAGGGACTGTTCCCAAAGGCCTGCAGGGACAGGACCAGGGGCAAAGGTTTGAAATGAGAGCAGAGCAGATATAGATTGGATGTTAGGAACAAGTTTTGCACCAGGAGGCTGGTGGAACACTGCAACAGGTTGCCCAGGGAGGTAGTTAAGGCCCTGTCCCTGGAGATCTTCAAAGTGGGGCTGGGCAAGGCTGTGAGCAACCTGATCTTGTGGAGGATGTCCCTGCTGACTGCAAGGGGGTTGGACTGGATGACCTTCGGAGGTCCTTTCCAATCCAAACCATTTTGTGGATACGGGATTCTATTAGACCTCACACAGTTAAGACAAAAAACTTAAACACATTTTTGATAATCTGGAAATTTGTTATAAAATAAGGAATATAATCAAAAGAGAAAAAAAAATCATTTGAAGTGCCAACAAAAAGAAAGGTGGCCAAAGGAGACAAGGAAACTTCAGCTCAGAATGGCACATGAAGCAAATTTCCATTTATTAGGGAGTGCATCATTGTCCAACAGATGAACTGCTTACACTGCACACAGATTTTGAGTGGTTAAGCAAAGGAGAATAGAATAGAACCGAAACAGAACCGAATAGAAACAGAACCGAACCGAAACAGAACCGAACCGAAACAGACCAGTCCAGGTTGGAAGAGACCTTCGAGATCATCACGTCCAACCTATCACCCAACACCACCTAATCAACTAAACCATGGCACCAAGCACCCCATCAAGTCTCCTCCTGAACACCTCCAGTGACGGCGACTCCACCACCTCCCCAGGCAGCCCATTCCAATGGACAATCACTCTCTCTGTGTAGAACTTCCTCCTAACCTCCAGCCTAAACCTCCCCTGGCACAGCCTGAGACTGCGTCCTCTTGTTCTGGTGCTGGTTGCCTGGGAGAAGAGACAAACCTCTGCCTGGCTACAACCTCCCTTAAGGGAGGAAACAGGAAACACCTGACTGATGATTTTACAAATTGCTATTTGATGCAGGCACAAAATGCCAGCCCAGCCATAAAATAAAGAATCCGGAACTTGTCCTGGAGCACAACTCTGACTGCAACTCACTGCCTTCCTTTTCACCTTCTGTGCCTACACAGGAGGCACAAACCCCTCCCAGGCTCCACTCCTTTGCCAGTTACGGTCTTTGCAGATGCAAAATCAAAACTTTCTGATGACTTTAGACTAGAATTAAAGAGTACTTGGGGTTGGAAGGGACCTCCAAAGCTCATCCAGTCCAACCCTTCTGCCCTCAGCAGGGGCATCCTCCACTAGAGCAGGTTGCTTTGTCCAGCCTCACCTTGAAGATCTCCAAGGATGGAGCCTCAACAACCTCTCTGGGCAACCTGCTGCAGTGCTGTAGCAGCCTCATGGTGCAGAACTTGTTCCTCACATCCAATCTCAATCTGTTCTTCCTTAATTTTAAACCATTCCCCTGGTCCCATCACTGCAGGCCTTTGCAAACAGTCCCTCTGCAGCCTTCTTGTAACCCCCTTCAGGTACTGGAAGGCTGCCATGAGGCCTCCCCGGAGCCTTCTCTTTTCACTTCTACATGGTGAGTGCGACAGAACCCTGGAGCAGGCTGCCCAGAATGGTTCTGGAGTCTCCTTCTCTGGAGACATTCAAGACCTGTCTGATCTGTTCCTCTGTGATCTGCCCTAGGTGCTCCTGCTTTGGCAGGGCCCTTGGACTGGGTGATCTTTTGAGGTCCCTTCCAACCTGTGATTCTGGGATTCTTTCTTCAGTTCCTCTCCCACACAGAACCCGACAGAAAAGATGTGCTCCCAACTCACAGCATGAAGCCAGCAGAGGCATTACACTCATTATGACCCAGTGTCAGAGGCATTCCCCATGAGTCCTTGTCTGTCAGATGGAATTCTTTCTCTCTCACAAAAAGAAATCTGGGCAGCTTACTTTAATGCCCTTACTAAGACACTTTCAATCTACCCAGTCAGACAGCTGAAAGGTATTTTTAAGTCTGCACAAAAGAGTACAATTCTTAAGGATAAAGGTGATGAAGACTAAGGTCAGTGCTATAATTTGACTGAAGCACCTATGCTATAAAAGCATTTTAGCAACCAAGGGAGCTAGCTAGTCAGATTAGGTCTTAGAGGATAGTATTATATATTACAGTTGATAAATTAGATCCCACCCAAGCTTGATGCATGTTTGTCTCTTTTGTCAACTGTTATGTTGTCAACTATCATGTGGTTCTGAGCAACCTGATCTAGCGTGAGGTGTCCCTACCCTTGGCAGGGGGTTGGAACTGGATGATCCTTGAGGTCCCTTCCAACCCTGACAATTCTATGGTCATGACAGCAAAAGCTAGAAAGAAGATTATTCTCTTCCTTTAATTCAATGTCTCCAAAATAAAATCTTCTTGGTTTTGGCTAAAGCTTTTTTATGGTTAGTTTTGGAGGGTTTTTTCAGGGCAGAAAGGAATGTTGAGAAATGTGTGAGAAATCATTTGTCCATTTTAATGAAGAAAGACATTACTGATAGAGGAAAAAAAAAAAGAAGAAATTAGAGTCTCCAGTAATCTTTAGAAATGTAGGACCATACCATCTAAAGATGGTGTAATGTGCCAGTGAAGCAGTGAAAATGGGGAAATCCAAGATACCAATCTAGGCTGGGGGATGATGAAATTGTGAGCAGCCCTGAAGAAAAGGACTTGGGGTTGCTGGTGGTTGAGAAGCTGGACGTGAGCCAACAGTGTGAGCCTGCAGCCCACAAGGCCAATCACATCCCAGGCTGCATCAAAAGCAGCCAGAGATGGAGAGAAGGGATTCTGCCACTTTGGTCTGGTGAGACCTCACCTGGAGTACTGCATCCAGCTCTAGAGCCCTCAACTCGGGAAGGGTCTGGACCTGATCAAGCAGGTCCAGAGGAAGACCACAAAAATAATCAAAGGGCTGCAACACCTCTGCTACAAGGACAGAGGGAGCCGAGGATGTTCAGCCTGGCAAAGAGATGGCTCCCGGGAGACCTCAGCGCAGTCTTCCAGTACCTGAAGGGGCTATAAGGAGGCTGCAGAGGGACTGTTCCCAAAGGCCTGCAAGGACAGGACCAGGGGCAATGATTTGAAATGAGAGCAGAGCAGATTTAGAATGGATGTGAGGAACAAGTTCTGCACCAAGAGGCTGCTGTAACACTGCAGCAGGTTGCCCTGGGAGAGAATTGAGGCCCTATCCCTGAAAATCCTCTAGGTGAGACTGAACAAGGCTATGAACAACCTGATGTAGTGGAGGATGCCCTGCTGACTGCAGGGGGTGGACTGGATGGCCTTTGGAGGTCCTTTCCAACCCAAGCCATTCTACAATTCTATGATTCTAAGTTCTGGACAGGCAAATGTGCAGAATGAGGACCAGTAAATGCTTTCCTCTACAGTTATTTACTGAATGAAAGTTGTATAAATGAGTTTAGACAACACTGACAGAAAGCCTTTGTACTTCTACGAGTTTTGCTTGGATGCCTCCTTGTGGTGGGTTGAAATTCCCCCCCAACATTAACCACCATGCTCCTGCTGTCATTAGCATTGCATGCACAGCAGACAGACACAAGAGTTCACAGAAGTCTAGCCTAGTCTTTTAAGGACTGTTGCTGTGTTTGTTACATTGGGATCAAAGCTGGTGACAGCTGCAGATCCTCCCAGCATCTCAGGAAGCACTTAGCTAGAAATGACTAACAAAGACTTTCTGAAATCTGGAAGAGAAATATTGAAACTATTTCAGATCCACTTGTGACAAAAGTACTATTTCAGCAACAATGGTGCAGTGGTTACTTACCACATGGCAGAGAGCTGTCCTCTTCTACTGTCACATTGTAGAGCCAGTCCTCCTTTCTCCAGCGTATCACACCGCTGTCTTTGCAGTCGTGCGACTGCCTCAGATCTGCTTTATCCCACATCCTGAACATGTACAACTCCCCTGTCATCCCCAGGTTAGGTGACACAGCTGTATCTGCCAGCTTTGAGCAGCCAAGTAAGAACTTCCCTTTCCCAGGCAGATTGACTTTCCCAGGTAGTTTTTTGTTTGCTTCTTTGGTTCCATTTATGAATAACTTCATCTCCTCATCTTCACTTTTCCACTGGACACATACTTCGTACCAAGTGTTCTCATGTAGTTTTGCTTTTGTATTTATTTGATTGCCAAAGAGCCATATCCTCACTTCACCACCATCTCCTATAAGTCCCAGCTCATACTTCTCTCCAGAGGGATTGGTGTGAGGTGTTTCTTGATAGTACACATAGGCTGTCCAGGGTCTGTCTGAGGAATACAGCTTGATGTGCACACAGACAATGAATTCTTTCAAGGGGTGCAGAGAAATTCTTGGTGACATAATCCAAGGACCTTCACATGCAGTCTTAAAAACAGCTTTGTATTTTCCTAGGAAACCCTCCTGATCTGGAAAAAAGAACAACCAACCAAACAAGGTAAGTTAATTTGGAAAAGGATCTTCTCTAAGAGTGTTAATTCTTCCATGTGAGCCCTTGTAACCAACAGGGCAAATGGCATCCTGGGGGGCACCAAGAAAAGTGTGTCCAGAAGGTCTAGGGAGGTTCTCCTCCCCACCTCCTACTCTGCCCTGCTGAGACCACACTTGGAATACTGCATCCAGTTTTGGGCTCCCTAATTCAAGAGAGACAGGGACCTGATGGAGGGAGTCCAAGGGAGAGCCATGAGGATGACTGGGGGACTGGAACATCTCTGCAGGGGGCTGGACCTAGATGATCTTTCTGGTCCCTTCCAACCTAAACCATGGATCTACGGAAACAGAGCACCAGCTCTCATCAGGTCACTTCTGAATCAGGAATGTGTTCAGCTTTTCTATCTTTGGAGCACAGGGCTCCCAAGTTCATTTCTCAATTGAAACAAATGAAAAACAGGAGGAAATTCCAAACTCCCAAGTGCAGGTTGATAGATAGAAGCTACCAGGTAGACAAAATATCAATCCAGACACACAGAAAGTCATTACTAACTGCTCTTGCTGCAGACTATAACTGTAGTGGTAATCAGTAAGCAAGGCCTGATGAATTAAACTAACAAAAGAGTGCACTCACTCCTCTGGAAATAGCAAAGTTTGGCCCACTTTGCCCTGAACAGTGAAAACAAAGTGCCAAAAAAAGGTGCCACACTTACAAGAATAAATTCCAACACTACCTGAATTGTTACAAGAAAGGCTTGGGAACTTTTTATGCTGTTTTTGCCCAAAGAGTGCTGGAAAAGCACAAAGGAAATCACAGCACATCACTGTTCCAAGTCAAAAACCTGCAGTACAGCTTAAATTAGTTAGAAATTAATTATCAACGAAGGTAAGCCCATTGTGGGTGGATGTAACACAAGTAAGAGATGATATTACTTTAAAGCTCTTGGAAGTTCTGTTAATCATTGCTGGGTTTCTCTAGCAATGGTACTTGTGAGCTGCAGCCCTTCTGTGGACATACAATCAAGGAGCTGGAACTGGCTATGCTCTGAGAGTGACATTCATAGCTTACCAGGAGTTCCTTTGGGGCACAGAATCATAGAGTGGTTTGGGTGGGAAGGGACAAGTTCTGTACCATGAGGGTGCTGGAACACTGGAACAGGTTGCCCAGGGATGTAGTTGAGGCCCCATCCCTGGAGATCTTCAAGGTCAGTGTGGTCAAGGCTCTGAGCAACCTGATCCAGTGGAGGATGTCCCTGCTGAGTACAGCGGGGTTGGGCTGGATGACCTTTGGAGGTCCCTTCCAACCCAAACCATTCTATGGTTCTTCGATTCTGCTGTACCTTGTACAAAATCATCATCATGTCAGTTACCTGATTTGCACAAAAACCTTTTGAATTTATTTTTCATTTACAGGTAAGGAGCCTAAACTGTCACATTCAGATAGATCACTTCTGTTACATGTTTTGGACCCTGCTGCTTTTTCCCTAGCTGTAATCAGACCCACAGCCAAAAGCAGTGCAGGAGATGTTCTACACCCATATACACACTGAGTGAATCATAGAATGGCTCATGTTGGAAAGGACCTCAGAGATCATCTACTCCAACTTCCCTCACCATGCCCAGGGACACCTCTCAACTAGACTCAGCTGCTCAAAGCCTCATCCAACCTGGCCTTCAACACCCCCAAGGAGGAGGCAGCCACAGCCTCCCTGGGCAACTTATTCCAGAGCCACATCCTTGTACTGAAGAACCTCTTCCTAAGATCCAGTCTAAACCTACTCTCCCTCAGCTTCCAACCATTTCCCCCTTGGCCTACTGAAGTCCAAAGAATCTTGGGGTGTCTGTGTAAGAGCTGTATAAAAGGTTTAACATCACACTCTGAAAACAGCAATACATCCAGTGAAGTAAAAAACAGCAAGAAAGTAACTTGTCTTGTTATTACAGATTGTGTTTACCTTCCCCTCCTCATCCAAAGCCAAAAGGTTACTACTGGTTATTTGTTTATGAAAACAACTACTCTAAACACAGAGAGTCAGCTCTTGTTAATGGTTGTTTTCCCTCTTGGTTTCAAGAGGGCAGCAACTTGCCTGCTCTGAGTCCATTCTAAAGCCTTATTCATCAAGACTAATCCTATTCATTTGGAAAACCAACACTAGAAAAAAAAAAATCAGGAAAAAAACAACTGTCTTACCTTTGCCTGCTGTAGCCAGGAACAAATGAAGTAAAAGGACTGCTAGAACAATCCTGAATCTCAAGAAAACCTCCTGTATTCTGCCAACACAGCAGTGCTGTTTTCCCCAGGCAACCATTCTAGAAGAAAAAATAAATAGACCAGAGTGACCAGGAAAGGAAAAAAAAAGGAAAGTGCAGGTGTGTAGATATTATGCCAAAGTGTTTCCAACCCAAGAGGCTCAATTTTCTCGCCCCTGTTCTATCAGACATGCATCAACCAGAAATTCACAAACACCCTGTATGCTGTGAAGTCGCTGAGAAAGAAAGAGCTGTTTACTGAAAGGGAAAAAAAACCCAACCCCCATAGAAACCCTCCCTCAAGCTCTGTTTCTCCAAAGACTTCGAAATACATCAGAGCAAGGCCAAAAGCCTTTCCACACATTACAGAATGACAAGGGTTGGAAGGGACCTCTGAAGATCATCCAGTTCCAACCCCCCTGCCAGATAGGTTCACCTGGTTGCACAGGATGGTGTCCAGGCAGTTTTTCTATTACACCAGAGAAGACCTCACAACCTCCCTGGGCAACCTGTGCCAGTGTCTCACCACCTTCACTCTACAGATTTTCTTCCAAATCTTCAGTCTCAGTCTGCCATCCTCAAGCGTCAATCCATTTCCTCTCATCCTAATACTCCCAGCCCTTGTCAAAAGTCCCTTCCCAGCTTTCTTGTAGCCCCCTTCAGGTACTGGAAGGCTGCTCTAAGGTCTCCCTGGAGCCTTCTCTTCTCCAGGCTGAACAGCCCCAACTCTCTCAGCCTGTCCCCATAGGAGAGGTTCTCCAGCTCTCTGATCATCTTCATGGCCCTTCTCCAGCAGTTTCATGTCCCTCTTCTGCTGGGGGCCCCAGAACTGGAGGCAGTGCTTCATATGGGGTCTGAGCAGAGCAGAGGGGCAGAATCCCTTCCCTGTGCTGCTGCTCTCCCTGCTCTGGATGCAGCTCAGCACACAGCTGCCTGCTGGGCTGGCAATGACCATTGATGGCTCCTGGGGAGTTTGTCACCAACTGACACCCCCAAGGCCTTCTCCTCAAATCTCCATAATTTTTGCAGTAGGATGAAAAACCTTCACAAGCAAATCTAATCAAGTACAACAGCTACTGGACTAAACTACTGAGCCACCCAAGTGGGGGAAAGCATTCTGTGCACAGCTTATGGGTGCTTATATAACCAGTTGTCTTTACTCTCTCACAATGCTCAAATACCAAGAGTTAACTGCTTGAAATAGAATACAATCAATTATCCTGTGCTCAGTGGGCAAAATGGAATTGCAGAAAACAGAATCACAGGACCTTGGAAGGGACCTCGAAAGATCATTCAGTCAAACCCCACTGCCAGAGCAAGAGGACTAAGAGTACGTCACACAGGAACACATCCAGGCAGGTTTGGAATGCCGCCAGAGGAGACTCCACAACTACCCTGGGCAGCCTCTTACAGGTCCCATCACCCTCACAGGGAAAAATTTTTTCCTCCTGTTTCCATGGAACTTCCTATGCCTCAACTTCTACCATTGCCCCTTGTGCTGTCATTGGGCATCACCCAGCAGAGCCTGGCTCCATTCTCTTGGCACTCATGCTTTACATATTTATAAACATGAATGAGGTCACCCCTCAGGCTCCTCTGCTCCAAGCTAAAGAGCCTCAGCTCCCTCAGGCTCTCCTCATAAGGAAGATGTTCCACTCCCTTCATCATTTTTGTGACTCTGCGCTGGACTCTATCAAACAGTTCCCTGAGGTCTTTCTTGAACTGAGAGGCCCAGAACTGGACACAAGGTTCCAGACATGGCCTCACCAGGGCAGAGTAGAGGGAGACAAGAACCTCTCTCATCTGACTAACCACAGCCCTTAGAAGCCACCCTAGGACACATTGCTGGCTCAGGGGCATCCTGTCCACCAGGATCCCCAAATCCCTTCTCCCTGTGTTGCCCTCCAACATGTCACTCCCCAACCTATCCCGGTCCATGGGGTTGTTTTTTTCCCAGGTGTCAGCCTCTACACTTGTCCTTGTTGAATTTCATTCAACTTCTCCCTGCCCAACTCTCCAGCCTGGCTGGAAAGCAAGGGCTCAGGCACAGATTTGTTCCTTCTTCTTTGCTCTCCATGGAGACTGAGTTATTTTGACCAGTGACAATCTTGCAGCATTGGTACCCAGGTTTCACAACACTTCAGACCACGCCATTAATTTGAAAGTGAAACTACAAGTGAGAGAACTTTTCTTCAATCCAGTGAACAAACACTGCAAAATGGGATGGGTGGTTGGTAGGTTGTGTTAGAGGGGCTGCAGCTCTGCACTAACACCACCTTCCCTGGAATCTAAAGAGGTTGCTGGAAACCAAGACAAGAAGATGGTATTAAAGGGAGTTCTACATTCCTGTTATTACCACTAAATAGCTGTTAATTGTTACCATTGATTACTATCGACCTAATCATCATTACACAGCCATTAGCATTAATTGTTACCATTAATTACAATTAAATAACCTCATACTATTTTACTAGTTTTCTGATGGAACTGTCCTTCGACCCAGTGGGAGTTGGGCCTGCCCAAAGAGCACAGAGGTTCTGCAGAAGTTACTGAAATCTAACAGGTTGACTAAGACAAGCACTGACAGGCACTCTGCTGCAGAAGGAAGGGCAGAATAGAGGGGAGAAGGTCAAAAGCTGTCAGCAACTTCCAAGAGCAGGCAAAAGGTGAAAACCAAGGCCAGTAAGGCCTCACTTTGCTGTACCCAGCGTTGTACTCCTGAAAGATCACAGAATGTTAGGAGTTGGAAGGGACCTCCAAAGATCATCAGGTTCAATCCCCTTGCCAGAGCAAGAGCACCCAGGGCAGGTCACACAGCAACACAGCCAGGAGGGTTTGGAATATCTTCAGACAAGGAGACTCCACAACCTCTCTGGGCAGCCTGATCCAGGCCTCTCACACCCTTACAGGCAAAAAGTTGTTCCTGATGCTTCTGTGGCACCTCCTCTGCTCCACCTGGTACCCAGTACCCCTTGTCCTGTCCTTGGACATCCCTGAGCAGAGCCTGGCTCCATCCTCCTGACACTGCCCTGCAGATCTTTATCAACAGGAATGAGGTCACCTCTCAGGCTCCTCTGCTCCAAGCTGCAGAGCCCCAGCTCCCTCAGCCTGGCCTCTGAAGGCAGATGTTCCACTCCCTGTTTTTTAAAGCCTTTCAGCTAGCAGTCAGACACAGCTATACACAGTAAAAGACCTTTGAAGTGCCTCAGGAACAAACACAACTGCAGCACAGAGGAGATGGAGTCTGCTCCTTTGCAACCAGCCTCAAGAAGGACTGCACAGTGCAAAAGTGCAATGTGAGAAACCTGGACTGCTTTTCAAATGGGTACCCAGAGGTCACATATGAAGAGACACAGGGACTCCTCTTGAGCTGCTGCGTGCCTTGTATTACAGCAGATGTAGTTGCAACAGGATTAAAGCCATAGAAAGTGCAAACACAGCTGTCCTTAGTGTGCTTTGCTAAATTACTTTTTGAAACATACATTCCAATTTTACAGTTCCTGTTGAAGGTCTCTGTCCACTGGCAGTAGCTAATTATTAGTCCCTTCATGTCACATTTTAGCCAGAGCTAGTTCTTGATACCAATGTGTAAACTGTGGGTAACAGAAACTTATGCTGGAAAACATGACCCAAAGTACTCAGTCATCTACTTCTAACCATGCTGCCAGCTGCTGCACCTCAACCTCTTTTGTTCAGGTCACATTTCCTTAATCTATACTTTTGGTGCTCATTCTGCCTACTTTTGTAGTTATCCCCTGCTAAAACATTGGGTTTAAACACACAGATTGAATCAGAGACTGGTTGGAAAGGACCTTAAAGATCAACTAGTTGGAAGCCCCTTGCAATAGGCAGGAACACCACCTCCTACACCAGGTTGCTCAAGGCCCCATCCAAGCTGGCCTTGAACACTTCCAGCCTTGGAGCCTCCAAAACTTCTGTGGGCTACCTGTTACAGTGCCTCACCACACTCAGAGAAGAACTTCTTCCTCATGTCTCATCTAAATCCAGCTTCTTCTAGTTTGAAGCTCATCCTGTCACTCCATGCCTTTGTCAAAAGTCCCTCTCCAGCTCTCCAGTAGCCCCTTTCACATTCTGGAAGGCTGCTCTAAGGTCTCCCTGAAGCCTTCTATTTTCCAGGCTGAAGAACCCAAATTCTCTCAGCTTGTCTTCACAGGAGAGGTGCTCCAGCCTTCTGATCACATTTGTGGCCTCCTCTGGACCTGTTACTTTAACATTTCCATCTTCTAAGTCAAAGCAGCTCCTTCCCTCTATGT
This sequence comes from Picus viridis, assembly GCA_033816785.1. Taxonomy (NCBI): domain Eukaryota; kingdom Metazoa; phylum Chordata; class Aves; order Piciformes; family Picidae; genus Picus; species Picus viridis. The sequence goes on along the minus strand of CM066570.1, from coordinate 30,211,225 downwards.
CCCAGCACACCCAAAGGATCTGCAGGAGGAGTTTGCTGATGAGACTTAAGCAAGGGCTGGTGGCTGTGATGCCATAGAATCACAGAATTGTTAGGGTTGGAAGGGACCTCAAGGATCATCTAGTTCCAACCCCCCTGCCATAGGCAGGGACACCTCACATGAGGTTGCTCAGGTTGCTCACAGCCACATCCAGCCTGGCTGCAAAAACCTCCAGGGATGAGGCTTCCACCACCTCCCTGGGCAACCTGTGCCAGTCTCTCACCACCCTCATGGGGAACAACTTCTTCCTTACATCCAATCTGAATCTACCCATTTCTATTCTTGCTCCATACCCCCCAGTCCTATCACTACCTGACACCCTACAGAGGCCCTCCCCAGCTTTCCTGTAGCCACCTTCAGATACTGGAAGGCCACAATTAGGTCTCCTGGGAGCCTTCTTCACACTGAATAGCCCCAACTCTCTCAGTCTGTCCTCATAGGAGAGAAGCTCCAGCCCGCTGCTCATCTTCATGGCCCTTCTCTGAACACCTTCCAGCACCTCCAGATCCTTTCTGTAATAGAGACTCCAGAACTGGACACAATACTCCAGGTGGGGTCTCATCAGAGCAGAGTAGAGGGGAAGAATCACCTCCTTCGACCTGCTGGCTATGCTTCTCTTGATGCAGCCCAGGATGTGATTGGCTTTCTGGGCTGTGAGTACACACTGGTGGCTCATGTTGAGCTTCTCATCCACCAGCTGCTGCCCATCAAAGAATTTACTGAGGAGGAGGAGGGTATAATGAACAGATTCATAGCATGGTTTGGGTTGGAAGGCACCTTGAAGATCTGGCAGTTGTGCTGTGACAGTCTGCATGATTCCAATCAGGCGATAAAAGGCAGGAAAGAGCAAGAGAAACATTGTACTGCCAGGTACACAAGAACCTCTTGAAACCTTTAATTACTTTCAGAAATATAAGACTGTAAACTTCTTCCATCAACCCCCTTCTATTTTTCCAGACTGGAACCAAAATGTAGTAAAGTTTTTAAAGTTATTTTTAAATGTTGGCTGTGGCAAGCCAGATGTAATAGGGAGGACATTTATGTTGGAAAGTCTTATGTCACTGTGAATTTTGGCACTTGGGGGATTCACTGACTTAACAGCAGAAGTAACACCATTGAGTTTAAAAAATGTTGTTCCACTGGAGCATTCTTTTTCCAGCAGGCAGCAATAAGGTTATTACTGTCTGATAATAGCTTGGTTTTCATTAATTTTCTGCAGTGGCTCAAAAGATGCAACATTCTACACACAGTCACTTCATGCAGCACATTGACTTGTCCTCCAGCTGCAATGGTGGAGTCAGTTCAAGGGCCTTCCAAACATGTTGTCCTGATCAATCTTTACTGTTCTCAAAGATTTTAAGTGGTTTATTTTTAAGAAGTTGGATTACAGAAAGCAGCAAGCCACTTAGCTACAGACATCAGTCCTCTGCAAAACACACAGCTCACTGTTTCAGTCCTTCACAGCAATAAACAGGAGGAGGATCTCTCCAAGAAAACCATTCTTTTGCTTAGTCACTGGATCACAGAATAGCTCAGTTTGGAAGAGACCTAAGAGCTCATCTCCTCCAACCTCCCCACCATGTCCAGGGACATCTCTCAACTAGACTCAGCTGCTCAAGGCCTCATCCAACCTGGCCTTCAACACCCACAAGGAGGCATTTATAGCCTCCCTGGGCAGCCTATTCCAGAGTCTCATCACCTTCAGAGTGAAGAACTTCTTCCTCAGCTCCAGTCTCTCTGCTCTGCCTCAGCTTCAAACCATTCCCCCTTTTCCTCTCTCTAGACACTCGCATAAAAGTCCCTCTGCAGCCTTCCTGGAGGATCCCTTCAGGATTCCCCCCAGTCTTCACTTCTCCAGGCTGAACACCCCCAGCTCCCTCTGTCTGTCCTCATAGCAGAGATGCTCCAGCCCTTGCATTATCTTTGTGGCCCTCTTTGGATCATCTCTGTAGTCCTTAGATTGCTGCAGGATATTGGTAGTAGAAAGATGTTTTTAAATCTCATTTTACCTTATAAATCCCAAGCTGAGCAAGCCAAGGTCTGCCCTCACTTCAGCTCATAGATTCTCCTTAGACTGATGTCCAAGTGTAAGCTTAATCATTAATGTTGGTGTAAGTGGATTCACCAGTGCAATGTGCTAATGCATGGCTCTCCACTGCTGACCTCAGTGTCAAAAAGTACTATTGGTACTTTTGGTATGTTGTTGGACATAGCACACAAATGGAACTGAGGGCAACTTCAAGCAAGTTTCTCTTCCCTCTTAGCCAGGCTGGCTGTGTTTCACCTCCTCATATCCAGAAGTCACCTAGGAGATGAGTAAGAGGCCTCTTTCTAGTTCTTAATGAAAGTTTTACACTATCCAGGATATCCTCTTGTGCTTGGTGTGTTCCCTCAAGAGAGCAGCATTATCTACACACTCTTTTAAATCTTTCAAAGCAAACTATAAAGCTCTTCAGTGACTACACCTCAGCAGGCTTCTACAAAGAGTTTACACAGTACTGACGATGCATAAGAAGCAGACATGCAATAAAAGAGTTCTGTTTGTCTCAAGTCTGGTTACTTCAACTACAAGCAGGTTGTTCACATTTTTGTTAATAGAGAGGTGCATAGCATCCATGGGGGGGAAATAAGAGAAGTGTTCTGCAAAACAGAAGACAAAGTATAACAAAGACTGCCTTTAATTTGACATTTAATTAAAGGAATGCCAGACATGCACCCTGAGCTATGTGAAAGGGAGGAGGAAGGGTGTGTAAAGATATAAGCACAGAAAAATCAGACAAATCTGAAGTTTTGCAAAACTTTTACATTCAGTAACAGGACCTGAATTGGATGCAGAGAGGAAAAAGAAGGAAAAAAACTTTCCTCAAGCTGGAATATTTAAAGCTGTGAACAATGTAAGCAGGCTGAAAGGAATCAAGTGAGGGCCAGGACAAACCCTGCACAAGCAGACATGCCAAAAAGACAACTGTTCAGCTCATGATTGCAATTTTCCTACTTGTAAAAAATGAGACCTTCATTTCCTTCATTTTACTGTAAGGAGGAGAGCAGGAAGAGGGGGAGGACAAATAGCTCTTTCTGCTCAGCTTACACTTTCCTTCCCATGCTCTCTTGGCTTGAACAGCAGCACCCTAAAAAAGAAATCATACTGGGATTTCATCCAAAGCTTCACTTTATGGCCTTAGGTCTCCTAGACCTTGCAGTTGGAGCTGTTAACACTCATCTGGAAGCTAAGCAGCAGAATACTTAGCAGAGATTTTGTTTGGTTGGTTGGCTGGTGGTTGGCTTTGGTTTTTTTCCCCCTCTTAAACAACCTCTCACACTACTCTAATCAACAGCTCAATGATCAAAATTAAGTTTGTACCGAAGAAGTAAAGCCCATCAGTTTTGAAAGATGGCTGCACTGAGCATCTGGTCAAGTCCCACTACAACTCTGCTTAGGAATAAGGCATCACTACCCCACACAGCCCAAGCAAACACAGTCACTTTGGCACCTTGGTCTTCATGTGAGACACAGGTTTAGGAGTCACAGAATGGCATGAATTGTCAGGGTTGGAAGTGACCTCAAGGATCATCCAGTTCCAACCCCCCTACCATGGCCAGGCACATCTCACACTAGATCAGGTTGCCCAGAGACACATCCAGCCTGACCTTAAAAACCTCCAGGGATGAGGCTTCCACCACCTCCCTGGGCAACCTGTGCCAGTCTCTCACCACCCTCATGGGGAACAGCTTCTTCCTAATGTCTAATCTAAATCTTCCCTTCTCTATCTTAGATCCATTCCCCTCAGCCCTATCACTCCTTGACACCCTAAAAAGTCCCTCCCCAGCTTTCTTGTAGCCATCTTCAGATACTGGAAAGCCACAATTAGGTCTCCTTGGAGCCTTCTCCTCTCCAGACTGAACAACCCCAACTCTCTCAGCCTGTTCTCATAGGAGAGGAGCTCCAGCCCTCTGCTCATCCTCGTGGCCCTTCTTTGGACATGCTTGGATTTGCTGAAACATAGATAAGGGTGAAAAAATGAAAAGAGTTCTTAATTCAAGCTAGATGAATACTTGGATTATGCTATGAATGAGTAATGATACAAGAAAGTCCCCCAGACTACCAAATATTGACAAGTATTAGCAAAAACCCATTCACCCAGCTTATGCCCATAATTCATTTGGTGCAAGAGGAATAAAGATCCTCACAGAATCATAGAATGGTTTGGGTTGGAAGGGACCTCCAAAGGTCACCTAGTCAAGCCACCCTGGAGTGAGCAGGGACATCCTTCCCTAGATCAGGCTGCTCAGAGCCTTGTCAAGCCTGACTTTTAATATCTCCAGGGATGGGGCCTCTCATCTCATGCAAATTTCAGAAAACATAAATAATATGAAATACAAAAAAAAAATTTAATAAATTCTAGTAATTTCCTCTAAATTCTACAGAGTGAAAGCACATTTTAAGTAGTCTCACTGAAAAGAGGTTGGAGCCAGGTGGGGGTTGATCTTTTCTCCCAAAAAACAAGTGATAGGACAAGAGGAAATGGCCTCAAGCTGCAGCAGGGTTTTGGGTTGGGCTTGAGGAACAATTTCTTTCCTGCAAGAGTGGTCAGGCCTTGGAACAGCCTGCCCAGGGAGGTGTTGGAGTCACCATCCCTGGAGGTGGTCAAAAAACATGTGGACATGGCACTTTGGGACATGGTTTAGCGGGCATGGAGGTGTTGCATTGATGGCTGGACATTGAGGGCTTTTCCAACTCAAAATAATTCTATGATTCTATTTATTTTCCATTCACTGTCTCATCCAGTATAGCTGATGTTCTACAGTCTTCTTTTAAAGCAAGCAAAAATAAGTCACTCATGTTGCAAACTACATTTTTTTTTTTTGGCATGAGATGCTGTGCACAGAACAAATTTATTTCAGTAGCCAGTACAGGAGGACCTAGGCCAGGAGAACATCACTGTTTTAATAAGACATTGGCTGAAAAATGGCTGTTGTGTCAAACAATAATTAGATTCCTGGACTACACACATCAACAAAAGAAAAACAGAAAATGCTGAGGCTGGGATCTCCCCTGCCAAACGCTCTTCTAAAATCTTGTATCAGTTCCACTACACATTGCCTGCAATGAAACTGTCCCCAAGTCGATGTGAGTGACACTCACATGTTGAGCACCTGTGGTATTCAAGATGTTCAGCTCACAGCTGGAAACAAATCCATGTGACTCATGCAGGGAGGAGTTTGAGATCCATTTCTTTGTCTTTGATTTCGTCTGTCAACTACAAAGGATCTTTTGTTCACCCTGAACAACAATGCATTTCAAAGATCTTTTGGCTTCAAAAGGATTCAAGACTCCCAAATAATTCAGTCCTATTAATTACCAAGTAGTTACATAAATCTATCTTTCCATCATTTGCCAAACTGTTATTTCACCGGGAATTTATGAATGGAGAAAAAAAAAACCCACAAGACCTTCATAATTCAAAGCATCTATCTAATAAACATGGAATGATTCACTCTGCTCCTTTCTTGCTCACAAGATGAGTAGTACCTACCAGTGTCCTGCAAGAAAATTAATATTCTCTAAATCCATGCCTATGAAAAATAAAAGAAAGAGCAAAGGTTTTATTTGAACCTAGACATAACAATAACACTACCAAGCTGAACATTTAGCACTTCAAGACAAATGGCAAGCATTATTCAGGCCAATTCTTCCATTGAAGTCAGTGAGATTATTTGTATGAGCTACCCTAATTTTGGCCTTCAGATAATCTAATTCATGATTTCACTGAAAACGTCAAATTCCAAACTAAAGTGTAGCGATGGATTTTAAAGTTACACTGTGCTAGCCAAGGCCACTGATCATGTTACAGATGAAGCACTAAAAGTTGTCCAAATTTAACAACAGTTATTCTCTCATGAAGCCCAAAACTTTCACAGTCTGCCAGCATCCTAGTTATCAGTGGAAGAGCTGACTAAAACTTTCTAAGCTGAGCCATTAACTTGAGAATGGGAACTCAGGGCTTTACCTCTCTTCAGATAGCTCTCATTTGAGGCAGTTTCTGTTAGTGTGTAGAAGGTTAACACTACACTTGGAAGGCACTGAAAAGACATGCTCACAGGCTCCATCTGATCTGTAGAATTACCTTAAGATGCTAAAGTGATATTAATAAAGATACTACTAACATTAGTCATTGAAGTAACATTAAGATACTAAAGTAATATTAATAGATACTAACATTAGTCAGTAAAGTAATATTGAGCTACTAAAGTAATAGTAATATATACCACTGTATTAGTAAAGAAATACTAAGATACTAAAGCAACATTAATATAGTATTGACATTACTCAGTAATGTTAAGATACTGGAGTAATAGTAATACGTACTACTAACATTAGTTAGTAAAGTAATATTATAACACTAAAGTAATATTACTAAAGATACTGCTACCATTAGTTCATTTCCTGTCTGACTGCCACAGCAGAAGTAACCTAATAGTAACTTGCAGTGTAAGTAGAAGATCTTCCGGCTCCAATTCAGATGTGAGCAAACTCTGCTTACAGGCAAGTTCTTTCCTGCAGCTTCTTCCAAAGCATTTCACTTTAGGTTGTCTTTATCACTAAATGTGCTTGCCCTGTCAAGACAAAGTACTTGGAGGGCATCCCAAGCAAAGCAAAGTATTCTGTTCTTTAGTTCAATTCAGCAAACAGCTATCTGGTCACACGGCAGAGGACCAAATCCTGCTTGTTTCCCCAATTTAGTGTACTTTCCAGCTTGGGAAGCAAGGGCTACAGCTGTAAGCTTAAAGCATAAGAACAGGAACGTCAACTTGCACAGAACTAATGATGACGTACAGTTAGCCTATGCCAGCAAAAGGAAGAAATGTGTTTGGAGTAGAGACACACAACAGCAGCTTTACCTTCTCAGCACAAGTGACAGAGCTCAAGACTCAACTAACCTGCTTTGGGACTGAGGAACATTTAGATCTGCTTGCCTAGCTCATGCTGAAGCTCATTCTACTATAAGTAAAAACATTACTATAAGTGATTTCACGTCAGTCAAGACCAGCCCGGGCTTGCACATGTTTAATTTGCCGGGCAGGCATCTCTGTGGAAGGCTACTGAGTTAGACGACAAACATTTCTTCAACATTTCCACATAAATCAGCGCAAGATAATCACACAGCAAAAGCAACGGAGTTTAGTCACAAACGCTACCCACGGATGACAAAACCTATCTACCTGCAAAGCAAATGAAAAAAAAATAAACACAGCAGGGAAAGGATGCTTCAAGTACACTTTGCCAGTGTAAAGGGACACGACAAAAAAAGACCCAAAGAAAACCAAAACAAAGATTGTGCGCAACAGGTGACTGAAGACATTTTTAGTTGCGGTGATACCGGTTATTTTGCAGACTGTCGGAGACACAAGCACCATAAACTCTTAAGCTGAACATATCCCCAACGCCCACTGCCACTGAAAACGTGAGAGCGAAACCTGACCCAGCCTAGAAACACCGTCCCCACGGGACGCTGCCCTTGCTCCTTATCGCAAACCTCATTCAAACCCTACCCACGCCTCACTCAAAACTTCTACGCTGATTTAAACACCTCACTGATTTTTGTATCACCGTGGACTAAGCGCTTAAAATAAGGCTGGAAACCGCAAAGATACCCTTCCACTGGCAGCAGCGAGAAATGTACCTGTTCAGAAGAGCAATCTCCCTTCAAGACGACCTCGCAGACGTGTCCCCGCAGCCCCTTACCGTCGCCTCACGCCCACACCCCACCGGCCCTGCCGCCAGTCCCAGCGGCCCCCAACAGCCCCGGCCGCAGGCGGACCCCGCCCCGGTCCCATGGCGCGCCTTGCGCTCGCGGGCGGATCTCCCCTCAGCCTCCCCCCACCCCGGGACTGCGCCTCCTCCACCAGGCGAAACCAACCCGCAAGTGCCGCTCCGTGACCAAGCGGGAGCAGTGGGTTTTGGCTGCACGCGACCAAGCTCCTTGACCTGCCCTCCTCCGCCCGCCACCACCAGCCATGCAGGCAGCTTTCCGCTGGACCCTGGGGAGGGTCGGCGGGAATGCCCAGCCCCAGAGAGCCGCGCACCTCTGCCGTCCAGTCCCGACAGAGCCGCGCACCTCTGCCGCCCAGCCCCGGAGATTCGCTCACCTCAAGACCGGCAGCGCAGAGCGACTCCCTCCTTGGCGGCTGGACTTGGTGCGGGTCCCTCCTGGCACTCGAGGGCCCGCCGCCTCTGACCCTGCGAGCCCAGCAGGCGCTCACTTGGCCCCGTGGGACCGCCCGTCCCGCTCCCTGTCGTCTGCTCGCTCGGCACTGGGTGCGAGCGGACGCAGCCGCCAGCCCCGGCAGCTGGGGCAGCGGCTGGACGCAGCCAGGGGGCGGAGGCAGACGAGGGAGGTGCTGCGAGCAGCCAGCCGAGGGGGAGCTCCGCGCGGCAGGGATCGTCGGGGCCGCCTGGGAGCGGCCCCCGCGCCCCCCTCGGCAAGGCGGGCCCGTCAGGGGCTGCGGCTGCGGGGTGCCTCCCTGTCCGCCGGCCCCATGTGGCAGGCGCGGGCCTGGTGGGGCAGATGCTGAGACGTGGGGCAAATGCTGAGACGTGCGGCTGGCCGGAGGCAGGTTGGAGGCAGCTAAAAGGTACCGGCTAGGTGGAGAAGATACTTTCACAGAATTAACCAGGTTGGAAAAGAGCTTCGAGATCATCACGTCCAACCTATCACCCAACACCACCTAATCAACTAAACCATGCAACTGAGTGCCTCATCCACTCTTATTTTAAACACTTCCAGGGACGGTGACTCCACCACCTCCCTGAGCAGCACATTCCAATGGCCAATCTCTGTGAAGAATTTCTTCCTACCATCCAGCCTAAACCTCCCCTGGCGCAGCTTGAGACTGTGTCCTCTCCTTTCACTGGTTGCCTGGGAGAAGCGACCAACCCCCACCTGGCTACAACCACCCTTCAGGTAGTTGTAGAGAGCAGTAAGGTCTCCTCTGAGCCTCCTCCCAGCTAAACACCCCCAGCTCCCTCAGCCACTCCTCATAGGCCTTGTGCTCCAGACCATCTCACCAGCTTTGTTGCCCTTCTCTGGACATGTTCAAGCAACTGAACATCTTTTTGAATAGAGTGGCCCAGAACTTTGTAGCTGGGACAACAGACTCAGCAGAGAGGAACTGCCACTCCAGTTTAACTGTCTTGAATTCCTTGGTGTACAGTGTGTTCAGTCTTAAAACCGCCTGTTTTCCTTATATAGCTGGCTTCACCCTTAAATGGACCTCATGGCATTAATCCCTGATATAGATAGAGTTTTCCAGAGTTAGCAGCCTTCATTTGATTTTGCTTGAGGTTCATATCTGAACCTTCAGCCAGTTCAGGTTATTGATGGTGCAGAGGAACTTCACTTAGCCATCAGGACAGCAGCGAAGTGCAGCTGTGGCCCACCCCTTCCCTCTTTAATTGCTTCAGAGGAAGCATATTCCGTAAGTGCAGCATTTTCAAGGTCTTTTTTTCTTTGTTAATTGCTTAATCTACCCAAATATTTAGGAAATGCTCTCTGTGTGTGAGCTGGAGTACTGCTGAGAGGAACCTAGCTCCAGGGCACAGCCGGTGAAAGCAATTCCCACTGTACATCCTGAGGGAAAGGATGGAGCTTTAGGCAACAGCTCCTCTCCATGTTACTGAAGACGTCAGGGGCAAATTCTACAACCCTCACAGACAGCAGGTCTCCCTGAGGGTGCACCGTGTGATGAGTCCATGTGATAAGGGAGTGGAGCATCTCCCTGTGAGGACAGGCTGAGGGAGCTGGGGCTTGGAGCAGAGGAGACTGAGGGCTGCCCTCATGCCTATTGATAAAGATGTGCAGGGCAGTGTCGGGAGGATGGAGCCAGGCTCTGCTCAGGGATGTCCAAGGACAGCACAAGGGGCCCTGGGTGCCAGCTGGAGCAGAGGAGGTGCCACAAGAACAGAAGGGAAAACTTTTTCACTGTGATGAAAAAGGGTGGCAGAGCCCTGGATCAGGCTGCCCAGAGAGGTTGTGGAGTCTCCTTCTCCAGAGATATTCCAAACCCGTCTGTCTGTGTTCCTGTGTGACCTGCCCTGGGTGCAGGGGGGTTGGACTGGATGATCTTTTGAGGTCCTTTCCAACCCCTAATATTCTGTGATTCTGTGATAAGCAGGATGTCATATGATAAATACTGGCAAAGAAGATCTGGAGTTAGATGAAGAGCTTTGCATCATTTTCCTTAGATCAGTGATGTTTTTGGATGCTCTGAAGCAGGCATGTAGTGGAACATGAAGGTGCTTGACAGAAGAAACGTGTCCTGTGCCTGCTTCTGGGTACTCCTTCCCCATTCCTAAAGCAGAAGACTGCAGGTTGCTTTGCCTTGTGATGCATATATGGTCAAACCCAGGGAGTTTATAAAATCATAGAATGATAGAATGGTCCAGGATAGAAGGGACCTCCAAAAGTCATCCAGTCCAAACTCCCCACGGTCAGCAGGAACATCCTCAACTAGATCAGGTTGCCCAGGGCCTCATCAAGCCTTACCTTGAATATCTCCAGGGAAGGAGCCTCAACCACCTCCTTGGACAACCTGTTCCAGTGTTCCACCACCCTCATAGCTTAAGTAGATTATGCTTTTAAAAAAAGAATAAGCATAAAGTTAGGGGAATGACTGTTACAACGGATTGTGGTAACCTAACAGCATTTATGTCAAATCTACTCAAATTAAAAGTAAAGCAAAAAGATCTTCTGCTAATTTCCATGGCTCTGGGTTTCCTGGGGTTTTGTCATCTTCTTTGCTGTGTTAACAGGTTTCTGTGAACACCAGAGACTACCTGAAGGTACAAAGAAGCAGTTAAAATGTTTACATTTCTCTGTTTAATGTAGAAGTGCAGCCCTCCCCTAAAAATCACTCATGTTGTGTTCTGTAATCTCCTACACTAGTTATGAGTCATGTGAATTGCAGATTACTAGGAGAACAAAATAGGTTAGGTGGCTTATTTTAAACTGATGGTAGCACTCAGGATTAAATGAAAGCATCTCTGAGTCTATTTTCTGCCTTCAGCACTGCAAAGAGGTAAACAAAAAGTGAGCAATTCTAGGATAAGGGAATGATACAGCCCAGTTATGATGCTGAAAGGAGTTAACCATATCAAGGGAGGAGGATCTTGAGACTAATCTGAAAGCTGCACATATTGAGCACAAAGTTGAGAGCTCAGTTTGTGAAAAAGAGACGGCCCCTGTTTAGAATTGGTGCCTTTCCTTAACAAATGTGGCTTTTATAACAGTTTTTGGAGTAGCTATCCCTATCTAACATTCTAATAGAACAACTACTTATTCACATTCTTTGGCCTGAAAGTGGCACATTGGTGTGGATACCATCAGTGGTAATCTTTGCTGAATGTTAACTGAACCAATATGGAAAAGAAATCTCTTAGATATCATTAAATAAGGAGGTTTAGACTACCCAGCTGTGATTTTGAACACGTTGTCGTACTCTGAGTGCAACACCCAATGTCCAGTTTTCCTTTGACTGATGCAATTTCTTCATTAAAACAAACATAAAAAAAAAACCCCAAAACCCACAAACAAACAAACAAACAAAAAAGAAACTAAGATCCAGGAAGGATATTAAAATAACAACTAGATCTTTGTAGTTAATTTCTAAGCCTCAAGTCACCAAAGAAATACTCATTTCCTGGGTGCAGGTGGATGAGAAGCTCAATGTGAGCTGCCAGTGTGCACTTTCAGTCCAGAAAGCCAACCAGAGTCTAGGCTGCAGCAAGAGAGCTCCACTTTGGTGAGACCCCACCTGGAGTACTGTGTCCAGCTCTGGAGCCCCTATTACAAGAAAGATCTGGAGGTGCTGGAAGGTGTCCAGAGAAGGGCCATGAGGATGGAGCTTTTCTGCTATGAGGACAGGCTGAGTTGGGGTTGTTCAGTCTGTGGAGGAGAAGGCTCTGAGGAGACCTTCTTGTGGCCTTCCAATATCTGAAGGGGGCTACAAGAAAGCTGGGGAGGGACTTTGTAGGCAGTCAGGTAGTGATAGGACTGGGGGAATGGATCCAAGCTAGAGGAGGGGAGATTTAGATTTAGACATTAGGAAGAAGTTCTTCACCATGAGGGTGGTGAGACACTGGAACAGGTCACATCTGGAATATTGTGTCCAGTTCTGGGGACCCTCATTTCATAGAAGAACCTCAGGGAACTGCTTGAAAGAGTCCAGCACAGAGCCACACAGCTGCTGCAGGCAGCGGAACATCTCCCTGAAAGGACAGGCTGAGGGAGCTGGGGTTCAGAGCTTGGAGCAGAGGAGCCTGAGGGCCGCCCTCAGTGCTGGGGCTCAAGAGGTGCAGGGCAGTGTGGGGAGGAGGGAGCCAGGCTCTGCTCAGGGATGTGCAAGGACAGCACAAGGGGCACTGGGTGCAAGATGGAGCAGAGGAGGTGTCACAGGAACAGAAGGGAAAACTTTTTCACTTTGAGGGTGAAAAAACACTGGAACATTATTACCTGTTGGAATTAAAAGTGAATGGAGCACAAACTGCAATGTCAGAAATTCCTTTCAAACATAAGAAACCCTTTTTTTTATGATAAGAATGATCAAACAGTGGAGCAGATTGCCCAGAGAGGTTGTGGAGTCTCCACCCATGGAGATCCTCAAAAGCCATCTGGATGCAGTTCTGGGCAATGTGCTGCAGCTGCCCCTGCCCTGAGCAGGACATTGGACTAGACAATCACCAGAGGTGTCCTCTAGCTTCAGCAGGTCTGAGTAGTTGTGGGAAGAACTGCTGGTAAGACTTTGTTTTTCCTCAGCAGAAAACTACACTTTTGGCCAAGTAAAGGACAATGACCTTTAAACTGTAAAAGACCTGAAGTGGATGAAAGGCTGCCATGCCATACCCCACAGTCCAGACCCAGGAGCTAATTAACATTATGGGAAACTACAAAAGAGAGTTGCCAAGGAGAGCAGTTCTGAAGAGAACACCTGGAGAGAGGACTATAAAACCTTTCCATTCTCTATTTATGGCACTCACTCTCTTTATATTGTACAACATTTGTATTTCCAGTCAAAAACAGTTTAAAGGAGTTGTAACTTGTCTATAAAAAAATGAGTCTGTGTGGCTCTTGGCAGGCATTCTGGGAACATTTCACTGTTTCATAGAATGGCTTAGGTTGGAAGGGACTTCAGAGATCATCTACTCCAACCTCCTCTCTGTGGGCTGGGGCACCACTCAACTAGACTCAGCTGCTCAAGGCCTGGGTCAGGGCAATCCCAAGCACAAATATAGGCTGGGTGAGGAGTGGCTCAAGAGGAGTCTTGGAGGAGAAAGGCTTGGAGGTGTCAGCTGATGACAAATTCCCCAAGAGCCAGCAAAGGTCACTGGAAGCTCAGCAGGCAGCTGTGTGCTGAGCTGCACCCAAAGCAGGGATTGCAGCAGCACAGGGAGGGGATTCTGGCTGCAAGGTCTGGGAAGGGACTTCTGACAAGGGACAAGAGTGATAGGATGAGAGGGAAAGGATTGAAGCTTGAGGGGGACAGATTTAAACAGGAGGTTACGAAAAAATTCTTTCCAGTGAGGGTGGTGAGACACTGGAACAGGTTGCCCACAAAGGTGATGGATGACCCCTCCCTGGAAGTGTTCAAGGCCAGGCTAGATGAGACCTTGAGCAACCTGGGCTGGTGGGAGATGTCCCTGCCCATGGCAGGGGGTTGGAATGAGATGATTTTTAAGGTCCTTTCCAATCTAATGCATTCTATGAATCTCTGTGTGATGGAAAAGGATAATAAAATGTTAGACAGCACTTTGGTTGTTCATTTATAGACCAAAGATAATATTTCAACCTTTTTCTATATACCTCAGGTTTGTTGTGGTTTTTTTTTTCTTTACTAAACATGTTTTTATTTAATCTTTTCAGATGTTAACAGTGATGCTGATAGGTCATTCTTGGTGGTACCAGAAAGATCCTTGCCTAAGTGAACCACAGAGGTTTTAATAAACCTCAGCACTGCCATTAGTTGTAATTGACTGACATTCTGGAGGCTCTGTGAAGAAAATCCACTTCTTGTTTCCACGTAGGTCAAATATTTTGCCATATTAAATATTAAACAACCTATAATTGAGCTGAAAAAGAAGGACATAAAGCCTCAAGTGCCAGGAAATTATTGTTTTCTTTTCTCCTTATGTGCCTGTCTCCTCAAATAAAATTATGAGAATGGCTTGGGTTGGAAGGGACCTCCAAAGGTCCAACCCCCTGAAGTCAGCAGGGACATCCTCCACTAGATCACCTTGCTCAGAGCCTTGTCCAGCCTGACCTTGAAGATTGCCAGGCATGGGGCCTCAACTACCTCCCTGGGCAACCTGTTCCAGTGTTGCAACAGCGTCATGGTGCAAAACTTGTTCCTCACATCCAATCTGAATCTCCTCTGCTCTCATTTCAAACCATTGTCCCTGGTCCTGTCCCTGCAGGCCTTTGCAAACAGTTCCTCTGCAGCCGCCTTGTAGCCCCCTTCAGGTACTGGAAGGCTGCTCTTAGGTCTTGCTGGACCCTTCTCTTCTCCATGCTGAACATCTCCAACTCCCTCAGCCTGTCCCCACAGGGAAGGTTCTTAAAGCCTCTGATCATCTTTGTGGTCTCCTCTGTACCCACTCCAGCAGTTCCATGTCCCTCTCATGCTTGGGGCGCCAGTGCTGGATGCAGTGTTCCAGGTTGGGTCTCACAAGAGCAGAGTAGAAAGGCAGAATCACCTCCCTTGTCCTGCCTGTAACACTTCCTTTGATGCATCCCAGGATATGGGAGGTAGAATTGCACCTAGTTCACTCTTTTGGAAAGGAGGAGCACATTGCTTAGGACAAGTATTCAATGACTATGTTGGATACTTTTCACGTTCAACAGCATCTGAGAATGACTTTTAACCTGAGATACACAGCAAAAGTGAGGACCTATCTGATTCTTCTCCATCAACAAATATATGATTTCCACAGGAAACCAATTCACACCTAACTTTATTTCTAGGAACTTTTCTGTATGGTAAATTCTTTTCCCTGTCTCATTCTTTGGTGACTGTACTGATTATAGATTAATTTTTGTAAGGATGCAAAATACCCCTCAGTAATGTTGGCAGAACTTTGTTCTGCCTGTCAGCAAAAGCCCAGTATGGGGCCTTGTACCTCTAGCAAAGTAATGAACAGAGACTTCTTGATGTCACTAAGGTTTTAAGAGGACTTCCCTTTATTCCTCTACATTCAGAAAGGTCCATTCAAAATTAAATATTCCTGGTTAAAAGTATTTGTGCTAAGTTCCTGGGTCAGCAAAATACCCACCCATGACTGTGGTCACAGAAGCAAGTAAATAAATAAAAGGCACCAAATACAAGTCTGGAAATGAGTAAGTTACAGCTTCAGTAAGTTCTGCTTGGAGCAGACTAGAATGGATAGAGCCACAAAGAATAGAGACCAGAATGGTCAGAGCCCCCAAGCTGCTGCAGGCAGTGGAATATCTCCCTGTGAGGACAGGCTGAGGGAGCTGGGGTTCAGAGCTTGGAGCAGAGGAGCCTGAGGGCTGCCCTCATTGCTGGGGCTCAAGATGTGCAAGGCAGTGTGGGGAGGAGGGAGCCAGGCTCTGCTCAGGGATGTCCAAGGACATCACAAGGGGCACTGGGTGCCAGCTGGAGCAGAGGAGGTGTCACAGGAACAGAAGGGAAACCTTTTTTCCCTGTGAGGGTGGCAGAGGCCTGGATCAGGCTGCCCAGAGAGGTTGTGGAGTCTCCTTGTCTGGAGCTATTCCAAAGCCAGCTGGATGTGTTCCTGTGTGAGCTGCCCTGGGAGGGGTTGGAACAGGCTGCCCAGGCAGGTGGTGGAGTCTCCATCCCTGGAGCTGTTGAAGAAGCTGTAGCTGTGGTGCTTCTGGATATGGTCTAGTGGTCATGGCAGTTGGGTTAAGGTTGGACTCCATGATCCAACTGGGACAGGAATAAGGATGACCTAGTTTCTTTGCAGTGATCTGCTAAGAGTAGATGAATATATATTGGCAGCATTCAAAGAGCAGGACAGAAAATCTCTTCAAGGTTTTGGCAGGTTCAGGCAAGATCTTGTAATAGAGGCATGAGAGAATGCAAAGCTGCATGAGAAGCTGTCCAGCTGCTCTGTGAATGTGCACTGAAGAGATGTGAGCAATCCAGTAGCTACAGCTCTTGGTAACAACAAAGTGCAAGCCCATTTTGGTTTGGGAGGAGAAAAGGAAGTAAACTGTGTCCCAATATCAAATCATCAGAGCAAATAGGGGAAGGTCAAGTCTCAGTGTGCAGACAATGAGGTACAAGGAAGCATGATTTAGAGGAAATACGTGGGGGAAACAAAGGGATCATTTGGATCATTTGTCCCTCTTGACTTCTACTTCTGTGTCTGGGTGCAAGGGCATTCTTTTCCTTTTACAAACCATACTTCTGAGGGAACCAACTGTGTCTTATGCATTCAAAAAAAAAAAAAAAAAAAAGGACTTGTTTGCTCTTTGTTGACTAAAAATCTGCTGCCACTTTGTGCCAAAATTTGACATACACTGAATAAGAAGATTTCAGCTTTCACTCATTTGTACCCCTGATGCTGTTTTCTCCTGTTCTATCTCTTGTTACTTGGGAGACAAATGCCCACCTCACCACACCCCCTTTCAGGCAGTTGTTAGAGAGCAAGAAGGTCTCCCCTCAGCCTAAACAATCCCAGTCCCCTCAGCTTCTCATTAGACTTGTTCTCTACACCTTTCACCACCTTCATTGCCCTTCTCTGGACATGGCCCAGGACCTCAATGTCTCTCTTGTAGTGAGGTGCCCAAAACTGAACCAAACATTTGAGGTGTGGCCTCACCAGCGCCAAGTACAGGGGCATAATCCCTTCCCTACTCCTGCTGGTCACACCATTGCTGATCCAGGCCAGGATGCTGTTGGCCTTGGCCACCTGAGCACACTGCTGGCTCATGTTCAGCAAGCTGCCAAACAACATCCCTGGGTCCTTTTCTGCTGGGCAGCTTTCCAGGCACTCTGCCCAAAGCCTGGAGTGTTGCTTGGGGTTGTTGTGGCCCAAGTGCAGGACCCAGCACTTCATCTTGTTAAAGCTCATACCATTGAACTTGGCCCATCCTCTGCTTTACTCAGTTGCTCATCTCCATGATTCCTTCTCTCCTTTTCACATTGTGTCCTGCTTTATATCAGCACAGCTGCTTGTATGCCCACCCAGAGAACTGAGGTTGCTTGCAAGTGTAGCTTCCACCTGGGTTTTGTGCCTCAGCCCAGAGGATGTTGGACTATAAGGGATGCTCATGCATGAAGATGGTCTGGGGCAGGAGCAGGGAGCAGCAGGATTAGGGGTGGGGCAGGGCCACTCCCTTCAGTGGCACTCTGCTTGAAGTGCTCATGGGACTGCTGTGTCAGTTAAGGCAGTCATTTCCTCCTCTAAATTTAGTGAAAGTGGTAATGCCAGATATCTCTGTGTGGTAACTGCTAGCAAATTCCTCCTGTTTGAAATAATGAGCAACAAATGTGCAGCCAGTTAGACATTTGGTGTTAGATCTTGAGATGATGCTGAGGGCTCAGCCACAGAAGCAGGCATGCTCCTACCAAGCCTGTGGCATTCATTTTCATTTCTTTGTTGGTCATACTCCTGGATTTGTTCTTTCTCAGGGCACTCCTGAGTTCTCCCATTTTTTTCTCCCAAATATTTCCTCCCAATATTTAGCATGCAGCCTTGCTTTATTTGTTTATGGAAGTTCACTTCAGAGTAGTGATAGGACAAGAGGGAATGGCTTCAAACTACAGAAGAGCAGATTTGGATTGGATGTTAGGAACAAGTTCTGCACCAGGAGGGTAGTGGAACACTGCAACAGGTTGCCCAGGGAGGTGACTGGGGCCCCATCCCTGGAGACCTTCAAGGTCTGAGCAACCTGATCTAGTTGAGGGTGTCCCTGATGACTGCAGAGGGAGTTGGACTGGATGACCATTGGAGGTCCTTTCCAACCCAGACCATTCTATGATTTGTACACTTTCAGAAAAGGTGTACAAATAAAACCCTGCTTTCAGTTAATGTCTGCATGAATGACTGGAAGATGGCTAAAACCCAGACTCAGCTGTATGCCATACATACATATCCTAAAGAAACAGTGTCTAAGTTGCAGGCCCTGTCAAACACTCCTAGGAGAAACTTTGTGGTCCTGCACTTGGGCCATAACAACCCCATACAACGCTTCAGGCTTGGGGCAGTGTGGCTGGAAAGCTGCTAGCAGAAAGGGACCTGGGGGTGTTAATGGACAAGCAGTTCAAGAGGAGCCAGCAGTGTGCCCAGGGGGCCAAGAAAGCCAATGGCATCATGGCTGGGATCAGCAATGCTGTGACCAGCAGGTGTAGGGCAGGGACTGTCCCCCTGTACTCAGCACTGGTGAGACCATACCTTAAGTGCTGTGTTCAGGTTTGGGCACCTCAGTACAAGAGAGATGTGGAGGTGCTGGAGCCAGGGCAGAGGAGGGCAAGGAAGCTGGGAAGGGTCTGGAGAATAAATCTGATGAAGAGCAACTGAAGGAGCTGTGGACAGTAAGTTTGAAATAGAGGAGGCTGAGGGCAGACCTCATTGCTGTCTACAACTACCTGCAAGGAGGTTGTGGAGGAGTTGGTGCTGGTCTCTTCTCACAGGTAATTAGTGACAGAACAAGAGGGAACTGCCTCAAGCTGCACCAGGGCAGGTTTAGGCTAGACATTAGGAGAAAAAAAATCACAGCAGGAGTGGTCATGTATTGGAAAAGGCTGCCCAGGGGGTGGTGGATTCACCATTCCTGGATGTGTCTAAAGGTGGTTAGATTTAATTTAATTTCAATTTATACAGAATTAACCAGGCTGGAAAAGACCTTAAAGATCACCAAGTCCAACCTATCATCCAACACCATCTAATCAACTAAACCATGGCACTGAGTGCCTCACCCAGTCTCTTTTTAAACACTTCCAGTGATGGTGACTCCACCACCTCCCTGGCTCATCCCAAAGTCCAATGTCCAATCTCTCTTTCTGGGAAGAATTTCTCCCTCACATTCAGCCTAAATCTCCCCTGGCACAGCTTGAGACTGTCCTCTTGTTCTGTCTTTAAGTTCTTTGTTTCTTAGAGGAAGCTGGGACTGGCATTGTATGTGGTGCTTGGAGATATGGTTTAGGGGTGAACTCGGTAGAGAAGGGTTATGGCTGCACTTGGTGATCCCAGGTGTCTTTTCCAACATGAATGAATCTATGCATGGAAGGAGAAGTCAAGCAGGACCTGATGCCTGAATAGTAAAAGTTTACTAATCTCTGCATGTCCAAAAACACCCAGAAGAGAAGGGTATTTTTTCCCCCATAATACACTGGTATAGTTTGATGGTGGAAGGAAGAGAAAATGCTTACAGTATCACAGATTTCACCATATCTCTTTCCATTTCTTCTTCTTATTTTTCTACTTACTTTTTTTCCCCCCTCTGTGAAAGGGGAGGGTTTGAGAGTGTTTTCTTTCATCTGACTTCAGTGAAACAAAAGTGGAAGGAGAAAATGCACATCACTCCAGGATTCCTGTCCAAAGATATCTTGGCCTTTATTTCATTGCTTAACTCAATGGCTCCCAAAGTGAGGTTACAAATCAGTGAGGGCTTACTAGGCCATGCACTGAAAAATATATATTGCTAGGTGAATTGGGGCAGTAGATAGGTTTTTAAGTTAAAATGTCAGTAATAAAGGTATGTGAAGGTTAATGATATTCTGAGCCTGTCAGCTCATGGACACAGATGTAAGAAAAATGCTCATAGGAGACAATAGTTTCTTAGGCAGCTCTCGAAGAAGCTCTTGGAACATCTTGAAAAAGTTAATTCACAGTACAGTCACCTCACTGTACATGAAATATCAGGGGCTTCCCTGCTCTTCTGTAAGCATCAGAATGCCTGAGCAATGACAGAGACCTTTCTCATCCTTAACCAGACAGAGACTGTTGCCAGGAGCTCATCCTGTGTGGTGATGACCCAGTTCTGGCCAGTATCCAGAGAACCCTACCCCACTGTATTTGGATAGATTTCAATTCTGTGTGGGTTTGCTCCTCAAGAAACAGAAGAGTCCGCAGTCCTGCCTGTCCTTTGAAGGGAGAAGAGGTGAAAACTGTACAGATGGAGCCCTCAGTACAGGAAGGACATGGAGCTGATGGAAAGGGTCTGGAGGAGAGCCTCCAAGATGATTAGAGGGCTGGAGCACCTCTGCTAGAAAGACAGGCTGAGGGAGCCGGAGATGTTCAAACTGGAGAAGAGAAGGCTCTGGGGAGACCTAAGAGCAGCCTTCCAGTACCTGAAGGGGGATACAAGGCGGCTGCAGAGGGACTGTTTACAAAGACCTGCAATGATAGGACAAGGGGCTTGAAAAGAAAGAAGAGTAGAATGAGATTGGATGTGAGGAACAAGTGCTGCACCGTGAGGGTGCTGCAACACTGCAACGGGTTGCCCAGGGAGGCACTTGAGGCCTCATCCCTGGAAATCTTCAAGGTCAGGCTGGCCAAGGCTCTGAGCAAGCTGATCTAGTGGAGGATGTCCCTGCTGACTGCAGGGGGTTGGACCTTTGGAGGTCCCTTCCAACCCAAACCATTCTATGATCACATGCTCCTGGGAAAGTGAAGAGCTGGGTCAGTAATGTATTTTCTCTTGCACAGCCCTGCCCACTCAGTATGTATACGAGAAATTAAAAGCAGAAAGGATTAAAGACAAGGGTCCATTGGGATAAGAAAAACAGGTTAGGGCAAATCAGAGGCAAGGAAGCTACCCGAGATAAGAAGGTTCTGAAAGAAACTTCTCCTTTATTTCCACACTTGTAGTCCACAAGGTACTGAACACTGCATGGGGCAAGAAGCTACTGTGAAAAGCTTCCTGCTTTTTCCACAAACTTCTCCTGGCTGTTTAAGTAGGAGCAGCTCACTGGGAAGCCTGTCAGTCCCCTCTGAGGAGCAGTGCACTTCCCAGATGAGGCAGTCAGCGGACAGATGGAGGCCAAATGCCAGAAGACAGCAGAGTCCTACTGCTGTAGGCAGACAAAGAGGGGTTTCCTGAAGCATAGTATGCTCAGCAAGGCTTAAGAGCATGGTCTAGTGTGGCAGGAATGAACACAGCAGCCCAACAAGTAGCCAGGAAAGGGAATTTTACCTTAGGACTGGAATAGTTGCCAAAGTTTTATAAAACTCACATCAGACTTCAGCATAAGGCTGGGTAAACTCTTGGAACTCCTACTCAAGAGACCTACAACCACAACAAACTGGCCTGTTTTGTTTTGTGTTGTTTTGTTTTCCCCCTCATAAATAATGATATCTTTATGTTTTGATGACTTCCTTGTCTCCTAAATTAGAGTTTTTTAAGAAAGGCATTATGCAAGCTTTCGTCTCAAGAGCTGATGACAATTCCAAGGGGTATTGTGAAACTAACTTGGGATCTGCACAACGTACAAGCTAGTTTAATTCCAGTGGAGTCCAATTATGACATCTTCTTGGCTCAGTGATACCCCTAACTTCTAACATTTTTGGGATAATTGGCTGATTTCACAAGAATATCTAAAGTAATCTGAGGTTTCTTGGACGACTGCCCAAGATGTTTCCAGTGACAGCATAATGACCTAACTGCAGATGTAATGTATGCTGCCTGCTTAGAAATGGCATTCAAACCCTTGGTACAATCATAGAATCAACCAGGTTGGAAAAGACCTCAGAGAACATCAAGTCCAACCTATGACCTATTACCTAACGCCTCCTGACAACTAAACCATGGCTCCAAGTGCCACATCCAAGCCTTCCTTGAACACCTCCAGGGATGGTGACTCCACCACCTCCCTGGGCAGCACATTCCAATGGCCAATTACTCTTTCTTGGAAGAACTTTCTCCTCACCTCAAGTCTAAACTTCCCCTGGCACAGCTTGAGACTGTGACTTCTTGTTCTGGTGCTGGTTGCCTGGAAGAAGAGACCAACACCACCTAGCTACAACCTCCCTTCAGGGAGTTGTAGAGAGCAATAAGGTCTCCCCTGAGCCTCCTCTTCTCCCGGCTAAACAACCCCAGCTCCCTCAGCCTCTCCTCACAGGGCTGTGCTCCAGACCCCTCCCCAGCCTCATTGCCCTTCTCTGGACACCTTCCAGCATCTCACTGTCCTTCTAAAATTGAGGAGCCCAGAACTGGACACAATTGGTAAAACTCATCCTCTGAGAATCATAGCATGGCTTAGGTTGGAAGGGACCTCAGAGATCATCTACTCCAACCTCCCTGCCAGCTTGAATTACTTACAGAGGGTGTAATGGTGGGGAAATGGTGTTAAATAGAGGAAAGTTCCCTCTCTTACCAGAATTAATTTCTCCAGCAATAAAAGGTTCCCAGGAATTGCTAAGATCACTTGTGGCTGTTAGTCAAGGAAAAGGATTGTCAACCTGATCCAAAAATGAAGCAGAACTGATCAAAGGATCATAGAATCACAGAACAATAGATGTTGGAAGGGACCTCCAGAGATCATCCAGTCAAACTCCAGTGCCAGAGTAGGAACACCCAGAGTAGTCTGCACAGGAATTCATCCAGGTGGGTTTGAAATGTCTTCAGAGAAGACTCCACAACCTCTCTGGGCAGCCTGCTCCAGTGCTCTGTCACATTCACTGTAAAGGAGTTTCTCCTCATGTTGAGCTGAAACCTTCTCTGTTCAAGTTTGTGTCCACTGTTCCTTGTCTTATTACTGTGCAACACCAAAAAGAGCTTGGCGCCCTCCACTTGACACCCACCCCTCAGATATTGATAGACATTGTTCAGATCCCCTCTCAGCCTTCTCGTCTCCAGACTTAAACAGCACCAGGGCTCTCAGTCTCTCTTCACAGAGGAGATGCTCAAGTCCCCTAATCATCCTCATAGCCCTCAGTTGTACTCTCTCCATCAGGTCTCTGTCCCCCCTGAATTGAGGAGCCCAAAACTGGACACAGTATTGCAGGTGTGGTCTCAGCAGGGCAGAGTAAAGGGGGAGAAGGACCTCCCTAGACCTGCTGGCCACACTTTTCTGGCTGCACCCCAGGATACCACAAGGGCACATTGCTGTCCCAAATGCTCGGTGCTCAGTGTAAGAGTGGCAAGAGTGATGCTCAGAGTAAGAGGGGCAAGAATGTTGAAGAAGTCCAATTCTTTTGATGCTCTCCCCTGGGAAACCCTTCTCTCTCCTAAATCTTCTAAACTATAATCTGCAAGACAACCACCATGGCAATTTTTGCAGGGGCATCGAACATCCTCTGCTGCACACAGGCATGGCTTTTCAGCTCTGCACTCCTGAGGTTAGGTGTTTGAACCAAGATGGATCCCTGGCAAATGTCTGCTCCTGACCATGCAAACCAGGCTGTTTGACTGAGAAGTAGACTCAGAGGTTCAGAGGTTCATAGAATGGTTCACGTTGGAAGAAACCTTGAAGAACATCTAGTTCCAAACCTGCTGTTGTGGCCTCCCCCAGGGCAGAGTCCAGGGGCACCATCACTGCCCTGCTCCTGCTGGCCACATAGGTTTTGATCCAGGCCAGGAAGCCACTGGCCTTCTTGGCCACCTGGGCATACTGCTGGCACAAATGATTTGTGGTGGTTTCTCTTCTGTGAGTCATAGAATCATAGAATTGTCAGGGTCGGAAGGGACCACAAGTATCATCTATAGTATCATAGTAGTATCATAGTATCAGTCAGGGTTGGAAGGGACCACAAGAATCATCTAGTTCCAACCCCCCTGCCATGGGCAGGGACACCTCACACTACATCAGGCTGGCCAGAGCCTCATCCAGCCTGGGCTTAAACACCTCCAGGGACGGGGCCCCAACCACCTCCCTGGACAACCCATTCCAGGGCTTCACCACTCTCATGGGGAAGAACTTCCTCCTCATGTCCAGCCTGAATCTCCCCACCTCCAACTTCATTCCATCCCCCCTAGTCGTATCACTACCTGATAGCCTGAGAAGTCCATCCCCAGCCTTCCTGTAGCCCCCTTCAGATACTGGAAGGCCACAATGAGGTCACCTTGGAGCCTTCTCTTCTCGAGACTGAACAGCCCCAACTCCTTCAGTCTGTCCTCACAGGAGAGGTGCTCCAACCCTCTGCTCATCCTCGTGGCCCTTCTCTGGACACCTTCCAGCACCTCCAGATCCCTCTTGCAACAGGGGCTCCAGAACTGGAGGCAGTACTCCAAGTGGGGCCTCAGGGCTGAGTAAAGGGGGAGAATCACCTCCCTTGCCCTGCTGGCCACACTTCTCCTGATGCAGCCCAGGATCTGATTTGCTTTCCGGGCTGCAAGTGCACATTGAGAGCTCATGTTGAGCTTCTCGTCCACCAGCACCCCCAAGTCCCTCTCCTCAGGGCTGCTCTCCAGCCAGTCCCTGCCCAGCCTGTATTTGTGCCTGGGATTGCCTCAGCCCAGATGCAGAACTCTGCACTTGGTCTTGTTGAAGCTCCTGAGGTTGGCTTGTGCCCACCTCTCCAGCCTGTCAAGGTCCCTCTGGATGGCATCCCTTCCCTCCAGCTGTCTGCTGCACCACACAGCTTGGTGTCATCAGCAAACTTGCTGAGGGTGCACTCAATGCCACTGTCCATGTCACCCACAAAGATGTTGAACAAGACAGGTCCCAGGACTGATCCCTGAGGGATCCAACCCCCCTGCCCTGGGCAGGGACACCTCACACTAGAGCAGGTTACCCAGAACCCCATCCAGCCTGGCCTTAAAAACATCCAGGAATGATGCTTCTACTGCCTCCCTGGGCAACCTGTCCTAGTGTCTCACCACCCTCATGGGGAAGAATTTCTTCCTAATGTCTAATTTAAATCTCCCCTCTTCTAGCTTTGCTCCATTCCCCCCAGTCCTATCACTCCCTGATCCCCTCAAAAGTCCCTCCCCAGCTTTCTTGTAGCCCCCTTCAGATACTGGAAGGCCACAAGAAGGTCTCCTCAGAGCCTTCTCTTTCCAGACTGAACAGCCCCATCTCTCTCAGCTTGTCCTCATAGGAGAGCAGCTCCAGCCCTCTGCTTATCCTCATAGCCCTTCTCTGGACACTTTCCAGCACCTCCAGATCCTTCCTGTAATAGAGGCTCCAGAACTGGACACAGTGCTCCAGGTGGGCTCTCAGCAGAGGGGAGCAGAGGGGCAGAATCCCCTCCCTGGCCCTGCTGGCCACACTTCTCTTGCTGGAGCCCAGGCTCTGCTTGGCTCTCTGGGCTGCAAGTGCTCCCTGCTGGCTCCTGTTGAGCTTCTCATTCCCCAGCACCCCCAAGGCCTTTTCTTCAGGGCTGTTCTCCAGCCAGTCCCTGCCCAGCCTGTATTGGTGCTTGGGATTGCCCTGACCCAGGCACAGGACCTTGCCCTTGGCCTTGTTGAACCTCATGATGTTGGCTTGGGCCCAGCCTGTCAAGGTCTCTCTGGATAGATCCCTTCCTTCCAGCCTGTCAGCTGCACCACACAGCTTGGTGCTGAGGGTGCTTCAATGCTACTGTCACCAGCACTTCCAACCTCAGAGGGGGCCACTAAAGCTGGGGGTGGTTCATCACAGGGGATTATTTCCTGGAACTTTAAATGACATCTTTGCTTCCTCTAATCCAGAGATCATTATCATCAACATCATCACCATCATTTTCTGGAATTCACACTTTGGTAAAGGGAGAAGATTGCAGACTTCCTTTAGAAACATTACACTCTCTGGTGATTTCTGCCAAGGTTCCCAAGAACATCCAGAGAGGAAAAGCCTTTCATGGCTTATTATGATCACATTAGAGAAGTATTAGAGATTGTCTGATTTGGAAATTCAAAAATCCATAGGATCTAATCTAGGGCTCAGCATGCCAGAATGCTGGAAGTCTAAGTGCTGCAGCTTTCTACTAAATAAAGCAGCTGCTCAAAGGCTCTGCATTTTGCACTGTCTCTTCCTAGGTGTTTATTTCATAGCAAGTTACCAGCAGCATCCCTTACCTACAGTGTAAGGGTCAAGTTTCTTAGTGACACCAAACTGGGAGGAGTGGCTGATGCCCCCTCAGGCTGTACTGTCATTCAGCAAGACCTGGAAAGGCAGAGAATCGGGTGGGGAGAAATGGAATGAAAACCAACAAGGACAAGGGAAGAGTCCTGCAGCTATGGCCCAGGATGGGTTGGGGACTGACCTGTTGGAGAGCAGCACAGGGAAAAGGGACTTGGGGATCCTGGTGGACAGAAGGATGCTCATGAGCCAGCAATGTGCCCTTGTGGCCAAGGCAGCCAAGGGCATCCTGAGGTGAATTAGAAGGGTACATAGGTCAAGAGAGATTCTCCTGTCCCTCTACTCTGCACTGGTGAGGCCACATCTGGAATATTGTATCCAGCTCTGGCCTCCTCAGTTCAGGAAGAACCTCAGGGAACTGTGACAGAGTCCAGTGCATAGCCACAAAGCTGCTGCAGGCAGTGGAACATCTCCCTGTGAGGCCAGGCTGAGGGATCTTGGGCTTGGAGCTTGGAGCAGAGGAGCCTGAGGGCTGCCCTCGTTGCTGGGGGTAAAGATGTGCAGGGCAGTGTGGGGAGGACGGGGCCAGGCTCTGCTCAGGGATGTCCAAGGACAGGACAAGGGGCACTGAATCACAGGATCACAGAATAAACCAGGTTGGAAAAGATCTTTGAGATCATCAAGTCCAACCTATCACCCAACACCATCTAATCAATTAAGCCATGGCACCAAGTGTCTCAACCAGTCTCTTTTTAAACACTTCCAGGGTGCACTGGGTGGCAGCTGGAGCAGAGGAGGTGCCACTGGAACAGAAGGGAAAACATTTTCCCTGTGAGGGTGTCAAGAGCCCTGGAGCAGGCTGCTCAGAGAGGTTGTGGAGTCTCCTCTGGAGACAATCCAAACCCACCTGGATGTGTTCCTGTGTGACCTGCTCTAGGTGCTGCTGCTCTGGCAGGGGGTTGGACTGGATGATCTCTTGAGGTCCCTTCCAGCCCCTAGCATTCTGTGATTCCATGAAAAGAATTTTCAGTTTCTAAAACTAGATAAATATGTTTTGCCACTAGGTTAAAGAAGTAAAGCATCCCCTAATTATCAGAGGAAAATGTTTTGAGAGACTTTGCACTGTTTTCTGGTTTCATCAGGATGTGCAAATAAAAGCCATGAGCCAACATAAAAAATATTGAGCCACAAATGTTGCAATATGAAGGGAAAAAACTGTTGCATGAGATGACAGCCACTGCAATTAGCAAGTTGTATTTCCAGCCTGGATGTGCCACCTCCAAGTCTTGTTTCTCTAGTGCCATTAACATTTCTGTGGCACAGGCACAGCTGCAAAGCTGCAGCCTGTCACTGATTTCTGGGTATTTCACTCCAGAATGTGGAAATTGAATACATAGTCAATGTTCAGCTTTAACAATCTTGATGAATCTGTTTCATTTGGAAAGGTGTGCAAGAGATGATTAAGTTAAGAGCAGAGCCTCTGGTGTTTTTAGTATCACTGTGTCAGACTTTCTGCTCTAAATCCTTACTTGGAGGTGGTTTTTAGTGTACTGTTAACATTTGTCAGAGAAGCTTCTAGCACTGGGAAGACTTTACAATACAATACAATACAATACAATACAATACAATACAATACAATACAATACACCAGGTTGAAAGAGACCTTCAAGATCATCGCGTCCAACCCATCAACCAATCCAACCCACCTAAACAACTAAACCATGGCACCAAGCACCCCATCAAGCCTCTTCCTGAACACCTCCAGTGAAGGTGACTCCACCACCTCCACAGGCAGCCCATTCCAATGGGCAATCACTCTCTCTGTATAGAACTTCTTCCTAACATCCAGCCTAAACCTGCCCTGGCGCAGCCTGAGACTGTGTCCTCTTGTTCTGGTACTGGCTGCCTGGGAGAGGAGGCCAACCTCTGCCTGGCTACAACCTCCCTTCAGGTAGTTGCAGACTTTAAAGAAATTCACAGAATCATTCAGGTAGGAAAAGACCCTTGAGAACATCAGGTCCAACCTTTAACCCTACTCAACCAAGTTCACCACTAAACCATACCCCCAAGCACCACATCTAAATCACCTTTAAAACCATCCAGGGATGGTGACTCCACCACCTCCCTAGGCAGCCTGTTTCAGTCCTTGACCACTCTTGCAGGGAAAATATTTTCCTCACCTTCAGCCTAAACCTCCCCTAGTGCAGCTTGATTCCATTCCCTCTTGTTCTCTCACTAATTACCTGTGAGAAGAACCCAGCACCAACCTCTCTACATTGTCCATTCAGGTACTCACAGAAGGTGATAAGGTCTCCCCTCAGCCTCCTCTTCCTCACACTAAACAGTCCCAATCCTCTCAGCTGCTCTTCATCAGACTCATTCTCTAGGCCCTTCACCAGCTTAGTTGCTCTTCTCTGCAACCACTCTAGTCCCTCAATGCCCTTCTTGTACTGAGGTACCCAAAACTGAACAAGGTGTGGCCTCCCCAGCGCCAAGTGCAGGGAGACAATCCCTGCCCTACTGCTGCTGGTCCCAGCCACAATACCATTGGCTTTCTTTGCCACCTGGGCACACTGCTGGCTCCTATTCAGTTCCTTGTCCATTAGAACCCCCAGGTCCCTTTCTGCTGGAGAACTTTCCAGTCACACTGCCCCAAGCCTGGAGCATTGCATGGGGTTGTTGTGGTGCAAATGCAGGACCTGGCACTTGGCTTTGTTGAAGCTGATCCCATTGACATCAGCTTACTGATCCAATCTGTCTAAGTCTCTCTGTAGAGCCTTCCTACCCTCAAGCAGACCAACACTCCCAAAATAATGTGTCTGTCCTATGTCACAAGACAGAGGAAAAGAAATTAAGTCTGTGGTCCCTACCTTCCCCAAGATAATTGCCTTGAAAAAGGACTTTTCTCTCTGTTCTCTCTTGGGCTGAGCCACTTAAGAGCTGCAGGCAATAGAAAAGGATAAATGACAAGATTAAAAGCCAATTGCTTTTGTGTAATAAGTGGTGATTTCATACATTTGTAATGAAGAATTGAATTAATTTATTCAACATGCACCAATGATTCGAAGTGAATCAACATTAGATAACAGCCCAGAGTCAGTGTATCATATCTGGGTTAGGAACATGTTTTGGAAAACCTCAGGAGCTATGGTGGCCTCTGGGATGCATTAGGGAGTGGCAGAGCAGAGCCTGCTGCTGGACCCAGCAGCTGCATCTCATTCCCTTTTCCTTGGACTGCACAGCTGCTGCCTTCTCAAAAGCAAACCCAAGGGTGTGGTGTCCCAGACATTGGAAATTGGAGCTGGCCCAACCAGAGGAGGCCTTTTCAACACCTACTTAGACTCAGCTGGAGCCCTCCCTGGTGGCCTCTCATCCAGGATCTGTGTGCTCACCTCAGGGTCAAGGCTCAACTTCTGTTTGGGGACTGCCTGAAAAGATGCACCAGCTACCATCCAGCCACAGAGTGGGATGGACTGGTTGATGAATAGAGCTGAAGAGGAGCCCATCAGAAAGTGCAGAGCTGGGAGAGCAGTGGCCTGAGCCAGCAGACCCTGTGCTGCACCATGGCCACTGCCAGCACTGCTGTTCCAGCAGGAAATCATAGCTGGGGTGAAGGGGAAGGATGGAACCATCCCCATCAGCCACAGCATGACCACACATCCTTGGCTGGCTCCATGAGGCAACTCAGCCTGAGGGCTTTCTCATCCAAGCTTCCTCAGCCTCACACAGACAACCTCAGGGTACTTTTGTCTGCATTAACTGTGAAAATCAGTTTAAATAAGTCCACTGAAACAAGTGTGCAAAAAAACCAAACACCAAGAGTGCTTGTCTGGCCGAAGAAATCCGGTCTCGTTTCTTTGCTTTTAAACTCTTTTTGATTGCTATGCCCAAGTTATTATCTGACATAGCCTGGTCAGCAGCTTAGCATATAAAATCTATTTTTATATATATAAATAATGAGATATCCTGCAGCTAAATAGAATTATCATAGATTATAGAATGGCTCAGGTTGGAAGGGATTTCAGAGATGATCTCCTCCAACGTTCCCACCATGCCCAGGGACACCTCTCAACTAGACTCAGCTGCTCAAGGCCTCATCCAACCTGGCCTTCAGCACCCCCAGGCAGGAGGCCGCCACAGCCTCCCTGGGCAGCCTCTTCCACAGTGTCACCACCCTCACACTGAAGAACTTCTTCCTGAGTCTAACCCTACTCTCTCTCAGCTTCAAACCACTTCCCCTTGTCCCATTGCTAGACACCCTGATGGAAAGTCCCTCTCCAGTCTAGTTTCTTTGCTTTTAAACTTATTTTGATTGCTGTGCTCAAATTTCTATCTGACATAGCCTGGTTAGCAGCTTGACACAAACATTTAAATAATGAGGTATCCTGCAGCTAAATAGACAGCAACAATAAATTACTGTAACAAAACCATAATTACTTATCTTAAGAAACCCACAATAAGGGCCAAGCTCACCACAGTCAAAGGAGTTTCAAATGCATTATGCGTCAGAAATGAGTGCTGGGAAAACTGTTACAAAGGAAATACTCTGTGCCAAGGTCATAGAATGGCTTAGGTTGTAAGGGACCTGGA
Organism: Picus viridis; assembly: GCA_033816785.1. Lineage (NCBI taxonomy): Eukaryota > Metazoa > Chordata > Aves > Piciformes > Picidae > Picus > Picus viridis. The sequence goes on along the minus strand of CM066570.1, from coordinate 30,180,613 downwards.
AGGGTATCCTGGGGTGCAGCAAGAAAAGTGTGGGCAGCAGGGCTAGGGAGGTTCTGATGCCCCTCTACTCTACCCTGCTGAGACCACACCTGCAATACTGTGTCCAGTTCTGGGCTCCCCAGTTTCAGAGAGACAGAAACCTGCTGGAGAGAGTCCAGTGGAATGCCACGAGGATGCATAGGGGACTTGACCATCTCCCCTGTGAAGAGAGACTGTGAGCCCTGGGGCTGTTTAGTCTGGAGAAGAGAAGGCTGAGAGGGGATCTGATCAATGTCTGTCAACATCTGAGGGGTGGGGGTCAAATGTAGGGGGCCAAGCTCTTTTGGGTGGTGTGCAATAATAAGGAACAACAGGTTCAGGCTTGAACATAGAAGATTTCACTTCAACATGAGGAGAAACTTCTTTACAGTGAGGGTGCCAGAGCCCTGGAATAGGCTGCCCAGAAAGGTTGTGGAGTCTCCTTCTCTGGAGACTTTGCAAACCCACCTGGATGCATTCCTGTGCATACTGCCCTGGGTGACCTATATTTTGGCAGAGGGCTTGGACTGGATGACCTCTGGAGGTCCCTTCCAACCCCTAATGTACTGTGATACTGTGACCTTAGAGATCATCTACTCCACCTCACTGCCATGGGCAGGGACGCCTCACATCTAGACTCAAAGCCTCATCCAACTTGGCCTTGAACAGGAGGTGTCTGAGGGAAAGTCCTTTCTACATTTTTCTTCTCTTTACCTGCTCAGCCAAATATGGAACAGGATGGTCCATGAAAATGTTGTATAAATAAATTCTTCCAGTGTTCCTTCAAGAGCCTACATAAATGTGACAGTTCAGGAAGAAATACTGTAGGGAACCCAACACTGCAGCCTAAATATACCCCAAGCCTACAACACTTTTATTCCCTGAGGACCTACATTCCACTGACAAACTGAAAGAAAAGAATCCTCTCTTCTCTGTGTTTTTAGGCAAACACGGGGAAGTTAAAAGCTAACACACTGTAATGGTATTTGGGATACATTAAATGAAACACCAGGCTGGTTCCAGGAGAACCCAAGCACCATTCAGGGCTTGTGTACTCTTCAGGACTGGCAGATAGGTTTTCAAAATCACTCTGGATAGGGGTGGGAAATCTCTCCCCTTAGGCAGGCTGCCCAGTAACATATCCATATCTTTGTGCTATCATTGGTCTTATCAAATGACTTCAGCTTCTGTCTGTTCTGGGCTTTCTTTGCCAGTTTTGCTTACTTTTCATGCTTTCTTATCTTGAGTTGTAGCTCAAGTTCTCATTCAGCAGACAATATCTCTAACTTACTAATGCACTACTCAAACTCCAGGTAGGTGACCATCAGTGGATACTTCAGCTGATGCTTGAACTGGGGTTGTTCTTAATCCAATGGACTTTAGGCAGGTCACTTCTACACCTGGTCAGATCAAGATGCAGCTCCCTCCCTAGCTGGGATTGCTGCCATACTCCCTCATACTCACATTAAGCTAATTCATAGGTTCACAGTTCACAGGCTCACAGGATGCTAGGGGTTGGAAGGGACCTCTGGAGATCTTGGAGCCCAACCCCCTGCCAGAGCAGGACCATAGAATCCAGCACAGGTCACACAGGAACACATCCAGACAGGGCTTGAAAGGCTCCAGAGAAGGAGACTCCACAACCTCTCTGGGCAGCCTGTTCCAGTGCTCTGTGACCCTTACAGTAAAGAAGTTCCTCCTCATGTTGAGGTGGAACCTCCTATGCTGGAGTTTATACCCATTGCCCCTTGTCCTATCCCAGGGTGCAACTGAGCAGAGCCTCTCCCCTCCCTCTTGATCCCCAGCCCTCAGATATTTATAGACATTGATTAAATCCTCTCTCAGTCTTCTCCTCTCCAGAATAAACAGCCCTGGGATCTGATGAGGTCTCTCAGCCTCTCCTCATCAGGCAGTGCTCCAGCCCCTTCAACATCCTTGTAGCCTCTGTTGAATGTTCCCCAGCAGACCCCTGTCCATCTGGAACTGGGAAGCCCAGAACTGGATGCAATATTCCAGGTGAGGTCTCACCAGGTCAGAATAGAGTGGGAGGAGTACCTCCCTGGATCTGCTGGACACACTCCTCTTAATGCACTCTTCTTAATTCAAGTGAATTGTTACAGCTGCTGGACACCCAGGATACTGCTGTTCCTGTCAGTTCCAATTAGGAGGTTCTCCTGGGTTCTCACAAAAGATCTTCTTCCTACCTATGAGTAATTCACACAGCTATGAAGGTCACAGGTTCACCATGATCACTGCAAACATTTTTTGCTATCCTCAAACTTGTGCCAAAGAGCTTAGGAAAGTCTCCTTCTCCGGAAACATTCAAAACCTACTTGGTAGCATTCCTGTGTGACCTATTCTAGGTGAACTTGCTCTGGTAGGGGGCTGCACTGGATGATCTTTTGAGGTCCCTTCCAACCCCTAATGTTCTGAAATGAATTTCAGTTTTGTTTTGGATTGTTTTCAAAGAGTATTTCATTTGACTGTAAGCTTTTCACTATTAATGGTATGTGATTAGTCACATAGGTCCAACAACATTTTCCACTTGACTGCTCAGATGTCTGAGAGCTTTGCAACAGGAGAAGAAGGAAGGACAGTTACCAAGTACTGAATAATCAACAGAAGTAGTAATCTTGAAAGAGTTTCTTATGGCTGTGCATTAGAGTATATGTGGTGGGTTGAAAATACAGCCCCCAACACTCCCCCCAAGGTGCCAGTACAGGTTAGGGGTTGCCCTGCTGGAAAGCAGCTCTGTGGAGAAAAACCTTGGAGTCTGAGTGGAGAGTGGGTTTTGCATGGGACAGCAATCTGCCCTTGTGACCAAGAGAGCCAATGGAATCCTGGGGTGCCTCAAGAAAAGTGTGGCCAGCAGAGCTATGGAGGTTCTCCTGCCCCTCTGCTCTGCCCTGCCGAGACCACACCTGCAATACTGTGTCCAGTTTTGGGTTCCCCAGTCCAAGAGAGACAGAGACCTGCTGGAGAGACCCATAAGGATGATGAGGGGACTTGAGCATCTCCTCTGTGAAGAGAGACTGAGGGCCCTGGGGCTGTTTAGTCTGGAGAAGAGAAGGCTGAGGGGGGATCTGATCCATGCCTAAGAATATCTGAGGGGTGGGTGTCAAGTGGAGGGGGCCAAGCTCTTTTAGGTGTCGCACAGTAATAAGAAAAGGCACAGTGGACACAAACTTGAACATAGAAGGTTTCACCTCAATATGAGGAGAAATTTCTTTACTGTGAGGGTGACATAGCACTGGAAAGGACTGCCTAGGGAGGTTGTGGAGTCTCCTTCTCTGGAGACTTTGCAAACCCAACTGGATGCATTCCTGCGCAGACTGCCCTGGGTGACCTATCTTTTGGCAGGGGGCTTGGACTGGATGATCTCTGGAGGTCCCTTCCAACCTCTAACATTCTGTGATATGGAAAGTTTCATTCCAGTGTTAAGAGACAATTAACTTACAGCTGAAGCTACTTGAATGAATCTTTTCAACACTTTAGGTAACAATCAGACTGTCTGTGTCTAATGCTAATTGCTGTGTTCTTGGTGTTTCCCTCTGAGCACAAAGACCCAGTTTGGGTGTTCCCAATTCCAACTCCCATGGCTTGCTGATGTTGGTCTTTCCCAGGCTGTGGTTGGGTGCAGGTGCTCAGATCAACGTCCTGGAGTTGGGATTCTCAGGAGGATCTTCAGAAAATGAAGCATCTGTGGTTACATTTATAATTGTAAATCATGCACTGAGATCATCCCCAGCCTCTGCTTTGATCCAAACAGCAGGCAGCATTTTAAAGCACAGATATTCTATACAGGAAAAAGCATTTTAACAGCAAATATCCCAAGGGAAAGTGCCCTGCTCAGGCCCTGGAACAGGCTGCCCAGAGAGGTTGTGGAGTCTCCCTCTTTGGAGATATTCCAAACCTGCCTGGATGTGTTCCTGTGTGACCAGCCCTGGGTGCTCCTGCTCTGGCATGGGGATTGGACTGGATGATCTCTGGAGGTCTCTTCCAACCCCTCACATTCTGTGATTCTGCAACATTCTGTGATTTCTGAAGCACTAATTTTTACCTACTTGGAAGTGATTTTAAAGTCCTCTCACCACTTTTGTTTGTTTGTTTGTATTTGTTTTGTTTTATGCAACTCCGTCCCAGACAGTTTCCCATCCTTTTCAAGTACAGCACAAAGGCAATCCCTAAACTATGTCCTAGACAGTTTCCAGTCCTTTTCAAGTACAGCACAAAGGCAATCCCTAAACTGTGCCTTAAGGAAAGCATCTTTGTGGAATGAGTGAAGTTAAAAATCTGTAAGAGCTTTATTATTCTGCAATAAAAATCACCTTTTTATTGGCATTACTGTCTTTTGATTTCTTATTAAGGAAGTGGCAGATTGCACACAGTGCTGTTTGCTCTACATGACAGAAATGGAAATAGCAAGCTGGTGGCTAAATATTTGCTTAGTGCATTCTTCCCCTGTAGGCTATTCAGCAAGTCATGCAATTTGCAGTTTGACATGGGGAGATAATCAATGATTAACCACATCAAATTCCCTGGGCAATCCTATAGAGATTCTGCCAAAAGGCTAATGTTTGCTAGAGGTGGGTCCACACACACTATGTTCTTTTATTTTTTTGGGGGGGGAGTGTTGTGAAATTCTTTTATGCCCAATATATGATTTTCTTCCACTTATTTCTTTTGGTTTTTTTCTACTTCACAGTATTTGGTACATAATGGAAGAGAAAATTGGTAGTCTGTGTGTGTCAGAGCATCCAAAACATTCACAAAAGCTTTTAAAACTAGAATCACAGAATGGTTTGGATTGGAAAGCACTTCCAAAGGTTATCCAGTCCAATTCCCTGCAGCCAGCAAGGACATCCTCCACTACAGAATACAGAATTAACCAGGTTGGAAAAGACCTCAGAGATCATCAAATCCAACCTATCACCCAACACCATCTAATCAACTAAACCATGGCACCAAGTGCCTCATCCAGTCTCTTTTTAAACACTGTCAGGGACAGTGACTCCATCATCTCCCTGGGCAGCACATTCCAATAGACAATCACTCTGTGAAGAATTTCTTCCTAGCATCCAGCCTAAACGTCCCCTGGTGTAGCTTGAGACTGTGTCCTCTCTTTCTGTCACAGGTTGTCTGGGAGAAGAGACCAACCCCCACCTGGCTACACCCTCCCTTCAGGGAGCTGGAGAGAGCAAGAAGGTCTCCCCTGAGCCTCCTCTTCTCCAGGCTAAGCAACCCCAGCTCCCTCAGCCCCTCCTCAAAGGGCTGCACTCCAAACCCCTCCCCAGCTTTGTTGCCCTTCTCTGGACACCTTCTAGCATCTCAACATCTTTCCTAAACTGAGGGGCCCAGAACTGGGCACAGGACTCAAGGTGTGGCCTAACCAGTGCTGAGTACAGGGGCAGAATGACTTCCCTGCACAGGACTCCTGTGTGCTAGGCAGTGGGCATCTGGACTGAGTTTCTGGCTGAAAGGAAGCTCAGCAGGGCTCTAGGCAACCTGATGTAGTTGAGGATGCCCCTGCTGACTGCAGAGGGGCTTGGACCGGATGGCTTTTGGAGGTCCCATCCAACTCAGACCATTCTGTGATTGATTCTGCCACAAACTGTACTGCTGGGAGGCATGTTGGTGACTGAGGACAGAAGGGAAACAACAGAAATGTGTCTCAGGACAACTTGGAGAGACGTGGGAGGCCAGCACAGGCAGGTGACAATGTTGTGCAGAACCAAGCAGGGAGTTCCTCCTCTCTATTGGGCCTCACCTGGCTCCACTGTGCCACTCATTTGGAAAAACTGAATGCACTCCACATCACGGGGCAGGGAGAAAGCCTGAGCTGAGCCAGAAGGGATCACAGTCTCACACACATCATGGGGCAGGGAGAAAGCCTAAGCTGAGCCAGAAGGGATCACAGTCTCACAGAATTAATCTTGCCAGAAAATGTCAGCCCTGCAGAGCTTCTCCAGGAGCTTGGGGCATCCTTCCCTAAGCACATCCTTTCAGGAACTTGCCACTCATTTGCCACTAGGGATGTGCACGTCAAAAATTTGTCACTGTGCATCTCTTGGCTACCCAAGCACGCTGCCAAACATTTCATGATCTGGTGATAACTCTCCCTTGGTTGACTCAAGAGGAAATCATTGTCACCCTCTTTCTGATGGAAAGCTGAAACATTTGCTTCACCTTCTAGAATGGGTGCATGCTTCACTCACTGATGTGTGTCTAACTGTTTCTACTGCTGTATTCCATACACCACTTCTTCTGAAACCCAACCAACCCTTATTCTCTTAGTTTTGCCCTATTTTATATTTCAAGGCAAAATGTTAAGATTCAGGAAGTTTAGATTGGGTATTAGGAAGCATTTCTTCACCAAAAGCGTTCTGGAGTACTGTGTCCAGCTATAGAGCCCTCAGCACTGGAAGGACATAGACCTGGTAGAACAGGTCCAGAGGAGGGCAACAAAGATGATCAGAGGGCTGGAGAACCTCTGCTATGAGGATAGGCTGAGGAAGCTGGAGGTGTTCAGTCTGGAGAAGAGAAGGCTCCAGGGAGACCTAAGAGCAACCTTCCAGTAGCTGAAAGGCTGCAGAGGGACTGTTCCCAAAGGCTTGCAGGCATAGGATGAGAGGCAATGGTTTGAAATGAGAAAAGAGCAGAGTGAGATTGGATGTTAGGAACAGAACAGGTTCTGCACCAGGAGGGTGCTGCAACACTGCAACAGGTTGCCCAGGGAGGTAATTGAGGCCTCATCCCTGCACATATTCAAGATCAGGTTGGACAAGGCTGTGAGCAAGCTGATCTAGTGGAGGATGTCCCTGATGACAGCAAGGGGTTGGACTGGATGACCTTTGGAGGTCCCTTCCAACCCAAATCATTCCATGACCACACATGTTAGTATACCAATCTAAACCACCTCTAATGTCATTCCTAAAGAGACCTCTTCATGTCTGCTTTGATCAGAGCAGTCTCTGTGCCACAGATACAGATGAACAAGTGGATGGCAAAGGAGAGGCTGAAATGGATATGTTGCCTCCCAGTGATTTCTACAAAATACCTGGAGTTAAAAATAATGAATTACAAACATAAATTCAAACCATTTTAGAGGCTAGGGGAAGAAAGCAGGAAATCACAAACTGCTATGTGGAGTTCTAGATACTTATCTTGGAAGTTCACTGAGTCACCAAGTTAATGGACTTCAGAGACAGCTCATTGCTTCCAGGGCATTGCTGCTCTGAAATTATTTCTTGTACTACTTTCTTGGATGCTTTCATCCACTTCTGTATTAGTATTTTCTATTTATACTTCTTTTTCCTTAAGTGCATCACATTGATTTTGCATTTCAGCACTCCACAAAGGGTCCCATCATCATTACCATGCCAAAACCCCCATGGTCTTGAGTTATAGAATCATAGAATTGTTAGGGTTGGAAGGGACCTCAAGGATCAGCCAGTTCCAAACCCCCTGCCATGGGCAGGGACACCTCACACTACAGCAGGTTGCTCAGAGCCACATCCAGCCTGGCCTTAAAAACCTCCAGGGATGGGGCTTCCACCATCTCCCTGGGCAACCTGTGCCAGTCTCTCACCACCCTCATGGGGAAGAACTAGTTGCTAAAATCCAATCTGAATCTACCCATTTCTGTTTTTTTTTTTTCCATTCCCCCCAGTCCTATCACTACCTGACATCCTAAAAAGTCCCTAAAGTTGAGAGGTTAGAGAGTAAAGCCACAAAATGCCATGTACAACTTACCTGAGAGATTCACTGACTCCCAGAGCTCCAGATGCATGAAGGCACCTGGTAACTTTATGTGTGTCCCCCTGAATACAACAAGAGTGCCCCTCTTGGTTCTTCAAAATGTTAGTGTTTAAAACATCAAATTATGTTCTTAGAATCACAGAATTACACAATCACTAAGGCTGGAAAAGACCTTTAAGATCGCTGAGTCCAACCATAACCCAACTGCCAGGGTCACTAAACCATATCCTGAAGCACCACAGCTACAGCTTCTTGAATACCTCCAGGAATGGAGACTCCATCACCCCCTGGGCAGCCTGTTTCAATGCCTTCTAAAACATGCAAGTTATTTGGGAATGGAGAAGAGGAAGACTGCTGAAGAAGTAAAATCAGAATCTTCTCCTCTAGTTATTCCCCTATTTCTGCAGTCCAAGCCCCTGCAAACAAGGAAAGGGATACTCCATCTGCTTATTTGCCATCAACAAGAGCCAGCAATGGTCACTGGCAGCCCAGCAGGCAGCTGAGTGCTGAGCTGCATCTGAAGCAGAGAGAGCAGCAGCACAGGGAGGGGAATCTGCCCCTCTGCTCTGCTGAGACACCACCTGCAGCTCTGCCTCCAGTTCTGGAGTCCCCAGCACAAGAGGGACCTGGAGCTGCTGGAGTGGGTTCACAAAAGGCCATGATACTGATGAGAGCGCTGCAGAACCTCCCATATGAGAACAGGCTGAGAGAGTTGGGGCTGTTCAGCCTGGAGAAGGCTCCATGGAGACCTTAGAGCAGCATTCCAGTACCTGAAGGGGGGCTACCAGAAAGCCAGTAAGGGACTTTTTACAAGGGCTTGTGGTGATAGGATGAGAGGTAAAGGATTGAATCTTGAAGAGGACAGATTTAGACTGGAGATTAGGAAGAATTCTTTGGAGTGAGGCTGGTGAGACACTGGAACAGGTTGCCCAGGGAGGTTGTGGCTGCCTCCTCCCTGGAGGTGTTCAAGGCCAGGTTGGATGAGGCCTTGAGCAACCTGGACTGGTGTGAGGTGTCCCTGCCCATGGCAGGGGGGATGGAAGGAGATGCTCTTTAAGGTCCCTTCCAAACTAAAGTATTCTATGAATCTCTGTGTGATGGAAAAGGATAATAAAACGATAGATAGCACTTTGGTGTTCATTTATAGACCATGCTAATCTAAACCATTCTCTGAGTCTATGAATCTTCTTGGGAAGACTTACCATCTCCTGCAGCTTGTCTTCCTGGAGAAATCCCCAGAGTTTGGAAAAGTTATATGGACTTGCAGCTCACAGATGCACACCTTTGCACTTGAGGTTTATTGACACATCGATGCCTCTTCTTGGGAACTGAAACAGAAGTTATCCTTAGAATAGGGGATGTTATTAACTCCCTTTTCTACATGTTGCTAAACACAGAAACATAAACTGATGTTTGTAACCATTAGTGAACAGGTTGGAATGTTCATTCTCTTATTTGATCCTGGTTTTAATACCTCAATAAACAAATAAATAAAAGAACCCAACAATGTGAACCAGAAGAGGATAAGAAGCATTTACAAGACAGCTGGGAAAATCTGATCAATGCTAATAGGTTGCTGGACATACTGTCAGGAAAATACAACTTACCACTTGGTCAGTAGCTATTGCTACTTGGTTTTAGTGACAGCACCTTTAAATCAATAGCTCCCTTTTAATATTTAATCTCCTCATACCATTAGTCTGCTCCTGTGTCCCTCTTTTAGTGCTAATCAAAGTTATTTGCAATGACCTTGATGGTTTTTTCTAGGCACTTAGAGGCTCAGGTTTCACTGAAATTAGCAAGAATAGGAAGAGCTTTATGTGGACTTAAAATTCACCTACATTTTAAGAACTTTCTTTGCTATTTTCCCCCTCTTTGTTTCACCAGCAAGTAATTCTGTCATTTTTGTATGAAGTATAGGACTAAATTCAAATGTTTTGGACTTTTCTGTTTTCATTGTAAATAGTAGCCAAATACAATAAAAATTACATTATCTGCATATCCAGATATGTATTATGTTTGCAGGATACCAAAAAAACCCTTTCAGTTTTCCATTACAATTATCATAGAATGGCTCAGGTTGGAAGGGACCTCAGAGATCATCTACTCAAACCTCCCCCACCATGCCCAGGGACATCTCTCAAAGAGACTCAGCTGCTCAAGGCCTCATCCAACCTGGCCTTTAACACCTTCAGGAAGAGGCAGCCACAGCCTCCCTGGGCAGCCTCTTCCAGAGTCTCACCACCCTCATACTGAAGAACTTCTTCCCCAGCTCCAGTATAACCCTACTCTCCCTCAGCTTCAAAACATTCCCCATTGTCCCATCTCCAGACACCCTCAGAATACCTTCAGCTATTGGAAGGCAGCTCTGAGGTCCCCCTTCTCTTCTCTTCTCCAGCCTGAACACCCCCAGCTCCCTCACCTGTCCTCATAACAGAGCTGCTCCAGCCCTTGGATCATCTTTGTGGCCTCCTCTGGACTCACTCCAGCAGTTCTGTGTCCTTCTCTTCCTGGGGACACCAGAACGGGAGGCAGGATTGGAGGTGAGGTCTCAGCAGAGCAGAGCCAAGGGGCACAATCCCTTCTCTTGCCCTGCTGCCCACACTCCTCTGGCTGCAGCCCAGCCCACAGCTGCCTGCTGGGCTGCATGAGGGCACTGCTGGCTCCTGGGGAGCTGCCCAGCAACCAACAGCTCCAAGTCTCTTTCTTCAGAGCTGCTCTCAACCCACTCTGCACCCAGCCTGGATTTAAACCACTGTAAGGGTTTTCAATTACTTAAAAAACTAACTTTGTGGCCCTCCTCTGCAATCTGTTGTCAGTAAGGGTTCTCACTTTGGCTTTGCAGTTTGCCTGACAGAATATTTGGGACATTTTCTTACTCCATGGTTATCCTGTAGTTGTGTTGAAAGGTATTTGAATTCAGTGATGAGCTTTTCTGTGTGGACCATACTTGTAGCTTTAAAAATGGTTATTTTTACTGACAGTTACTACAGAATTAACTGCATCTCAGGTATTTCCCTGTATGATGGGGACAGCATCTGATAATGTTTTCTGTGACCAAGAAAAGCACACAGCCATTCAGTATTTAAATTAGGCAGGTAAGAATAAGGAGCAAGGCTCTAGAACTGAAATCACACAGCAATTAAATAAGCATCAATCCAGCTCTGCTTTTTCACCCAGACTGCTTTCCTGGCAATGGTGTTTTAGCAACTATCTTATCAGTTGCTACTAAAGCAGCAGTGATTTACATAATTCTGCCCCTGTGTTAGATTACATCCATGGCAATGAACATGGCAGTTCTATGAAATAGCTCATTTACTTTTCAGTGAGTCACAGGAAATACTCAAACCAGTTTGCTTTGTACTAGCAAAAGCTTTGTACTAAATGTTACCAACAACAACAAAAAAATAGGGTTAGATTCGAAGCCTGGTGAAGTCATAGACTCATAGAATTGTCAGGGCTGGAAGGGACCTCAAGGATCACCCAGTTCCAACCCCCTGCCATGGGCAGGAGCACTTTCCACTAGATCAGGTTGCTCAGAGACATATCCAGCCTTGCCTAAAAAACCTCCAGGGATGAGGCTTCCACCACCTCCCTGGGAAACCTGTGCCAGTGTCTCACCACCCTCATGGGGAAGAGCTTCTTCCTAATGTCTAATCTAAATCTCCCTCCTCTAGACTGGATCCATTCCCCCAGTCCTATAACTACCCCACACCCTAAAAAGTCCCTCCCCAGTTTTCTTGTAGCCCCCTTCAGATACTGGAAGGCCACAATAAGATCTCCTTGGAGCCTTCTCCTCTCCAGACTGAACAACCCCAACTCCCTCAGCCTATCCTCACAGCAGAGCAGCTCCAGCCCTCTGCTCATCCTCGTGGCCCTTCTCTGGACACCTTCCAGCACATCCTCAACTAGATCAGGTTACTCAGAGCCTTGTCAAGCCTCACCTATCATACACATCTGAACTCTCCTTCTCACATAACCTCAAGACACTTCCCACACATGGATAAATACTTTCTTTCTCTGTGGCAAGTGCAAAAATTAACTGCGAAATAGTGGCTGAACACAAGTGACAGAGAGGATGAGTGGCAGGCCTCAACAAAAGTGCTTTAAGTCCTAGTAAGGATTCTTTACTGCAAACTGAATGCCATTTATTACAGTTATTACCTCTGTTACTGCTTATTTTTCACACTTGATCAAACTAGCAAGCAGAGCTTCACTGAAGTTACTTAGGTAACCCATGTGTCGTGGTCAGTACCACCACAATGTGGTAACTAACATCATAGGTTGGACTGGATGATCTTCGAGGTCTCTTCCAACCTTGGTGATGCTGTGATACTGTGATCATTAGCACTATAGTCACAGTGCTAAGACAGGAGTTTATGATAGGACTCCAATAGCTAAAGATATCCTACAGGAAGGCTGCAGAGGGACTTTTCTTGAAGGTGTCTAGAGACAGGACAAGGGGGAATGGTTTGAAGCTGAGGCAGAGCTGAGTTAGACTGGAGCTGAGGAAGGAGTTTTTCAGTGTGAGGATGGTGAGACTCTGGAGGAGGTTGCCCAGGCAGGTTGTGGATGCCTTTTCCCTGGGGGTGTTGAAGGCCAGGTTGGATGAGTCCTTGAGCAGCTGAGTCTGATTGAGAGGTGTCCCTGCCCATGGCAGGGAGGTTGGAGTAGATGATCTCTGAGGTCTTTTCTAACCTAAACCATTTTGTGATTCAAATGCCCAATGCAAGACATGTCAGAACAGCCTGTTTAATGTGTGCTCAGCATGTCCTGAACACTTAACCAACATGTTGTCATAAATGTCTAAATATTTAGCCATGTATTAGTTTTACATGCAAAAACCTTTACAGAAAGTGGCACTAGAATCACACTAAAGTAATGCTAATAATATAGCAAATATGATATGCTTCTAAAGGCCAAGGACAGACTGCACAAGGCTCTGAACAACCTGATCCAGTGGAGGATGTCCCTGCTCACTGCAGGGGGTTGGACTGGATGATCTTCAAGGTCTTTTCCAACCTTGGTGATACTGTGATACCTTTGGAGGTCCCTTCCAACCCAAACCATTCTATGATTCTACAATGTTCATGTTCTCCTAATGCCTTAGTGTGTTCAGTGTTTTAGCCACCTAAACATGAGCCTGCAGTGTGCCCAGGTAGTCAAGAAGGCCAAGGGCATCCTGGCCTGCATTAGGAATAGTGTGGCCAGCAGGAGCAGGGAAGTCATTGTGCCCCTGTGCTCAGCACTGCTGAGGCCACACCTTGTGTCCTCTGTCCAGTTCTGGGCCCCTCAGTTTAGGAAGGACATTGAGACACTTGAATGTGTCCAGAGAAGGGCAATAAGGCTGGGGAGGGTCTGGAGCACAGAGAGGATAGGCTGAGGGAGCTGGGGTTGCTTAGCCTTGAGAAGAGGAGGCTCAGGGGTGACCTCATTGCTGTCTACAACTACCTGAAGGGGGGTTGTAGCCAGGAAGGGGTTGGTCTCTTCTCTCTAGCAACCAGCACCAGAACAAGGGGACACAGTCTCAAGCTGCACCAGGGGAAGTTTAGGCTGGAGGTGAGGAGAAAGTTCTTCATCTTTGAGGTCTCTTCCAACCTTGGTGATACTGTGATACTGTGAAACTATCACAAGATACCCACACCAGAGGCAGTGTCAGGAGCACCTGGCACAGCAGCTCCTTTGCACCCCACGGTATGGTGTGAATAAGGCACTGTACTCAGTCAGCAATGCAAGACATCTGTATAGCTTGGGGACAGTAGAAAAAGCATCTCTCCAGGGCTCCCACAACTCCAGCTGTGGATCCCCTTAAAACCCAGGCTAACACATACAAACAGCAACTCAAGCTCTCAGAGTGTTTCTGAAGAGCCTGGGCTGATAGGCTTCTCTTCTCCGAACGCAACTCAGCTTCCTAGAAACGTTCCAGCGAGGAGCAGAGAGCACATGCTATTTCTATTACAGAATGGCCTCGTGCTCCTGGGACACTTCATCCTCAGCAGGGGCCAGTCCTGAGAAAGAGGCCAAAGCTGGAAATGTTCATGCACTTCATTAAAAGATGGCAGTGGAACTGAATTCATACCTTTAGAACTTCTGCTGGATTTCAACACTGGCATGCAGCCCTCTGATGGCGCCAGTGGAGGTTCACGTTGATTCTTGAAGTCATCTTCCACTTGAGATACGCTGGAGGGGAGGAACACAAGATTTCTGACAATTCTTAGTTAGAAATCATGTGTCTGAGCTACCTCAGATTTCAGCCACATTTGGATCCAGACGAGGAACATGTCATTTGGATCCATCTCTGTTACTAATTAAGTCCTCAGAGGAATGCTGGAAAAGCAAGTTTTAAACACGAGATTATGGCACTCTGCAGGACCTCTGCCCAGCTGTCCTAAATTCATGATTTGAGATCATGGATGTAAATCTCTGCTCTCAGCTTCCTAAAAATAGGTCTCCCATGTAAAATGGCATGGCCTGGATGGCTCTGAGAGCCTCATAAATGTCTGTCTGTTTTTAAAGTGCCCCTTTGTGGTAAAGAGACACCGTTACCATAGAATGCTTTGGGTTGGAGGGGACCTGGGCTCCCCAGTTCGAAAGAGACAGGGAACTATGGGAGAGAATCCAGTGGAGGGCTGTGAAGATGATGAGGGGACTGGAGCGTGTCTCTTGAGGGGAAAAGGCTGAGAGACCTGGGGCTGTTTAGCCTGGAGAAGAGAGGGCATTATCAATGCTTATAAATATCTAAAGGGCAGGTGTCAAGAGGATGGGGCTAGGGTCTTTTCAGTGGTGCCCAGTGACAGGACAAGGGGAAAGAGGCACAAAATAGAACACAGGAAGTTCCACCTAAACATAAGGGAAAATCATCTTTCTTTTGAGCATCCAGAGCCCTGGAACAGGCTGCCCATAGAGGTTGTGGAGTCTCCTTCGCTGCAGACTTTCAGAACCTGTCTGGATGTGTTCCTTTGTGATCTGATCTAGGAGAACCTGCTTTAGCTGGAGAGGTGGACTTGATGATCTGCAGAGGTCACTTCCACCCCTACCTTTCTAAGATTCTGTGAAAAAGATGATGGAGAATCCTTCTGCATCTTGGGCAGCTAGAATATAGATGTGGAATACCTGATCTGTACCTTAATCTGGTTTGTACATGAGAAATCAGACTGGTGGCAACCCAGAAAAGTTGCCACTGAGTATGGTCAGACTGCCTACCCAATACTCACCTCAGCATGGGTGCTGAGGCAGGCAGGAGCTGCTAGACCAGCTCAGCCATGCCACGCTTCAAAGAGATAAAGTGCACCCTTCCTCTCTTTTCTTCCCCTTTGTCTTTTGCAAGCCTTTTAAGCTGCATGGTCTGCTTGTTTTTGATAAATGAATGCTTGCATGTGCACCTTTGGTTAACTTGGCATGCACCAAGAAGGATTTCAAGGTGACTGACTATCAACAAAGCATCACCCACCCAAATTCTCAGTGAAAACATCAACCACAGCATCTTGACAGTGCTGTAATGTGCACCTCAAGTATGTTCAAAGAATAGCAAGGAGTTCTTCACAGGGGCTGGGACAGAAAGAAAAGCTTAGTGCTCAGTACAGGTTAGGAGGCCATCTGCTAGAGAGCAGCCCTGTGGAGAAGGACCTTGGAGTGCTGGTGGGCAGCAAGTTCTGCATGGGACAGCAATGTGCTCTGGTGGCCAAGAAACACAGACAAGGCACTTCAGGACATGGTTTAATGGCCATGCTGGTCTTAGGTTGATAGTTGGACTCAATGATCTTAAAGGTCTTTTCCAACTCAAAAGATTCTCTGATTCTGTAAGGAAGGTTTGTGTTAAGACATACCTTGCAGTCTTTGAAAGTCTGTTGAAGAGCATAACGTAGCAACAGCCACCTTAGACATCTGCTTTACTAACCAAGCTGCAGAGTGATGTCCTTTTCTTGACAACTTCATCAAGGATGACCTGCAGATTACAGCCAGAATTAAGTGTTATTTTAAAGGTTCTGAAACCAGACTTTCTAGGAAAGGAATTTGCTTTATTTAGGGATGTGATTGAAGTGCTGCAAAACCTGCACTGGATTAACCACAGACAAAATTACCCTTTGGTAATGGTTCCTTTTTGTAAGTATCAAATATGAGTCTGTAAATCATAGAATTGTCAGGTTTTGAAGGGACCTCAAGGATCATATAGTTCCAAACCCCTGCCATAGGCAGGGACACCTCACACTAGAGCAGGTTGCTCAGGGCCACATCCAGCCTGGCTGCAAAACCCTCCAGGGATGAGGGTTCACCACCTCCCTGGGCAACCTGTGCCAGTGTCTCACCACCCTCACGGGGAACAACTTCTTCTTAACAATTAATCTGAACTTACCCACTTCTAGTTTTGCTCCAAATGGGTCTTGTAAAGCTGCCTTCATAAGGACTGCAGACCTCAGCTCTATCTTTGATATACTAGCTCTATCTTTGATATACTTGGGATGTTTTCTAGCCCTTCTGACCCTTCAGACCTGCAGGAAGGGATTTCCCAGAGGTCCCACTCCGTGACAAACACTCCATTGCTTTGTGCAAATGATGAGGTGGTTAAGTTGAGCACCCTGAGAACCTTAGAAGAAGATGTCACAAAAGCTCTTCTGTCTGTATTATTGTTGATGTGGAAAGTTTGCTTGGATACTACAGCAATGGGGCTCTGAAGAACATCCTCCAGAAAAAAAAAGAAAGAAGCTAAATATTTGCACATGCTGGAAGGAGCATGAGTCAGCAACTGAGTGGGGACATTAATCACAGCTTAACAATGAGCAGTATTGTGATGGGGTCTTGCCTCAAGCATGGGATCCACCAGGACTTTCTTCTCAAAGGAATGTTCAAGGAGTGGGCTTAGCTGGGAATTCTTTTGCACCAAAGGAGTGCATAAAGAGGTGGTGTGAAATTATTGTTGTGTTAAGCTGGGGGTATATTCAATGGCACTAGAGGGAAACATTCCCCATTCACTCCTGAGCCCTCATTTGGCTGCAAGTAGGCTATGGAGAGAGGTTAATTGGCTAAAAAAGACTCTTGGGCTGTGTAATAACTCCTGCCTGGAAAACCACTGCTGCCCAGACAAAAGGAAAGAAGGGAGTGAATGGAATCAGGGAGGAACAGGCCAGGAGAGATGTTTTTTAATCCACTCACAGAGTTTCAAACAGTGAAGCAGATGGATGAGGAGCTGGACATGAGCAGGCAGTGTGCACTTGAGGCCCAGAAGGCCAATGACAGCCTGGGCTGTATCCAAAGCAGTGTTGCCAGCAGATCCAGAGAGGTGATTATACCACTTTACTCTGCTCTGGTGGGACCTCATAGTGTACAGGTCTGGAGTCCTCAGTCCTACAGGAAGGACATGGACCTGATGAAGCAGGTCCTGAGGAGGGCCATGAAAATGTAGGGGGCTGGAGCACCTCTCCTACACAGTCAGGCTGAGGGAGCTGGAATTGTTCAGCCTGGAGAAGAGAAGGTTCCAGAGAGACCCAAGAGCAGCTTTCCAGTGGAGGAATTCTCCAGCAAAATGTTTGGATTTTCAGCTGAAAACTGGAAACTGATGTCAGCTGATGTCTCAGCGTTGACAGGTCTGGACTTGCAGAATGCTGTTGATACAGAAGGCTGCAGAATTTCTGACACTGACTAATTTTTGAACAATCATAGAACCATAGAATGGTTAGAGGCTGGAGAAGACCTCCAGAGATCATCGAGTCCAACCTCCCTGCCAAAGCAGGAGCAGCTAGAGCAGGCCACAATGTTGTTTATCTGTTATTGGGACACAACTCTGTGACCGATGGCTTTATTCTGTGTACAGGGTGTATCCATTTCACTAGGTTTGCATGGGGCAGGATCACAGAATCATAGAATCACAGAATGGCCTGGGCCAGAAGGGACCTCCATAGCTCATCCAGTCCAACCCCTCTGCAGTCAGCAGGGACATCCTCAACTAGATCAGGTTGCCCAGAGCCCTGCCCAGCCTCACCTTGAATATCTCCAGGGAAGGGGCCTCAACCACCTCCTTGGGCAACCTGTTCCTGTGTTCCACCACATTCACAGTAAAGAACTTGTTCCTAAAATCAAATCTAAATTTGCTCTTCTCTAGTTTGAAGCCATTGGCCCTTGTCCTTTCACTGCAGGCCTTTGCAAACAGTCTGTCTCCATCTTTCATGTAGGCCCAGGTACTGAAAGGCTGCTCCTAGGTCTCCCTGGAGCCATCTCTTCTCCAGGCTGGACACCCCCAGCTCTCTCAGCCTGTCTTCATAGCAGAGGTGTTCCAACCCCCTGATCATTTTCACAGGCCTCCCCTGGACCCACTCCATCAGGTCCATGTCCTTCCTGTGCTGAGGGCTCCCTCTCTCCAGTTTTCACCTCTTCTCCCTTCCAATGACAGCCAGGACTGTGCACTCTTCTGTTTCTTGAAGTTTGTTTTTTGCTTTGCTAAGGTTGTGGTTGTTGTTTCCAATCAGTGAAACTGTCTCACTTCAGCAACAGGCCAATGACTGCCTCTCTAAGGCTTTTCCAGACCACACCACAAGTGATAACAAGGGGTGGGGTTCCATCAGCATCTGCTAGGAATTTTAGCACAGGCCCTACAACAAGTCTGGAAATGAATTTTCCAGTCTTTTTTCATTTGTACTTTAAATGTTATTAAAATGCTGTTGAGGGTCGATGCACAGCATTTTCTGACAGTGGCTGTGTGCCTGTCAACTTCAATAATTCCCCAGCTACTGCCTTAGCACTGCTCTGATTTGATTTGTTTTGCTTTGGAGCATGGATGGGTTGCTTGTATTTATTTAATAAAGAGGCCATGTGTGGGTGTTCCTTACTCTCACCAACACCAGAGCAGCCACAGGGAATTGTCCAAACTCGTACTTGAAAAAAGAAGGACACAGAGCTGTTGGAGTGAGAGCAGAGGAGGCCACAAAGATGATCCAAGGGCTGAAGCAGCTCTGCTATGAGAATAGGCTGAGAGAGCTGGGGGTGTTCAGCCTGGAGAAGACTCCAGGGGGACCTTAGAGCTGCCTTCCAATAGCTGAAGGGATCCTCCAGGAAAGCTGCTGAGGGACTTTTCCTGAGGGTGTCGAGAGACAGGACAAGGGGGAATGGTTTGAAGCTGAGAGAGAGCAGGGTTAGACTGGATCTTAGGAAGAAGTTTATCAGTGTGGGGGTGATGAGACTCTGGCACAGGCTGCCCAGGGAGGCTGTGGCTGCCTCCTTGCTGGGGCTGTTGAAGGCCAGGTTGGATGAGTCCTTGAGCAGCTGAGTCTGGTTGAGAGGTGTCCCTGGGCATGGTGGGGAGGTTGGAGTAGGAAATGATCTCTGAGGTCCCCTCCAACCTGAGCCATTCTGTGATTTTATGATTCTATGAACCAGAGCCAAAAATGACAGCAGCTTTTACACACCGTTTAGTAACTTCTTCTCCTGTTGGTAACCATCCTGTGACACTAAGCACCACAAGCAGCAGTGGAGGAGATAGCTTGGGGGACCACACCCTGGAGGAGTCAGTAAGGCAGGAGGCATGGCCACCCAACACCTTGTAGAGATCACACTGCCCACAGCAGCTTCCTGCAGAGCTGTCCACAGAGTGCTATGGGCTGGGCTCAAACATGGCCTCTGGGCTGCTGAGAAAGCTAAGGATAGCCCAGGGAAGTCCTGCATGCTTCACAACATCTCATCTGCCCTGGTGAGGCCACTTCTGGAATATTTTGTCCAGTTCTGCGCCCCTCAGTTCAAGAAAAACCTCAGGGAACTGTGACAGAGTCCAGTGCAGAGCCACAAAGCTGCTGCAGGCAGTGGAAGATCTCCCTGTGAGGCCAGGCTGAGGGAGCTGGGGCTTGGAGCTTGGAGCAGAGGAGCCTGAGGGCTGCCCTCACTGCTGGGGCTCAAGAGGTGCAGGGCAGTGTGGAGAGGACAGAGCCAGGCTCTGCTCAGGGATGTCCAAGGACAGCACAAGGGGCACTGGGTGCCAGCTGGAGCAGAGAAGGTGCCACAGGAACAAAAGGGAAACCTTTTGTCCCAGTTAGGGTGTGAGAGGCCTGGATCAGGCTGCCCAGAGAGGTTGTGGAGTCTCCTTCTCTGGAGACATTCCAAAGCCACCTGGGTGTGTTCCTGTGTGACCTGCTCTGGGTGCTCCTGCTCTGGCAGGGAGTTGGACTGGATGCTCTCTGGAGGTCCCTTCCAATCCCTAACATTCCATGGTTCTGTAGGTCCTGCATGTCTCTGGGTGGGCTGTCACAAGGGGAACCACCAAGCACTAAATAAGCAAAACAGTAGAAAAGCAAAGGTAAATATTTACAAGGAATGACTAAAAGGTTTGAGAGAGGCATAAAAGCAGAAATAGTAAATAAAGACATTTTTTTATCCCAGTTGTTAGCTGTGCCTTGTCAAGTGCTTCAGCAAGCTCTTCCCCAGCCCCATGCTCGGCTACACTTTACAAGAAGCTTTCAGGTAGTGGGAGTTTAAAAATTAACTGGGGAGCCCTGTGCTGAACACTGGTGAGCCAGGGCCCTTTGAAGTGGGTAGAAACCCCCCACCAGTTTCCAAGGGCTTTGAAGCAGGCCATGAGCACACAGAGACATCAGTTAATGTTAACACTCCACACAAAGCCAGCACTGCTGTGGCCACGACAGTGAAGGGCCTCACCCCCAGCACCCCACTGGTGGGAAGAGCTGCCAGGAAGGTGGTGGTGGTGGTGGGGAGGAGACAGAGCAGCCTGGCACAAAATGGCAGGCAGCCAGCACAGCAGCCATGCTGCAGCCCTGCTCCTGGCAGGCTCCTGTCTCTCATTAGCTGGATTAGGGCAATGCAGGAGGGCACAGCAAAAAGTAGTCTGCCCTTCCTCTAAGGGGGTACAAATGTTCAGCCTTGGAAAGAGCAGGAACTGCAAAGTAGAACCCTGGGGAAACACCTTCTCATGGCAATGGGAATGGAGAGGAAGTTAAGCTTAGTATGGGATAGCTGGAAATCCTCTAAACACTGAGGGCTAAAAGAGCCGGGGGGTTAGGGTCAAGAGGACACAATGTGGCAGCACACAGCACAAAAGAAAATGAAGGACCCTTGGAGCAATCATACAGAAAATTCTAGGGCGAGATGGCAAGCAGCAGCAGTGCCTCCTTTACTGTTCTGGTTCCCCTTGCACTACAATATGCATAGACTCACAGAATGGTTTAGGTTAGAAAGGACCTTGAAGAGCGAGTTCTAACCCCTTGCCATAGGTAGGGACACCTCTCACCAGCCCAGGTTGCTCAAGGCCTTGAACACCTCCAGGGAGGAGGCATCCACTCACTCCCAGACCTTGCAAAAAGTCCTTTCCAAGCTTTCTTATAGTCCCCTTCAGGTACTGGAAGGCTGCTCTAAGGTCTCCCTGGGGCCTTCTCTTCTCCAGGCTGAACAGCCCCAACTCTCTCATCCTGTCCCCATAGGAGAGGTTCTGCAGCCCTCTGATTATCTTTGTGGCCTCCTCCAGACCCTCTCCAGCAGCTCCAGGTCCCTCTTCTGCTGGGGGCCCCAGAACTGGAGGCAGTGCTGTAGGTGGGGTCTGAACTGAGCAGAGCAGAGGGGTGGAATCTCCTCCCTGGGCTGCTGCTCTCCCTGCTTTGGATGCAGCCCAGGGCACTGAAGGTTTCATTAAGCCACATTCCTTTGTAACTAACAGCTTTCAATGTCTCAAGCAGATAATTTGTTTTGTATTATGCTGCTGTTAGTGTCTGTTCTCCTTAGAGAGCAGACCACATGTAGAAAATAATGGCATGTTAAAAATGAGAATTCATATTATAAAATATAAAGACACATGAAGCACTTCAACAGACAGGAAGCTTCAGACTCCTGTTATGTGTTACCAGTCTCCAGTTTGTAAGACACAGAATCACAGAAAACCTCCCGCTGGAAGAGAGCTCCAACCTCATCCAGTCCAACCTTCCACCCAGCACTGCAGGGTCACCACCAAACCATGTCCCAAAATGCCAGCTCCACACACTGCTTGAACACCTCCAGGGGTGGTTTAAAGAAAAACTTTAGAATAGACTAGACTAGACTAGACTAGAATTAACCAGGTTGGAAAAGACCTTTGAGATCATTGAGTCCAACCTATCACCTAACACCATCTTATCAACTAATCCATGGCACCAAGTTCCTCATCCAGGCTCTTCCTAAACACCTCCAGGGATGGTGACTCCACCACCTCCTTGGGCAGCCCATTCCAATGGCAAATCTCTCTTTCTGTGAAGAATTTCTTCCTAACATCCAGCCTAAACCTCCCCTGGCACAGCTCAAGACTGTGTCCTCCTGTTGGTGGTTACCTGGGAGAAGAGACCAACCCCCACCTGGCTACAACCTCCCTTCAGGGAGTTGTAGACAGCAATAAGGTGACTCCAGCACTGCCCTGGGCAGACCATTCCAATGGTTAAGAACCTTTCTAGTGCAGAAATATTTCCTAGCATCCAGCCTGAACCTCCTCTGGTGCAGCTTGGAACCATTTCCTCTGCTCCTGCCATTTGCCACCAAGGAGCAGAGGCTATGCCCTCCTTGCAGAGGCTGTCCCCTCCTTGCTCCAACCTCCCTTCAGGTGGTTACAGAGAGCCCTGGGCAGACCATCCCAAAGTTTGAGAACCCCCTCTGTGAAGAAGTATTTCCTCTCATCACACCACAGATGTTTCCAAGGAGCTCACTCATTTGCACATATTTTGAGCATGTGCTTGAGCACATTCATCACAGTGCTGGGGTTTATTCACACAATACCTTCTTCTTCTAACCATATGGGCTCTATTCAGCATTATCCCTCTGGATCTACACAATTTGGTGTGTGATCCCAGAAGGACAGACACCATTTCTGGCAGGCCCAGGGAACAGCTGCAGGCAAGGAAAATTCTCCTGAGCAAGGCTCTGCCCATTCCAGCACCTGAGTTGAACACTCCTAAGCACTTCAGGCTGTTTGAACTATAGTCATTATTTGCTGCCTTGCCAACCCTATTTTAACTCTATTTATGTGGAAACCACACAGGATTGTATGAAGTAATGGAAAAAAATTATTTGACCAACTAAGAACAGAACTGAAAACAAGAACTACATAGGTAGTCCACATATGTTAGCAACAAATCTATTCAAAGCAGGACCTTAGAAATAGTTCAAGTATAGCTGACCCTGGACTGGGAGCTGAGGATGGGCCACAGCAGTGCCAGCAGATTGAGTGAGGTGATTCTGCCACTTTGCTCTGCTAAGATCTCACCTGGAGTACTGCATCCAGCTCTGGAGCCCTCAATACAGAAAGGACATGGACCTGATGGAGCAGGGTCCAGAGGAGGGCCACAAAGGCGATCTGGGGGTTGGAGCACCAATTTCTGCTAGGAGTTTTTTTGGCAGGATGATAGGCAGAGCTGGGATAAGAAAACTAACTTTTTGTGTTCAGCCTGGGAAAAAAAGAAGAGAAGGCTCCAGGGGGACCTTAGAGCTGCCTCCCAATACCTGAAGGGGGATCTACGAGAAGGATGGAGAGAGACTGTTTGCCTGAAGGGGCCTGCAGCGATATGGTGAGGGGCAATGGTTTGAAATGAGAGAAGGGCAGATTTAGATTTTACAGGGATGATTTGTGTTCTAAAACCTCTAGCTTGCTTTTTGCCTCCATTGTAGTTACATTTGACACATCAGAAGTTGCTATAGCAACAGTTTGCTTTCAGAAAAACAGACTATGTCAGAGAATATTTCACTTCCCTGCAGAATTAAGAAGTTGGTAAAGACTTAAGCAGAAGTGTCTGAAATCACAGGTTAGGGAATATAGCAGCATGATGTACCACAAACCTCTAGTCCAGAGTGCTGCCAACTTTTTAATGCCAATTATTTAATGGCTGAAGGCCTCCACACTTGGCATCCTTAGATTTGAAATCTTTTACCTTACAATCAAATCAGGAAGCACTTTGAAGAGGAGATAAACAGAGGAGTTTTGTAATGGAATTTTCTATTTACAGGGAAATATTTGCCAACCTGAACAAGCAGCTGGGAAGTACTAGGATGCAACAATGACAACTGAATGTAATGAAAAAACTAAATACAATGAAACTGAAAGGCCTCACTAATGTTGGTAGATGGTAGGAGAGGAACAGGAATGATGAATTCCAGTAGTTTACGCAAGAACTTGGAACGTAAGTCATGTTGATAAAAAGTTTGACATATTACTTCTGGAAGGCCATTGGGGTCATGAGGGAGCTGGGGCTCTTGAGCTTGGAGCAGAGGAGCCTCATTCATGTTGATAAAGATGTGCAGGGCAGTGTCAGGAGGATGGAGCCAGGCTCTGCTCAGGGATGTCCAAGGACAGCACAAGGGGCACTGGGTGCTAGCTGGAACAGAAGGGAAAACTTTTCCAGTATGGGGGTGCCAGAGCCCTGGAGCAGGCTGCCCAGAGAGGTTGTGGAGTCTCCTTCTCTGGAGACATTCCAAACCCACCTGGGTGCATTCCTGTGTGACCTGCTCTAGGTGCTCCTGCTCTGGCAGGGGGTTGGACTGGATGCTCTCTGGAGGTCCCTTCCAACCCTTCACATTCTGTGATTCTGTGATGCCACAGGGTTTAATACCTCCACCTCATGCACCTTTCTCCCTCCACAAACAGACACTATCTCTGTATGCCACAGTGAGAGTTTTGGGGTGATTTTCAGTTACAGCTGTCTGTAAGCTGAGTACATTTATTAGGGTTAGAGAAATGCAGTTTATAGAAACACCTTTCAGGGCAGGTTTTGGAGCTTGACTATAGGCACCTGATTCATCAGTTTAAAAAATTTAGCAATGAAAAATAACCAACTTTGATAGAGGAAGTGTAGACTGTGAGTGCCAGAGCTCCTGCTGAGGATGAGACACAGTAGCAGAACATTAGCAAAACAAGAAGCTTAAACAATATTTTCACTGACCCTCATCAGACAGAGGAGAAACAGTCAGTGCTAGCTGGAATCCCATTTAAAAGCACTACTGTGGTGGTGACTCATTGCTGCAATATTAGAACATCCACAGCTGTGTTTTAGGACAAAAGCACATCTAAGAATGGTTAATTCTCTGTGTACATCTGTATCTATAGCCATATAAAGAATGGGGTGGGCTGGAAGGGACCTCTGAAGGTCATCCAGTCCAACCCCCCTGCCAGAGCAGGAGCACCCAGAGCAGGTCACACAGGAACACACCCAGGTGGCTTTGGAATGTCTCCAGAGAAGGAGACTCCACAACCTCTCTGGGCAGCCTGATCCAGGCCTCTCACACCCTCACAGGGAAAAAGTTTTCCCTTT
Source organism: Picus viridis (assembly GCA_033816785.1). Classification (NCBI taxonomy): domain Eukaryota; kingdom Metazoa; phylum Chordata; class Aves; order Piciformes; family Picidae; genus Picus; species Picus viridis. The sequence continues at coordinate 30,155,582 of CM066570.1, read as the reverse complement.
TGTTCCTGTGGCACCTCCTCTGCTCCACCTGGCACCCAGTGCCCCTTGTGCTGTCCTTGGACATCCCTGAGCAGAGCCTGGCTCTGTCCTCTCCACACTGCCCTGCACATCTTGATCCCTAGCAATAAGGGCAGCCCTCAGGCTCCTCTGCTCCAAGCTCCAAGCCCCAGCTCCCTCAGCCTGGCCTCACAGGGAGATGTTCCACTGCCTGCAGCAGCTTGGGGGCTCTGGGATGGACTCTCTCAAGCACTTACCTGAGGCTCTTCTTGAACTAAGGGGCCCAGAACTGGACACAATATTCCACATGTTGCCTCTCCAGAGCAGAAGGGCAGGAGAACTTCTTTTGACCACTCACCACAGCCCTTCTAATCCACCGCAGGATGCCCTTGGCCTTCTTGGCCACAAGGGCACATTGCTGGCTCAGAGGCATCCTTCTGTCCAACAGGACCCCCAGGTCCCATTTCCTTGTGCTGCTATTCAACAGATCAGTCCCCAACCTATCCTGTTCCATGAACACTTTAACATGAATAGTTTTGCATTCTCTTCCTCATTTCATGCACTTAAAAATGTGTGTCACAAATCCATACTGACACATGGGTGAGTTTTGAGGCTTCATATGGAAATCCTGGAGAATGTGGTGCCTTTGATGAAGCCTTTTGGTGCAGTTTACTTTGTTCCAAACAAGGGTTGTGAGCAATCCTGTATGGAGTTGCACTTGTAAATGGGTTAGTGGCTTTGTTTTGAGCTCCATGTGTCCTGTGGTTTGCTGACAGGACGATGCAGGCTCTAACTTCAACACCAAGGCCAAAAAAAATACATCATCTTAAGCCCCATGCTCCAGGCTGTCAAACAGACTCCAAACCACTATCAGTTCTCCTTTCCAGCAGAGCCAGGGGAAAGCCTTTTGCTAATCTGTGTCAGGCTGGAGTTTTATCTTTTTGGCAAAAGCATTCCTAGCTTTCAGAACAAAAGCTTTTAACAACAGAGCACATGCAAACTACACCTCTTTCTCCAAAACCTCTATTTCTATTTCATTCCTTTCCCTTGTCTTTCTTTTAACCAGTAAGAGGTCACTCCTTTAGTTTATGCTTTCTGTATCAAAAGATATGGGTAATATCAAATATTCCCTGCCTAATATCAAAGCCAATTTAATGTTCACAGGCTCACAGGATGTTAGGGGTTGGAAGGATCCTCTGGAGATCACTGAATCCAACCCCCTGCCAGAGCAGGACCATAGAATCCAGCACAGGTCACACAGGAACACATCCAGACAGGGCTTGAAAGGCTCCAGAGGAGAGTCCACAACCTCTCTGGGCAGCCTGTTCCAGTGCTCTGTGATGCTCACAGTGAAGAAGTTCCTCCTCATGCTGAGGTGGAACCTCCTGTGCTGGAGTTTATATCCATTGCCCCTTGTCCTGTCCCAGGGTGCAACTGAGCAGAGCCTGTCCCCTCCCTCTTGGCCCTCAGATATTTATAAACATTTATTAAATCCCTTCTCAGCCTTCTCCTCTCCAGACTAAACAGCCCCAGGGCTCTGAGCCTCTCCTCATCAGTCAGTGATCCAGTCCTTCGATCATCAATCATCCTTGTAGACCTCTGTGGGACTCTCTTGAGGAGATCCCTGTCCCTCTTGAACTGGGAAGCAGAATTTCACTATTTAGACAACCAAATTTCTCCTCATTCGGTTTTGACTGCATTCTTTGCTGGAAAAGATGGGGCTGAGTGGATCTGCAAGGGCAGTGATATTTAATTTTCCCCTCATTACCTTCACATTTTAAGCTGTACACTCAATCAGCAGAGGAAGGCATAGCAGTCAGAATAACCAGCCAGGCCCAACTGCCCATGGTGGTAGCAGGGGGAAACTATGGGGCAGAAGCAACAGGATGCCACCCAATATCCTGTCTGGATGTAGGCAGAGGCAGGCTGTGACATGGCAGAGAAAGGGAGGAGATTTAGATTAGATTGAAGGAAGAAATTCTTCACTGTGAGGGTGGTGAGACACTGAAAGAGGCTGCCCAGAGAAGCTGTCGATACTCACTCCCTGGAAGAGTTCAAGGCCAGGCTGGATGAGGCTTTGAGCAACCTGATCCTGTGGAAGACATCCCTTCCTGTGGCAGAGGGTTTGAAACTGAAATAGTCTTTAATCAGATTGCTTTCACTCAGCTCACTTTTCCTAAGCATGGAAATTTTCCCAAACCTCTTTATCATATGGCATCTCCCTTTTCTATCTCACATTCTTCTGGACTTCCTCACCCCGTTAGAGCCTTCCTCTTGTGTCTCAACTTTTTCTTATTGCAACCTCCTGACTGATCTGGCCTTCATTCACAAATCTCAGATCCACTTTGTAAAGACACTTTAATGTCAATAACTTGGAAGCTGCGAGAGAAGAAAAATCAAGACAGAAGTTTCGAAAGAGAACTGTCAGCACCTCCTTCCTTTAATCCTCCTGTGGCAACTCTGATGGGAGGATGCAGCGGGATGTTTTGTCTGATGGCTTGGTAGGAACTCAAGTTTTTCATCATGCTAGTCTTCTCTGGCCTAGAATCTATGCATCCCTGGATCTTCCTTGGATTCTGTTTCCCACACAGAGATACCCCAAGTGTTTACTTTTCCTTTTTCTTCCTGCTGCTGCTCCAAGAGTGGATTTGCCCTCTTCTTTCCAAAAGAGTGCTGGATTTCCACAGTTCCAGTCTGACATGCTTTGGGGTTGGTTAGGGTTTTTTTCATCTGCAATAGAGTCCTAGAGACTTAACATTCCTGGTTTAATTTCAAACCCAGAACATTTTTAGTCTGGAGAGGAGAAGACTGAGAAGGGATCTAATAAATGTCTATAAATATCAGAGGGCTGGGGATCAAGAGGGAGGGGAGAGGCTCTGCTCAGTTGCACCTTGGGATAGGACAAGGGGCAATGGGTATAAACTCCAGCATAGGAGGTTCCACCTCAACATGAGGAGGAACTTCTTTACTGTAAGGGTCACAGAGCACTGGAACAGGCTGCCCAGAGAGGTTGTGGAGTCTCCTTCTCTGGAGCCTTTCAAGCCCTGTCTGGATGTGTTCCTGTGTGACCTGTGCTGGATTCTGTGGTCCTGCTCTGGAAGGGGGGTTGGACTTGAAGATCTCCAGAGGTCCCTTCCAACCCCTAACATTCTGTGTGATCCATTAAATTGGCTTTGATATTAGGCAGGGAAGGTCTGCCCAGCCAACTGTAAGTATATGTCAAGTGCTCACACTAATTCCATTACAGTAGCCATTGGTTCTTACATTAAATCCTTAATAATGTTATATTAAAAGGCTTGTAAGGGTGAGACAGAAACTTCCCACAGAAGGGAAATATTGAGTAAGTATTTCTGCTGTGGCTTTAATTCCTTTTGTCTAGACATCACAACAGCCCTTATGCTGATCCTGCCAACTCTAATAAAGTCTCTTGAGGTTTAGGCTCACCTTGAGCCTAAACTTCCCGTGGCACAGCTTGAGACTGTGTCCTCTTGTTCTGGTGCTGATTGCCTGGGAGAAAAGACCAACCCTCTCCTGGCTACAGCCTCCTTTCAGGTAGTTGTAGAGAGCAATAAGGTCTCCCCTGAGCTTCCTCCTTGATTTTTTGTTTCTATCCTCAGTACCTGCACCAACAATTTTTCTTTCTCTCTTCACTATCTGCACCAACAATTTTGTACCCCTCCAAAAGACAGCAGGGCTTCCCCAAGTTTCACTGTGGTTCAGTTTGTTATTATGGAGAGAAACTCCAGATTTGCTTGAAATAATGGCTGTAGATTCCACTCTCTGCAACTGCAACAGCCTCTACAGACCGACATACAAATGGCTCTAGGACCATATTAGATGTTGAGTCTCCTTTTAAAAGAGAGCAAGCAAGAAAGTCTTGAGCTTGGTTGCTGTCATTAAACTGCTCTGACCAGTCCTGAAAGAGCTCATTTATATTATTTTTTTTTCCTGTTTGTTGGTTGCTGTCACCCCAGCAACTAACTGGTTCTACATGGAGCTATGGTGCAAGCCAGCAAGGCTGTAATGGAATACATTCCTCAGGGTGAGTCAATGCCTGTGCTAAAGAGGAAGCACACTGTTTTGGAAATGGGCTCTCAAATGGGGTGTTCTGCTCAGAGACTGGAAATAAGAAGTTGTCTGCAATCTGATTTCACCCTCCTCTGTGTATTTTTAATTTACATCTACTTCAGTTATGCTTTCCTTGTGATGAACTGGGAGTCCTGCTCATCCAACAGGACTGCAGCAGTTGGAAGGAGGGGAGCTGAAGCTGAGGCTGCTTTGTGCCCTGCAGAATAGAGAGAGATCTCTGTCTGTCACAGTGTAGGCTGCAGTTATTTCCTGTAAAAGTTGCCTTTGGTGAAGTGGGTTTCAAACAGACCCCTGGGGATTTGTTGCCCACTTCAGAAAGGTCTTCCAAGTGGGATTATAAGCCCCAAACCTACTGTGTTCTAATGTAGAATCACTGTCCAGGGATCTGTATGTCCCTTGAAAAACTATGAAGATCAACAACTCTGAAAAAGTTGAAATTCACTGTTGTGCACAATAGAATAATACAGACTATGTAAAGCAAGGATCATTCTGCCTGCAGAAAGCCAGTATCAGGCTGGAGAAATCCTAACAGCACTGGGAATTGCACTCCTGCAGATGGAGCAGGCTGAAACCTTGCCGTGGCCAAACTGCTCCAGCTCACGCTGTATGAAAAACTGCTCTGGTCTTGTATGAAGACCACATCTGCAGCAGATTTGGTGTCAGGAGCATAAGAAGGACATAAGGCTGCTGGAGTGGGTCCAGATGAGGGCTATGAAGATAAACAGAGGGCTGGAGAACCTCCCCTATGGGGACAGGCTGAGGGAGCGGGGTGTGTTAAGCCCAAGAAAAGAAGGCTCTGGTGAGACTTAGAGCACGTTCCAGTACCTGAAGGAGGCTACAAGAAAGACAGGAAGGGAATGAAAGGATGACAGGGAATGGAATGAAGCTTGAGGAGGGAAGATTTAGACTGAAGGTTAGGAAGAAATTGTTTAGAGTGAGGGTGGTGAGACTCTGGAACAGGTTGCCCAGGGAGGTTGTGAATGTCCCCTCACTGGAGGTGTCCAAGGCCAGGTTGGATGAGGCTTTGAGCAAGCTGGGATGGTGTGAGGTGTCCCTGCCCATGGCAGGAGGGTTGGAACTAGATGATCTTTGGGGTCCCTTCCAACCTAAAATATTCTGTGAATCTATGAAAGTTTAGATCTTGATTAGGAAAGAATGAAACCTGTTTTGTGATGCATTTTTAGGGGCAAAGTTATGATTCAGTTTGAAGTCATCATAAAAGCAGATTTGAGGAAAAGCAATATCAAATTGCAACTCGAACAGCAGTTCACAGTAATGATTACAATGAAGTAAATTATTAACACAGTGCATTTAATAAGATCCATTGGAAGTTACCAGGCTGTGGAAGGAGCTGCAGGAATCTAAATTTTCTATTTTAGAATAGAATAGAATAAACCAGGTTGGAAGAGACCTTCAAGATCATTGCATCCAACCTATTATCTAACCCAGCTAATCAACTAAACCATGCAACCAAGCACCCTATGAAGTCTCCTCCTGAACACCTCCAATGATGGTGATTCCACCACCTCCCTGGGCAGACCATTCCAATGGGCAATCACTCTCTGTGTAGAACTTCCTCCTAACCTCCAGCCTAAACCTCCCCTGGTGCAGCTTGAGACTGTGTCCTCTTGTTCTGGTGCTGGTTGCCTGAGAGAAGAGACCAACCCCTTCCTGGCTACAACCTCCCTTCAGGTAGTTGTAGAGAGCAGTAAGGTTTCCCCTGAGCCTCCTCTTCTCCAGGCTAAGCAACCCCAGCTCCCTCAGCCTCTCCTCATAGGGCTTGTGTTCCAAGCCCCTCACCATCTTTGTTGCCCTTCTCTGGACACGTTCCAGCATCTCAACATCCTTCCTAAACTGAGGGGCCCAGAACTGGACACAGGACTCAAGGTGTGGCCTAACCAGTGGAGTGTACAGGGGCAGAATGACCTGCCTGCTCCTGCTGGCCACACTGTTCCTGATACAGGCCAGGATGCCATTGGCCTTCTTTTAAAACAAGATTTCATTGCCCAAGTTCATCAACTGACAATCAGACAAAACCTTGGGGTAGGTTGTTTTTACACCAGTGGAATTCTCTGTGCAGTCAGAGCTACTTTGGAGATTGCTTTTTTTCCCCTGAGAACAGAATGACAGCACATTTTGCATCCCAGATACTATGTCATCTGCTTTAAAAAGTAAATCTTCAACTCCAACCACAGGCTGTTAACCTAAAATAAAATGTGTCACATTTGTCTTAATAAATCCAACACATTAATAATATTCAGAGTGTTAATAACAACTTTGCCTTGGAATTGCTGCTTGGAATATGATTTAGTGTTACTTTCCCTCAAACTTTCCTTAAAGACATTTATTATAAATGTCCTAAAACTGGGCCACAATTTCCTCAAAATGAAACCACATGGCAAAATAGATTTGCTCCCTTAACAGTCAGACTTAGGGAAGGCTTAATGAAAGGCTTATGTGAGATACCAGAGCTAGAAAGAAATTGGTCACTAAATAGAATCATAGAGTCATGGAATCCTAGAATATTAGAATCACAGAATCACAGAACCATAGAATCATAGGATCAGAGAATCACAGAATCATAGAACTATAGAATCATAGTTTTAAAAGACCTCAGAGATAATCAGGTCCAACCTATTACCTAATACCTAACACCTCCTGACTAACTAAACCATGGCTTCGTATAGAAGCATAGAATCACAGAATCACAGAATCATAGAATCATAGAATGGTCTGGGTTGGAAGGGACCTCCAAAGCTCATCAAGTTCAACTACCTCTGCAGTCAGCAGGGACATTCTCCACTAGATCAAGTTGCCCAGAACCCTATCGAGTCTCACCTTGGATATCTCCAGGCATGGGGCCTCAACCACCTCCCTGGGCAACCTGCTACAGTGTTCCACTACACTCAGGGTGCAGAACTTGTTCCTAACAAGCAATCTAAATCGCCTCTTCTCTGATTTCAAACCATTGTCCCTCATCCTGTCACTACAGACCTGTAAAGAGTCTCTCTCCATCCTTCTTGTAGCCCCCTTCAGGTACTAGAAGGTTCTTTTTTGTTCTCAGTTTAAAGTAACTGCTTGATCTCATTTTCTGACTCCTCAAAATTGTATTTTCACATATCACTCCATAAATTTTCACAGCTGTGAAGCAAATTGCAAGCACAGTAATCTCATGAACATTTTCAGGCAGACTCGCGGGGGCCACCCTAACGAACTATGATTCATCAACACTCTTGGGCAGAACACTTCCTCAGAAAACGAAATCAAATCATGACTTTGCCTTCTCCCTTGCAACATATAGAGGCAATACATGAGGCTGGAGAGTAGAAAATAATCACAGAATGTTAGGAGTTGGAAGGACCTCCAGAGATCATCAGGTCCAACCCCTACCAGTGCAGGAGCACCTAGGGCAGGTCACACAGGAACACATCCAGGTGGGTTTTGAATGTCTCCAGAGAAGGAGACTCCACAACCTCTCTTGGCAGCCTATTCCAGGGCTCCATCACCCTCACCATAAAGAAGTTTCTCCTCATGTTGAGGTGAGGGTGGTGAGACACTGGAAAAGGTTGCACAGGGAGGCTGTGGATGCCCCTCCCTGGAGGTGTTCAGTGCCAGGCTGGATGAGGCCTTGAGCAAACCATTCTAGTGGAAGGTGTCCCTGCACGTAGCAGGGGGTGTAACTAGAAGATCTTCAATGTCCCTTCCAACCTAAACCATTCTATGAATCTGTGAAATCTTTCCCAGGGCTTTGATGCTAGTGCCCCAAACTGTAAAATGTGCAAGAGCTGCAATTACAGAACACTAAGTCCTTCTGAAGACTGACATTCATTTTCCAAATTCCTTTTCTTCTAGGAAGTGATGACAAGGTCTGGACGCAAAGATTTTCACAAACTACCAAATATTTGATATTCTCAGTCCTCTGCTCAAAGTAACCTGAGAATACAATACCATACAATACAATACAATACAATACAATATACAATACAATACACTACACCAGGTTGGAAGAGACCTTCAAGATCATCACGTCCAACCCATCAACCAATCCAACCCACCCAACATCTAAACCATGCAGCCAAGCACCCCATCAAGTCTCCTCCTGAACACCTCCAATGTAGGTGACTCCACCACCTCCACAGGCAGCCCATTCCAATGGGCAATCACTCTCTCTGTGTAGAACTTCTTCCTAACATCCAGCCTAATCCTGCCCTGGCGCAGCTTGAGACTGTGTCCTCTTGTTCTGGTACTGGCTGCCTGGGAGAAGAGACCAACCTCTGCCTGGCTACAACCTCCCTTCAGGTAGTTGTAGACAGCAATAAGGTCACCCCCTCAGTCTCCTCTTCTCCAGGCTAAGCAACCCCAGCTCCCTCAGCCTTTCCTCACAGGGCTTGTGTTCCAAACCCCTCACCAACCTTGTTGCCCTTCTCTGGACACGCTCCAGCAAGACAACATCCTTCCTAAACTGAGGGGCCCAGAACTGGACACAGGACTCAAGGTGTGGCCTAACCAGTGCAGTGTACAGGGGCAGAATGACCTCCCTGCTCCTGCTGGCCACAATGTTCCTGATGCAGGCCAGGATGCCATTTGCCTTCTTGGCTGCCTGGGCACTCTGCAGGCTCATGTTCAGCCTACAATCAACCAGTACCCCCAGGTCCCTCTCTGCCTGGCCACTCTCCAGCCACTCTGACCCCAGCCTGTAGCACTGCCTGGGGTTGTTGTGGCCAATGTACAGAACCTGGCACTTGGATGTGTTCAGCCTCATGCCATTGGACTCTGCCCATCTGTCCAGCCTGTCGAGGTCCCTCTGCAAAGCCTCTCTGCCCTCCAGCAGATCAACTCCAGACCAGCCTGTACCAGTCTCTTACATTTCTTTTAGAAAAGGCAGGATGTTCCCTGCTCAAAAGAAGGGTTGGCTCTTGTGTATATCAGCTGTGTGCCAAGAGGGAACACTAAATCATACCTAGATGTGAGCTCTCAGGTTGTTCAGATAAGAAGGCCAAAGCTTAGGGGTTCCTTTGAGTAACCTGATCTAGTGTGAGGTGTCCCTGCCCCTGGAACTAGATGATCCTTGAGGTCCCCTCCAACCCTGACAGTTCTATGACTTTATGATTAGCTTGTGTCAATTCACATATGCAGAAGAAACAGGACTTCTTGTGGGTGTTGATGAAATTCATCCTGCTGCTAAGGAGGCCATATGGTACATGGAAGCTCCCTCCAATCCAGTTTGTAAATTACACAATGAAGGGGACTGAACCAGTATAGCAATTCCATTCATCCTGCCTCTCTTCTTCCCTGCAACTGTGCAATCACTAAACATGTGTTTGATTTTACTACAATGTGCAGACCTGTGCTGGGATTGGCTGAGGGAGCTGGGGTTGTTCAGCCTGGAGAAGAGGAGGCTCCAGGGAGACCTAAGAGCAGCCTTCCAGTACCTGAAGGGGGCTACAAGAAGGATGGAGAGAGACTGTTTGCAAAGGCCTGCAGGGACAGGACGAGGGACAATGGATTCAGATTGGATGTTAGGAACAAATTCTGCAGCATGTGGGTGGTGGAACACTGGAACAGGTTGCCCAGGGAGGTGGTTGGGGTCCCATCCATGGAGATATTCAGGGGAGGCTTGACATGGCTCTGGACAACCTGATCTAGTTAAGGATGCCCCTGCTGACTGCAGAGTGGGTTGGACTGGATGAGCTTTGGAGGTCTGTTCCAACCCACACCACTCTGTGATTCTATGATTCTGTGATTCTATGATTCTATGATTTGTGGATGCAAAGTCAGACCTCTGCAAATGTATTTGCAAGACTGGGACTAATCTGTCTGGCAAGCTAGAGAACTTCACTCTCATTTCTATATTTAATAACACCAGAGGCTGGCAATGTGGAGATATTCAGAAACAGTTTTTAAAATGCTGGTAGCACAGCTTTTTTACCTTGGAAAGCAATGAACCAGACATATTTTTATCTCTTGCTCACTGGCCCTCCGTGACTGAAATGACTTTATCCCACAAAGTACCAGCCTAAGGAAGCAGGTTCAGGTTCCAAACCAGAGAATTACTGGAATAACTATGATTCAATCTATTTATTTCAGGGAGGGAAACCTGCATGCTGAAAAATGTGCTTCAAGAATCCCTCCACTGCAATGGGCAAAAGTAAGAAGTCAGGACTAAATGTAGACTCTTGCCCTTGACTACATGGAGAAGAGGCTCTTTCAAATGCAATGTGGATAAAACCAAGGAACCAAGATTACCTCAACATGAATATCTCCACAGATGGGGCCTCAAACACCTTTCTAGGCAAACTGTTCCTGTGCTCAACCACCCTCATTGTAAAGAAATTTTGTCCTTGGAGGTGTTCTCCAATTTTATGGCCTGTATTCTTTTGCCTGCCAGTGCAGCATCTCCGTGGGCATGTTTGTTTTGAGGCACATTTTCATGTGTGCTTAATGCAAGCATTCTTTCAGACATTGATTGAAAACCTGTTGACAGTCTGGAGAGGAGAAGGCTCCCAGGAGACCTTATTGTGGCCTTCCAGTGTCTGAAGGGGGCCTACAGGAAAGCTGGGGAGGGACTTCGTAGGCTATCAGGGAGTGATAGGACTGGGAGGGAATGGAAAGGAAATAGAAATGGGTAGATTCAGATTGGATGTTAGGAAGAAGTTCTTCCCCATGAGGGTGGTGAGACACTTGAAGAGGTTGCCCAGGGAGGTGGTAGAAGCCTCATCCCTGGAGGTTTTTAAGCCAGGCTGGATGTGGCTGTGAGCAACCTGATGCAGTGTGAGTTGTCCCTGCCCATGGCAGGGGCTTTGGAACTGGATGATCCTTGAGGTCCTTTCCAACCCTGACAATTCTATGATTCTATGACAGACCTTCACTGCACACCTGTTCTCTCTGTGCCTTTGTGTCCTGTCTGGATGAGACCCTGCTCTCACCTCCTGGCTTTTTGTGTGCATTGTATTCTTCTCTGAGAAAATCTGCCTACAAAAGGCAGAAAGCTCTCAGTATTTCAAAAAGAATGCCATCTTCAGATTTCATCTCTCAGAGGGAGTTCTCTACTGCTTCTCTATCATTTTCTGGATGAGCACAGAAATAAAGCACAGCTGCTATGCAAAAATGTCCAGGACACATCATACTAGCAAGATACAGAACTGTGATACCACACTTGAATTTCTTCCACTATACAGATTACTTGATGTGACTCCAGCTCAGGATCTCTCTCTGGTGCTGCTTTTCCATCACAGATGATCTTTTTTTCCAAAAAAAAATCTATTCAAAGCTTGGATTTTTCTAAATTATTCATAATGGATCTCCAATTGATGGAGCAAGATAGATCAAGACATGCTGCTTCAAAAAGAAGTGTGGCCAGAAGGTCAAGAGAAGTGATTCTGTGACTTGACTCTGCTCTGGTGTGACCTCACCTGGAGTACTGCATCCAGCTCTGGAAAATCAACACAGGAAGGAGATGGAGCTAGTGGAGTGGGTCCAGAGGAGGGGCATGAAGATGATCAGGTGGCTGGAGAACCTCCCCTAAGGGGGAGGCTGAGGAATTTGGGGTTGTTCAGCCTGGAGAAAAGAAGGCTCTGGGGAAACCTTAGAGCAGACATTCAGTACCTGAAGGGAGCTACAAGAAGGCTGCAGAGGGACTGTTTGCAGAGGCCTGTAGTGATAGGACAAGGGGCAATGGTTTGAAATTAGAGAACAGGAGATCTAGATTGGATGTTAGGAACAAGTTCTGCACCATGAGGATGATGGACACTGCAACAGGTTGCCCAGGAAGGCAGTTGAGGCTCCATGCCTGGAGATATTCAAGGTGAAGCTGGACAAGGTTCTGAGCAGTCTGATCTAGTAGAGGGTGGCCCTGCTTATTGCAGAAGGGTTGGACTGGATGACCTTTGGAGGTCCCTTCCAGCCCAAACCATTCTATGATTATCTGCATACAATTTCATATTTCCTCCTGTGAAGTCCCAAAGCATTTCCCTGACATAATAGAATAGAATCATAGTATCAGTCAGGGTTGGAAGGGACCACAAGAATCATCTAGTTCCAAACCCCCTGCCATGGGCAGGGACACCCCACACTAGATCAGGATGGCCAGAGACTGGTCTTAAATACCTCCAGGGATGGGGCCCCAACCACCTCCCTGGACAACCCATTCCAGGGCTTCACCACTCTCATGGGGAAGAACTTCCTCCTCATGTCCAGCCTGAATCTCCCCACCTCCAGCTTCATTCCATTCCCCCGAGTCCTATCATTACCTGATATCCTGAGAAGTCCCTCCCCAACCTTCTTGTAGCCCCCTTCAGATACTAGAAGGCCACAATAATGTCACCTTGGAGCCTTCTCTTCTCCACACTGAACAGCCCCAACTCTTTCAGTCTGTCCTCACAGGAGAGGTGCTCCAGCCCTCTGATCATCCTCATGGCCCTAAGTTTGATAGTTATGAAAATGCTACAAGCAAATAGGTCCAAAAAAGATCAGGAATCTCTAAATCACTTCTCATTATGATCTGAGTTTGTTCCCAGTCTCTGAAATACATGGATTCACATCTGCTGCTTTTACTCACCCAAGTGACCATTCCTTATAGGACTAGTCAAATTAGTATAGTTACATCCTTAATTGCACAGGGACTGTCTGTACACCTGTTCTGGCTTTCTGAAACAAGCCTGAGTACTTTTATGTCACTTCTATTTGTCTCAGATTTCAGTCTCACAACATCAAATCTTCAAATCCATTAAGAACCTAATCAACTGCCTGCCTAGAGATTCTTCAGGATGCCTTCAGGGCTTCTCTATCAACAGCCCACTGATAACTACATGGCTTTGCACATGCAAAAAGAGGCTGCACTCCTTTGTTTTCACAATCAATGTCCTTGCAATAATGACTTCAAAAGAAGCATTGTCAGAAATCCTCATTTTGAGGTCCTTGTGCTTGGATTTAAAATCATAGAGTGGTCTGGGTTGGAAAGGACCTCCAAAGGACACCCAGTTCATCCCCCTCTGCAGTCAGGAGGGACATCCTCAATCAGAGCAGGTTGCCCAGAGCCCTGTTGAGCCTCCCTCTGAATATCTCCAGGGATGGGGCCCCAACACCTCCCTGGGCAACCTGTTCCAGCATTTCACCACCCTCATAGTAAAGAATTTGTTCCTACCATCTAATCTAAATCTCCTCTGCTCTAGTTGGAAGCCATTGCCCCTCATCCTATCACTACAGACTGGACATTAGGACTTTTTTTTTTTTTTTACAGCAAGAGTGGTCAGACATTGGCACAGGCTGCCCAGGAGATGGTGGAGTCACCATCTCTGGATGTGTTTAAAGGTGGTTTGGATGTGGTGCTTGGGCCTATGGTTTAGGGGTGAACCTTGTAGAGTAGGGTTAATGGTTGGACTTGGTGATCCTGAGGTTCTGTTCCAAGCTGAATGTTTCTCTGTTTCTATGTCCTATCAATACAGGTCTTTGTAAACAGTCTCTTATACACTCATATTCTTAGATCATTGGGGACTTGAGCATCTCCCCTATGAAGAGAGACTGAGAGCCCTGGGGCTTTTTAGTCTGGAGAATAGAAGGCTGAGAGGGGATCTGATCAATGTCTATCAATATCTGAAGGGTGGGTGTCAAGTGGAGGGGGCCAAGCTCTTTTGGGTGGTGCACAGTAGTAAGCCAAGGAACAACGGAGACAAACTTGAACAGAGAAGATTTCTCCTTAAGAGGAGGAGAAACTTCTGTACAGTGAGGGTGACAGAGCCCTGGAGCAGGCTGCCCAGAGAGGTTATGGAATCTCCTTCTCTGGAGAGTTTCAAAACCCACCTGGCTGTGTTCCTGTGTGAGCTGCCCTAGGTGCTCCTGCTTTGACAGGGGGTAGGGCTGGATGATTTCTGGAGGTCCCTTCCAACTTCTAACGTCCTGTGGTTCTGTGATTTGTCATCTGGGATTACAAAGAGTTACAGTTAACTGTGATTTATCTGATGCTGGATGATAGCCTTGTTAACAGAAAGTTCTCCTCCTTAAGTGCTCCTCCACTCCATTACAGCAGTTTTCCAGCTCTGGATGGAATAATAGCCTTGCAAAACTAGGTCTGGTAAGAAATAATAACAGAGAGGAACATTCTAGATCAGAGAAGGCCTCTGGCACCTCACGGGGTGGATTTACTCAGCCTTCTCCTCTAGTTCAAATTTATCCTCCTGTGACTGCACATGCCTGGGCCCTTTTTTGATGAGCTGTAATCCCATCTAAATGAGTTGAGAGAGCAGCACAAATGGACAGCAGATGTGCCCAAAACTGGCATCTATCCCACTGAACTGTTAAATGGCCCTGATCTAAACAGGAATGAGTCCCAGAGGGTGACAGTGTCTCACCCTGATTTTCATGGGGCTTATGAATTAATCTTTTAAAAATTAATGACATGCAGTCTTTAATATCAAATCCTACAGTAACAGCCTCAGGTGCTTACTTCAGCGTCACTGTGGGGCTTCATTAGCTCTAACACATTAACAAAGAAATTAATTTCACTCATGACAACAGGGCAGCAACTTTAGCATCAAACATTCAGGCTGATCCAAGGCATACTGTTCTCTGCAGCACGTTTTGGTCTCCCTGGTGAGAAGCCTTTTGCTGGCACAGGCAAGCAGAGGCATGGCTGAACCAAAACTACATGCACTGGGAGAAATGAAGAACTTATTCCTATCTACTGTCCAGGAAAAGTCAACCCAGAAGCCAACTGCTGAGTATTTTATTCCATTCTCTTCCTGGAATAATTTATGCTCTTGGACATTCTTTAACATATGGCTAAGAAGCAAACGTCAGGCTACATGAGTCTGTATAACTGTTTCACTTAGGAGTAGGCCAAGTGCAGAATCTAATTGCTAAGCCCCAGTTTAGGGCAAACCAGCAAGAAAAGCAGCTGCAAACCAAACCCTGAAGCACTGCCATTTGGTATTTTCACCCCTGCTTTTCTTCTGCTGTACAAGTGGAAAGAAGCATGCAGATCAAATGAGGGAGCTCTTCAGATGACCAAATGGATGTGTTTGCAAAGTTTGGAAAAATAACAGGAAAACTCACACTGGCTCAGGTTTGCTTGGCTTCTGTTTTCTGATCTGCTCTTTCAGCTAAAATTCTCCTAGAAGAGCTATAGAAAAAGCCATGCTGGAAATCCACAACATTCACATCACTTCGAATCGGTTCAGATGGATCACTTGTCTCAAACACCTTTTCAGCCATTCAGACATGTTCTCTCACAAATTCTGTTTGTCTGTCTGTCCTTACTAGGTTTTCAAGTGGCTGGTGGCCAAGCTGTCATGACCCCCTGCACCAAATTTACACAATGGAATCCTAGAATGGCTTAGGTTGGAAGGGACCTTAGAGATCATCTCCTACAATCTCCTCACCATGGGCAGGGACACCTCTGAACTAGACTCAGCTGATCAAAGCCTCATCCAGCTTGGCCTTCAACACCCCCAGGGAGGAGGCACCCACAGCCTCCCTGGGCAGCCTGTGCCAGAGTCTCACCACACTCTTACTGAAGAACTTCTTCCTCAGCTCCAGTCTAACCCTACTCTGCCTCTCTCTAGTTTGAAGCCATTGCCTCTTGTCCTGTCACTGCAGGCCTTTGGGAACAGTCCCTCTGCAGCCATCTTGTAGCTCCTTCAGGTACTGGAAGGCTGCTCTTAGGTCTCCCTGGAGCCTTCTCTTCTCCAGGCTGATCAACCCCAGCTCCCTCAGCCTGTCCTCACAGCAGAGGTGCTCCAACCCCCTGATCAATTCTGTGGCCCTCCTCTGGATGCTCTCCATCAGGTCCATGTCCTTCCTGTATTAAGTGCTCCAGGGCTGAACACAGTACTCCAGATAAGGTCTCACCAGAGCAGAGTAAAGTGGCAGAATCACCTTACTTGATCTGCTGGCCAGCAACACTGCTTGGAACAGGAAACAGATCCTTGAAGAAAAAAGTAGAGCATGGGAACGTTGTACCATGCAGTAAAATGATCCAACACATAACTGTCACATAAATTTGATGGGACTGTAAAGCAGTTGAGGCTAGGCAGACAAAAAGATTTTTGGCAGACACTGTAAAATTAACACTTTCAAGTAGTTTGGACTCAAATGTGAACTCTTCCTCGTGTTTGCTTATTCTTCAAGTGCAGCTGAAGTCACTCATGTGCTTCCAAACTCTGAATAGAAAACACACAATCATAAGATCTTCTCATGGAGGTCTGGAGAGCCTCTCCAATGAGGACAGGCTGGGAGAGCTGGGGTCGTTCAGTTTGGAGAAGAGAAGGCTCCAAGGAGATTTTATTGTGACCTTCCAGTATTTGAAGAGGGCTACAAGAAAGCTGGGGAGGGACTTCATAGGGTGTCAGGGAGTGATAGGACTGGGGCATGGGGGGAATGGATGCAAGCTAGAGGAGGGGAGATTTAATTAGACCTTAGGAAGAATTTCTTCACCATGAGGGTGGTGAGACACTGGAACATGTTGCCCAGGGAGGTGGTGGAAGCTCCATGCCTGGAGGTGTTCAAAGCCAGGATGGATGTGGCTCTAATCTAGTGTGAGGCGTCCCTGCCCATGGCAGGGGGTTTGGAACTGGATGATCCTTGAGGTCCCTTCCAACCCTGTCGGTCCTGTGATTTATGTCAAAGCATTCCAGACTTGTGTGTTTGATTGCAGATATAAACATATTGATGGATTGGAAAGCTATCCACCATCAGCTTGACTGAAACCACTCATAAATCAATAGGAAGCTTCTCATTGATTTTGATTGAGTCTGGAGAAGACCCATAATCTGAAAAACCAGTGTGGTACATCTTGTTCTCATCAAGATAGCAGACACACAGCCAACCCTTCCTAGCCTCCACCATCTGCTTTCTGAAGGGGCATTCCCCTCTTCCTCCCTCTCCTGTGGTTTTAGTGAACTACTCCTCAGCAAATATTTTTGCAAGCCAGTCTATATTTGCAGCACACTTTCACCCTTCAGGCAAAGAGTCCTGGGGTTTGCAGGCAAGGAGCTACACGGATGGACTAAAAAGCAATCTTTGTGTAGGGTCAGCTAGAACCATGGGCAAAGCTGGGGTTGGCCTAGGGCAGTTGACTGGCAGAGGCAACAAAATTAGCATGGCCCTACTGCTTATTTTGCTTGTGCCAGGGCCTCAGGAAGTCATGCTGGTTGATGTTGCTGCCAGAGAAGTCCATGGCACAGCAGTGCTACTCAGGAAGGCCATGGTGTCCCATGCTCCTCATCTCCCCCCAGGCCTTGAGCCACAAGCCCAGCTCCATAGAGCTTTACAGATTTCTCCACTGCTTTCTGTCAGTGGCCCAGGACACAGCTACCAGTTTTGCTTGGCCAACTCAGCCTCCCCAAAGCTAGAGAAGTCTTGAGCTAGTGCTGCCTTTGGCCACTTGGTACAGGACTTGCCTGGCTGGCAGTAGTGCAAGCTAAAATCTAACACCCAAATGTAAACCAATAATGCACTCAAAATATTCTGAGGTTTCAGGCCCAAGAAGATCCCATTTGATATTCCTGAGAAAAGAATATTTAGAAAAGCTGTAGCCATTGCCTTGCAATGCTCAGGACCAGCTGACACTAATTTGGCTGTAATAAAAGGTAATAATGTGGGGTTCATTCTCTTCATGCAGGAACTCATGTTTAGATTACTGCATGAAGAAACTCAGCAGTTTGGTGGCAGCTAGCCAAGCTCCCTTAACAAATCCTTACACTTAAGTGGTTCCCAACCATCCTCAACAACACAAAAAGCCTGGACAGAAAAACTGTCAGACTGGAGGGACTACTCTACACCTCTTTGAGAAACAGAAGTCTGTTTTCTTCCTTAATTCCTCCTTAACTTCCAACTCCCCATTCTATTTGTATGCATCTCAAGAAGTCTTAGTTGCACAATCAAAGACTATTTTGCATGCCCTTAATGGTGGCATAAGAAAAGAATTTCTGCAAGTGTGAGATTAGAGAGGTGAGTTTTCCTCCACAAAGGGGCAAGGGTGTATTTCAGTATCAAAGCTCAGGAAACCAAATTAAAGAACAACCTTCATTCTGCCATTTCTTTGATCTGCTTTCATAAGCATAACTAACATCCTCCTGTAATTATTTGCAGGTTTTCTGCACAGGGATCCAGATGCACACATGCTAAACCAAGAGATGTTTGATCATCACATCAAAACTAGGGCAAGGAAGGGCTGAACCAGAATCCACAATCACAGAATCTATCTGGTTGGAAGAGACCTCCAAGATCATCCAGTCCAACCTCAACTGGTGTGCCAGGTGAGGGTTGCAGAAAGTAAAAGGAAGCTCCTGCAAGGAGGAGCAGGCTGGACAGGTGACCCTAAGCTATTTCATTCCATATAGGTCATATTTAGTATCTAGCTCAAGCACCACGAGGGTCAAATGCTCTTCTTCAGTGGCCACTGTCTGAGAAGGACTCTGTCTGTCCTGCCTTTAATTCTGATCCATGTGTTCCTGAATCCACTTCCATCATCCAGCTCCTGAATCTGTTTCCTCTCTGCCTCTGAGTTCAGTCTGAGCCTTCCCTAGTTCCCACCCACAGCATCAGTGGTGATAGTGACTAATTGCCATTAGGGGTGTTAGGGTCAATGTTGGTTTTCTACAGATTTGCACATATTTAATTTTATTTGTAATATTTTCATTAAAGTGGTTTTAGGGTGGGTTTTTTTTGGGGTGGTGGTGGTTTGGTTGGGGTTGGTTGGTTTGTTTGTTTCCAATTCATAAATCTCCCTTGTTCCCAATCCATAAATCTCCCTTGTTCCCTTTCTCTTCCCCTTTGAAAAAGGACAGAGGTTAACAGAGAGCATCTGTCACTTGCTTAGTGGCTGGCCCAGGCCTAAGCCTTGACAATGACCCTTACCACAGGACTGGCTTGGATTTTGCAGAGGTCCAAAAAGCTTTGCAGACAGCACAGTTGTGATTCTCTAGCACAGGGAGTGTGGGGAGGAGGGTTGGGTAAGTTTGACCCCACTCAGATTTATGAGCATTAAAACCAGATAAACATCAGGGCTACTGAAGGACAAACCTAAAGCAGGCACTCCTTCCCTCGAGGGAGCCAGGGGACTGGGGGTAATGGCAACAGATCAGGTACTAGAACAGCCCCTTCTTGTGCTGGGGAAAAGGAAATAAACAGCAGAGCCCAAGTGGGGGGAGCAGTACCAAGCGGTCACACCCTTTCGAGTGTAACCCGTTTATTTTCAGTGTGTTCTTCTAATATTCTCCTAACATTACACGCTCAAGTAACTAAGCAACCTTCAGTGCCCTACCGCTTAGCTGGCTTGAGTCACTGCTGGGATACACGGGAGGTCTGAGTTCACTGCAGGGTGCAGGATACAGCCCAGCGGAGCTTGCGTGCCTGGGCTGCACTGCCGCCTGATGGCACTTCTGCTGCACAGCTCCCGTGGTTCCTCCCAAGGCTCCAAAAAGCTCTTAATCAAGGAATAGTTATCAATCATAGAATCAACCAGGTTGGAAAAGACCTCAGAGATCATCAAGTCCAACCTATTACCTAACACCTCCTGACAACTGAACCATGGCTTCAAGTGCCACATCCAAGCCTTCTTTGAACACCTCCAGGGGATGGTGACTCCACCACCTCCCTGGGGAGCACATTCCAATGGCCAATTACTCTTTCTGGGAAGAACTTTCTCCTCACTTCCAGCCTAAACTTGATTCTGCTGCTAACATCATTCTGACAGCCCTTCCTGCTGCTTATTAGGAGAGACAAGGAAACACAGAATCTCCCATTTTGTACTAGGGAGACATAAAATGGAGAGGGGCACAGAAGTGAAAAATCTTCTCTGGTAAGACCTCATCTGCAGTGCTGTGTCCAGCTCTTGTTGTGAGTCCACAACACAGGAAGGGCATGGACCTGATGGAGCAGGTCCAGAGGAGGGCCATGAAAAGATATGGGGGCTCTGAAGAGTAGATTTAGATTGGTTGTGAGGAACAAGTTCTGCACCAGGAGGCTGCTGCAACACTGCAACAGGTTGCCCGGGAAGGTAGGTGAGGCCCCACCCCTGGAGATCTTCAAGGTCAGGCTGGACAAGGCTGTGAGCAACCTGCTCTAGTGGAGGATGTCCCTGCTGAGTGCAGGGGGGTTGGGCTGGATGACCTTTGGGAGCTCCCTTCCAACCCAAACCGTTCTGTGATTAGAACTCAGAGATAGTAGGAATGGTCTGAAAGAGAAGACATAAAGCAGCAGCTTCTATCTAGAAGCAGAAAGCAGAACCCAGGAAAGAAAATGCAGGCAGGGAGCAAGGGGGCTGGCAAAAGTCCCGGACTTGCAGTGCCTCACAAGTGAGTGCTGCTGAAAAATATGGTGCCAGTGTGAAAAAGGCAGATGTCACCCAGGGCTGTATGTACAGGAGTGTTAACCATAAGGTGCTGTGAAAGCAAACATGGCAGGGGAAAGACGCCTGTGTCAAAAGCACAAAGGACAAACTGGTTCTTTGAAAAGCTTTTGATGTACACAGAGGCTTCACAAAATGTTTAGAGGATTTGCTTAAGCCTTGCAGACACTAAATCACAGAATGACAGCATCACAGAACATTAAGGGCTGGAAAGGACCTCCAGAGATCATCCAGTCCAACCCCCCTGCCAGAGCAGGAGCACCCAGGGCAGGTCACACAGGAACACATCCAGGTGGGGGTGGAATGTCTCCAGAAGAGACTCCACAATCTCTCGGGGCAGCCTGCTCCAGCCCTCTGCCACCCTCACAGGAAAAAAAGTTTTCCCTTCTGTTCCTGTTGCCACCCTCACAGGAAAAAAAAGTTTTCCCTTCTGTTCCTGTGGCACCTCCTCTGCTCCAGCTGGCACCCACTGCTCTTTGTCCTGTCCTTGGACATCCCTGAGCAGAGCCTGGCTCCGTCCTCCCCACACTGCCCTGCACAGCTTTATCCCCAGCAATGAGGGCAGCCCTCAGGCTCTTCAGCTCCAAGCTCTGAGCCCCAGCCCACTCAGCCTGGCCTCGCAGGGAGATGTTTCACTCCCTTAATGATCTTTGTGGCTCTGTGCTGGACTCTTTCAAAGAGTTTCCTGAGGTGCTTCTTGAACTGAGGGGCCCAGAACTGGACACAATATTCTATATGTGGCCTCACCAGGGCAGAGCAGAGAGGCAGGAGAACCTCTCTCGACCAACTAACCACAGCCCTTCTAATCCACCCCAGGACGTCCTTGGCCTTCTTGGCCACAAGGGCATAGTGATAAGTCTTATACCTTGACTTTGAATCAGACTATAACTCTGTGTGTACTTGAAAGACAATTGATCTCAAAATGCAGAAGGAACAAACTGAGATGCAGACACAAGATTGCAGTTTTCATACCAACATGGTCCAGCAACAACAGAAATTATGTCTATTTTCTTTCTTTCCCAGTTTTCAAACTGATCAATGTTATGCCCACACCACTCTCCACTACTTGGGCTTACCCAAGAGGGTTAAATAATCTCTCTTTCCCCCCCCTTAGGAGTTTACTGTGTAAATGAACGCAGCCTTTTCCTACAGCAGAGCTCCTCTGCATGTTGTAATACTAATTGCTCCTGGGACTACAAAAAAAGAAAGTAACATAATGGGAAGCACAGAGAGGAATAGCATAAAAAGGAGAAACAATTCAAGCGTGGAAAATGACATTTTAACTTCATTGGCATTTTGCTCCTTCAGTGTTTTCCAAGTAATAATAATGCAGGAAAGACATCAGAATGACAAAAAAAAGAAGAAGAAGAAGAAATGATACTTTCTTAATCCATTCTTCTGTCACTGCTAGAAGCAAAACATCTGGAAGATCCTAGAAAACTACTTCTCTTCCAAAATTCAGTGACTCCAAAGGAAACAAATCATCTAAAGGATTTTGACAGTGCAATTAATTGGTCTAATTCCCCCATCAATGTCAATTGCATATGCCTCAGTATGACAAGTGAGTTGGGAGCAGAGTTGCTGCCTAAAGCAGCAGCTACTAGAGAACGTAGGACTGACTGGGAATTAGTCAGAAGGGTTGTGAGGCAAAAAAGCAAAAGGGAGAGAGACATTTTTTTGGTGAGAGATGTAGAGGAGCAATGTGGGCCTGAGGAAAAGAAAAGAGGAATAGAAACAAAAGGGACTTTTGGGGGGGGAAGTAAAAAATTAGATGAGATAGGGGAGGACAGGGAGAAAAATGTGAGGAGATGAACCAAACGAACACTCAAAAGAGGGAATTATGAGAGAGAAAGGATTGTTCCTGCTGAGCAGTTTCAGAGTGTGGTGTATTTAGAACTGGTGGATGCATCTGGGGAGAAGTTGGTGATTTAGGCTTTAAAGATGGAAAAGGAACTTAGGCTACATCTGTTCTTTTTCATAACTTAATTCCTTGCTTTAGTCCCAGGACCTGGTCCCAGTCATTCATATCTCAGTATCACAGTATCACCAAGGTTGGAAGAGACCTCAAAGATCATCAAGTCCAACCTGTCACCACAGACCTCATGACTAAACCATGGCATCAAGTGCCACATCCAATCCCCTCTTGAAGCCCTACAGGGACAGTGACTCCACCACCTCCCTGAGCAGCACATTCCAATGGCAAACGACTCTCTCGGCGAAGAACTTTCTCCTCACCTCCAGCCTAAACTTCCCCTGGCACAGCTTGAGACTGTGTCCTCTTGTTCTGGTGCTGGTTGCCTGAGAGAAGAGACCAACTCCCTTCTGGCTACAACCCCCTTCAGGTAGTTGTAGACAGCAATGAGGTCTCCCCTGAGCCTCCTCTTCTCCAGGCTAAACAACCCCAGCTCCCTCAGCCTCTCCTCGTAGGGCTTGTGCTCAAGGCCTCTCATCAGCCTCATTGCTCTACTTGTGTGCTCTCTCTCCTTCGGAGCTAACTGAGCACTTATCCCTAGGGAGAAGCCAAGGCACAGTCCTGGAGGCTGCTGCCTGTGAGCAGCATGGATGAGGCAGTGCCACCACCTTCCCAGTCTTACAAAGTGGAGCCAGCTCGTCATGCCACCAGATTCCCACTCCACTGAACATGTAGCACAGTCCAGCTGAGCAATGACATCAGGAACAAGTTCTTTACCACGAGACTGTTGAGACACCAGAACAGGCAGAACCAGATGTGGTTGAGAGCCTGCCCCTGGAGAAATTCAAGATCAGATTCAGTGTGGCCCTGGGCAGCCTGATCTAGTTGGAGGTGTCCCTGCTGACTGCAAGGGGGTTGGACAAGATGACCTTGGAGGGTCCCTTCCAACCCAGTGCAACCTCTGAATGTCATTCAAATGTCACTCCATGGACCCAGTTTAGCCCAAGCATTTTAAAATAAATAAACACAAATAAGAGCCATCACAGTTTAAGGGGCTGCCATGTGGTGCCACACAGGAGACCTGGGAAAACATATCACAGTGTGAATACCACCCCACAAGAAACAAGAGTGAACTGATGTGACCTCAAACTGACCTGTGGCAGTCTTCTGGGAAGCTGCAGGTCAGTCCATCACACTGCTGCCTTTGGTAAGTTAGACCTATGGTAGTACAGGAAGAAAAACCAAATCAGACATCAATCTTGAGTCCTGAAGTGAGTTGAGGATTGCTTTCACTTGGATGCAGCCCTCAATATAGGAAAGACATGGACCTGATGGAGCGGGTTCAGAGGAGGGTCACAAAAATGATCAGGGGGTTGGAGCACCTCTGCCATGAGGATAGGCTGAGGGAGCTGGGGTGTTCAGCCTGGAGAAGGCTCCAGGGTGACCTAAGAGCAGCCTTCCAGTATGTGAAGAGGACCTACAAGAAAGATGGAGACTGTTTGTAAAGGCCTGCAGTGATAGGATGAGGGGCAATGGTTCGAAAATAGAGTAGAGCAGATTAAGATTAGATGTTAGGAACAAGTTCTGTACCATGAGGGTGGTGGAACACTGGAACAGGTTGCCCAGGGAAGTGGTTGAGGCCCCATCCCTGGAGATATTCAAGGTGAAGGTCGACAGAGCTCTGGGCAACCTGATCTAGCTGAGGATGTCCCTGCTGACTGCAGGGGGGTTGGACTGCATGAGCTTTGCAGGTCCCTTCAAGCCCAGCCCATTCTATGATTCTGTGAAGACAGTGAACTGGGCTGATCCCCAGATCCTGAACACTGGATGATCTCTTCTGTCCCAGCAGCAGATATTTGCAACAGCAGCTGCAATCTGAACTGTTTCGGGATCCCACCCAGAACAATAGAAAACAAAGAGTTTTGGTCAGCTGCCATGTAACACACCCTGGATGTGGTAATCCTAAAGTCACACATGGCAAGGTGCTCCATTATGAAACATTACATCAGCATCTTTCATGACATCATTTCCTAGTGCTGCTCTCTGCTTATGACTTTATCATGTTTTCCTTTTCATTGTTTACCTACTGCACGAATTGGCTTTCTGCTTTAGCTTTCTGTTGGACAATTTAATCATTGCAGGATGTTTTCAGAGGTTGTAGTGAAGAAGGTATGTGACTAACAATGGGATACCATGAAAAGTAAAAATTTGTGTAGGCAATGTAGGTCAATGCTTTACTGCATTTCCAGGGAGGATAAACATCACAGAATCACAGAACGGTTTGGGTTGGAAGAGACCTCCAAAGGCCACTCAGTCCAACCCCCCTGCAGTCAGCAGGGACATCCTCAACTCAATCAGCTTGCTCAGAGCCTTGTCCAGCCTGACATTGAATAGCTCCAGGGATGGGGCCTCAACTACCTCCCTGGGCAATCTGTTGCAGTGTTGCAACATCCTCATGGTGCGGAACTTGTTCCTCACATCTAACCTAAATCTGCTCTCCTCTCATTTCAAACCATTGCCCCTCATTTATCACTGCAGGCCTTTGTAAACAAGTCCCTCTGCAGCCTTGCTATAGCCCCCTTCAGATACTGGAAGGCTGCTATGAGGTATCCCCAGAGCCTTCTCTTCTCCAGGCTGAACAACCCCAGCTCTCTCAGCCTGTCCTTGTAGCAGAGCTGCTCCAACCCCCTGATCATTTTTGTGACCTTCCTCTAGACCCATTCCATCAGGTTTGCTTTTCTTATCAGTAACTATCCAAATCCATGAAGAGTTGGGCTGCTTCATAACATTTGCACAAATACTGTCAGGAGAGGTGGCTACCTGTCTTCCTACTTTGTGATATGGAGAAGGTGAGGAAGAAGTCACATTGGCTGCTAGCATCCTGTGTAATAATAAACACCAGGCAGCCAGGGAAGGATGTGAACAGCAGAGTGGGGAACCAGATGAAGCTGTGCTTTGGAAATAGACACCCACTTTCTGCCCTCTCTGATGGAACCCAGAAGGTGTAGTTTCAGGAAGATCTCTTCGGTGCCAGGTATGCTTTAACCATTTAACATGAGGCTTTCTGCAGCCCTCATGCTCGGCAGACAAGAGCATCTGTGATGCCAGCAAGTGAACATCATTTACTTTCTGTTACTGTTTGGGAGTTTTTGGGAGGTGCTACCTTTCAGCTGGATCTGTTCAGTTTTCAGCTGCAGGGTGATGCGAGTGCTGATGTCAGCACTGCTCAGGGAAGTGGAACGAGGGGCAGGAGCAAATGGCCAGGTGTGAAGCCAGGATAGCAGTGCAAGTGGTTAACCTGGTTTGGGCACTCCACTGCAAGCCAGCCTGTATCCCCACCCCCAGTGCGAGCAGGGGGAAGGAAAGAGGAGGCTGGATAAGGAATCAGGCAGCTGTGGTACGATCTCGTTTAGTTACATCTTAACTTCTTTGGCCATTTCCCAGAGGTGGGAAGGCTGTGAAACTAAAAGGAACTGGTTTAACACTTGAGTTACTCTCTATGCATATGAAAATTAGGGAATGCTCTCACAAAGACCAACTCGTGCGTAGCAGAGCTAGAAAGTACTCAAAGCCCTGACACAGCCCCAGGCTATGGTGGATGGGAGGCCAGAGGCAAAGACTTACAGCTGGGGGAAGTGGCGCGGCCAGGAAAGAGGCGACCTATCCAAACCATTAGGCTGGCCAAGGTCTGCATGAACCCAGGCAGGTCTGCTGGACTGCCAGGGGTTTTGAACCAATATCACCTTTTTTCAGACGTAAAGCCGGGCCCGTGAGCCCCTCCCGCCTGCCAGGGGGTCCTGCGCCGCGCCTCGCCCCGCGCGCAGCCCCACAAACCCCCAACCAGGGCTCTCGAGCGGAGCGGCCTCTGCGAGCTCGGCCCCGCCAGGTGCGGACAGTCCCATCGGCAAGAATCTCCCCGGCAGGAGGGCTCACCAAGCGGGTAGCCCTGACAGGGCCTCGGCCGAGGGTCCATCTCTCGGTGCCCGACTAGCTGCGGCTCGCCGCCGCTAGCGCCCCGCGCCGGGCAGCCGCCTCCTGGGCGGTGCCGCAGCCGCGCTCTGCGCATGCGCGCCGCCTGGCGGCACGCAAGGAAAACCGCAAGTCAGCCCCAGCCTTGGGGAGCGAGTGCCGGCCGGCGGCGCAGGCGCACCACGTTCGGGAGCGCCTCTCTTGGCCGGGAAAGGGGCGGGCAGTTGGCGGTGGCAGGCGGGGCGGCGGCTGAAGGAGACTTGAGGACGGGGGCCTACGCCAGGCACTGCCGCCCCTCCCCGCTCCATGCGCAAGATGTTGCTGGCCGTGCTTTCTCGGGTGCTGCAGGGCCCGGCCGGCGCCACTGCCGCCGCCGCAGGCAGGACGGTGAGTGCAGTCCTTCCCTGCCTCTCCGGAGGGCGGGCGGCCACGGGCCTCGAGGGGCGCGGAGGGGCAGCGCGGGGAGGCGCTCGCCCCTGTGTCGGCAGTGGGCCGCGGCTGGCGGGGGCGGCCTGCGCCCTCGCTCCCCCAGCGCGGCGGCAGCAGGGCCTGGGCCTGGCAGCTTGCGGGGCTCGGCCCGGTTGTACGCCGCGGCTGCCGCGGAGAGATCCACGGGTTTGGCGTTTTGGAATAGCCTCCCCGTCGCGGCAGCCCCCTTGCGTGGTTCCAGAGGCGAAATAAACTAAAAAGTGGGAGGTTTTTTTCCCCACCTAGTGTAAAATGCTGCGGGAAAGTAAAACGGTTGCTAGTTGCAAAGCCACTATCCGTGATATGTGAAAAGTCCTGGCAGTCAGTTGATGTCCCTGAAGGCTGGAAGGAAGGAACCATTAAAGCCATGTTTAAAAAGGGTAGAAAAAAGAGGGCCCTGGGGGTGACTGAGCTGTCAGCCTCACCTCTGTGCCTGGAAAGAGCATGGAACAGATCCTCCTAGAAGCTGTACTGAAGCATATGGAGGACGTGGAGGTGATTCAAGACAGCCAGCATGGCTTCACCAAGGGCAAGTCCTGCTTGGCCAACCTGGTGGCTTTCTAAGCTGGTGTAACTAGATCAGTGGACAAGGAAAGAGCAAAGTTCACACGGATGCCCACATCTGTCTCTCTAAGCTGGAGAGAGATGGTCTTGATGGGTGGACTGTCCAATGGATGAGGAATTGGTTGGATGATTGCATGCAAAGGACTTGGAGTGATAGAATGAGGGGCAATGGTTTGAAACTGGAGCAGGGCAGATTTAGATTGGACATCAGGAGGAAGTTCTTTACATTGAGAGTGGTGAAATACTGGAACAGGCTGCCCAGGGATGTGGTTGAAGTCCTGTCCCTGGAGACATTCAAGATCAGACTGAATGTGTCCCTGGGCAGCCTGCTGTAGTTGGAGGTGTCCCTGCTGATTGCAGGGGGGTTGGACAAGATGACCTTTGAGGGTCCCTTCCAGGCCACTGCAATCTGTGACTGGACAGGAGCTGACTTTGTAAATACTTTTTATGCCTGCCCAGAGTGACAGTGAAGCAGACAGCATGGCTGCTGCCCAGGCATGAGATCCCTGTGGGCCTTATTTTCTTTGTGAAGTTAAAATGTGGGACAGATGTACCTGTGGCTACCTGTGTGTGTTGTCAGGGGAGGGCAGAGCATTCCAGCCGTGGGGCTGGGTGGATCGTGGGCCACTTGGCAGCCAGCAGCTGTGGCTGACCTGCCCAGAGACTCTTGTCAGTTCTGTGGGCAGTGATCTCTTTGCTGTGTATGGTTTTGGTACATATAAAGTGTTCTGATTAATGTCTGAAATCTATTTATTTTTCTCGGCCCTTTGCTTTGCTTTATTTTACTGACATTTATTTTGACTGTCAGCACAGGTCAGATCCTGAATAGGGTGTAAACATTCTTCTCATTCCATGTCAAATTCAGCCATCTGACTTTCTGAGCTGCCTCACCTTGGTTTGCTCAGCCTGCAGCCTCTTTTCATCTCATCCTGAAGTTTTTGCAAGTTTTGTTATGCTTTTGTTGTGTTATTTGTTGTGTTTTATCTTTTCTGTGTGAGCTTTCTTACCTCTCCATTCTCTTTACTCCATTATAATGGCTGTGAGGAAAAATTAACCCTGCTGGAAAGGGGGGAGAAAAGGCAAGATGCAGGTCAGTCTTAGAGGATGCTTGTGCTAATGGGAAGCCAGATGAATTTTTGCCACTGAGAGTAAATAACTCTGTAACTGCATCTCTGTTCTGAAGCAACTCACTTCACCTAAGCATCCATTTCTTGTGGGAAAAGCAGGTGGGTCCTGGATTCCTGAGCATGACATGAGAGCACAACATCTTCCTCTGTGTGTTGGAGCTGGGTATCTAAAAGTACTTTGTAGCTAACAAGTAAAATATCTGCATTAAAATGTTCAAATACAAGTGCCTAAAATTAGTCTCTTTACTCCAGGTACGTGGCCTGCTCCTGAAGTACTGCATTGTCCTGTAGTTCAACACTAAATCTGCTATGAATATCTAAATACTGATTGATTTTTGTTTTGATCCTAGTGATGCCCAAATATATAAACACAAATATCTAAGTATTTGCCTTGAATTACTCCTATGCATTTCTAGAGCACCAAATAAACAGTAGTTTCAATCCACAAAGCAGTGTTTTGTATATCTTCTGGGTAGCCTGCAGAGCACAGAGGTGGATTTTCATGAGGTAGTGCTTACCTGTAAGTAAACAACCTCGAGTGATGTTTTAATTAGCTAATCATTTGTTGACTTCTCCTCTTTTTAAATTGTAGTTACTTACTCTTTTTTTCCCTTGTTTTCTTTTTTTTTTTTTGTTTTCCCCTTCCAAATGCTGCTAACCTAGGGAGCTGTTAGTGAGGTAAGGCCTGAATCAGTCCTGTCAAGGTTTGGTTGTGGTAAATGTATTGCCTATGTATCACAGCTTTTGTGCAGACTCCTCACTGTCACTTCTCTGTTGCATCCAGGTTGGATGAGGCCTTGAGCGGTTTAGTTTGAGAGGTGTCTCTGCCCATAGCAGGGAGGTTGGAGGAGATACCTCTGAGGTCTCTTCCAACCTAAGCCATTCTCTGAGTCACTGCAGGGGGCTTGGAGCAGATGGCCTCCAGGGGTCCCTTCCAACTTCATCCATTCTGTGATTCTACGAATTCCAAGCTCTTGATTTACTTCCACCTCTGGAAGTAAAATAGCTTTTTCTCACTGGTGTTACTGCTGCATTGTGGTAAACAGTGGAGAAAAGGTTTAAATTAAGGTTAAATATTTAATAATGGGGCAGGGGGTATCCCCTAATAGATAAATCACATATGCAGCAGAGCAGGTAAACAAGATGGGTTGAGTTTTCCCTTGGTGGTTTTCTTTTTGTTTGTTTCAAGCTTTATACCTATCAATCAGACTTTTCTTTTTTCTTGAGGCATTAACCTGGATATTCTCAAGAATTGGAGAGAATGAACCTTCAGCTAAATGTACCTGAATTCCATGGAAATTCAGGTGTAAGTTAATTAGCAATGCAATTTTGCCCCAGAAGACATAGATTCCGTATGCTGTATGCATGGGCAGATGAGCATCATGTCTGATCACAGGCTCACAGGATGTTAGGGGTTGGAAGGGACCTCTGGAGATCTTTGAATCTACCCCCCTGCCAGAGCAGGACCATAGAATCCAGCACAGGTCACACAGGAACACATCCAGATGGGGTTTGAAAGTCTCCAGAGAAGGAGACTCCGCAACCTCTCTGGGCAGCCTGTTTCAGTGCTCTGTGACCCTCACAGTGAAGAAGTTCCTCCTCATGTTGAGGTGGAACCTCCTGTGCTGGAGTTTATATCCATTGCCCCTTGTCCTAGTCCAGGGTGCAACTGAGCAGAGCCTGCCCCCTCCCTCTTGACCCCCAAGCCCTCAGCTATTGATAGACATTGATTAGATCCCCTCTGTCTTCTCCTCTCCAGACTAAACAGCCCCAGGGCTCTCAGCCTGATGGTGGTGCTGCAGGTTTCACTGATGCTGCAGTGACACTTCCAAACTTAGGTGTTCATTAGTTAATAGCTCTTACCTCTCTCCTGCCATGCCACCCTTTCTGCTGCTCTGTATTTCATGTATCCTCAGGCATGTCACCTTTTATGTTTCTGTGTAAGTAGTGGCTGTGCAGTTAATCTGCTTAAGTGATGCTCTCTGCATTGTTATTGTCTTGCATTCCTCCAACTTCTCATCCTACTGAAAGGAAAGAGTGAGTAGTTCCCGCTCCAGAAATGAGCTGGGGTTTTGTTTCGTTGTTCCAAAGAAATTCTTTGTTCAGTCAAGGCAAAATTCTGGTCAATGCAGAGCCATCAAAATCTTTGTGCCAACCCCAGGCACAAATCTAGGTTGGGTGCAGGGTGGGTTGAGAGTAGCCTTGAAGAAAGAGACTTGGGGGTGTTGGTTGATGAGAAGCTTCCCAGGAGCCAGCAGTGCCCTCATGCAGCCCAGCAGGCAGCTGTGTGCTGGGCTGCAGCCAGAGGAGTGTGGGCAGCAGGGCAAGAGGGGATTCTGCCCCTTGGTTCTGCTCAGACCTCACCTCCAATCCTGCCTCCAGTTCAGGTGTTCCCAGGAAGAGAAGGGCACAGAGCTTCTGGAGTGAGTCCAGAGGAGGCCACAAAGATGATCCAAGGGCTGGAACAGCTCTGCTGTGAGGACAGGCTGAGGGAGCTGGGGGTGTTCAGCCTGGAGAAAAGAATACTCCAGGGGTACCTCAGAGTTGCCTTCCAATAGCTGAAGGGATCCTGCAGGAAGGCTGCAGAGGGACTTTTCCTGAGGGTGTCTAGAGACAGGACAAAGGGGAATGGTTTGAAGCTGGGGCAAAGCAGGGTTAGACTGGAGCTGGGGAAGATGTTCTTCAGTATGAGGGTGGTGAGACTCTGGGATAGGCTGCCCAGGGAGGCTGTGGCTGCCTCCTCGCTGGGGGTGTTCAGGGCCAGGTTGGATGAGGCCTCAAGCAGCTGAGTCTAGTTGAGAGGTGTCCCTGCCCATGGTGGGGAGGTTGGAGTAGATGATCCCTTCCAACCTAAGCTATTGTGTGATTTTATTTCAGATAATGAAGGGTGTTACACCTTTAACAGTCTATCTCCCCCCCCAGTCCCCCATCTTAATTTCAGACTCTGGGGTTTAAAGGATTTCTAGCGCATATGTACAAACCAGAGGTTCTCTTAATATTTTAGGGATATACTGAGTCTAAGTCACAGATGAGTCTAAGTCACAGATGATTTCATTTTGGGAGTTATGTTCATAATTGTTTGAGACTTCCCCTGCTTTTGCTTGATAATTCTATCTGAGTAGTGCTCATGGTTTGGTTTTGTGTTTTGTTTTTCCCAAGGCCTCTCGAGTGCTGGTGGCATCGCGCAACTATGCAGACTTTGCAAGTGAAGCTACCTTTGAGATTAAGGTAAAGCAGCTCAATACTTAATGTTGACATTCTATTTAAAGGCTTTTGGCATCTGGACTTGACCCCCCCCCCCCTTATCTTTTCAGTTACAAAAATACTGGTTTATATTTGGAAACGGCTTACAGAATCACAGAAACGTTCCAGTTGGAAAAACCCTCAGGATCACCAACTCCAACCACTAACTCTACAAGGCTCACCCCTGCTCCACAGCCCCAAGCACCACATCCTAACCACCTTTATACACACCCAGGGTTGGGGACTCCACCACCTCCCTGGGCAGCCTGTGCCAATGTCTGACCACTCTTGCTGGGAAAAATGTTTCCTTTTGTCCAGTCTAACCCTACCCAGTCATAGCTTGAGGCCATTCCCTCTTGTTCTATCACTAATTACCTGGGAGAAGAGACCAGCACCAGTGTCTGTACAACATCCTTTCAGATAGCTGTAGAGGGTAATGAAGTCTCCCCTCAGCCTCCTCTTTTCCAATCTAACCATCCCCAGCTCCTTCAGTCACTCTCCATCAGATTTATTATCCAGGCCCTTCACAGCTTCCTTGCCCTCCTCTGCCCTGGCTCCAGTACCTCCACATCTCTCCTGCATTGAGGTGCCCCAAACTGGACGCAGCACTTGAGCTACAGCCTCACCAGAGCTGAGTCCCAGGGGACAGTCCCCTCCCTGCTCCTGCTGGACACAGCATTGCTGATCCTAGCCAGGATGCCTTTGGCTTTCTTGGCCCCCTGGGCACACCGCTGGTTCCTCTTCAGCTGCTTGTCTGCTAGCACCCCCAGGTCCCTTTCTGCCAGACGGCTTTCCAGCCACGCTGCCCCAAGCTTACAAACCTTAACATTTACTTTGAGTTGTGAATGCAGGTTTTGCTGGCTCTCTGTTTTGGAAGGTATTGCACTCCTGAACTGCTATTCATAACCAGGATGAGTTACTTTGATGACAGAATTGCTTGTTCAACTTTGCAGCAGTGTGACCTCCACCGCCTGGAGGAAGGTCCTGGTACCACAGCGGTGATGACTCGAGAGGAAGGGCTCCACTACTACAAGACAATGCAGATGATACGGCGCATGGAGCTGAAGTCTGACCAGCTCTACAAGCAGAAGATTATCCGTGGCTTCTGCCATTTATATGATGGTCAAGTAAGATATGATTGTTTTCCCAAGAGGTTTTCATATTGCCTTACCTTATTGTAGGGATTTGAATAGAGTGGAATCACAGATTCAACCAGGTTGGAAAAGACCTCAGAGATCAAGTCCAGTCTATTACCTAATACCTAACACCTCCTGACAACTAAACCATGGCTCCAAGTGCCACAGCCAATCCTTTTTTGAACGCCTCCAGGGGATGGTGACTCCACCGCCTCCCTGGGCAGCACATTCCACTGGCCAGTTACTCTTTTTGTGAGTAGAGAAGAAATCTAGAACTGTGTGTTTGTGTACAGTGTCTGAAGCTGTTGCTAGATTGATGATTTAGTTCATTATTTCTTTAAAAGCAATGTCCTAGCACACAAGGGAATCCCTGAGATCGTGGGACAGCAATAGGAAGAAAGAGAATCACAGAACCTATCTGGTTGGGAGAGACCTCCAAGCTCATCCAGTTCAGTCCTCAGCCCAGCACTGAAGGGTCAACACTAAACCATGCCCCTAAACAGCAGTTCCACACACTGCTGGAACACCCCAGGGATGGTGACTGCAGCACTGCCCTGGGCAGAACATTCCAATGGTAGAGAGCCCTTCCAGTGAAGGAGTAGGATCATGGGGCAGGTGAAGATGAGCTGAATGTAAAGAATGAGCAACTGCAGGATCTGAAATGCCTCACATTTGGAGGCCCCCAGTCTCCTCCTCAAGCTTCACTGATGGTTTTTGTTGCAATATCTCATAGATTGTGTGCCCACTAGGAAGCAACAGCTAGAAGGACCTTCATGTACTCAGTGAAGCTTTGCTGCCTGTCCATTCCCCTGCCACTTTTGAGTTGCTGTTGTTCAAATCTTTAATTTAGGAGAGTAATGTAGAAAAAGTCCTCAGGTTTTTGCAGTTTCCCCTGCTGCCTGCTTTTGTTAGTCACAGTCAGATAGGACTTTAGAGCCCGAAGCTCTGATAGCTCGAGGCCTGCCACCCCTTGGGATTTAGGGCAGTGTCCTTTGTGTGCTCTTCTGTTTGCTGCTGTGTGATGTATGAATGATCCTGGCTGGCCCTCGCCACACTGCTGGCTGGCAGCTGTGTGCTTTTCTTCATTGCTAAACTTCCTTTTCCTTTGTGAACAGGAGGCTTGCTGCGTGGGGCTGGAAGCTGCCATAAAGCCCACAGACCATGTGATAACAGCTTACAGAGCTCATGGCTTCACCTATGCACGAGGAGTGCCTGTGAAGGAAATCCTCGCTGAACTCACAGGTCTGTGCTAATTTAGAGGAGGATTTGCTTGCTGCTGTACTTGGCTCAGAGTTTTTTAATTCAAATTCAAAATTAGGTTGGTGTAGAAGGCACACTGAGGCTTCAGAAGCAGTTTAGTGGCAGCAGAATAAATCAGTTCTATAATTCACAGCTTCACAGATTGCATTGGTTTGGAAGGGACCCTCTAAGGTCATCTTGTCCTAACTGCCTGCAGGCAGCAGGGACACCTCCCACTACATCAGGCTGCCCAGGGACATCCAGTCTGATCTTGAATGTCTTCAGGGTCAGGATTTCAAACACATCCCTGGGCAGCTTGTTCTCTCTGGGGAGAGGCTGCTGTGTCTTACCTAATGACAATGAGATGGGCTTAGTGTTACTGACTTCAGGAACTGAACGAGATGTTCCCATTTGTACAGTATTTTTCCTCTGGAAGATAGTAAAATGAATTGCTTGTTTTTCATGTTTCAGGTCGAAAAGGAGGATGTGTGAAGGGAAAAGGAGGATCCATGCATATGTATACCAAAAACTTCTATGGTGGCAATGGCATTGTTGGTGCTCAGGTATGGGCATGACTTCTACTTTAAAGCAGGTGTTGAATGTGGCTCATGTCCTCTGTCAGTCTTTCCTTTTGTTGTGTGAGCTGTATGCAGATACCATTGCTCTGTGGCTGTGATGAAGAGCAGGTTTAGATTGGATGTTGGGAACAACTTCTGCACCATGAGAGTGCTGGAACACTGGAGCAGCCCAGTGAGGCCCCATCCCTGGAGATCTTCAAAGTCTGAGCAACCTGATCCAGTGGAAGATGTCCCTGCTGACTGCAGGGAGGTTGGATCGAATGACCTTTGGAGGTCCCTTTCAACCCAAACCATTCTATGTCTTCATTCTTGTTTGCTCAGTTGCCACACAGCCAAATCAGATGGAGGATTTAGTTAATGTTTACATTTGGGAAGTGCTGGAAATGGGTTGGCAATGACTTGTTTGTTGGGCAGACCTCTGCCAGTGTCAGCATCTCTTTGCAGCTGACAAGTTCGTAGAACTATAGAATTGTTAGGGTTGGAAGACACCTCAAGGATCACCCAGTTCCAACCCCCTGCCATGGCCAGGGACACCTCTCACTAGATCAGGTTGCCCAGAGCCACATCCAGCCTGGCCTTAAAAGGTTCCAGGCATGAGACTTCCACCACCTCCCTGGGTAACCTGTTCCAGTGTCTCACCACCCTTATGGGGAACAACTTCTTCCTAACATCCAATCTCAATCTACCCATTTCTAGTTCTGTTCCATTCCCCCAGTCCTATCACAGAGCAGCTCCAGCCCTCTGCTCATCCTCGTGGTCCTTCCCTGGACACCTTCCAGCATGCCCATATCCTTGTAATAGTTCTTTGTCTCCAGCTCATGTAAACATTGTTGTAAAATTGTGCTTTGTCTTGCTGTCTGATAGGTTCCTCTGGGTGCTGGGATTGCACTGGCCTGTAAATACTTTGGTAAAAACGAAGTCTGTCTGACCTTATACGGGGATGGTGCAGCCAATCAGGTAAAGGAGCTTTGTCTGCTGGGTCTCTGAGCAGGGCTGTGCCTGTGGGTAATCACTTTGCCTTCTGTGAGCTGTGTGAGCTCTGCCTTGCCACACAGGAGTTGGAGAGTAACTTTAACTCTGTCACTGCAGTACCTGCAACCCTGGCAATGCCTGGCTGGGAACTTAGGCTGATGTGTCCAGAAGGTCTAGGGAGGTTCTCTCCCCCTCTACTATGTGGGAGGAGGGTGCAGCAGAACTGCCACCTTGGACTTCTGAAGGGCAGACTTCAACTTGTTTAGGAGACTGCTCAAGAGCAGTCCTGAAGGGCAAAGGAGTCCAGGAGGGCTGCACACTTTTCAAGAAGGAAGTCTAAAAGGCCCAGGAGCAGGCTGGCCTCATGTGCTGTAAGAGGAGCTGTTGGCAAAGAACGGCAGCCTGGCTGAACAGGGAGCTTTGGCTGCAGCTCAGGGGAAAAAGGAGAGCTGACCCAGCAGGTCTAGGGAGGTTCTTCTCTCCCCTCTGCTCTGCCCTGCTGAGATCATGCCTGGAATATTGTGTTCAGTTTTGGGCTTCCCAGTTCAAGAGAGACAGACCTGCTGGAAAGAGCCCAAGAGAGGGATATGAGGAAGACTGTGGGACTGGAACACCTCTCCTGTGAAGACACACTGAGACCCCTGGGGCTGTTTAGTCTGGAGAAGGCTGAGAGGGGATCTGATCAATGTTTTTAAATATCTGAGGGGTGAGTGCCAAGATGAAGGTGCCAGGCACTGGTGGTGCCCACTGATAGGACAAGGAACAAGAGGTACAAGCTGGAACACAGGAGGTTCCACCTCTTTATTGTGAGGGTACTGGAGCAGGCTGCCCAGAGAGGTTGTGGAGCCTCCTTCTCTGGAGGCAGGGGGTTGGACTGGATGAGAAGACTGGGGGGACCTTGTAGCTCCTTTCAAATATCTGAAGAGATCCTGCAGGAAGGCCGCAGAGGGACTTTTCCTGAGGGTGTCTAGAGACAGGACAAGGGGGAATGGTTTGAAGCTGAGGCAGAGCAGGGTTACACTGGAGCTGAGGAAGAAGTTCCTGAGTAGGAGAGTGGTGAGACTGGAACAGGCTGCTATAAGAGGGGAGACTTAACCTGGAGATTAGGAAGAACTTCACAGTGAGGGTGGTGAGACAATGGAACAGGTTGTCCAGGGAGGTTGTGGACCACATTTAGTGTTAAAACTTCTCTTAGCTAAACTTGTACAACTGAAGTGCTTTCAGCAGAACCTAATGGCTGAAGGGTGAGCTCCTGTCCAGATGTACCCCACTTTTTTACTTTCAGGGCCAGATATTTGAGACATACAACATGGCTGCCTTGTGGAAGCTGCCCTGCATCTTCATCTGTGAGAACAATCGGTATGGAATGGGAACGTCAGTTGAGAGGGCGGCAGCCAGCACTGACTACTACAAAAGAGGAGACTTCATCCCAGGCCTCAGGGTGAGGGCAGTCACAGCTGCTTTTTTTCTGAGGGGAATGGAAGTGAGGGCATGTTTGTGCACACACCTGCACAATACACACATGGATGGGTTTGTTTGTAAGTCTCTCCACAGCTCCCTGAAAGGAGGCTGGAGTGAGGCTGAGGATGGTCTCTTCTCCCAAGTACCCAGTGATGGGATGAGAGGCAATGAGGTGGAGTTGTGCCATGGGAGGGTTAGGTTGGACATGAGGAAAAACTTCTTTCCTGAGAGAGTGGTGAAGGGTTGGAACAGGCTGCCCAGGGAGGTGATGGAGTCACCATGCCTGGAGGTGTTCAAAAACTGTAGCTGTGGTGCTTCAGGATATGGTTTAGTGGCCATGGGAGTTGGGTTAGAGTTGGACTCGATGATCTTGAAGGTCTTTTCCAGCTTTAATGATTCTATGAAATGTATTTATAAATATTTTTTTATATATAGGAAAAGTTAAAACTGAAGTCCTGTTGCATTTGTGGAAGTATGGAGACTGGAAGCTGTGAGGTTTGGTGGTGTTTTGCCTCAGCTATGTTGTTTCTGTTCCTCAGGTGGATGGTATGGACATCCTCTGCGTTCGAGAAGCAGCCAAGTTTGCAGCTGAGCACTGCAGATCTGGAAAAGTAAGTCTGCAGTCCTCATTCCTTTCCATAACAGACATTCTTAGCCAGATCATTGCAGCATAAAATGTTCCTCATCTACACCATTTCTTCTAGTCACTGCTGAAACTTCCATTTCTTCTTTATTTCCCTTCTTTCTCTGCACTATTGAATCTGTAAAGCAATTCAGTTTGTCTCTAATTTAGTTAGACTTTATTAACATGCAAGTGGTAGTAACCAAGCATAAAGAAAAGTGTGCATCTGACTACTCTCTCACAATTTTCCACATTTCTACCCCTGCTAAATTCTGTTGTGAAATGTGTTCTGTCAGATAGTTGATAAGACTGAAGGACAGGATGGGTGCCATCCAGAGGGACCTAGGCAGGCTGGAGAGGTTGCCTGAGGAGAATCTCATGAGGTCCAATATAGCAAAGTACAAGGTCCTGCAGCTAGGTCAGGGCAATCCTAGATATCAGTCCAGGCTGGGGGATGATGACATTGAGAGCAGCCCTGCAGAAAAGGACTTGGGGGTGCTGGAAGCTGGACATGAGCAGACAGTATGAGCTTGCAGCCCAGAAGGTCAATGGCATTAGGCTGCATCAAAAGCAGAGTGGCCAGCAGGTCAAGAGAGGTGATTCTGCCAGGACCAAAAAATGGATGCTCAAGGTGGTAACACCTTTTTGTTACCTTTTAAGTTATTCTTAATAAATACTAATAATGAACAATGATGATATTATTAAAAATGAGTATTTATTATTTCTTAGGGCCCTATTCTGATGGAGTTACAGACATATCGTTACCATGGCCACAGTATGAGTGACCCTGGAATAAGGTAATGGGACATCCTTTCTTGGCATGCACTGAAAACCTGTAAGTATTTCATGTTCAAGATCATGAAGCTCTGGCTTGGGGTCTAAAGGCCTGAAACTCTGCTTCAGTGCCTAAATCCACTCTGAGGTGCTTCTCCAGGTGATGTTGTCATTGCTGTGAGCAGCCTGATCCCTCATCTCATTGGTAATCCACGGCCATGTCACATACCTGTTTTGCTTGCAGCATTAAGAGATTGACTTTGTGCTTGGTCTAAAACTAAATTAACCCTCTCTGCTTTCTGTTGACAAAGGCCTGCTGAAAGCAGAATTCATGGTGTGTTCTAGTGAAGCTTGGAATGAAAAGCAGCAGCAGCAGCTTTCCCACAGTTTTAGGGTATTTCAAATCTTGTAAGATAAAATTCCACACAAATGGGGAGGTGTCAGAAAGAGCTGGGAATTGTGCCAGATGACACAGCTGAATTGATCTGCATGAAGTAGAGTGAATGGGAAGCACCACAGAATCATGGAATCACCATTCTGTAGCCCTCCTTCTGGGTGATGGGAAAGAACAACTCCAGCCCCTGCTCACTGTCCCAGGCTGGGGCTGCTCTCCTTTCCTGCTCAAGTCAAGGCACATCAGCTTGGTTGCTTCTTACAGATCTAAGAAGTGGTTTAGAAGTAGCTGGATGTTAGGAAGAAGTTCTTCACAGAAAGAGAGATTGGCCATTGGAATGGGCTGCCCAGGGAGGCAGTGGAGTCACAATCCCTGGCAGTGTTTAAAAAAAGACTGGATGAGGCACTTAGTTCCATGGCTTGGTTGACTGGATGGTGTTGGGTGATTGGTTGGACTCAATGATCTCAAAGGTCTTTTTAAACCTGATTAATTCTGTGATTCTGTGTGGTTCTGTGCTACCTCCTGACTGCTGAATGTTGCTGTATGTCTCACTGAATGCCTGACAGCTCTTTGGTCACACTGCTTCCACAAGTGAGCTGTGTCCAGACCCTCACCCCTCTTGAGGGATGCCACTGAAGATGTCTTTGCTTGTTTTGCTCCTAGCTATCGTACTAGAGAAGAAATCCAAGAAGTGAGAAGCAAAAGTGATCCTATTACCTTGCTGAAGGACAGGATGGTCAACAATAACCTTGCTAGTGTGGAAGAATTAAAGGTACAGCTTTCAGGTGCTATTTAAGCATTCCCACACTTAATGATGCCTGAGAAGCACATCCTGGGGCAGTGGGCAGCACTTGCTCTTTGAAGGTCTTTAAAGTTTCACATCATTAAGTTTTGTTGCAGAGCAGCTAAGGTTGCAGTCTGATGGGAAAGCATTTTGGGTGGTGAGTGTAGCTCAGCAGTGCAAGGCTTTGTGGCTGTCAGTGTTTCCAAGGCAGTTCCTCTCATCTGCTAACACCTGGAAATCAAAATTACCCAGGATGCCTCAACTAGGCAGGGGGGTGAGTTGAGTCTCTGAAAGGGCTGTGAGCAGTAGTAAAACATCCTTGTGGAGGAGCCAGGAACCCTCTAATGAATGGAAGTAATCTCAGCAACTCTCTGTAAAGAGAACACAGACACTGACATATTGTTTGGTAGAATCAGAATAGAAAATGTAGAGGCTCCATGGGGTCCCGTTCCAGATCTAAGTCCAAAAGGGACAAGTACTGCAGCTGAGTGGGGATGGAATTCTCCCAGGTTTTAAATTGATGTTTATAGCATGTTTATACTGTTTATGTTAACAGTAATTCAGACTAACAGTCATGAAATGGCTTGTGTTGGAAGGGATCTCCAAAGGTCATCCAGACCAGCCTGCTTGCAGTCAGCAGGGACATCTGCCACTGGATCAGGTTGCTCAGACGTTTAATATCTCCAGGCATGGGGCCTCAGTTACCTCCCTGGGCAAACTGTTGCAGTGTTCCAGCACCCTCATGGTGCAGGACTTGTTCCTAACATCCAATCTCAATCTGTTCTTCTGTCATTTCAAACCATTGCCCCTTGTCCTGTCCCTGCAAGCCTTTGCAAACATCCCCTTTGCAGCCTTCTTGTCCGTCTTGCCCCTTCAGGTACTGGAAGGCTGCTCTCAGGTCTCCCCAATTCAAAATGCTGCCTTTTCCGAGTTGCCTTCTAACCAGCATCCATTCTGTGTTTAGGAAATTGATGTGGCAGTAAGGAAGGAGATTGAGGAAGCTGCTCAGTTTGCTACTACTGACCCAGAGCCACCGCTGGAAGAATTGGGTCACCACATCTACTACAACGAGCCGCCCTTTGAGGTGCGTGGCCCCAACCAGTGGATCAGGTACAAGTCTGTCAGCTAAAGGCCTTTTTCTTGGCGTAACTTATTCACAAGAAAATATGAATGCAGTTACAGGAACTACACTGACTCAGACCCAACCTTTAAGCCTATTTAAAAGCTCTTTCAAAGGGGGAAAAAAATTGTGTAGGGAGATCCATCTCAGTCTGGACTTCCTTAAACACCTTGAATGTTGTTTCAGGAGGAGCTAAACTAAGAAAAAGCTGCAATTTATTATTTAAATTGCTCTCTTATTTACTTTTCTGACTTGTCTCGGGGTTGCTTAATGTGTTC
The DNA here is from genome assembly GCA_033816785.1 of Picus viridis. Taxonomy (NCBI): domain Eukaryota; kingdom Metazoa; phylum Chordata; class Aves; order Piciformes; family Picidae; genus Picus; species Picus viridis. Next base: position 30,114,510 of record CM066570.1, on the reverse strand, counting down.
TGTACAGTGTAAACACAAATAAACTTTGTCAACATTTCTCTAGTGCTCCACTTGCTATGTGCCTTGATCATGGAATAGTTCTGCTTGGAAAAGACCTCTCAAGATCAAGTCCAGCCTTCCGTGGCCATTAAACTATGTCCCCAAGTGCCATGGCCCCATGTTTCTTGAACACCTCCAGGGAGGAGACTCCACCTGTTCCAATGGATTAGATTAAGGTCATGAATTAGCTTAAAGTTAGAATATTTAAGGGGTAAAAAGAAAAATGGTCAACAATAAACTGCCCAGGCTCCAGTTTTGCAGGGAAAAAAAACCCTTACCTACCTGGAGATCTCAAAGGAGCAGGAGCACAGTCTGAAGCAACAGGAGTGAGAGTGAGGGGGGGGATTAAAGGAGTGCTGGAGGTAAGATATGAGCCCAGTGCTTTATTCTTCACAGTGGGGAATCCTTGGGACATTGTTTTTGTGTTTTGAAAAGGATGTAAAGGAGGAATCTAAATAAATGAAGGACGTGTGAAACAGGTGAGGCTTGGTTCAGCTGTCAGAGAAACCTTGAGTCCTCAGCTACGAGTAAGGCTGACAGATGAGCCTGGCAAACACTGCCACAGAGCATGGGAAATAAGGTTTTGAGTTTCAGGCATGATGAGCTGCACAATGACCCCAAAACCCACCCAAGATGCCCTTTAGCTGCTCTCTTCTTGCTGTGACTAAGTTGTTGGTAAATGAAAACATGACAGCAGGCTTTCCCTAGGAGTTGTTGAGAGTACCTTTAATACAAAAAGTTATATACATTGATGGGTGACAGAGGGGACAGATGCTTTAGCCTTATTTATCTCCTCCCTCCTCAAAAAAGCAGCCAGCAGAAGTGTTAACACAGTTTAAGCTCACAGTTTGCAGAGTGCTAAAGCCAGGTCTGCAGAGGAAGGTCTGGTGGTAAGCTAATGCTTTGGTTTTGCATCACTAAGCATTTGGCTTCTGCATCACTCTGTCATAAATCATTGAAATGTGTTGACACTGACACTCAAAAACTGGTCACTCTGTGTGACACTGATGGGCAAAGGAGCCAGGGGTTTGTGCAAAGCCTGCAAGGCCTCTGTACATCCAGATATATACAGCTAACAGTTAAGGGCTAGGAATGTATCTTTTGGCTGGGTTATTCCCACGTCACATTCTCCCTCTCTGAAGCATTAACCTGCTGCACTGGGGTCTTACCAGAGGTTTGCCTGTGGTTCAATATTGCATTCCAAAGTCTGCAGAGAAGACCACCCCTGTGTGAAGAAGAATGCAGAACAGTGAGGGGGAACTCCATCTTCCTTACTTCTTGCTCACATTAAAGTAAAACCCAGACATGCCAGAGGTATGCCAGTCATGACTGTACACAGAAAGCAGTGCACTGCCTTGAGGCTCATAGATTCATAGAATGGGTTTGGGTTGGAAGGGACTACTTCCAACCCCCCTGCCACGAGTGGGGACACCTCCCACTAGCCCAGGTTATTCAAGGCTTCATCTAGCCTGACCTTGAACACCTCCAGGGAGGGACATCCACAACCTTCCTGGGCAACCTGTTCCAGTGTCTCACCATTCTCAGTCCAAAGAATTTGTTCCAGTCTAAATCTGCCCTACTCAAGTTTCAATCCATTCCCTCTTATCCTATCCCTACAAGCCCTTGACAAAAGTCCTTCCCTGCCTTTCTCATAGCCCCCTTCAGGTACTGAAAGGCTGCTCTTAAGGCTTTCCTCATGCTTTCCCTCTCCATGCTAAACAGCCCCAACTCTCTCAGCCTGTCCCCAAAGGGGAGGTTCTCCAGCCCTCTGGTCAGCTTTGCAGCCTCCTCCTGCAGCTCCAGGTCCCTCTTCTGCTGGGAACCTCAGAAGTGGAGGCAGTGCTGCAGGTGGGGTCTCAGCAGAGTGCTGCTGCTTTCCCTGCTCTGGATGCAGCTTAGCAGACAGCTGCCTGCTGGGCTGCCAGTGACCACTGCTGCCTCCTGGGAAGTTTGTCACCAGCTGACACCCCCAAGGCCTTCTCCTCCAGGCTGCTCTCAGCCACTCCTCACCTGGCCAGGATTTGTGTTTGAGCTTGCCCTGACCCAGGTGTAGGACCTTGCACTTGGCCTTGTTGAACTTCATAAGGTAAAACCTTGGAGTGAAGCTCAAGGATGACATCAAAGCAGTTGCTACTGACCTGGCACTGCCCTCTTTGGAACACCCAAGCTTCTAAAAAAAAAAGGGGTTTTTACAATGGATAATTAATGAAGGTGCTACAAATGAACCAGGAAGTGCTTCCTTACCGCAGCTGAAGACACCGCAGATCATCTTTAGTGATATCATTCAGGACAGCACTCAGGGTGTAATCTTCTTCAGCAAACTAAAAGGTAAATTTAGTCCTAAATTAACATTTATTTTTACTTCTCATTATGACTGCAATGCCCATTTTTGCTAAAAAGTGATTTTTTTGGGGGGGTTTAATTATTTAAGGTGGGGTATTTTTTTACCCTCTTAATGGTCTCCAGGTCTGCTCCTTGTTGTTTCAGCCAATTCATGAGCTCAGGGTCTGCAGTGTCTCTGAAAGTTGCTGCAGGCCATTGGGAGTCTACCAGAAAACAAAATGTAGAGGTTAAAATACACCTCAAAGTGGTGGTTCTCAGGCTGCTGAAGCTTAAACCAGACAATCCTTCCACCTTTAAACACAATCCACTATGTTTGTCTGCAACTGGCAGCGTGCAGGACCTCCTCATACCTTTGGGGTTAAGTTTCAAGCGCAGCAAGTGCAGCTCCTGCGTTTTTTGCTCCAGAGATTGGTGTAGCAGGGCTTGATACTCTTTCTCCTTATGAATGAGGTTTTCCAGAAGCCTGTGAGCACATGAGAGAGATCAAACACAACCAGACTGAGGCTAAGGCTGGCTGATAAAAAAAACAACCCAACATTAAGCATTTTGAATGGCTACCAAAGGAGACACTTGAGAGATCCTGTCTTTGATAGGTTAGAGATTGCAGTTTGATTGTATGAGACTCAGCTCAGTGGTGGCACTTTAAGGCTTTCATCTTTGCAGAGTTTAGCTAATAGCTAGCAAAGTCTGTTCCTTGTGTCCTGCAGCCTCCCTGGGCAGAGTGGCTGCCTTTATGCTGTGATTTACTGCTGAGCAGTGTAACACGGGTGGTGTACCTGGGACTTTCTGCTCACAGATTGACATCCCATCCATAAAGATGAGCAGGAGCTTCAGCTGTTAACACACTGCCAGCAGCCTACAACTGTAACCCATGAGAAACAGCACAGGCTCTGCTCAGTTCTGTTTGTGCTGGGCCAGGGCAGAGCTGCTCTATCCTTTCCTTGCAGGAACAGCTTTAAGGGGACTACCAGTGGGGCAAGTGGCATCCAGGAAGCAGAAAGGAAACTGGGCAATTTGCACAAGCCCAATTGCTGAACAGTAGAATGCCAACATGACATTCTGCAATTAAAAAATTAATTACAGGGGAGCAAGAAGTTGTTCTGAAACTGTTGGCTCATGCCAGCAGTGCTGCCAGCACATTCTGGATCCATTTGTGTTCTGCTTTATCAAGGGGCAGTCTCAGATGGTGAGTGGTATCTGTGCTATGTCAAAGAGTCACAGAAAACATCCAGTTGCAAGAGACCTCAAAGCTCATCCAGTTCACCCAGGACTGAAGGGTGAACACTAAACCATGTCCCTAAGCACCAGGTCCACAACTGCTTAAACACCTCCAAGTATGGTGACTCCAGCACTGCCCTGGGCAGACCATTCCAATGGTTGATAACTCTCTCTGTGAAGAAATATTTCTTAGTATGCAGCCTAAACCACATGTCACTGAAGAAAGCAATGTCTGAGAGCTTGTCACAGTGCCTGGAAATAAATCCACAGTTTTTATAAGAGGGTTACCTTAAGGTCTCTTGTTTAAGTCTGCCCAACTCCAGGCTAAGTTGCTGCTGAGCCTCCTGGAACACCACAGAACTAAGAGTGCTGACTCCTGATGTGGTGGCAGGATCCTCAGCCCTATTTTGTTCAGAGGGCTGGAAACTGTCCTCCACTTCATCACCATCCTTGTCCCCACCTTCAGTTTCTGATGCTGGCTCAAAGTGAGCTCGAAGCTCTGGTAAGAAGGAAACAGGGTAAGAATAAGAATGGTTTTGGACAAGTATGTTTCCAGAGGCACTACAGTTTGTCCTTTGCTATAATCACAGAACATTAGGGGTTGGAAGTGACCTCAAAAGATCATCCAGTCCAACCCCTCTGCTGGGGTAGGAGCACCTGGATTAGGTCACACAGGATTCAGCCTCCTCCTGAATGGTGGTCATTTTTCTTAGCATCCTTCTGTAGGGCCTAATGATCCTCCTCACACTAATGCACTCCCTTATCTGAGCAGTGTTAACTGCCTTGGATGTCACTAAACCCTTGTACAGAGTCCTCTTCTTTCTTCCTAGAGAACTGCCAGCTGGGCCTGAATTCAATTTACCTTTTGTTTTGTCCTGGTTGGAGTGCACTGGTGGTGCAGACCCGCTGGGTTACCTCCTCACTATGTGTTTTTGTGCCACAATTACAGCACTAATCCTCCAGATGAACACTTCTCCCTCTACAACCTTCTCACCCTCTGCCTTTGATGCTGTGGCTGGCACGTGGGATGCAGTTTTTAATGGCAGGCTGACAGATGAAAACATCTAAACTGTTCCATTTGCTGGGACTCTGTGATATGCAAACAGTCCTTAAAACAATATTACTAAGAAAAATCTGCTTTTCAGCTGCTTTGATTTACCTGGAATAAGGATGGTGACTGCTGCTTGGACTGCACGGCGAATGATGTTATCCATGGCAAACATCCAGTGGGGCCTTATTAGATGATTCCTCAATACTTTGTTCACCTACAAACCAACAAATAATCTCGTTTTACACCACCCCAGAGCAAGTTTGACACATTAACAGCCACCTGAGTCACTAAGACGCTCCCACCTTTGACAGCCTGCACAACAGATTTGACAGTTCTAGGCCAGAGCTTTTAACCTGTCCCCAGACTGTGGCACTCAAGCCCCTGTACAGTACAAGAAGTAAAACAGGAAATACAAGTACGATCCAGACTGCTTGTGGGCAGTCTTTCAAGCACCATCACTCCCAGGTAGGCCTTGAAGTGACCTTGGAGTGACGACCTGAGGCTTCAGTACATCAGGGCTCTGTGCCCAGCACCGTGCAGCCCTCTAGGGTACTCATCTAATGCCTGCTGGATACACTCCAGACATACTCCTAGAGCAAGGCAACTTTCAGCACTGGTGATCCACAGCTCACCAGGCAAAACCTGACCTTTGAACACCCCTACTTTTTCTTAGTCTTCCATACAGTCACCAGGGCTTTGTCTACTCCATACTGACCACATAGAATCATAGAATTGGTAGGGTTGGAAGGGAGCTCAAGGGTCATCCAGTTCCAACCCCTGCCATGGGCAGGGACACTTCACACTACATCAGGTGGCCCAGAGCCACATCCAGCCTGGCCTTAAAAACCTCCAGGGATGAGGCTTCCACCATATCCCTGGGCAACCTGCTCCAGCATCTCACCACCCTCATGGGGAAGAATTTCTTCCCAACATCCAATCCTCCTACCTTCCCCAGCAAGTGCAGGAGCTTCTGAGGAACTGGGGCAGAAAAGTGGCTGTTCAGTGTAAGCAGGGTAAGGAGGAAGAGTGAAGAAGCTGTGCAGGAAGAAGTCCTCTGTGGCAGAGGAGGGACTCACCGCATCCTGAAATCCAAACAGCACCAGATGGATCTGGTTGATGGAAGTGCTGTCAAAGTCCAAATCCATCTTCAACTTGGATATGGTAGAAGCCATCACTCTCTGCTCTGGAGAGCGTATGAAATCCCTTAAAATCCCAATGATTTGCTTGATGTGGGCAGCTGAAAGCTGCAGTTCTTCAGAGCTCTGGAGAAAAGACAACGAATGTGAACCAAGTGACTACTTACAGGCACTAAACATCCAAATTAGCAGTAAGGTTTTTAAGATTTAGAGCTTTGCCCCAAGTTTATTTCTCACTGATGCAAAGAAATCACAATGTTGTGTTCCTGCAAAACCTTCCTTTTGTGCCTAATTTGGATTAATTTTTAATAGTAGTTCCTATTTTCCAAGAAATAAATCAAGTGGCTGCCACAAAGGGAAGAGGGTGCAGGTAATAGCTCCAGGTGTCTGCAGTGTACTGCAGAGGGCAGCTCTCCTCCATACAAACAACAGAGTGAGTTATTAAGACCCACAGTTTTTAGATGCCATCCTTTCAATAAGCTGAATCTCAACTTGGATCTAATTAGGCAGAAATTTTGTTTCCTTAGGCAAGTGACAGGACTCAAAGTGTTCATTCTGTGATGTGCCATTCAGAACCCTCAGAGTTAAAGCCATCAAAGGGATAGGATGAGAGAGAATGAAGCTTGAGAAAGGGAGATTCAGGCTGGAGATTAGGAAGAAATTCTTCAGAGTGAGGGTGGTGAGACAGTGGAACAGGTAGCTCAGGGAGGTTGTGGATGCCCCCTCCCTAGGGCATTTCTTAGCTACAGCTTAACCAACTTTTCTTGCTCCTCTTTACAGACACCAAACCTTCCTACTATAGAAATTTACCATAATTTTTTGAGATCACAGAATCATAGAATGGGTTGGATGTGACTGACAAAGGTCATGCAGTCCAACCCCCCTGCAGTCAGCAGGGACATCCTCTACTAGAGCAGGTTGCTCACAGCCTTGTTCCGACTGACCTTGAAGATCTCCAGGGATGAGGCTTCAAGTGCCTCCCTGGGCAACCTGTTGCAGTGTTGCAGCAGCCTCATGGTGCAGAACTTGTTCCTCACATCCAATTTAAATCTGCTCTTTATCACAGGATGTCAGGGGTTGGAAGGGACCCAAAGAGATCATTGAATCCAAGCCCCCTGCCAGAACAGGACCATAAAATCCAGCACAGGTCACACAGAACACATCCAGATAGGTCTTGAAAGTCTCCAGAGAAGGAGACTCCACAACCTCTCTGGGGAGCCTGTGCCAGTGGTGTGTGGCCCTTACAGTAAAGAAGTTCCCCCTTGTGTTGAGGTGGAACCTCCTGTGCTGCAGCTTACATCCATTGCTCCTTGTCCTATCACAGGGATCAAGTGACCAGAGCCTGTCCTGACCCACAGCCCTCAGATATTTATAAACATTTATTAAATCCCCTCTCAGTCTTCTCTCTTCCTAAAAAAAAAAAAAGCCCCAGGTGCCTCAGCCTCTCCTCACCAGGCAGTGCTCCAGTCCACTAATCATCCTTGTAGCCCTCCACTGGACCCTCTCCAGCAGATCCCTGTCCCTCTTGAACTGGGGAGCCCAAAACTGAATGCAGTACTCAAGATGAGGTCTCATCAGGGCAGAGTAGAGGGGAAGGAGAACCTCCCTCTATCCCTCCCACATCAAATGCCCCGAAACCTCCTCCTTCAAAGAAATGCAGAGCCCAACAACAGGGAAAAGCTGATGCCTGCTGCCCATTCAGCCAACAAACACAGGCCTCAGAGACAGAAGCTATTCAGAAGGAACACTCCAAGCACCTTCATTCATTAGTTTTCAGAGAAGGAATGACACCAACTGCCTCACCATTTCCCTATTGAGGTGAGGAAAGGAAAGCTGAAGTGAAATTACCTACCTGTGCAATGCACTCCTGCAAATTGGAGGCAACTTTATTCTGTTCTTCCTTCAGGATTTTATAGAGAATGGCTCTGCGCTCGCTGTCCTTCCGCAGCAGGAACAGCCCAGAGTCCTTGTCCTCCACAGATGGAGTGGAGCTCCTGTCCTCCAAAGCTGAGCCCTCATCAGGCACACTGTGCAAGCAACCAGGACACAAGCAGCAGAATTTTAGAATCACAGAGGTTGGAAGGGATCTCCAGAGATCATCCAGTCCAACCACCCCACCCAAAGCAGCACCACCCAGGGTAGTCTGCACAGGAATGCATCCAGGTGGGTTTGGAAAGTCACCAGAGAAGAAGACTCCACAACCTCTCTGGGCAGCCTGGGTATTAATGAGATATAGGCAATATTTAAATTAACTGGTAACTTGCCTCCACAACTCACTTGCTGTTTATTAGCACACATCCTTACTCAGGAACAGACTCACAGAATGGTCTGAGTTGGAAGGGACCTCTGAAGGTCATCCAGTCCAACCTCCCTGCAGTCAGCAGGGACATCCTCCACTAGGTCAGGCTGCCCAGAGCCCTGTTGAGCTTCACCTTGAATATCTCCAGACATGGGGACTCAACTACCTCCCTGGGCAACCTGTTGCAGTGTTCCACCATCCTCAGAGTAAAGAACTTGTTCTTAACATCCAATCTAAATCTGCCCTTCTCTAGTTTGAAGCTATTGCCCCTTGTCCTGCCCCTGCAGGCCTTTGCAAACAGTTGTCTGCAGCCTTCTTCAAGTCCCTTCAGGTACTGGAAGACTGCTCTAAGGTCTCCTTGGAGCCTTCTCTTCTTCAGGCTGAACACCCCCAGCTCCCTCAGCCTGTCCATGTAGGAGAGGTGCTCCAGCCCCCGTATCTTTTCATGGCCTTCCTCTGGACCTGCTCCATCAGGTCCACACAGGTCCTTCCTGTGTTGAAGGCTCCAGAGCTGGATGCAGTATTCCAGGTGAGGTCTCACCAGAGCAAAGTGGCAGAATCACCTTTCTCAACCTGCTGGCCACACTGCTTTTGATGCAGCCCAGGCTGCCATTGGCCTTCTGTGCTGCAAGCTCACACTCTCTGCTCAAGTCCAGCTTCTCGTCCATCAGCACCCCGAACTCCTTTTCTGCAGGGCTGCTCTCTATCACCTCATCCCCCAGTGTGTACTGTTAGTGAGGACAGTCATCATGTGATAAAATATAATGTGAATTAAATCTACAGAAGGGGTCCCAAGCGAAAAAGCAAATGCTTTACCTTAGTAAGTGTGAAATGGGATGCTTTGTCTGGATCTCTGAAATGGATCTCTTAGGTCTTTCAAAAACATCTCATGCTGTAGGTCGGAGTCTGGTGAGACAGAGCCATGCTCGCTGCTGCTGCTGCCGGCCTGCTCCCCGGGGCTGGGCAGTGGGAGGGATGCAGCGCGGCTGGAATCTAGGAGCAGACATTGCAAAACACAGAACCAGGCAGGAATGGGCAGCGTGCTCCAAACAGCTCTGATCACCTTTGGTGGCACCAAGGCCTCATTTTACCAAAGAGCTGAGGGAGAGGGAACCTTCCTGACAGAAAGCAGCAACACAACTCAAGTCATGTGTATTGAGCAGTAAAAGGTGTGAGGAGCTAACTGCTGAGCTCAAGGAGAGCGAAGCTGCTGGAGATACTGCTATGGAATGCTGGTTGGCTACCCTCTTACCTCTCATAGGAGAGGTGTCCCAGCCCTCTGATCATTTTGGTGGCCCTTCTCTCCAGGTGAGGCCTAACCAGAGCAGAGTAGAGGGGAACAATGACCTCCCTTGACCTGTTGGCCACAAAGCAGGGAGGAGGAGGAATCACAGAATCATAGAATCTATAAGGTTGGAAAAGACCTCAAAGATCATCAAGTCCAACCTGTCACCCAAGACCTCATGACTATGAAACCATGCCACCAAGTGCAGAAAGACAGCTGTATCTTCCCTGTGATCATAGCATCATAGAATGATCTGGGTTGGAAGGGACCTCCAAAGGTCCTCTAGACCAAGCCCCTGCAGTCAGCAGGGACATCTCCATTAAATCAGGTTGCCCAGAGCCCTGTCAAGCCTCACTTTGAGTATCTCCAGGGATGGGGCCCCAACCACCTCCCTGGACAACCTGTTGCAGTGTTCCACCACCCTGTTGCTTCCAGGGCATCTTCCAGGGCAAGCTCTACCCTTCCTAATGTGTGGCAGTTCCTGGGCTATTTATGAATTGTAAATATAAGTAACTGTTGTATATTTTGTACACATTCATTGCATTCTGTATTTCTAGATTTTAGTGTGCTTGTAAATATAGCTTCATTTGCTTCCACTGAGCTAGTCTAGCAATTTTATCCTGGGGGTAATTTCAACCCACTACATGATGCCATGTAATTTTTCCAGGAACAAGTCTTCAGGCAAGGGCTGAAGAGGGCAGAAGAGGACATCATTGGAGTGGGGCAGAAGGCTACAGCCTGCCAATAGCTCCTGACTGCTACTAGTGTGGCCAAGCAGTGTGGGCTCTCCACTCCCCCAGTGCAGCTGCAAGGATGGCAGTTCTCGGTGCCTCTCCAGACAAGAGTGCCTTGCTGAAAGCAGTTCAATTAGAGGTTATAAATGCTTTGCTAGTTTTTCCCCTCAGAATAACCTTCTGTCAAATGTTCCTGGATGAGGAGGTGTGGAACTCAGAAAAGGAAGCAATTCAGCTTGCATTTTGTGTGTGTGTGTGCAGAGAGGGAAAAGCAGCAGCAGAAGCAATGCCTTTGTCTGTTAGTAAACTAGCAGCTCCCTCAAACACCAATGATTTATTTGGCAGGCCCATATTAAGGTTAATTATCTTATCACTGAACAAGTGGTGTGGAACATGCTAGGAAGGTAACCCAAAATAAGCCACTGACCAGCTCCTTCAGCACCTCTGTGCCAAATTTCCAAGTTAGATAGCAAGTTTGAAAATGCTGAGCCATGTAGACCCAACATCACCTAGCAGAGCCAGGTTTTCAGGTGCCAAACTCAGATCTCTGAGGTGTATGCAGTTGTGAAGCTAAGCCCAGAACTGCTTTGGAAAGTCTTCACCAAAAGTCTTTTTTCCCCCTAATTTTAATTTACTCTAAATGAGGCATTTCATTTTGGGGAGAGGGAAAAAAGTGGGGTTGGGTGCTTTCAGCAAGTGAAAAGCCAAATAAGCCAGGCACCATATTTTGAGGGAATTGTTAGATTTAAATATGTCTAATTACAAATCACAGTTGAGCTCCTGCTGCTTTCCTGGAACTAGAAATGTCCTTTGTACAAGAGGCTGCTGAATGATTGCAGTCTTTTAATGTAACAGTTAACGATCACAGGATTGTCAGGGTCGGAAGGGATCTCAAGGATCATCTACTTCCACCCCCTGCCGTGGCCAGGGACACTTCACACTAGATCAGGTTGCCCAGATCCACATCCAGCCTGACCTTAAAAGCTTCTGGGGATGAAGCTTCCACCACCTCCCTGGGCAACCTGTTCCAGTAAAGAACTTCTTCCTAAATTCTAATCTAAATCTCCCCTCCTCTAGCTTAGATCCATTCCCCCAGTCCTATCCCTACCTGACACCCTCAAAAGTCCCTCCCCAGCTTTCTTGTAGCCTCCTGCAGATACTGGAAGGCCACAAGAAGGTCTCCTCAGAGCCTTCTCTTCTCCAGACTGAACAAATCTCTCAGCCTGTCCTCATAGCAGAGGAGCTCCAGCCCTCTGTTCATCCATGTGGCCCTTCTATGGACATCTTCCAGATGCTGATTGAGTGGATGATTCCTTACCTGAGGGCTTGAATGCAATCCTGTTTTTCTTGCCCTTGTTCACTTGTTTCAGGAAGGAATCTCTGAGCAGATCAGATGCTGTTGCACGTTTGTTAGGATCAGGTTCAAAACAGAGCAAAATAAAAGCTCTGCTTTCAGCAGAGAGTGATTCTGGAATTTCAGGATGAATCTTGAACATCCCAACCTGTGAGTAAAACACAAATACAAATGATTTTTACCAAAGAAATGCAAGGAGACCATGGGCCAAAGCTTTCTTACAGTCTGATCTCTCCCACTCTTGCAGCATAGGAGTGGCCCAGGTACTCAGACAAAGCAGTGAAGTGCCAACAAGGTTCTAATCCTCTTAATTCATTGCAGCCATAGTGGCATTACACAAATGCCAAGCTAGGGACATATCCAAATACCTACTTCCAGACACCCTAGGGATCTGGACATTGTCCACACCAAGTGCTTCAAATGCTGCTTCTCCTACCAGCCACAAATCCCTCCAGCTCCTGCATATGCCTCCCATCACCCCTGCCCGGCACATTCATGCTCAGGAAGGGGAACATCCTCCTCCTCTAGCACTGCCTGCCAGGGGCCTGCACCTGTTCTGCTCTTGCCACTGCCAAATTTCCTTGTATGAATGCTCACAATGACCTTGCCAGACCTTGTCCCCACCCCCAGCACTCAGGCCAGATGTCTTCCCTAGCCTGTCAGTGTTATTGAACTGACAGCCACACGATGTCTTCCCACGGTTTCACCAGACCCCTCAATTCCTCCTTTAAGCAATGAAAAATGTGTTTCTACAGGTCACACTCTACTGATTTTTCCAACTCCTCCACTGCCTTCTTAATCTCTGGCACCAATCTGGCACAAATGTTTTGAAGTGAGAGCTGTGTAACGTGTGTGGCATGTATCTGGCAAGATGAAGGCTTCTAGCCTCAGCATCTTGACATAAAACAGGCTCTGGAGGACAAGTAGCAAGATAACAGCCACAAGGGAGGGAGCAGCCCAGCAGTTAAACAAGTCCCAGCTGCCTTTAAATCATCTCATTATCCAGCTGCATTAACACCAGCAGGCAGCTCACAAGAGGGCTTCAGCTTCAAAGCTCAAATACGCTGAGCAGTCAGGCTGCCATTGGGGTGACAGTACAGGGTTTAAAGTGCTAACAGTGCATCAGGGCCTCCAAACAACAGCTCCAAGCACAGCCACAGCTCAGCATTTCCTGCATGCAAGGCTTTTAAGATGAGCAATTGAAGTAAGCAATTGAAGTATTTAATCAAGGCATTTAATAAATCAAAACACAGAATCATAAGATGGACTGGGTTGGAAGGGACCTCCAAAGGCTCCAGTCCAGCCCCATGCAGTCAGCAGGGACATCCTCCACTAGGTCAGCTTGCTCAGAGCCTTTGCCAGCCTGACCTTGAGTAGCTCAACTACCTCTCTGGGCAACCTGTTGCAGTGTTCCACCACCCTCATGGTGCAGGACTTGTTTCTCACATCCAATATAAATCTGCTCTGCTCTCATTTCAAAATGTTGTCCCTCATCCTGTCCCTGCAGGCCTTTGCGACCAGTCCCTCTGCAGCCTTCTTGTAGCCCCTTCAGGTGCTAGAAGGCTGCTCTTAGGTCTCTCTGAAGCCTTCTCTTCTCCAGGCTGAACAATCTCAGCTCCCTCAGCCTGTCCTTGTAGCAGAGGTATTCCAGCCCCCTCATCATCTCTGTGGACCCACTCCATCAGGTCCATGTCCTTCCTTATGTTGAAGGCTCCAGAACTGGATGCAGTACTGCAGGTGAGGTCTCACCAGAGCAGAATAAAGTGGCAAACTAACCCAGATAACACAAAGTTACCAACACATTAGTATTAAAACCAGTAAGTTAGCATCTGAAAAATCCCAAACTCTAGCAAAAAAAAAAGGTTGTCCTTACTTTAAACATTGCTGCTTGAGGTTCCCCTAGTTCATGAAATGGAGGTTTGCCTGTTGCCATTTCAATAATGGTGCAACCTAATGACCAGATATCAGCTGGTGCACCATATCCTCGTGGTCCTTTATCAATGATTTCTGGAGCCATGTACTGCAGGGTTCCTAGGCAGAACCAAAAGAACAGTCAAGTGTCAGAGCCTTCATAGAATCCTAGAATTGTCAGGGTTAGAAGGGACCTCAAGGATCATCCAGTTCCAAAACCCTGCCATGGGCAGGGACACCTCACACTACAGCAGGTTGCTCACAGCCACATCCAGCCTGGCCTTAAAAAAATCAAAGGATAAGGCTTCCACCACCTCCCTGGGCAACCTGTTCCAGTCTCTCACCACCCTCACAGGGAAGAGTGTCTCCCTAACATCCAATATGAATCTACCCACTTCTAGTTTTGCTCCATCCCCCAGTCCTGTCACTACCTCACACACTCAAAGTCCCTCCCCAGCTTCCTGGGGTGGATTAGAAGGGCTGGGGTTAGTAGGTCAAGAGAGGTTCTCCTGCCCCTCTACTCTGCCCTGCTGAGGCCACATCTGGAATACTGTGTCCAGTTCTGGGCCTCTCAGTTCAAGAGGGACCTCAGGGAACCTTAGAAAAATAATTTATTTCAAACCCTTAGTGATTTCATTTTCATGGCTTCCTTTGTCAGAAAGCTGGGGGACTCTAGACTCACGGCCAGACAGGTAATGGGAAGCTCTGTGATTATCACTTCAACAGAGGTTGCTGTCTCCTGCTTTCCACACAGACTGATGGCTGTGTCTGTGCACCATTTACTTAAAAGTGCAGGCCATCCTCAAGGTTATTAAGAGCTGCTGGATTCAAGTGCTTCCAGATGTAATTGCAACAGATCGATTGCTCCTTAATGAAAAACACTTAGAAGAAAAACTATTACCCCAGCACACTTAACAAGCCTTTGGGGAAAACAAAGGGGAAAAGTTAAATGGAAGAAAATGGCATTAAAAAAAAAAAAAAAAGAGAGAGTCAGATAAGGAGTCTGTGTTGGTGGTGATCACATTCCCATTAGCTCTTCCCTGGAAATAAAGCCCTAATATGTGTTTTCATCACAAATCCAAAGAGCCACTTGGCTCTAACTCCCAATCCATCACCAAAGCCCTGTTTACAAACTTGTGCTGGATCGTGTCCAGGGAAGGGCCATGAGGATGAGCAGAGGGCTGGAGCTCCTCTGCTGTGAGGACAGGCTGAGAGAGTTGGAGTTGTTCAGTCTGGAGAAGAGAAGGCTCTGAGGAGACCTTCTTGTGGCCTTCCAATATCTGAAGGGGGCTACAAGAAAGCTGGGGAGGGACTTCATAGGGTGTCAGGGAGTGATAGGACTCAGGGGGGAATGGATCCAAGCTGGAGGAGGGGAAATTTAGATTAGACATTAGGAAGAAGTTCTTCCCCAAGAGGGTGGTGAGACACTGGCACAGGTTGCCCAGGGAGGTGGTGGATGACCTATCCCTGGAGGTTTTTGCAGCCAGGCTGGATGTGGCTCAGGGCGACTTGATCTAGTGTGAGATGTCCCTGTCCATGGCAGGGGGGTTGGGACTGGATGATCCTTGAGGTCCCTTCCAACCCTGACAATTCTGTGGTTCTGTGAACTCAGTTAAATTAGTCTTACCTGTAAAAGTTTCTGTGCATGGATTGATTCCTGCTAGCCTCTTGGAAGTCCCAAAGTCAGATATCTTTACCACTCCACTATAGGTGTTCACCAGTACATTATCTCCCTGTGGTTGAGAGAGAGGGAGTGAGGAGACAGGTGAGTAACAGATTCCAAATCCCAATCTCAATAATCCTTCCAGTTTGGAGCTATCTTTGTAATATACCTTTCTCCAAAGGAATTTTCATGGAGCACCAGGGAGAAGAGGTTGTTTCAGTCTTCCCTTTTGTTTTAAGCTTCCATAAAAGCCTACTCAAAGTTCTCCTTCAGGTTAGAGTAAAACTATCTGAAGTAAATCCATAGAAAGCGATGCACATAAGGCACACCAAAGGAAAATTTACCTTTATGTCTCTGTGTACAATCTGGTTCTCGTGGAGATATTTAAGGCCTTCCAGAATCTGCTTGGTGTAAAATTTAATTGTGGGTTCTTTCATTGGGCCCCACTTCGATCTCAGGAGAGCTGAGAGGCTGCCTACGAGAGTCAAGATAGTAAAATCCCCAAATGAAGATGAAACATTTACATTTGGGTTAAGCCTTTGCTCACTCTCCTAATGTAAGAGAAGAGCAGTGCCTGTAATTAAGCCAAATCCTTCCTACAGCCCTTAAAGCAAATCATTTGCTCCTGCTCTTGTAATGCTACCCTGTAGTTAACATAATGTTGACCTGTAGTTAACGTAATGTTACCCTATAGTTAATGTAATGTTACCCTATAGTTAATGCAATGTGACCCTGAAGTCGATGTAACATTAACTTGTGGTCAGTGTAACATTACCCTGTAGTTAGTGTAACATTACCCTGTAGTTAATGGAACATTGACCTGTAGTTAATGGAATGCTGACTTGTAGTTAAGGTAAGGTTGACCTGTAGTTAATGGAATGTTACCCTGTAGTTAGTGCAATGTTACTCTGTAGTTAACATAACATTGACCTGTAGTTAATGTAATGTAACTCTGTAGTTAATGTAACTCTGTCCTGTAGTTAATGTGATGTTAGCCTGTAGTTAATGTAACATTACCCTGTAGTCAATGTAATGTTAACCTGTAGTCGTTAATGTAATGTTAACCTGTAGTCAGTGTAATGTTAACCTGTAGTCAGTGTAATGCTAACCTGTAGTCAGTGTAATGCTAACCTGTAGTTGTTAATGTAACATTAACCTGTAGTAATGTCTTACCAGAAAACCATTTACAGAGCACAAACATATCAAGTGCAGACCTCAGCTTTCACTGAGCTTAGAGAGTTGACTGCTTTTGATTCCTTTGGGAGGCTAAGCTGAGACAGATACAAACCTCCTGGCACTTGCTCCATGAAAATCTTAATGTACCCATCTTCTGAAACAGATCCAAGATACTGGACGATGTTGCGATGCTTTAAATACTTGTGCAGCGCTATCTCTTCATGAAGAGGTTGGGAATACCTATGAAAATAAAACAAGCAGTCATCTGGGGGGGGGGGGTCTCTCATCATGCAGGAAAAGCTTCTAGGCTACAGCTAAATGCTAGACTGCAGACAGAATGGATTTAAGGGACACTGATCCTATTCTCAGCAAATGTCTTGTCCACGACCTTCAAAATGTAGTGTAACTGGTGGCCTGTTTAGGAAAAGGACAGAGGTGGACCTCAGAGGAAATCCTGGAGGAGAAACATGGCCTCAAAAACTTGATACATGCCTTTTTTTAACACAGTATTGCCTCTGCCTCCAAAAATCCTTCTACACTTTTCCCCCTCCCTCAGAAGAGTACAAATAAGATATGATTGCAACTTAAACCCCCAAAAACATCTTATTCTAGAATTTTATATATGTATGTATGTATATATAAAATCAAACTGTATACACACACCCCCAATAAATAAATAAACAAACAAAATAAGTAATTAATAACTCTTTATTCTCAAAAGGGTGACTCAGATATTAGGAGGAAATAATTGAATGTGTTCATGAGGTTCAACTAGGCAAAGTGCGAGGTCCTGCACCTAGGTCAGGGCAACCATCAATATCAATCCAGGCTGGGGGGATGAGGAGATTGAGAGCAGCCCTGCAGAAAAGGTCTTGAGGGTGCTGGTGGGTGAGAAGCTGGACATGAGCCAAGAGTGTTCACTTGTTGCCCAGAAGCTCAATGGCATCCTGGGCTGCATCCAAAGCAGCATGGCCAGCAGGTCAGAAGAGGTGATTCCACCACCTGACTCTGCTCTGGTGAGACCTCACCTGGAGTACTGTGTCCAGCTCTGGAGCCCTCAATACAGGAAGGACATGGCCCTGATGGAGTGGGTTCAGAGGAGGGCCACAAAGATGATCAGAAGGCTGGAGCACCTCTCCTCTGAAGTCAGACTGAAAGAGTTGGGGCTGTTCAGCCTGCAGAAGAGAAGGCTCTGGGAAGACCTAAGAGCTACATTTCAATACCTCAAGGGGTATTTCAATAGGAGGGCTGGGGAGGGACTGTTTAGAAGGGATTGTAGCAATGGCTTTAACCTGGAGCAGGGTAGATTTAGGTTGGCCCTCAGGAAGAACTTCTTTACAATGAGAGTGGTGAAATATTGGAACAGGCTGCCCAGGGATGTGGTTGAAGACTCAAGATCAGGCTGGATGTGTCCCTGGGCAGCCTGCTCTAGTTGGAAGTGTCCCTGCTGACTGCAGCGGGGGTGGACAGAATGACCTTTGAGAGTCCCTTCCAATCTGATGCACTCTGTGACTGAATTTTAGTACAGTGGAACTTTATTAACCAGCCACAGAGAAATACAAGGTAAGAGCAGCAGATTTCAGCAGACAGCTGCAATTTCATTAGCAGTAGGGACACCACAAGAAATGAAGGCTTACCTGCTGTCTCTCTCGGGTATCTCTTTGATGGCTATTCGGACCTGATTGCTAAGGTCTCTTCCAGCATAAACTATTCCATAAGTACCTTTCCCTAGAACCACCCTCTCACCATTCTCATCATAATCATATTCATACTGCAAGCAGAAAAGATAAAGAGAGCAGCACAGAAAGGGTTATCACTAACATTTGTCTTTTACACAGAGCCACAAGTTCTGTCCTGTATTAAGTACAGGAGAGAGCAGGCCCTGCAGCACAGCTGTGGCACCAGCCTGCTGCAACATTTCCATCTCACTTGCTTCACAAATCAACTTTGAAATGCATTCACCCCAACAAGGAACACAACATTAAACCAACACTCAGTGAAATAGTTGCTGTCAGAAGAACACAGTCAGCTCTCACAGTTAAGTACAGACTCCTGCACCTGGGGAGGAGCACCACCATGCACTAGTACACGTTAAGGGTTGACCTGCTGGAAAGCAGCTCCATGGGGATTGACCTTGGAGTCCTGGTAGCCAGTAAGTTCTCCATGGGACAGCAAAGTGCCCTTATGGCCAAGAAGGCCAATGTAAGCTGGGTTAAGAAGCACACTCCTGATTCAACTCAGGAAACTGATAAAGGGTATTTGAAAAGCGGTTTTGCAAGTTTAGAAAGGAATTGGGATAGTTTCATAACCTCAGATGGTAGCAGGAGTACACAGACCTGCCCTAGCATCTTTCCAGATCCAAGGCTTTGAGGAGGATGTCCCATATGGGAAAAGTGCCAGGTATTCTCTGTGGCTTCATCTGGTTCTCTACTAAAAAACCCAAATGCTTTTACAATGGCCACAACTACTGACATTCCTGTCAATGGCCACTCTCTCTGCTTCATGCAAGACATCTCTCTCGTACAGAATCACAGAATGTTAGGGGTTGGAAGGGACCTCTAGAGATCACCCAGTCCAACCGCACTGCCAGAGCAGGAGCACCTAGGGCAGGTCACACAAGAACACATCCAGGTGGGTTTTGAATGTCTCCACAGAAGACGACTCCATAATGTCTCTGGGCAGCCTGTTCCAGGGCTCTGCTACCCTCATAGTAAAGAAGTGTCTTCTCATGTTGAGGTGGAACCTCCTGTGTTCCAGCTTCTACCTGCTGTTCCTTGTCCTATCACAGGGCACGGCCAAAATGAGCCTGGCACCTGTAACTTGACATCCACCCCTCAGATATTGATCAGATCCCCTCTCAGCCTTCTCTTCTCTAAGATTAAACATCCCCAGGGCTCTCAGCCTTTCTTTGTAACAGTGATGTTCCAGACCCCCAGTCATCCTCATAGCTCTTCACTGGACTCTCTCCAGCAGATCCCTGTCTCTCTTGAACTGGGGAGTCCAGAACTGGAGACAATACTTCAGGAGTGGTCTCACCAGGGCAGAGCAGAGGAGCAGAAGAACCTCCCTAGTCCTGCTGGACACACTTTTGTTACTGCACCCTCTGGAGCACAAGGGCACATTGCTATCCCATGCAGAACTTGCTGTCCACTAGGACTCCAAGGTCTTTCTCCATAGAGCTGCTTTCCATCAGGATGCCCCCTAGCCTGTACTGATGCCTGCTGTTATTCCTGCCCAGATGCAGGACTCTACACTTGTCCTTATTGAACCTGTGAGGCTCGACAGGGCTCTGGGCAGCCTGACCTAGTGAGGATGTCCCTGCTGACTGCAGGGAGGCTGGACTAGATGACCTTTGGAGGTCCCTTCCTGCCCAGACCACTATATGATTCATGAGGTTTTCCCTTCACCCAGCTCTCCAGCCTGAGAATGCAGGCTGAATTCAGCCCTGAGATGTGTTTCTCTGAAGTGTCTTCCTAGGTCACATTTCAGTGTCCATGTGTCACTGAGATTCTCCTCCTCTTCACCTCTGCAAAGGCGCCAATTTCCCTGCTGCTGTATGGAAGGTGCTAAAGGAAAACTGTCTCTCGTTTATCCTAACAGCACCTTCTGCTCGGTGGAACTAAACTCGAGTTAGCACAGCTTTAGGACAGCTTCCTTTACCATGTTTCAGCACTTCAAAGCTCACAACATAATCTTCTTTTAGGACAGGCCTGGCTGACCCAAAATACCACATGTAAAACTTGTCAGGTTCTTTGGCAAGAGCGCAGCCAGATTTCACAGCTATCATATGACAGATAACTGCACAGAAGAAAGACAGCAGTCACACTGCAGAATTTAAGACTGACAGCAACCCTGTCTGCAACAGCCTGGTCTCTTCTCCCAGGCAACCAGCAACAGAACAAGAGGACACAGTCTCAAGCTGCACCAGGGGAAGTTTAGGCTTGAGGTGAGGAGAAAGTTCTTCACTGAAAGAGTAATTGGCCATTGGAATGTGCTCCCCAGGGAGGTGGTGGAGTCACTGTCCATGGAGGTGTTCAAGAGGGGATTGGATGTAGCACTTGAAGCCATGGTTTAGTAGTCATGAGGTGTTGGGTGATAGGTTGGACTTGATGATCTCTGAGGTCTTTTACAACCTTAATGATTCTATGTTTCTAAACCAACTCTAGAATTACTGTGGAGAAATCTAGGTGCTTGAGTCTGTGTCCTATGATACATGAATAGAATAGAATAGAATAGAATAGAATAGAATAATAGAATAGAATAGACCAGACCAGGTTGGAAGAGACCTTTGAGATCATTGTGTCCAGCCCATCATCCAACACTATCTAATCAACTAAACCATGGCACCAAGCACCCCATCAAGTCTCTTCCTAAACACCTCCAGTGATGGTGACTCCACCACCTCCCTGGGCAGCCCCTTCCAATGGCCAATAACTCTTTCTGTGAAGAACTTCTTCCTAACATCCAGCCTAAATCTCCCCTGGTGCAGCTTGAGACTGTGTCCTCTTGTTCTGTTGGTGGTTGCCTGGGAGGAGAGACCAACCCCACCTGGCTGCAACCTCCACTGAGATTTATTGTGCAGTGCTAGTTAGTTTAATAGAGCTGTACATCACAGCACCGTAGAGGTTGGAAGGGACCTCAAGAGATCATCCAGTCCAACTATTCTATTCCAACCCCTGCCAGTTCACGTTTGCCTTCTTGCCAGTTCACATGTACCTCCTCTCTTTCCAGTGGCTACAGAGACTGAATAAATAACAGCCAGCTTCCAGAAGTCTGAATACGGCATCCACTGAACATGCAATTTCAGGCATTAGGTGAAGTAAACAACTGTTCATTGCTGACCTTCTCTATGGACAGGGTAGAGCTCAGTCTGATCTCTAGGATATCTTAAGTGGGGTATAGCAGATACTCTGAAAGGGACAAGAACTTCTTCAACATCAACATCCAGCAGCAAATATCCTAAGGTAGAAAGGATGGCCAAACTCACTCTCCTTCCAAATCCAAATAGTATTCTTTTTCCTCCAAACTGTGCTCCAGCTTATTTCTTCATTTCCCAACTCTCAACAGCTGTTTTATGAATGGTAAGAACTTCTGCTTTCTCTGTGCTTGTTAAGCCCACCAAGAGAATACAAAGCCTTGTTTTCCAAGTTTTCTCCTTAAATTTAAGATCTCAGTCTGCAGAAAGACAGTGGGTTAGCTCATTTATAAACTAATAAGATCTTCCCCTTCTAGATCTTGATCTCTGTTTTAATATCCTATCATAAGAGATATGTAAGTTGTGAGTGAGTGAGTATAACCTAAGTTATGTACAAGGTGACAAATGGTGGAAAGTCCAAAGCCAGTGGAATGGCATAGCTTAAAGATTTTACATTCATTTCTGCAGTCATTTTTTTCTTACATCATTGATGCATGGAGGATTGCTTCCTGCTGTGCAGACACAAATGTTTCTTCCAGTTCAGTTTTTAGAAGGCTCAAGCCAGGGTGAGCTCACATCCTCTGACAGGTTATTATGCAGCTGAATACACTGTGTTGTTTGGAGATTGCTCTGCTAGTAGCTAAGTACAGAAGCATGCAATGGCAAATCTGCAGCTACAGATAATATCCTGACTCTGCCAAGGCAGAGCCCTGACACTAGGCCAGGACTGCAGATGTATTGCATTAAGCTGGGCTTAATAGCTGTATGTATCTGCAATGCTCCAGGCTTGGGGAAGTGTGACTGGAAAATTGTCCAGCAGAAAGGGACCTGGGGCTTCTAATATACAAACAGCTGAATAGGAGTCAGCAGTGTGCCCAGGTGGCCAAGGAAGCCAATGGCACCCTGGCTGAGATTAGCAATGGTGTGACCAGCAGGAGTAGGGCAGGGACTGTCCCCCTGTACTCAGCACTGGTGAGGCCACACCTTGAGTGCTGTGTTCCACTTTGGTCACCTCAATATGAGAAGGACATTGAGGGACTGGAGTGGGTGCAGAGAAGAGCAACTACACTAGTGAAGGGCCTAGAGAATGAGTCTGATGAAGAGCAGCTGAGAGGACTGGGACTGTTTAGCGTGAGGAAGAGGAGGCTGAGGGGAGACCTCATCATCCTCTACCACTACCTGAAAGGACAATGTAGAGAGGCTGGTGCTGGGTTCTTCTCACAGTGATAGAACAAGAGGGAACAGCCTCAAACTGCACCAGGGAAGGTTTAGGCTGGACATTGGAAAAAAATTTTTCCCTGCAAGTGTGGTCAGGCATTGGCACAGTCTGCCCAGGGAGGTGGTGGAGTCACCATCCCTGGATGCATTTAAAGGTCATTTAGATGTGTTGCTTGGGAATATGGTTTAGTGGTGACCTTGGTAAAGTAGGGTTAATGGTTGGATCTGATGGTCTCAAGGGTTTTTTTCCAACCTGAAAGATTCTGTCCATGATCTTGTCCATTTCACTTGAGAAGAGAATTCTGTGGCCACAGTAACACAAACTTCAGTGCAAAAACTCTTCTTCCCCACCATATGCAATTACAGTCCACAGTACAGTAGAGGATCTTTTATTTTCTTAGCCTCTTCTGAAGTCTCAGGTACTACAAAAGGTTCACTGCCTACCAAGAACTGTTCTGAATCCTAAGCCCAAGAGACCTGCTGGAATGAGCTGAGTATCTGCAGAAAGACACCCAGCCCAGACAAAGCACAGCAGGGATTTTACACACATTATTCAGGTTGACTGCAATTGCTTGACCACAGATAAAAATTCCAACCTATTCTTTATGATGGCTTCTCAGACTCCAAAAAGGGTAAACAGAAGCGCAGGGGATGGCACTTAGTGCTACAAATCTACGTGCCACATTTACCATGAGGCAGTGCCCCAGGAGGAAGGCATCAATTTACCTACCCTAACCTGAGCCCCACAGAAAAATGTGAATGACCCTTTCCAAGTTGGTTTGACTTTATCCTCTGCACTGATTAGACAGAATGCCTACAGCTCCTAGGTCGCTCACAATGATTTTTTCAGTGAGGAGTCAAAAGCACAATAGGTTAATCTGATCCTAAATCTCTGTGACAGCAAAAGCCTGTCAAATGAAATTATCTGGAGTACCAATAGCATCAGATACCAGCTGGAAGAAACTGAGGGATTTTGCTAAATGTTTTTTCCCTAGTATTTATTTAATATCTTATCTTTTTGTTGGTTTTTTTTTCCCAATCCACTTAAGCCAGCTGATACCAAATGATTCTTACCTGGAGATTGTTTACAACATAAAGGTAAGATCAGTATCACCCTCCCTTAGGGATTCATGCAGTTTTCAGTAATAACAGACTTAATTAAATGAAAAAAAATGCTTTTTGGGGGGATGAATGCTGCTCTTTTGTACCAATAATTTTGTAAGAGTGGAAATTTCATCCCCCAATTAAGGAGCTGAAATGCTATTTATTAGCTTTCTAGCACACTAAGATCAAAGTGCAGGGAAGACAGAGAACAAGTTTCAGAGTCCTTGCATCTTTTATCCTTGACATACCTCCAGTGTGTCTCCATCTATTTCTCCTTCTAGTTCCAAAGTATTGCCAACTGCATCAGACAAAATTTCTTTCACTAACCCACAGAATCTAAAACAAAACAAAACAAGGCAATAAATAGCACAGGACCAAATAAAAATATCTGGAGCAGCTCCAGAGGAGGGCTTGAAGATCTGAAGATGACCAGAGGGATGGAGAACCTCTCCTATGGGGCCAGGCTGAGGGTTGGAGCTGTTCAACCTGGAGAAGGCTCCAGTGAGACCTTAGAGCAGCCTTCCAGTACCCTGAAGGGGGCTACAAGACAGGAAGGGACTTTTTATAAGAGTTTGTAGTGATAGGATGAGAGGGAATGGATTGAAGCTTGAGGAGGGGAAATTCAGAGTGGAGATTAGGAAGAAACTCTTTCCAGTGAGGGTGTTGAGACACTGGAAAAGGTTGCCCACTGAGGTCATAGATGTCCCCTCCCTGGAGGTGTTCCAAGGCCAGTCTGGATGAGGCCTTGAGCAAGCTGGGCTAGTGGAAGGTGTCCCTGCCCATGGCAGGGGTGTTGGAACTGGATGATCTTTAAGGTCCCTTCGAACCCAAACCATTCTATGACTCACCAGGAAACATCTGGACACAGATGCAGATAGGAAGAGATACCTGTGACACTTATGCTGCTAGACATTTTGATTACATCTGTTTGCTCTTACTTAAATCAAGTTGAACAGGTACATAAGGGAATCTAAACCAACAGATGGTATGGCCAACACACAGAAAAAGAAGGTAAGATTTATATATTAGAAGAAGCTAATTAAGCCTTTTCATAGGCTTAATGCCTTGTAGATAAACTGATCAGAGAATCATAGAATCAGCCAAGTTGGAAAAGACCTCAGAGATCATCAAGTCCAAGCTATTATCTAATACCTAACACCTCCTAACAACTAAACCATGGCTCCAAGTGCCACATCCAAGCCTTTTTGAACATCTCCAGGGACAGGGACTCCATCACCTCCCTGGGCAGCACATTCTAATGGCAAATAACTCTTTCTGTGAAGAACTTTCTCCTCACCTTGAGCCTAAACTTTCCCTGGCACAGTTTGAGACTGTGTCCTCTTGTTCTGTTGGTGGTTGCCTGGGAGAAGAGACCAACCCCCACCTTTCTACAACCTCCTTTCAGGTAGTTGTAGAGAGCAATAAGGTCTCCTCTGAGCCTCCTCTTCTCCAGGCTAAACAACCCCAGCTCCCTCAGCCAACAAATGTAACACCACATCACTCTCATTACCTTAGACATCACTAAGTTTAGCTCATTGCTGCTTCATCAAGAGAAAAAGGAACAGAGAAAGAAATCATTAATTTCTTAGAAACAGCAGCTTTCAAGCCTCATCAAATCCAGCAGCTTTGGGACAGAGAGCTCACATGCAACACCCACACAAACTGGACTCACCTGCTGCATTGGCTTTCAGTAGAAAAGTAGATTTGGAAGTCGTCCGAGTTGTCGTGGACATAAAGGAAACAACATCGCTCATCGAACTTGGAAATGCTGCAACACATACAGGAAGGAAAGAGGCTTTTGGGATGGAACTGACAAATGAAATCGTGCAAGGAAGAGTTAATTTTTTTACAGGTTCATAGGTTCCATTGGGTTGGAAGGGACTCTCCAAGGTCATCTCGTCCAACCCCCCTGCAGGCAGCAGGGACACCTCCAACTAGCTCAGGCTGCCCAGGGACGCATCCAGTCTGAGCTTGACTATCTCCAAGGACAGGGCCTCAACCATATCCCTGGGCAGCCTGTTCCAGGCTGACTGGGGGATTGGAATCTCTCTCCTGTGATGAAAGACTGAGAGTCTTGGGGCTGTTGAGTCTGGAGAAGGGAGGGCTGAGATCAATGGCTATCAATATCTGTGGGGTGGGTGTCAGAATGAAGATGCCAGGCTCTTTGTGGTGGTGGCCAGTGCTAGAACAAGGAATAACAGGTACAATACAACACAAGGAGACACTTCTGTATGGTGAAGGTGCTGGAGCCCTGGAACAGGCTACCCAGAGAGGTTGTGGAGTCTCCTTCTCTGAAGACTTTCCAAACCCACCCGGATGAGTTCCTGTGTGAACTGCCCTGGGTGCTCCTGCTTTGGCAGGGGGTTTGGACTGGATGCTCTCTGAAGGTCCCTTCCAACCCCTAACATCCTGTGATTCTGTGATCATCTCCACAGACATCCATAATGACAGCTTGACATCCACTCACATGGGAGCAGTAAAACAGAAGTTCACATTAAATTCACTTAAAGCAAAACCTCTTTCCTTCAGAAGAAAAACCTGAAGTTAGGGTAGACTCTGTCTAAAGACACAGCTGTAGGTTTTCACAGCAGTCATCTATTATTGTTGTTGCTGTTATACAAATTCAGAAAATAGAAACTTGGAACCTAAAACTCAGGTGCTTGTGCTCCAAATTACAGCTCAGAGCCCTTTGCTTTGAGAACCACAGAACTCATCAGGTATCTGCATGTATGCTTGTACCTGAACCAGAAAGTGTTTCAAGCACTTAACCCAACAGCCATTTAATTTCTCACAACAGTTCTATTGTGTGTAAATAATAACCTAACCTTCTTTCTACTGGACTCATTTACTTGTGCCTGGTGTTTCCATCAAAACAGGCATCACAAAATGGAGCTACTTTAACTATTTAAAGGCTAGCCCTTGAGAAACTCCACTAGAAGCCTCCTTCCAGCTCAAGAATTCTTTCCTCAGCACAAACTGTGTCCATGTCTCATTTAGCTTTTCTCTCATAACCCAAGTTGCAGCTAGAAGGATTTTAGATAGAGCCATACCAGAAGCATTTCTGAATTCCAAGTGGCAAACAGATACCAGGGTTTCCTTTTCTCAAAGCAAAACAGACAAACTGTTTTAGAAGGAAGAAGAGCTAAGGGCTCCTCTTTCCTTCTGCTGCCCATGGTTTTTAAATGTAGAGATAGCAATAACTTCACTGAAAATTTAGAATAATATGTAAAAAGCAGGTACAAGAGTGATAAAACAGGGATGTCTACCCCAGAATCTACTCCCACATGTCCCTTTTAGATGATTATTCCTATGAGAAATGCACAGCTTTGTCCATGCATGAAAATGCAACCTCTTCTGTGCTGACATTTCAAGGCTTGTATAACAGGCAAAGCAAAGCAGAGGTTTAAAGTAGAATCCACATTCCCAACTGAAGGGAAACAGAAAACAAACAAAAAACCACTTAACTGCTTTCTCACATACCAACCTTATTCCCCTAATGGAAGAAGCTGTGAAATTCCATTCATGAATCTGTTTCTGTAAAGAATGAAGAGCTACATTCAGCCAGAGTTTAACTTTGACTTGAAGTCACAGCATGCTAAGCAAAACAACGGTTTCCCATGTTTCCCAACATATCTCTTTTCCTTCCTTTACTTCTCCTCCTCTAACTTTCAACTAAGATTGATATATAGGTAAAGAAAGGCCATACATAGCTGAGGAAATGTATGGCCCTGGGGAAAGGCCACTTGAGGAAAAATGAATATAAATGGCAGAGGGTGGAAGTAAAGGACACATTTCCTCCTGTAGAATTAAATTTGAAAAGGAAATATTGAGGTGCAATTTACCAAACTATATGCTTTGACTCAAAACATCAACATTATGTACGAAACAGACTATGCCTTACACTTACAGGGGCAGGAAGCTTCATGCACCTTCCTAAGAGGAACTGAGTTAACAGTTTTGCCCAGGGAGCACACAAAACACAGGAAGGACATCTTGTGCCTAGGACCTTAGCCATTCATAAATCTCTTGCCAATAGCTGGATCTTCTTTAGCACTGCCACATAGGCACCAAGGATTTCTTCACGGAATGGTTTTGTTAGGAAGGGATCTTAAAGATCATCCAGTTCCAATTCCCCTGCCATGGGCAGGGATGCCTCTCAACTAGCCCAGGCTGATCAAGGCCTCACCCAGCCTGGCCTTGAACACATTCAGGGAGGTGGTATCCACAACCTCCAGTGTCTCACCACCCTCACTCTAAAGAATTTCTTCCCAATATTCAGCCTAAATATGCCCTCTTCCAGCTTAGCAAAGTTCCAAAAAGCAAAGCTGTGTCAGACAACATTCACACTAAGTAGTGCAGTAGAACAGTGTGCTGAAAAAGAAGTTCACAGGTCCAGGTTTGGATGTTAGGAAGAAGTTCTTCATTATGAGGGTGGTGAGACTCTGGAACAGGTTGCCCAGGGAGGTTGTGGATGTCCCCTCCCTGGAGGCATTCAAGGCCAAGTTGCATGAGGCCTTGAGCAGGGAGGTAGGAGTAAATGTGCTCTAAGGTCCCTTCTAACCCAAGCACTCTAGGATAGCTCTATGAAAATCAACTTTCATAAACACACAAAAGAGATACTGAGCTTGGTGCTTGACAGAAAGTGCTCCAAAATCTACCTGTGACAAAAGTGACCTCAAGCACAGTGAATCGGAGTACAATGAATTACATCTGGTGGTAGCTTTACCATTTCAGTGGGAGAGACATGCCACAACGAGAGAGATCTCTCATCTGCTTCTTTGTTGATGGAAACATAGGCAGGCTGGTAGACTTTGGTTGGTTCTATCACCAAAACCTGAAGAGAGAAAACATTTTCCCTTAATAAATCAGCAGGTAATGCATGACAGTATCTTCAGATGCTTTGATACAGACAACAAGTAATCTTAAAGTAACACCTAACAAATTTCCAAGGGGAGAGAGAAGGTCCAGATAAGGCAGGCAGAGGCTGTGTTCCTATGCACAATGAAATGGTACTACCAGGATTTGTTTTAGGAGGCTTAAAAGTCTTAGAATGCTTCTAGGGTGGTGGGTTAAATATTTTTTTACTGAGTAAAGATTAGCAGAACACAGAGCTTTGGTTCATGCAATGAAATGATAGCTAGCAAAGCACGTAAGCATTGTGTTTAGAGTGGTCCAGTTCTTGTTATAGCCTCTGCAGCCCTCAACACAGGAAGGACATGGACCTGATGGAGCAGCTCTGGAAGAGGGTCACAAAAATGATCGGGAGCTGGAGCACTTCTCCCACAAGGACAGGCTGAGGGAGCTGGGGTTGTTCAGTCTGGAGAAGAGAAGGCTCCAGGCAGACCAGAGAGCAGCTTTCCAGTACCTGAAGGAGGCTACAAGAAAGCTGCAGAGGGACTGTTCCCAGAGGCCTGCAGGGAAAGGATGAGGGGCAATGGAGAGGAGAATTAAATTGGATGTCAGGAACAACTTCTGCACCATGAGGGTGCTGGAATACTGCAAGAAGTTGCCTGTGGAGGCAGTTGATGCCCCATCCCTGGAGGTCTTCAAGGTCAGGCTTGACAAGGCTGTGAGCAACCTGATCTAGTGGAGGATGTCCCTGCTGACTGCAGGAGGGGTTGGACTGGGTGACCTTTGGAGGTCCTTCCCAACCCAAACCATTCAATGATTCTACAAGACACACAAAACTTGTTTGGACATAACATCTTACTGGAAATCTCAGTCCATTAGTTGCTTCCTTCGTTGCCTCAAAAATGATATCTAGCCAGAAAGTCAACCTTTCTTGTCTAGAAGAATGTTCTATGGTGAGCTTCTTGAAACGCTGAATTAACATCAGATTCTGAACTAAGGATTTCAAGTACCTGGAATGTATTGAATTAGGGAGTTAAGAGGGGAGAACAAAATGTGACCAGACGCTAAGACAACTGAACTGACTTACACATAGCACACACACACACAAAATGAACTGCACAATGAACTGCACTTTACAAGCTGCCATAATGGAGATGACAGTGTTGAGTTTTACAGATTTCTGGGAAGAATAGTAAGTTTAGCCACAACCTGAAATCATAAGCTCACCTGGATGCTCATGAACAACAGCTTTTGCCAAAGGGCGTAGTTACATGAGTAGCTACATGGAGATTAGACTGGATATTAGCAGCTGCAAGATGGTGAGGGAGGGAAGCAGCAGCTAGTTAAACTCTGCAAAGACTGGTTTCACAATTGGTTTTACAAGGAATTCAGATACTGGCCTTCCAGTTTCTTAAGGGGGCCTATAAGAAAGCTGGGAAGGGACTTTTTAGGATGTCAGGTAGTGCTAGGACTGGGGGGATGGAGCAAAACTAGAAATGGGGAGATTCAGATTGGATGTTAGGAAGAAGTTCTTCACCCTAAGGGTGGTGAGACACTGGCACAGGTTGCCCAGGGAGGTGGTGGAAGCCTCATGCCTGGAGGTTTTTAAGGCCAGACTGGATGTGGCTGTGAGCAACCTGATCCAGTGTGAGGTGTCCCTGCTCATGGCAGAGGGGTTGGAACTGGATGATCCTTGAGGTCTGTTCCAACCCTGATGATCCTGTGATTCTATGATCATCACTGATTTCCAAATTCTTTCATATAAAAGGTGGGATACAAACCCCACAAGGATGGGTAGCAATTTATTGTTAGAATGGGATACAAACCCAGCAGTGATGGGTAACAATTTCTTGTTAGAGTGGGATACAAACCCAGCAAGGATGGGCAATAATTTCTTATTAGATTGGGATACAAAGCCAGCAAGGATGGCTAACAATTTATTGTTAGAATGGGATACAAACCCAGCAGTGGTGGGTAACAATTTCTTGTTAGAGTGGGATACAAACCTAGCAAGGATGGGTAACAATTTATTTACCTCCCCTCTTCCTTTCCAAAATAAAAGTCAGAGTCACACAAACAACCTAAGGTGAAGTTATCCCAGCAACTACATTTTTTGGGTGTATTTCCCCATCATTGGGTACTTCAGTGCCAGCTTTTTACCACATACCACACTGGAGGCTTCAGCTTAAAAAGTTTCTCTGCTGCTTGCACTGCTTTACCAACATCGTTAGCCAGCATGCTTACGCTGAAGAACTGTCCCACATCCCAGTAACTGTTCAGTTTCTCCAGGCTTCCTTTTCTTCCCAGTAAACTGTTTAACCGGACACCTGCACAATTGACATGAAAAACCATATTCTTCTATCAGAAAAACACTGCTGGCCCCAGTATAAGGACAGAGAGCTGTTGGAGCAAGTCCAGAAGAGCGTCACAAAAATGGTCCAAGGGCTGAAGCACCTCTGCTATGAGGATAGGCTGAGGGAGCTGGGATTGCTCAGCCTGGAGAAGCGAAGATCCTACAGGAAGGCTGCAGGGGGACTTTTCATAAGGGGGTCTAGTAATAAGACAAGGGGGAATGGTTTGAAGCTGAGGGAGAGTAGGTTTAGAATGGATCTTGGGAAGAAGTTCTTCAGTACAAGGGTGGGAAGACTCTGGAATAGGCTGTCCAGGGAGGCTGTGGATGCCTTCTCCCTGGGGGTGTTGAAGGCCAGGTTGGATGAGGCCTTGAGCAGCTGAGTCTAGTTGAGAGGTGTCCCTGCCCATGGTAGGGAGGTTGGAGCAGATGATCTCTAAAGTCCCTTCCAACCTGAGCCATTCTGTGATTCTATAAATACGTTGTTTTTACTGCTAAGTCTATCAGTAAAAGACTAAAAACATCTGAATAAACATTACTGATAAAGTGGAACAACTTTTCCCCAGAAAATAAACACTGCCTGACAGAGAGCCTGAGTCTGCAAATAACATCCTCAATACCCTTCAGACAGTCAGAACTGTACCACACACAGGGTTGAACAGCCTCTTTTACTATCTGCCTGGACTGTCTGCCTCCTGATCCTCCGTGTAAACTCCACATCTCTGTGTCCTCAAGATCTGCATCTACTGTAAGAGATCAATAGCTAGAGGTTATTGCAAGTCCACCCCAGAGTAAGGTCAAGGGAATGATTTTAAGCCACCTTTGCACTCTTCCCCCTTAAAATTCAAGTATGTGGAATCGGTATGTGATTCCAAAGGTAACTGTCAACTACTGTCTGTCTAGGAAGAGCTGCATATCTATTTCCATCATCTGCTTTCTTTCTAGACATCCAGTGGTGCCTTACCACCTACATGAAAGATGTGAATCTAGGTAGGCAATCAGTCCTGATAGAGCCACAGGAAGTATCACATGGAAGTATCTAACAAAAACTCTGTGGGTCCTTCCCTGGCATCTCTGACAGGAGTTGCGCCATGATTCCTGTCCTCTCTCGGCTGTGCAAGAAGATAATCTCTGTGGTGCATTAAAGGCAGTGTAAGGATGGTGCTGAAGTTTGTCTTCCTTGCTCCTCTCCCATTCTCTGAGACCCATCAGATGTTACTAGAAAGGTGCTCCAAGGCAACAAGAGAAAAATGGTCCTTCAAGATGTCTGTGGTTTTGGCTGCCAGCCAGGACCCATCACTAAAAAGCCTGAACCTGACCATGCAACTCATCACTATAAGCTTTTTCCTTTTCCTCACAGGGAGAGACACAGAAAACTTGTCCATGGCACTGTGTGGATATTTACCTATTTTTCTCAGTTCCATTGAGCTTTCAAACTGTTGTCCTGCAACAAGTAGCAAAACTGCAAGGTTAATTCCAGAATAGAGAGTTGACTGCAGCTCAAATCCTTTGCGGTACCTGCAGAGAAGAGTCGAGAGCTCACATCTCACTGTATGGAAGAGGCGAAATGCTGCACAATTTTGGTAGTTATTTTAAGCCCTTGAACAGGCTGCCTAATGAGGTTGTGGAGTCTCCTTCTCTGGAGACTTTCCAGCCCTGTCTGGATGTGTTCCTGTGTGACCTGTGCTGGATTCTATGGTCCTGCTCTGGCAGGGGGTGGACTCAATAATCTCCAGAGGTCCCTTCCAACCCCTAACATCCTGGGATCCTGTGAATAACTGATGTTTAATTCTTGCAACCCTGCTTTTCATAACCAGAAGTCTGAAAACATTTTTTAATGGATACTATTTATTGGATCTTTTTCCTGTTACCATTCGATGGCATGATCTCGACTGTTGGTGTCTTTACAGTCAGAATCCAGAAACATATCCTTGTAGATCCTCCCACACAAGCAAAACATATCTGGAGCAGGGTGATCACAGGTCTGCAGGACTTGAAGCATAACCTGGAGTGCCTTCTCTCTGTCACCTGCATTATTTCTTCTGAAATCAAATGTGGAGAGTACAGTGAATTAGTTCAGATCTGAAGTAGCAACTGCAAGATGGTAGAACAAGAGCTAATCCCACAACCCATCCAAGACTACTAGATACAGATACTTAGGCTGATGTGTGACTGCTGGTTGATAGACAAAAATGAGTTCTACAACCATGGAGCACCTCTCCTATGAGGACAGACTGAGGGAGTTGGGGCTGTTCAGTCTGGAGAAGAGAAGGCTCCAAGGAGACCTAATTGTGGCCTTCCAGTATCTGAAGGAGGCTACAAGAAAGCTGGGAAGGGACTTTTGAGGGTGTCAGGGAGTGATAGGACTGGGGGAATGTAAAAAAAGTAGAAATGGGTAGATTCAGACTGGATGTTAGGAGGAAGTTCTTCCCCATGAGCGTGGTTAGACACTGGAACATGTTGCCCAGGGACGTGGTGGATGACCTATCCCTGGAGGTTTGTAAGGCCTGGCTGGATGCGGCTGATGACCTATCCCTGGAGGTTTGTAAGGCCTGGCTGGATGTGGCTCTGAGCAACCTCGTCAAGTGTGAGGTGTCCCTGCCCATGGCAGTGGGGTTGGAACTGGATGATCCTTGAGATCCCTTCCAACCCTAAGGATTCTATATTTCTATGATTCTACTTGTAGCTACATAAGAACTGATCTAAGCCCAGAACTCCTCTATGAGAAAAAATCATCTGCCATCTAACTTACTTTCTGCCTAAGCACACAGACTGCACATCTGGCAGTGAGAAACAAGCACCTCTTCAGTGTTCATTCCTAGCAATTCTTAACAAAACTGGGCATTTTCAGCATTCCAGGTGAAAGCTCATTCATTGTGCCCAAGATATCCTGAATCAAGAGGACTGACAGCCAATAGCTACAGGAGAAGCCAAGTCAATTGGAGCCTGAGAGCCTTCAACACAGGAAGGACAGGGACCTCCCCAGCAAGGGCTGGAATGCCTCCTATAGAATCATAGAATTGTCAGGGTTGGAAGGCACCTCAAGGATCAGCCAGTTCCAAATCCCCTGCCACGGCCAGGGACACCTCACACTACAGCAGGTTGCTCACAGCCACATCCAGCCTGGCTGCAAAAACCTCCAGGGATGAGGCTTCCAGCATCTCTCTGGGCAACCTGTGCCAGGCTCTCACCACCCTTGTGAGGAACAACTTCTTCCTAACAGCCAACCTGAATCTACCCATTGCTAGTTTTGTTCCATCCCCCAGGTCCTATCACTCCCCGACACCTTCAAAAGTCACTCCCCAGATTTCTTGCAGCCCCCTTCAGATACTGGAAGGCTACAATCAGGTCTCCTCAGAGCCTTCTCTTCTCCAGACTGAACAGACCCAACTCCCTCAGCCTGTCTCCACAGCAGAGCAGCTCCAGCCCTCTGCTCATCCTCGTGGCCCTTCTCTGGACACCTTCCAGCACCTCCAGACCCTTCCTGGAACAGAGGATCCAGACCTGGTCACAGTGCTCCAGGTGTGGTCTCAGCAGAGTGGAGCAGAGGGGGAGAATCACCTCCCTGGCCCTACTGGCCACACCTCTCTTGCTGCAGCCGAAGCTCCGCTTGGCTCTCTGGGCTACAAGTGCACACTGCTGGCTCATGTTGAGCTTCTCATCCCCCAGCACCCCAAGTCCTTTTCTTGAGGGCTGCTCTCCAGCCAGTCCCTGCTAAGCCTATATCAGTGCTTGGGATTGCCCTAACCCAGATGCAGGACCTTGCACTTGGTCTTGTTGAACCTCATGAGGCTGGCTTGGGCTCACCTCTCAACTAGACTCAAGGGCCTCATCCAACCTGGCCTTGAACATCCCCAGAGAGAAGGCATCCACAGCGTGCCTGGGCAACCTATTCCAGAGTTCCACCACCTTTGTACACCCTCTCTTAGAATAAAAAAACTAATTAGTGAGTTAAGGCACATTTCACTGAGGATGCAATTTGACTGTTGAACCTTCAATAGCTGACACAATCAATGAGAAAAACAAGGCCCTGAATGAGACACTGAGGCTGGAACTAAATTTGCACTCTCCAGTTAGTTATGACAACAAAAAAAGAGCTGGTTTTACCCCTTGTATACCCTTCAAGTGCTTCATACAAGCCCCTCATAAAATGAAGAACCCCATGATGTGCTTTTTACTAACTCTGAGTAATTGCAGACCAGAATATTTGAAATTAGTACCTAGTGCTCTGCAAAAGGAATAATTTCCTATGCCTACTATTATTCACAATTACTTATGATTTTCTACTTGCACCCTGTAATGCCCTTCACTTGCTAATTGCCCTTTTTGTTATTGCATTGGGATATGTTTGCTTGCTAAAACACAGCATGCTGAGCTAAATTACAGTGGCTCCAGCTGCCCTCATTATTCATATAAAAGCCAAGATAGAACTGCCTTAAAAAGAGATTGAAGTCTTCACAGCTCTGGCCTCATGCTAGGGCTGGATTTCATTTTAAGGTCTGCTCTGTTCTGAACAGAATTTGGCATACTTTTTTGGCCTCTTTGCTGAGGCAGCTGAGGCCCCAGTCCTGGAGATCTTCAAGGTCAGGCTGGACAAAGCTCTGAGCAACCTGGTCTAGTGGAGGATTTCCCTTTTCACTGCAGGACTAGATGACCTTTGAAGATCCCTTCCAGCCCAAACCACTCTGTGATTCTATGAATAATACGTCTGTGTTTCCTACTCTAGCAACCTGTCTGTAGGTCCAGATCACTTTTCAGCCTTTCAAGGAAGCTGTATCATGGTACATGACCTAGCAGTGCTTGTTACCTGTTATTGTAGTAATTCCATCCATAACCCTCATGCTAAACTTTTCTAGACATTCAGAAGAAGCAGTCTCAGCCTGACCAAGAACCCATTGGCATCACTGGAGTCAACAGATCCACTTTCCCCAGGCTGTTGCCAAAATGATGGTTGTTGGAAAAGAAAAGTTGCAAGCTGTCCTGGTGTGCAGGGAGCATGGGATCAGGGAAAGATGACTGTGGTGAATGTCAGTGTGTGTGTGCAGAAAGGGAAAAGAATTTGATCTTTTCAGCCCACAGGGAACCACAACAACATGCAACCACCTCAGCTAATCATCCTTACCGGTTCAGTGCGAAAGCATAATGAAATTTAATGTTGTGCTGATCAGCCAGATCACAGGTAGGAAGCATTTCTAGTGTTTCTACCAGCTTCACCATGGCATCATAGTCCTGGTATGAATTAAGAGGAAAAAGGAAAAGAAATACTAAAAGAAACTGAAGGCAGAGGAAAGCATTGCTAAACTAAATTGTATCATGACTATTAATATCCCAGCTAACTGTTTAAGGAGGTTAAAAATGACTAAACACAAAAGAGGTGACCTCAGGAAGTCACCTAATCTGTGTTTCTTGCTCACAGGCAAAATAAATAGGAGTCCAAAGTCCCCTAAGGTGCCCAACAAACAAATCGAAGCATTTAACAACGTAACCGCTCACTGTCAGCTTTGAATCATGAGTTTACCAAATGATCAAGTACAGAAGAACAAACAAAAGCCAAAATCCCAGGGTAAAATAATCTTCCTTAGTCATCAGGAACATACCTGAATATCTCTGTAAGAGAGAAGCAGGTTTATGACAATGTCAGAAGTCAGCACTTCAGTGTTATCCATACGAAGCTTAATCCTGGCCAGCTCCTTAGCCAGCTCATCTCCTTGATACTTCTCTCTAGCTTTTCTGATATCATTCAGCAGAGTTTCTTTATAATAGGCACTAGAGAAAGAAAAGATAGTCATATGGGGAAAGGACTGTTAGATACTTCTTAAGAAATATGGTTAGTTCTAACAAAAAGCAGTAATTTCTAATAGTACCTCAGAGGGAGGTGCACATCACATGTCCCCACATATCCAGCTCGACCCATCTCAGACTCTGGGGCTATGTATCGGTATTTTTACAACGAAGATTGCGAGCCAAGGCCTGGAGCACCTCTGCTATGAGAATAGGCTGAGGGAGCAGAGGGTGGTCAGCCTGGAGAAGACTCCAGGGGGACCTCAGACCTGCCTTCCAACAGCTGAAGGGATCCTAAAAGGAAGGCTGCAGAAGGACTTTTAATGAGGATATCTAGAGACAGGACAAGGGGGAGTGGTTTGAAGTCAAGGGAGAGCAGGATTAGAGTGGAGCTAAAGAAGTTCTTCAGTGTGAGGGTGATGAGACTATGGAATAGACTGCCCAGGAAGGCTGTGGATGCCTCCTCCCTGGAGGGTGTTCAAGGCCAGGTTGGATGAAGCATGCCCAGAGAAGGGCAACAAGGCTGGAGAAAAGCCTGGAGCACCTGGCCTAAAAGGAGCAGCTGAGGGAGCTGGTGGTGTCCAGGCTGGAGAAGCAGAGGCTTAGGGGAGACCTCATTGCTCTCTACAGCTCCCTGAAAGGGGTTGGAGTGAGGAGGGGGCAGCCTCTTCTCCTTGGTGGCAAGCAATAAGACTACAGGAAATGGCTCCAAGCTGCACCAGGAGAGGTTCAGGCTGGATGTTAGGAAGTATTTCTGCACTGAAACGGCTCTCAAACACTGGAATGGTCAGCCCAGGGTAGTGCTGGAGTCACCATTCCTGGAGGTGTTCCAGTCCCTTTTGGATCTGACACTTAGGGACATGGTTTAGTGCTGACCCTTCAGTGCTGGGTTAAGGGTTGGATTAGATGATATTAAAGGTCTCTTCCAACCAAACATATTCTGTGATTCTGTGCAGGACTTGAACAGAGAAGCAGTAAAGCCAGAAGTCTTTTAGCACCATTAGATGCAGAGGGAAAACAAAATAAATCAATAAATAACTAAATAAAAATCAGTAATCCTAGGGATTCTGCATCTTTTCATCACAACATTACAAAGAGGCTCTCAAAGGTTCTGGAGGGGTGTGTGTGTTGTAAAATCACCATGATGTAACATGAACATCCTTGAGAAGGCTGATAAACTTGTCCACCAGTGGCACACAAAGTGGCCCCAGGATGTTGTCCCAGCTGGGTTGCATATACTCAGAAGCTCTTCGTTGGGCATCACTTTCACAGCAAAAGTAGTCAGCACAAGGTGTGATGATGTAGGGAATAAAATAATAATTGCCACTGGAAGCCTGAAAGAAAAACAGGCACAGTTTAGGAAACAAGGGAATGTGGAAATGCATTTGTGTGCACACAATCTTTTACTGACAGATAACAAAGCAGCTGGTGCACTGTAAAGCTTTAGCACAGTGTTAGAGACAAGATTTGCAAGCATAGAATTCACGGAATTCTCTGTGGAGGAGTTACAAATCTTGAGTCTGGATCTGCAAGGCAACCATACAATGGAATCCTTCCCTTGTGTGACAGGGTCCTACAGTTACAAGCCAACCTTCAGCTCCCAGATTTTTGTGCTTGCATCCTGTCCTAGGAGGCTACAATGCAGAGCTCCCCACAGAGAGAAATGCAGAAACACTGGCACTGGGAGGACTTTATGCAGATGTTTAATCCAGAGAAGCCTGCAAAACACCTGCTGCCTGCTGCCATCAAACACTAAAGCAATCAGCCAACAAAACTTTGCAAGGTTTTGTAATGTGTGGAAGAGTTCGAATACAAATTTCTAAAAGCAACCCCCCCAAATCCTTCATATGCCACACAGGAAGTGCAAACATATCAAGGTGCTTAAATGGGAGATGAGAGAGGAAATACCCTGAAGGGCAAAAACCCACTAAGTTCAGAGTTTTCAGCTCCTGAGCAAGACCCCAAACCCCAGAGAACTGGGAAGTTTCCTGCAGCTACTGGAAGCACCAAGATCCCATTTTGAGCTATGACAATTCTCTGCTGTTTGAAGGAAAACTAAGCTCTGCATTTAAGAGTAACTAGATGGGAGCAGGGATGGGTCACATCCCCACCCACCACTAAACAGCCTCCCAATTGCCACCTTGGGGACATCAAGGTGTCAAACACTACAACAAAACACACTTTTCATTTTTTTTTCCATATCCTTTAAGCCTGCAGCAAAGCTGTAGCCATTTAAAGTCAGCTTAAACAATAGGAGAATGCTGGGAAGACGGCTTAGGGTGGAAGGGAGCTCAGAGATTATCAACTCCAACTCCCCTGCCACAATCCATCACAACACTCTAAAATCCACATCAAAAAAGCCAAAGGTTTAGGAACATGAAAAAACCAAACACTTCCCCTCCCACCCCTCAAAAAACCCACACAACCAAAAAAAACAACCAACCAAACCCCAAAAATATCCCAAGAAATAACTGCAAGTAGGTTGAGAGAAGGAAGTGTTTTTAAGGCCAGGCTGGATGTGGCTCTGAGCCACCTGATCTAGTGTGAGGTGTCCCTGCCCATGGCAGGGGGTTTGGAACTGGATGATCCTTGAGGTCCCTTCCAACCCTAACAATTCTATGGTTCAGTTCTATGATTCTAAGTGTTCTTCAGGGGAAAATGGCTTAAAGCATTAAGAATTTGCTGAAGGGCTGAACAGAAGCTGTTTAAAAGCTCCAGGCAAGAGAGGGCTCATGTAGAGTGCATTGTGTTAAGATACTCCTCTAAGTATTTGGCTAATGCTGCTAAAAGTAAACTTTAGATCTTAATAAACTGGGGGTTTTTTTAATTGTACTGCTACAGTTATTCCACTGCACCTGACACTTTGTGAGGTGGACTGAGGTGGATTGAGGACTGGTTGAAGGAAAGAAGTCAGAGAGTTGTGGGCAATGGGACAGAGTCTGTTTGGAGGCTTGTGTCTAGTGGAGTCCCTTCGGGGTTGGTACTGGGGCCAGTGCTGTTCAATATATTCATCAAGGACCTGGATGAGGGCAGAAAGGGCACTGCCAGCAAGTTTGCTGATGGCACCAAACTGGGAGGAGTGGCTGAAACATCTGAAGGCTGTGCTGCCATTCAGCCAGACCTACACAGGCTGGAGAGCTGGGTGAGGAGAAATGGAATGAAATACAACAAGGACAAGGGTAGAGTCCGGCATCTGGGAAAGAACAACCACATGGACCAGGACAGGCTGGGACTGACCTGCTGGAGAGCAGCATAGGGGAAATTGGGGTCCTGCTGGACAGGATAACCATGAGCCAGCAATGTGCCCTTGTGGCCAAGAAGGCCAAGGGAATCCTGGGGTATGGTGAGGAGGCTCTCCTGCCCCTCTACTCTGACCTGGTGAGGCCACATCTGGAATATTGTGTCCAGTCCTGGGCCTCTCAGGTCAAGAAGTACCTCAGGGAACTGCCTGACAGATTCCAGCACAGAACCACAAAGACGCTGCAGGCAGAGGAACATCTACCTCTGAGGCCAGGCTGAGGGAGCTGGGGCTTGGAGCACGAAGAGCTTGAGGGGTGCCCTCATTCCTGATGATAAAGCTTGTGCAGGGCAGTGTGGGGAGGATGGAGCCAGGCTCTGCTCAGGGATGTCCAAGGACAGGACAAGAGGCACTGGGTGCCAGCTGGAGCAGAGAAGCTTCCATGGGGACAGAAGGGAAAACTTTTCTAGTATAGGGGTGCCAGAGCCCTAGAGCAGGCTGCCCAGAGAGGCTGTGGAGTCTCCTTCTCTGGAGATGTTCCAAACCTGCCTGGATGCATTCCTCTGTGACCTACTCTACGTGCTCCTGCTCTGGTGTGGAGGGGGGTCACACTCAATGATCTTCCAAGGTCCCTTCTAACCCCTAACATTGTGTGATTCTGTGACAGAAACACTACACTGAAATTAAAGGTTGGGCTTTAAAAGAATAAAAGGTAAAGAATATTGAGTAAAATCTCTTCATTTTTAGAGAGAGAATTAGGGCAGCACAACTGACAGCACAATTATTTTGCTTGAGCCATGCAGTTCATGTTGCCATTTGCTTGAGCATCTAAAGTATTAGGAGTGATTGCCACTGAAGGAAAAAATGGGATAACAGAAAATGAGCTACATTCACTCCCTCAGTGTTCAGGGAGTTTACTGCTCTGTTGTCTGAAGAATTAAGGCATTCACAGCAGTTTCCTGTGACATCACATTCTTATCCATCTTCCCATGCAGGTAACTAAGAGATTATAAATGTTAAAATAAAAAAAAACAACAAACTTTTTCTTCTAGAGCTGAGCACATGCAGATTGTGAACAGAGATTATCAGAAGCCAAACATTCTAAATCCTCAGGATCTAGCTTGCAAGGATCAAGTGCCCTAAGATTACAATCACTCTGAAAAACAAGATCCTGCCAAGCGCTACCCTTAAAGTATCCTTATCCATTTTTACATGCCTAGAAAGACAGTAAGGAGATGACATCTCAATCAGCCAGAAAGCAGATTTAAAGTGATACATACTTTGCCTATCAGACTACCACTGTGGTATTCATCAGGCACTTCAACCCGAAGAAAAGCTTTGTGGTTGGCAACCTACTCCAAATTGAAATAGAACAACAAAGAGGAAAACATCACCACAAAACAGCACAAGAATCAACAAGGCAGACAGGACACATGGACTGAGAAATTCTTAAAAGAAAGAAACAACAGAGAGCAAAAATATTTAGGGCAAGGCCATATTTACAAGGCCAAGTAAATTGTGCGGTCCCTTGGCACCTAGAATATAAGCTTTCTCCATCTACAGGATTTTTATGCCACCCAGAATGCAAGATTTTCCCATCCATAGGATTTTTATGCCACCCAGAATGCAAGATTTTCCCATCCATAGGATTTTTATGCCACCCAGAATGCAAGATTTTCCCATCCATAGGATTTTTATGCCACCCAGAATGCAAGATTTTCCCATCCATAGGATTTTTATGCCACCCAGAATGCAAGATTTTCCCATCCATAGGATTTTTATGCCACCCAGAATGCAACATTTCCCCATCCATAGGATTTTTATGCCACCCAGAATGCAACATTTCCCCATCCATAGGATGTTTATGCCACCCAGAATGCAAGATTTTCCCATCCACAGGATTTTTATGCCACCCAGAATGCAAAGTTTCTCCATCTATAGGATTTTTTCCCCACCCAGAATGTAAGATTTCTCTATGTACAGGACTTTTGTCTATACATCATCCTTGTGTCAAAAGTAAGATGCTTTCAAGTCCTACTTTGATGAACCTATCAGAGTTGTCACCTGATTAGTTACCTGTAATCCAAGCACTACCAATAGGCACCCCTTGAGATAGTAACATTTCCATTAAAAATAACTTCCATGCATTTTAAAAGCCTTAGTTGTCATTGTATCAGTAGTGACAGTGCTGTATTTCATGATTAGAAACATTGGTCATACAAATGACTGAGTTATTCGTTGTTTTGATACCATTCATAGAATCATGGAGTGGTTTAGGGTGGAAGGGACTTAAAAATCACCTAATGCCAACACCACTGTCATGGGCAGGGACACCTTCCACTAGCCCAGGTTGCTCAAGGCCTCCTCCAATCTGGCCTTGAACACCTCCAAGGAGGAGGCATCCACAACCTCCCTGGGCAACCTGTTCCAGTGTCTCACTACCCTCACTCAAAAGAATTTCTTCCTAATCTCCAGTCTAAATCTGTCCCCCTCAAGCTTCAATCCATTCGCTCTCATCCTATCACTTCTCAAAAGTCCCTTCCTGCCTTTCTTGTAGTCCCCTTCAGGTAATGGAAGGCTGCTCTAAGGTCTCCCTGGAGCCTTCTCTTCTCCAGGCTGAAGAACCCCAACTCTTTCACACTGTCCCCACAGGGCAAGTTCTCCAGCCTTCTGATCATCTTCATGGCCCTCCTCTGGACCCTCTCCAGCAGCTCCATGTGTCCCCATGATTGTATTCAAGATGTTTATATTCCTCTTTCATTCTTCTTGTAAATTCTTTTAATACTTCTGCAGCCTCAGGCTTTGATAGAAATATATCATTAAATCATCATGCCAGGCAAACTTCTATGTATTGCAAAAATAATTCCAAAATAAAAGCCTGAAAGCTCCTCTGCAATATAATTTCTTCAGGTTATATAAATTCACAGAATCACACCTTAGTGTCTTGGTTCTTTTTTTCATTGAGGCTGCTGAATTTTAAAACACAAGTTCAAGTGTCAACATCTTTCTGTTTAGACTTCTTAAACATTCACTGCCTTCAAAGAGGAGCCACAGCCTAATTCATACAGCTGCTGAAACTCCTCAGAGCCTTGCTGCCAATTACAATAAAAAGTGACTTTTGGTTTAAAAGGATTTCCTTGTGGCAAGGATAAATTGCATTCTTGTTCCCTTTAGATCAAGGAGAATTTCTGCAAATGGCACCTCCATGGGCCTGACATTATTCTCTACTTACTGTAAGGGCTGCTACAGGATTTAATGGAAAAAACCCCAACCAACCACATTTAAATCTCTGGAAATAATTCATCAGGCCTCCAGGCCTAACTGTAGTATAATAAACCTTTTGGATTTAATAGCCAGGTTATTTTCTTTTAAATAGCTTGCCTGAAAGCAATTAACAGGGATAATATCTTCAGGCATCCCATCAGCTAAAGAAAAATTAACTATTAAAGTCTTTCTCCTTCTGTTCTGTACTTGGCATAACAATTTTTCCAGTTCTAGTTTGTATTTTCAATGCCACTTCGAAACAAACTGAATGGACAGGCTGGAGAGATTGGCTGAGGAGAATCTCATGAGGTTCAACAAGGCAAAGTGCAAGGTCCTGCACCAGAAGGGCAATGGCATCCTGGGCTGCATCAAAAGCAGCATGGCCAGAGATGGAGAGAGGTATTTCTGCCACTTTGCTCTGGTGAAACCTCATGTGGAGTGCTGTGTCTAGCTCTGGAGCCCTCAAAACAGGAAGGACATGGACATGAAAGAGCAGGTCCAAAGGAGGGCCTCGAAGATGATTGAGGGGCTGGAACACCTCTGCTATGAGGACAGAAGAGGGGTGTTCAGCCTGGAGAAGAGAAGGCTGCAAGGAGACATAAGAGCAGCCTTCCAGTAACTGAAAGGGGCTACAAGAAAGCTGCAGAGGACGGTGTGCAAAGGCCTGCAGTAACAGGATGATGGGCAATGGTTATTCTTTCCTCACTGGATTTTACTCACATTAGTTTTCCTAATTTAAGAATTTTTTTAAAATGGGTCAGGTAAAAGCTCCTTTTTAGAGGAGGGACCACGATTCTAATTTCAGGGCCCTCCTTTGCCCTTTTCGCTAACCACATGGTCTAACACTAGGCTCTGCTGTAGAGACCATGTCACCAGATCATATTCTCTTCCTTATGAAAGTAAATATCTCCCTCTGGGGGAGAAAGACTCTGCCAAAATAAAAGACTGCAGGGTGCTAATTTGATTGC
The DNA here is from genome assembly GCA_033816785.1 of Picus viridis. Taxonomy (NCBI): domain Eukaryota; kingdom Metazoa; phylum Chordata; class Aves; order Piciformes; family Picidae; genus Picus; species Picus viridis. The sequence continues at coordinate 30,070,612 of CM066570.1, read as the reverse complement.
ACAAGGCCAAAATTGCCACCATCTTCTGGTCTTCAGGAAGATCTTCGAGGCATCACCACCAAATGGCTCAGTCACAATTCTCCCTCTTGCTCTGGAGGGGCAAGCCCATGATTGTGATATTTTCATAGAATCATAGAATTGTCAGGGCTGGAAGAGACCTCAAGGATCATCTGGTTTCAACTAGATGCCAGACTGGGCAAAGACACCTCACACTAGATTGAGCTGCTCACAGCCACACCCAGCCTGGCCTTAAAAACCTCCAGGAATGAGGCTTACACCACCTCCCTGGGCAACCTGGTCCAGCGTCTCACCACCCTCATAGGAAGAAGTTGCTCCCCAACATCTAATCTGAATCTACTCACTTCGAGTTTTGCTCCATCCCCGCCAGGTCCTACCTGACACCCTAAAAAGTCCCTCACCAGCTTGCTTGTAGGCCCCCTTCAAATACTGGGAGCCTTCTCTTTGATCATCCACTGATGGCTAGTAGAATTCACAAGCCGATCTGCCTCATTCTGAGGCATCCCTTCATAGAGCTGCAGAACAGCAGATGCAGGTCACACCCCACAGGTGAAACCACTTCAAAGATCACCAGGACAAAGAGGAAAACAACCT